>CM060705.1:161651906-162851906 GCA_030686995.1 Artemisia argyi
CTTTGGCGTTTTCTTCACTTTTATGCTCCAAAAACGTCCGAATTGCTTCCTTTTCCAGATTTCTCTCCCAAAGTACCTAAAATCACAAAAGGAACGATTTAGGGCAATATTTGATCAAATAAATTGAATTCCGGGCTTAAATGACCCCCTAAAAGTGGTTCATTTTTCGCCTCATCATATACCCTTACACTTGAGATTTGCTTGTCCTCAAGCAAATGCGCTTTTATTCTAATCAAAATACAAGTTAGGGGTCATTTAACACTAATATAAAAGTAATTACAACAAATAATCATTCCACTAAAGACCAATAGACAAGCACGGAGGTCATATACTAGCACCTCACAAATAGTGTTTAGATACTCACATCTCTCGGGTGTAATAAAGTATAAATTACAATATGGAAACGGAAGATATCTCTCACTACCTGTCATAACAAAATAGATTACCATAGGCTTGGGTAAGGATCAAACCTCCACCACATGGCGTAAGCACCTAGGATAAACTATCAAAGAGGTCTTTTAAAGGGTTGTAACGTTAGGTGTAGGGATATGAAATACACTGTTTTGTTGGATATAGGCAGTCTTTACTGGTGGCGAGTTAACAATCTTGGTTAATTACATGTACAATATGGCGTTGCTAAGCCAAGACTAGACTCGACATAAGCTAATAAATGAAAAATAACAAAAACATAAAATAAACATAGAATGAAACGGGATGGTAGTCCGTATGTTTTTCTTTTCTCTTTTTCTTTTTTCTATTTTTTTTTGTGTGCATACACTCTTACCCTACCATCCAAAATAATACATCATAGGGAATGAACATTACCCTTACACTTGAATTTTTACATACTTTACAATAAACTAATCTATCGACTCGAATTATGAAAATCAAAACACTTGGAGTACTTTTAAGATTAACGCAATACGGGGGTAATAATATAATGTTCTTCCCCATTACTCCATAAAATAAGTACTTTACCCATGAGTCCTAATCGTCCCAAAACAATATGTACAAGGATATGACTCGACTTAGCAACCATGTAATCAATTAGATAGTTAACTTAGGGTTTAACAAATAACAATAATGCACTAAAGATGAGTGCATACACGGAAGGCTAAGGCGATTTGGGTGTACATTTAAGTGGGGTGTAATAAATTCTTCCTTTAAGTAAAATGCTTAAAGTTAGAAACGAAAAGATAGGCTCGGAGGGGTGTACTAGGGGTTTCGTGTACTAAAAATGACTACAACGCTAAGGTGTAGGAAAAATTAGTTGACTTAACAAGCCAAGTAATATGACTTAAATGGTCAAGTAATTATGATACGGGTTTAACACAAGGGTGATCCTAATGCCTCTTATCATGTAGTAAATCCTACTACACGAATGTAGTCTCACTAGCGGTCTTGGGATGCATCACTAACGCAAGTTCTAGAATCTAAATGCTACCGGTACACTCATAAGCAGTAATAGTAAATGCTTTTCCTATCGCATCTAAAGGCGAAACTCACATATTTGGGTGGAAATTTTTTTTGAATTGTACGGTTATGTGCTAGTCATACAATCTCCTATCCATGAGACGCTTGCTATGGCTAAAGTTTCACTCCTAAATGTTGTAAAAAATTTTTTAATTTGGCGCTAAAATTGCACTAACAAGTATTTCTCATAGTTTTATTACACATCTACTATCAAACAAACAAACTCAAGCGAAAGTGTATCTGTAAGGTATCATCATTTTACCTTCCCTTACACTTAAGATGAACATTGTCCCCAATGTTCAAGTAAAGAATGTAAAAGTGAAATAAGTAAAACAAATGAAATCAAATACTCCCCTGATTTGCTCGGTATGGATAATAAGGTGGCCAGGTTAGATCTTCCTCCAAGAAAATGAACAATCAAAGCTTCCCTTCCAGAAAAATAAATCATCTTCTTGTCATATATAACCTGTAAATCCTGAGAAAATAGACAAGGCAACCTCGCATAAAATCGGCGGCAATCTACATAAGTTAATAAATCCTAGAAAACAAAATAAGATATAATGCTTGTGGAATGAAGTTTGCAGATTTCCTGGAGATTATAAAACTTAATAATTCAACAAAAACTTTAAGACTCCGTTAGAAAAACAAAACCGGTAAAATTTCCAGATTTTTACACGTGACGCCGTCAAGAGTAAACTCGTGACGCCGTCAGAAGTGACCTGCAGAAATTCTTATGTTAAGTTTCCTGAAAATTTCTGGAAAAACTTGGTTCTACTTCCTGGAAAATCCTGCAAAACTTCGTTATGACTCGATACAAGCATTTGACTCTAACAAATACGAATATACATGTTCATCTAAAATTGTGGAGAATCATGATCGGTTTGTTTCTTAAAAAACATATTTGGGGTTTCCCCTTACACTTATCTTTTGCAAAAATACCTTTGGGTGAAGTTAAGACTACACAAAACAACAAAATAAAATATTTCCACTATTTAGTTTTGAAACATGATCTACCAACAATAAAAATAAAGCATGCATACGGAAGCAAATAACAAACAAACAAAATAAAAATCACACAAAGCATGGGTTGCCTCCCAAGAAGTGCTTGTTTTTGTTCGAGTCACGAGCCTGACTCTACCCTTATTTAACAGAAATAAGAGGAGTTTTCCCTACACTTAGGATTAAGTGTGGGTGGAAGTAGCGATACACACCCTTAGGATGGAAATATGCCACGTGAGGAAAGAGTGGTGGATGAATTTTATGCTCAAAGGGTTGTGCTCCTATCATCATAACCTTACCTAATTCAATTGGGTTAATGGGTGGATTAAGATTTTCTCCAAGAAAGGGATCATTTTCAATCAACTTCAAAAGATTACTAGTTGGAGATCCATCTTGACCTAATAAACCCGGTTTAAACCCATATTGTTTCTTGTGATCAAACATAAATGGGTGATGTAAGCATGTAAGGTCGTTTTCCACTCTTATATTGGTTTCCTCTCTACAAGGCTTAGGGTCCACTACCTTTATCCTAAGACTACTCGGACTATATGGTTTGATGGGTGGATCGGGACCTATTTCAATTCCTAAATTTTCATTCAAGGATGGAAGATTAGGTAACGGTTTTGGTTGAAGCTCCGGTTCATCAAAACTAGGAACTTCCCTAGAACTAAGAGTAAGGTTATCATTATAAGTATTCAAACCTATATCCTCTAGTTGTGTTTGGTTCAAAGGTTCTACGTCTATTGGGGTTCCTATAATCTCTTCTACTACATCCGAATCATAAGGATCATCCTCAATATTATGACTACTATATACAAATTGCCTAAAAGATTCATCATCTGTTTCTTGAGATTCATCATCATCGATCATAAAACCTAGGTCTTTTTTATCAATGTGATCATGTTCGGCTACATCCTCCATCACATCAAGGTCACCTATGTGTTCATCCTGTATTATGGTAGGGCCTAACCATGACATGCAGCTAGGTGGCTCATACGAAACTATCCTAGGTGAAGGCTCATACGGTGCATAGGTTTCACTAAGTGAGGCATTTTGAGGGGTTGATGGAGCTCCTAAGGTGAATTCTTTAAAAGCATTATGCACTTGGCCTATTTTCTCAAGGTACTCAATAAAATCAATATAAAATCATGTCCTCCTCATTTCATTCCTCCATCTAGTTATATCCAAACTAGTGTAATTATATTTTTCTGGTAAAACTCTAGTGTCGGACTTGGTGGATTCGCATTCTCCATAATGGCTAACGGAATAGTGAATGGAAAGGTTTTTACAAACAAAGATACAAAGAAAAGATAGACTAAAGAAAACCTAAAAATAAAAATAAAATCTTACTAGAAAGGAATCTAGCAAGTAGACCTAATAAAAAGAAATTCTAACCTAGACAATAACTATTCCCCAGGCTGCGGCGCCAAAAACTTGATGTGCGTAGGGTTGCACCAAGCTTTACCTCTCGAGGGATCTCGAGAAGCTTACAACCCCCACCAGGCAGTGTACCTGATCGATGTAGTATAGTATAATGACAAGTACCGGGGGATTGATCGTTCAGCTAGGAATAGTGTCGCTAGGATTAGAAAACCTAAAGACTAGGTCTAGAGATGAGGGATGATTCTTTTTGTATTTTTATATTTTTAGGAAAGCAAATAAAAATCTCGGGTTTGAAGGATTTCGGCGGAATTAGTTGCTAGTCAACTAACACAATACTAAAGATGCATTCAAAATAAAATACTAAAAATAAAATAAAACTAATTATACTAAAGTTGTGAGCAATATGTGGGAGAAATGTGTTTACTTAGATTTCACTACTCCCTAGATATCTTTTACACGTTAATTACTTGTTATAGTTGCGTGGATGATGGATTGTATTCCTTAATACCATTCATGGGGTGGCGTACTTACTTCCCCAATCCTATGAGTGCCTACTTCACTCCTATGTCGAGCCGGCTAAGAAGCTCCTAACATGGGATCATTAGAATTTACTCATGCATTAAATACAACCAATAAAACCTAGTACACATCGGTTCATGTTTCCTAAGACGTTCAAGCATGTTACCAATTGGAGATCTGCCAGTTTTCTTAAGCTTAACATTGAAATCATTCATCCAATACAACCATAAACAAGTAATCAACACATAATTAACATCTAGGTTTCATTAGATCTAAGCAAACACAAGATAAATTTAGCCTAACATGTTGAAATCAAGACAAGCACAAGATATAGACAACCAACACATAGACATATTGATTGAATTAAGAGAAGACTTATCTTAATAGCACATGAAAGGGTTCAAGGGGTGAAAACCCTTGAAAAAGCTGTAAAATACGTACAAGGTTCGGCCCTAGGGTTTCTCCACACAAGTTCCTCTCAATGAATGAAAATTAGAAAACTATATATAGATTTTGGAAGGTGACGGCGTCAAGAACAAAGAGCTGACGCCGTCATCTCGCCGCCAAATAATTCCTCGGACTGCCTAGATCTGGATCTGACGCCGTCATGTGTACTCCTTATGCAGGCCGTCATGATTTTAACTCTTGACGCTTTTCATGTGACGCCTTCAGGTTTCTTCTGGGTCGTCATGGACTTTACTCTTGACGCCGTCAGGAATTTCTTCTTGACGCCGTCATACACTGTTCTCAGCATGGAAAATTAAGTCTTTGGCGTTTTCTTCACTTTTATGCTCCAAAAACGTCCGAATTGCTTCCTTTTCTAGATTTCTCTCCCAAAGTACCTAAAATCACAAAAGGAACGATTTAGGGCAATATTTGATCAAATAAATTCAATTCCGGGCTTAAATGACCCCCTAAAAGTGGTTCATTTTTCGCCTCATCTGACTATAAACTAACGTAAATGTTTTAAGTACTTGTATCCAAAAGAAAGTAATTGAAATTTGTAGAAACATAGAGGGGATAGGGGTGAATTTGTTCCTCTTTAAAACTTAAAATGTTTCGTATCAAATTTCCGATCAAGCGTGACTAAATATGAATAGTGTTTATGTCACTCATAACAAGCAATCACATAAGCATGACACAAGGTTTAAACATTTCTAATCTAATTTAGATTACACTGGGGACGGTCCTGTAAATAGGTGGACGGTCCTTTATCATTTGAGGGACCGTCGTTCGATAAAGGACCGCCACTAGTAGGTTTGCCAGTTTTATTTCGTGTGATTAAGTTTTCTTGTATTTTGCGTTTCTAAGATAACTAGTTGATATTACAAGCACATACACATCAAGCCACACAAACAAAAATATAATGCAAGTATAGAAGGTAAAGTGAAAGGAAGAGAAAACGCAAACCGGACACGATGATTTATAGTGGTTCGGCACGAAGCACCTCTTCGTCCTACTCCACTCCCCGAGTCTCACACTCGAGAGTTACTTCACTAATCAACACGCTCCTTTATGGTGGAACAGTGTACACAAGCTTACACCAAGTTTAACGACACTAAGCGGAATGTCGAGTCCTAATCCTAGCTAGAACCAATCTACACCAAGGCCCACGTGGCCACACGAACAAGCACTCTTGTCCCACTTAGATCGACACACGATCTAAGCCTTCACACGAACGAGCACTCCTGTTCACTTGAATCTTCACACTAAGACACACTTGGGTCTTCTCCCAATCCAAGCCATCACATGAGACTCACTTAGATCATCACCCGATCCAAGCCTTCACACACCGACTCAACTAACTCCTAGCTTACATACTAGGACACCACACACCATACAACAATTACATGACCTATTCTAGTTACAAGATTTCTTGGATCTACATCACCATCCAAGTTCACACAAATAACCCCATCCTTGACTCACACACAAGTCGGAAACATTGACAATATTTATAGAACCTATCACCGTAACACTTGTTACGTTTGTGTGCGGACACCTATAACATCTCGAATCTTTATTTATGTCGAGAATTCTTCTCTTACTATGAGGTAGAGGAAATCATAACACTAGTTGGTGTGTGGACTCAATAACACTTCGATTCTTGACACTTCGAGTGTTCTTCTCTTGCACATGATGTAGTGGATGACGGGATCACTTATAAACACATACCAAAGAGTTATAGTGATCAAAGAATGAAAAGGAAAGACCAGGAAATTTTTGTGCAAAGAGGGTTAGATTTTCTGATGAAAATGGGTCAGTATTTATAGCCAACACGAGATGGCAGAGACGGCCCCTTGAACCTTGCACGGTCCCTTATCAATAAGGGACCGTCACCTATTTAAGGGACCTTCCCAACAGTTTTTGTCCTTTTGTGGTGAAATGTTACCTGGTGAAATTTTATCTGATTTGGGCGGGACATAAGGACGTTTGGACAATTTGAAATTCAAATTTCAAATTTATTTTTCTTATTAAACATTTCTTTATAAATACAAAAATAATTTGTCTAGTTTATTTTTGAAAAAAATGTTTTGCCACATTTATAAAATGTAAGGTTTAAGGACAAAAATATTTTCTTTGATCACTTAACAAAGTTGGTGATGAGGCGAAAAATGAACCACTTTTAGGGGGTCATTTAAGCCCGGAATTGAATTTATTTGATCAAATATTGCCCTAAATCGTTCCTTTTGTGATTTTAGGTACTTTGGGAGAGAAATCTGGAAAAGGAAGCAATTCGGACGTTTTTGGAGCATAAAAGTGAAGAAAACGCCAAAGTCTTAATTTTCCTTGCTGAGAACAGTAGGTGACGGCGTCAAGAGCAACATCCTGACGGCGTCAAGAGTAAATTGCATGACGGTCCAGTACAAACGTGAAGGCGTCATAAATAGAGCGTCAAGAATAAAAGACGTGACGGCCTGGAAGACCATAACACATGACGGCGTCAGATGAAGATTAAGGCAGTCCGAGAAGTATTTTGGCGGCGAGATGACGGCGTCACCTATTTGGTCTTGACGCCGTCAGCCTCAATTTCCTATATATAGTTTTCTAATTTTCATTCATAAAAGAGAGAAGTTTTGGAGAAACCCTAGGGCCGAACCTATTACGAATTTTACAGGTTTTTCAAGGGTTTTCAGCCCTTGAACCCTTTCATGTGTAATTGAGATAAGTATTCTTTTAATTCAATCAATATGTCTATGTGTTGGTTGTCTATATCTTGTTCTTGTCTTAATTCTATCATGCTAGGCTAGATCTATCTTGTGTTTGCTTAGATCTAATGAAACCTAGATGTTGATTATGTGTTGATTACTTGTTTATGGTTGTATTGGATGAATGATTTCGATGTTAGGCTTAAGAAAACTGGCAGATCTCCAAATGGTAACATGCTTGAACGTCTTAGGAAACATGAACTGACGTGCACTAGGTTTTATTGGTTGTATTTAATGCATGAGTAAATTCTAATGATCCCATGTTAGGAGCTTCTTAGCCGGCTCGACATAGGAGTGAAGTAGGCACTCATAGGATTGGGGAATTAAGTGCGCCACCCCATGAATGGTATTAAGGAATACAATCCGTCATCCACGCAACTATAACAAGTAATTAACGTGTAAAAGATATCTAGGGAGTAGTGAAATCTAAGTAAACACAATTTCTCCACTTATTGCTCACAACCTTAGTTAATTTAGTTTATTTTCATTTCTAGTATTTTATTTTGATTGCATCTTTAGTATTGGGTTAGTTGACTAGCAACTAATTCCGCCCAAATCCTTAAAACCCGAGATTTTTACTTGCTTTCTATAAAATATAAAAATACAAAAATAATCATCCTTCATCTCTAGAACTAGTATTTAGGTTTTCTAATCCTAGCGACACTATTCCTAGCTGAACGATCAATCCCCCGGTACTTGTCACTATACTATACTACAACGATCAGGTACACTGCCTGGTGGGGGTTGTAAGCTTCTCAAGATCCCTTGAGAGGTAAAGCCTGGTGTGATCCCCACGTATCAAGTTTTTGGCGCCACAGCCCGGGGAATAGTTATTGTCTAGGTTAGAATCTCTTTTTATTAGGTCTACTTGCTAGATTCCTTTCTAGTAAGATTTTAATTTTATTTTTAGGTTTCTTTAGTCTATCTTATTTCTTTGTGTTTTTGTTCGTAACTCTTCACCACCCGACATCATGGACGATGGGAACATCTTTGAACCTATCATCCCACTACAACAAAACCCACCACTAGAACCTCTTAGGCCCCGAACCTTAGGAGAGTATTCCCGACCTAGCCACCAAGGCTACCGAAACACCATTGAGCTCACCGGAGTCAATGTGACCCCCTTGCGATCCGACACCATCCGGTTGGTGCAAAGCGGATGTGCATTCCATGGACATCGTTCCAAAGATCCAAATCAACATCTTAAGGACTTCCTTAAAATCGTAGACTCCGTAGACCTAGATGTTGAAACTAGAGAGACAACCCGATTACGCCTATTCCAATTCTCTCTACGGGATCAAGCTAGTCAATGGCTTGAGCGTTTACCTGCGGGATCCATCACCACATGGGATGATCTCACCACTCGTTTCCTTGCTCAATTTTTCCCACCGGGGAGAACTACTAAGCTTAGAAATGACATCTTGATGTTCCAACAACGTCAAAATGAATCTCTTTATGAAGCATGGACTCGTTTCAAGGACTTACTCCAAAAAGTCCCTCATCATGGCATAGATCTTTGGCTCCAAGTCCAAATCTTTTATGACCATATCGATCTCTCCACGAGGCAAGCCATTGACCAATCGGCCAGTGGTAAGCTACGTGATCTAAGTGCGGAACAATCATGGGAACTCATAGAAGATCTTGCTCTCTATGACAACGAAAGTTGGAATGATCCCCGTGATTTGAACAAAACGGTCAAGGCAATATCTTTGCCTTCGAACAACTCTAGCACTCCGGACCGTAGGATCATGGAACTTGAAGGTCGAGTCAAGTCTCTCATGAAATCTTACGAAGCTCAAAAACCTTCAAGCCAAGTAAGCAGAATCGCTTCTACATGTAAATTATGTAATGGCCCTCACGAGACTCATAACTACATGGAGCTTCCAAAACGTGCTTATAACAAACTCACATCGTCACACGTGGGTCGAGGTCCTCGAACTTCTGGCGAGGCCTATGAGGCATGGAAGGATAAACCTACTTTCAGAGGGTACCAAACGTGGAGCGTATCCTTCAATGACTCCTCACCACTCACTTGGTCCGAGCATTTTCCATCACGAGGCGTTCCTAGGCAAAGCTGTGAAGATGCTCTAAAAAAATTCATTCTATCTCAAGAATTACAGCTCTCTACAATTGAGGCTAAATTTAGACAACAGCAGGCTGATATGAATAACAAGATTTGTAATCTATTAACTGCTATCAAAGAGCATGTTGTTAATAAACCTACTCACATTGATGAGGTTAAGTCTGTTACCATCATGAGTCCACCAACCTCCCCTGTGAAAATAAAAAGTCCTAGTAAGCTATTCAAACATCTATCGCCAAAAGGAAAAGAACCTGTCAACCCCCTGGGACCAATCCATTTCGTAAACACCATCACCACAATATCTGCTTCTACACCTAACCCAACCCAACAACAAACTAACAAAATTGGTCATACAGCTAAAGATGAGACCTCAAGGGTGGACCACGATTTAGCCAGAAGCCCTACCAACTCATCCGAGTAGTGCGCCGCGCAAGAATCTAGCAAATTGGATGACGGGAAAGAGAGATCGGAAGAGCATACGAGAAATCCAACCATTTTGGGTAAATCTATTTTAGAGGAACCCGAGAGAAAAATGGAGGATGTTATTAGTGGAAGTAGCGATAGGACTAATGAAAGCAACCCTAAAGTTTTTAAGATTCCCTGCACCATTGAGGAAAAGCTCTTAACCGATAGTCATATGGATCCTAGTTTCCCAGACAACATAATACCCCTTTCCCTATACCAAGAAGCCTTCCCAGAACACATACTATGCGAAAAAGTTGATAATGCAAGGGTAATAAGAAATGTGTCAATTATGATTGGAGAACTTGTTTACAAGATTGCCCTCGCCGTGGTCGATGATGTGGACCCTCTCACCAATCGAACATTAACCAACCTTATTCTGGGGAAACCATTTATCAATGAATCGGGAGTAATCCTTGATGAGAAGGATGGAAGTGCATTGTTCACCAATGGTGTTAAGAAGGTAATTTTTCGTAAGGGTAATGAGGAGGTATACGAGTATCGTCCTTCCCTTGAGGGGAATCTATATGGATCAACGGATGGAGAATCGGGGAAGGTAAGATGGCGTGATCCGAATAATCTCAAAATTCCCTACATGATCGGTCATAAGTACTTCGATAACGTCTACATTAACGTATTCCTGCCGAAGAATTTTATGTCCCTATTCCATTATAACAATATCTGCAGATGGGGAATGGTTTACAAGGGAGAGAAAGTGGTTGGTAAGGATCATGAAATCCTGGTGTTTGTTGGAAATATGGCATTCACTATGGAATTCACGATTTTGGACAACATCGAAGACTATGTCGACCTTAGGTTATCACAAGTCATTTTTGGAGTGCCCTTTTGTGAGATCACTAATCTGATAGTCGATGACCGGAACGGAATCATGACCTTCGCTGATGGAATTAGGAGGGTTTCATACCAAACGCCGTACAAGAGAAGAGACCTTAAGGAAATCGATTGTGACGGGCTTGATAAGATAAGTTCCCAACTTATTTTGTGTGATGAAGATGTTCGGAGAGGGTGTAAGAACACTTCGGATTAATCATGTGGATTCTTTAAGGATGTTAGTAAACTTGGTTCTATGTATCGAAAATATGTCTTCGAGTTCGAAGACCCGAAATACTTACACTATGAAAGCGAAACTAGTTTAGAAGACGACCTAGAGAGTGAAACCAATGATGAGGTCACGTAGTAACCCATGACCTTGAGTCTAGCTACAAGACTCGTAAATAAAGAAAAGCGCTTCTTGGGAGGCAACCCATGCTTTGTGTGATTTTTATTTTGTTTGTTTGTTTGTTATTTGCTTCCATATGCATGCTTTATTTTTATTGTTGGTAGATCATGTTTCTCAATTAAAAAGTGGAAATACTCTACTTTGTTGTTTTGGCCTAGTCTTAACTCAACCTAAAAGTATTTTTGCAAAAGATAAGTGTAAGGGGAAACCCCAAATATGTTTTTAAGAAACAAATCGATCATGATTCTCCGCAATATTAAATGAACATGTATATTCGTATTTGTTAGAGTCAAATGCTTGTATTGAGTCATAATGAAGTTTTGCAGGATTTTTCAGGAAGTAAGACCAAGTTTTTCCAGAAATTTTCTGGAAACTTAACATAAGAATTTCTGCAGGTCACTTCTGACGGCGTCACGAGATTACTCTTGACTGCGTCACGTGTAAAAATCTGGAAATTTTACCGGTTTTGTTTTTCTAACGGAGTCTTACGGTTTTTGTGAATTATTAAGTTTTATAATCTCCAGGAAGTCTGCAAACTTCATTCCACAAGCATTATATCTTATTTTGTTTTCTAGGATTTAGTAACTTATATAGATTGCCGCCGATTTTACGCGAGGTTGCCTTGTTTGTTTTCTCAGGATTTACAGGTTATGTATGACAAGAAGATGATTTATATTCTGGAAGGGAAGCTTTGATTGTTCATTTTCTTGGAGGAAGATTTAACCTGGCCACCTTATTATCCATACCGAGCGAATCAGGGGAGTATTTGATTTCATTCTTTTTTACTTTTTCACTTTTACATTCTTTACTTGAACATTGGGAACAATGTTCAACTTAAGTGTAAGGGGAGGGTAAAATGATGATACCTTACGTGTACACTTTCGCTTGAGTTTGTTTTGTTTAATGGTAGATGTGTAATAAAACTATGAGAAATACTTGTTAGTGCAATTTTAGCGCCAAATTTAAAATTTTTTACAACATTTAGGAGTGAAACTTTAGCCATAGCAAGCGTCTCATGGATAGGAGATTGTATGACTAGCACATAACCGTATATTCAGAAAAATTTTCCACCCAAATATGTGAGGTTCGCCTTTAGATTTGATAGGAAAAGCATTTATTATTAGTGCTTATGAGTGTACCGGTAGCATTTAGATTCTAGAACTTGCGTTAGTGATGCATCCCGAGACAGCTAGTGAGACTACATTCGTGTGGTAGGATTTACTACATGATAAGAGGCATTAGGATCACCCTTGTGTTAAACTCGTATCATGATTACTTGACCATTTATGTCATATTACTTGGCTAGTTAAGTCAACTAATTTTTCCCACACCCTTAGCATTGTACTCATTTTTAGTACACGAAACCCCTAGTACACCCCTCCGAGCCTATCTTTTCGTTTCTAACTTTAAGCATTTTACTTAAAGGAAGAATTTGTTACACCCCAATTAAATGTACAACCAAATCGCCTTAGCCTTCCGTGTATGCGCTCATTTTTAGTGCATTATTGTTATTTGTTAAACCCTAAGTTAACTATCTAATTGATTACATGGTTGCTAAGTCGAGTCATATCCTTGTACATATTGTTTTGGGACGATTGGGACACATGGGTAAAGTACTTATTTTATGGAGTAATGGGGAAGAACATCATATATTACCCCCGTATGTGTGTTAATCTTAAAAGTACTCTAAGTGTTTTGATTTTCTTAATTCGTGTCAATAGATTAGTTTATTGTAAAGTATGTAAAAATTCAAGTGTAAGGGGAATTTCCATTCCCTATGATATATTATTTTGGATGGTAGGGTAAGAGTGTATGAAAAATAAAAAAATAAAAAATTAAAAAAAATATCGAAAAAAGAAAAGAAAAAGAAAAGAAAAAAAAATAAAAAAAAAAGAAAAGAAAAAAAAAACATACGGACTACCATCCCTTTTCATTCTATGTTCATTTCATGTTTTTGTTATTTTCTATTTATTAGCTTAAGTCGAGTCTAGTCTTGGCTTAGCAACGCCACATTGTACATGTAATTAACCAAGATTGTTAACTCGCCACCAGTGAAAACTTCCTTTATCCAACAAAACCGTGTATTTCATATCCATACACCTAACGTTACAACCCTTTAAAAGACCTCTTTGATAGTTTATCCTAGGTGCTTACGCCATGTGGTGAAGGTTTGATCCTTTCCCAAGCCTATGGTAATCTATTTTGCTATGACAGGTAGTGAGAGATATCTTCCGTTTCCATATTGTAATTTATACTTTATTACACCCGAGAGATGTGAGTATCTAAACACTATTTGTGAGGTGCTAGTGTATGACCTCCGTGCTTGTCTATTGGTCTTTAGTGGAATGATTATTTGTTGTAATTACTTTTATATTAGTGTTAAATGACCCCTAACTTGTATTTTGATTAGAATAAAAGCGTATTTGCTTGAGGACAAGCAAATCTCAAGTGTAAGGGTATATGATGAGGCGAAAAATGAACCACTTTTAGGGGGTCATTTAAGCCCGGAATTGAATTTATTTGATCAAATATTGCCCTAAATCGTTCCTTTTGTGATTTTAGGTACTTTGGGAGAGAAATCTGGAAAAGGAAGCAATTCGGACGTTTTTGGAGCATAAAAGTGAAGAAAACGCCAAAGTCTTAATTTTCCTTGCTGAGAACAGTAGGTGACGGCGTCAAGAGCAACATCCTGATGGCGTCAAGAGTAAATTGCATGACGGTCCAGTACAAACGTGAAGGCGCCACAAGTAGAGCGTCAAGAATAAAAGACGTGACGGCCTGGAAGACCATAACACATGACGGCGTCAGATGAAGATTAAGGCAGTCCGAGAAGTATTTTGGCGGCGAGATGACGGCGTCACCTATTTGGTCTTGACGCCGTCAGCCTCAATTTCCTATATATAGTTTTCTAATTTTCATTCATAAAAGAGAGAAGTTTTGGAGAAACCCTAGGGCCGAACCTATTACGAATTTTACAGGTTTTTCAAGGGTTTTCAGCCCTTGAACCCTTTCATGTGTAATTGAGATAAGTATTCTTTTAATTCAATCAATATGTCTATGTGTTGATTGTCTATATCTTGTTCTTTTCTTAATTCTATCATGCTAGGCTAGATCTATCTTGTGTTTGCTTAGATCTAATGAAACCTAGATGTTGATTATGTGTTGATTACTTGTTTATGGTTGTATTGGATGAATGATTTCGATGTTAGGCTTAAGAAAACTGACAGATCTCCAAATGGTAACATGCTTGAACGTCTTAGGAAACATGAACTGACGTGCACTAGGTTTTATTGGTTGTATTTAATGCATGAGTAAATTCTAATGATCCCATGTTAGGAGCTTCTTAGCCGGCTCGACATAGGAGTGAAGTAGGCGCTCATAGGATTGGGGAATTAAGTGCGCCACCCCATGAATGGTATTAAGGAATACAATCCGTCATCCACGCAACTATAACAAGTAATTAACGTGTAAAAGATATCTAGGGAGTAGTGAAATCTAAGTAAACACAATTTCTCCACTGATTGCTCACAACCTTAGTTAATTTAGTTTATTTTCATTTCTAGTATTTTATTTTGATTGCATCTTTAGTATTGGGTTAGTTGACTAGCAACTAATTCCGCCCAAATCCTTAAAACCCGAGATTTTTACTTGCTTTCTATAAAATATAAAAATACAAAAATAATCATCCTTCATCTCTAGAACTAGTATTTAGGTTTTCTAATCCTAGCGACACTATTCCTAGCTGAACGATCAATCCCCCGGTACTTGTCACTATACTATACTACAACGATCAGGTACACTGCCTGGTGGGGGTTGTAAGCTTCTCAAGATCCCTTGAGAGGTAAAGCCTGGTGCGATCCCCACGTATCAGTTGGTAAAGTATGTTTGTACATAACTGAAGTGATGTCGAGAGACATTGATGTGTGAACGAGTAACTTGTGCACTTACGTTATGTATTACAAGTTACCCGTTTGTCATCATTAAAACATGAAGACATTGTATAGATAAAACGTCGTAACGTTTGCACTAACAAAATTGTTTAAACATGTATATGTAAACGAGTAATGTGTTCAAGTAAACAAACATGTAATTAAGTAAACAAGAAAGGTATTTAAGTAAAGTGTCTATTCTCACCCCCCCATAGTATTTGAAAACAAGTTACATAGGGGCTATGAGACTCACCTCAAGTAAAGGTAGTGATATGAAAACGAATCAATCAAGTAATAGAGCACAACGGTTCTGAAATGCGACCTAAGTAGATAATGGCTTAATTTAGTATTGTGCTAAATGAAGTGAAATGATGCAAATGTGTTTTCAAAACTTTGTATCACCAATGTACATTTGCGTTTTATTTTTATATGTCAAAATATACTTTATATCAAAGTTTACCAACAATATTAATGTTTATACACTTTTACAGAAATTCCCGAGTGTCCATCTTTAGAAATCCATATCTTGCCCAACACTTACTATTTTAGGAAACTTTTGACTCATATGAAAAGTATTTAGACGATATTACAATATTTCTTAAGGACTCAATGCCTCAATCGGACTCTAAAATGCTCAAAAGCGCACCTAATGTTCACCAATCAACTATTAAACTTAGTAAAATAGTTGCTGAAATTTTTATGAAAGTGTGGTTTTTAGTCAACTTTACGAGTCCATAACTTCTTAATTATAAGGTTTTACGACAAGTTTAAACACAATTATAAAACGTTAAATATAGGACTATAAGTTTTATGCTTTGAGTTTTCAAAAATTTTGGATGTTTAGAGGGTCAAAACAGGACTTGAACTTGCGACATTAGAAGTGATAAATGTTGTGTTTCAGCCTTTTGTAAACTTTTAGTGATTTTCAAATGAGCATAACTTTCTCGTTTTAAGTCCGTTTTTAGTGGTTTAAGCGGCCACGTTTAGCTTATAACTGTTAGTTTCTAACAAAAGTATCAAACGTTGCAAAACTTACAACCCGCTGTCCGAAAAATGCTCCTAAGGACAACCCTCTATAAATACACTAAATACACTTGCTCAACACTTTTCGACAACAAAACCAACAACGCCAAACAAAACCTAGTCCCTTCCACCGATTTACAATAACAACATAATAAGTAACATATTAACATTACTAAACCAATATTATATCACAACAATGAAACCAAAACTCAAGATAAGCCCATAGGCTGCACATTAAACTTTTTATACTTTTTTACTCAAAATAAGTCGAATAGGCCGCACATTAGACATTTTTACACATTTAAATAAAAAAAAAAGGCCGAATAGGCCACGCATTAGACCTTTGCATCTTACTAACAAAATACTTGCACAAACATGGTGATACAAATTTTGTAGATGTATGTATGTATATATGTCGTGTGTATATGTATGTATACATGCTTCGTTTTTAACTTTTTCTTTTAAATTGCTAAAAATAAGTTGTACAACCAAAACTTAAATAGTGTGATGATGTTAAAAGTCCAAGAAAATGAAAGAAAAGTTTACTTACCAAAAAGTGTGAAAAAAATTTAGATTTAAGGTGCAAGAATCAATCCCCAATGAAAACAAATGATCCAATACTTTTCCAAATCAAAAACTAGTCACAAAAGTACAACTCGATTCTTCAAAAGATCAAGAAAAATGGTAATGGTGTGGTGTTTGGGTGTTCGGCATGGCAAAGAAGAAAAGGAGAGAAGAAGATGGTTTTTGTTTTGGGCTGATGGTGGTGTGTGAGAAAATGAAGATATGATGCTTATCTTATAAGCTAGATACATTGCATTTGGTTAAACTTGTAGGGTCTATCATTTCTATAATTAGAAGCATTTGTGAGATATGCTATAATAAGAAAGAACACATATGAGAATTACAAGGGATCATGTTGAGGACTGTACAATATTGTTATGGATCAAGACAAAATAAAGTAAATTGTGGTGTTGTGTGTTGTGATATTCGACCAAACCACAAGGGGTATGGGGGGATTTATTTTTCAAAAATTTTGTTATTTAAAAGTGTATTGTTCATAGTTAAGTAAAAACGCAGTGTAAAATGCGTAAATGCTTGCCCTAAATGCAAAATATACGCATTATGCACAAGAATGGTACAATAATAGTAATGACTTATAAAACAAGTTTATAAAAGTCAAAATGTACTAATTTAGAGTAGACTATACTTAGTCCAGTGTCGGTACACGTTCAAGGTCGTTGTTAGTGCAAATATTACGATATTTAAACTAAACGGTTTCTTCGGTTTTAATGATGACAAACATGTAACTTTTAATGCATAACGTAAAATACGCAAGTTACTTGTTTACACAAATCATCAATGCATACTTACATTAACATCTCTCGACGTCTCAAGCATGCTTCAACAAAGTCGTAGATTTTCATCCTGACGTAAATCACTCAAGGTATGGACAAACAAATCTACTACTTAACAAATGATCAAAGGATTATATTTTTCTAAACTTCACATTCTTAATGTGACAAAACATTTTTTCAAAAACACATTTTACAAATTATTTTTGAATTATAAAGAAATGTTTAATTTTGAAAAATCATTTCAAAAATCCCAACAGCTATCCCCCCCCCCCCCCCCCCCAAATCAGCTCCAAACTTCCCCAAATAAACTTTCACCACTAAAGACAAAAATTGGAGCGTTTTTGTCTGGTGTGACAATTAGTGGTGCCGTCCCCCTATAACTGCTATTTTCTCTTTGCGTATAAATAGTGGACCATTTTTCACTTCCAACCTGATTTTTTCCAGCCACTTTTCTCTGGTTTAATCCATTCTTAGTTAGATCACTTTCTTTGATCATTTAGAGAGTCTTAGTTTGTTTTAGAGTGATCCAATCATCCATTCAAGTGATCACCTTCATTCCTCTTCTAGTCCAAGAGAAGAACACAAAGTATCAAGAAGATACAAAGTGTTAGAGTCATTGAGTAGTGCACTTGCATTACTAGTTGTAAGCTTGTTGTATCTTGATATACATCAAGTAGACATTACCGTTTGTTTATTCTTGTGAGACTGGATCATTGTGATCTTGTTGAGATCTTGGAGATCTCTTGTAGCTAGTGAGCTTGTGTGTTGATCAAGTGGATCAAGGGTAGATCGGGTAGATCGTGTAGGTTGTGTTGATTGTATAATTTATGAAGATCGGGTAGATCGTGAGTAGATCGGGTAGATCGAGTGTAGATCATGTGGATCTTGAAGCTTGTGTGATTTGTGAGGATCGGGTAGATCGTGGTAGATTGGTAGTAGTTAAGATTAATACTCGACATTTAGCTTAGTGTCGGAAAATAATGTAAGTGATGTTGTATGGTTTTCTCCGCCGAGAATGGAGCTTGTTGATTAGTGAAGTAACTCTCGAGTTGGGTACTTGGGGAGTGGAGTAGGGCGAAGAGGAGCTTCGCGACCGAACCACTATAAATCGCCGTGTCCGGGTTTGCGTTTTCTTAACCTATCTCTTTACTTTTTATCTTTGCATTTATCATTTCATACTTGCATTGCTTTTATGTTTGTGTGGCTTATTGCATATATTGTGTGATATTTATGTGTGTCAATGTTTGTGTCATGGTAATATGCTTCACATATAGAAATCCACTATCACTAGTTATAGCAAGACTTTTTGTTGAGACTTCTCATATTACATCAAACTTGATTGGTTGTTTGATACAAAACTTTTTAAGTTTTTAAATGGAAACGTATTCACCCTCCCCCCCCCCCTCTACCGTTTCCATAGTCGTTTTTTGTTGTACGCTGGATAACTTCCCGGTTTTAGTTTAAATTAATCACGTAAGTGTCAAAAGTGAAATAATTCAAGTTTTTGGTTAAATATTAACCTGAAAAAATGCCGGTTTATGATAAATGCCGTTTTCCAATTCATGCGATTTAACCTAACGGTTATACGTAAAAGTAAATGTTTAAGCGTTTAAAGTAAATTGTTTTGAGTTTATGAACGAGTAACAACCTGGAAAATACGAGTTGTCACAATATATCACATGTGTGATTAATATTGAAGGATGTGTCCGCCAAACTCAAATGTTATCTACGTGCTATAGATATTGGCGTCATTAAGTAATATCTCGCAAGTGATTATTCTTATTCATCCTTAAACTTTGGTTGCAAGGAGGTCTTGCATGTGTGGATATTTCTTCTTGACTATAATTAAACGCTATTGATGAGGCGAAAAATGATCCGTTTTTAGGGGGTCATTTAAGCCCGAATTCGAATTTATTTGATCAAATATTGCCCTAAATCGTTCCTTTTGTGATTTTAGGTACTTTGGGAGTGAAATCTGGAAAAGGAAGCAATTCGGACGTTTTTGGAGCATAAAAGTGAAGAAAACGCCAAAGTCTTAATTTTCCATGCTGGGAACAGTAGGTGACGGCGTCAAGAGTAATTCCCTGACGGCGTCAAGAGCAAAATTCCATGACGATCCAGTAAAGATTTGACGGCGTCACGAAGGTAGGGCGTCAAGAGTAAAAGTCATGATGGCCTGGAAATGATTAAGTCTTGACGGCGTCAAATGTAGATCAAGGCAGTCCGAGAATAGTTTTGGCGGCGAGGTGACGGCGTCACAATGTTTGTCTTGACGCCGTCAGACCCCTTTTCCTATATATAGTTTTCTAATTTTCACATTAAAAAAGAGAGAAGTTTTGGAGAAACCCTAAGTACGAACTTGGTGCGAATTTTACAGGTTTTTCAAGGGTTCCAAGCCCTTGATACCTTACATGTGTAATTGAGATAAGTGTTCTTTCAATTCAATCAATATGTCTATGTGTTGGTTGTCTATATCTTGTTCTTGTCTTAATTCCATCATGCTAGGCTAGATCTATCTTGTGTTTGCTTGGATCTAATGAAACCTAGATGTTAATTATGTGTTGATTACTTGTTTATACTTGTCTTGGATGAATGATTTATATGTTAGGCTTAAGAAAACTGGCAGATCTCCAATTGGTAACATGCTTGAACGTCTTAAGAAACATGAACCTACGCGCACTAGGTCTTTATTGGTTGTATTTAATGCATGAGCCACTGTTTACAATCCCTATAGTTGTGCTGGGCATGGTGTAGGAGGAGATAAGAGCTCATAGAATTGGGGAGTTAAGTGTGCCACCCCATGAATGGTATTAAGGAATACGATCCGTCATCCATGCATTTATAACAAGTAATTAACGTGTAAAAGATGTCTAGGGAGTAGTGAAATCTAAGTAAACACATTTTCTCCACTTATTGCTCACAACTTTAGTATAATTTAGTTTATTTTCCTTTCTAGTATTTTATTTTGATTGAATCTTTAGTATTGGGTTAGTTGATTAGCAACTAATTCCGCCCAAATCCTTCAAATCTGAGAATTTTAATTGCTTTCTAAAAAATATAAAAACACAAAAATAATCATCCCTCACCTTTTGAACTAGTATTTAGTTTTTCTAATCCTAGCGACACTATTCCTAGCTGAACGATCAATCCCCCGGTACTTGTCACTATACTATACTACAACGATCAGGTACACTGCCTGGTAGGGGTTGTAAGCTTCTCAAGATCCCTTGAGAGGTAAAGCCTGGTGCGATTCCCACTCATCAAGTTTTTGGCGCCGCAGCCCGGGGAATAGTTATGGTCTAGGTTAGAATTTCTTTTTATTAGGTCTACTTGCTAGATTCCTTTCTAGTAAGATTTTATTTTTATTTTTAGGTTCTCTTTAGTCTATCTTAGTTCTTTGTGCCTTTGTTCATAACCACCCGACATCATGGACAACGGGAACATCTTTGAACCCGTCATCCCACCACAACAAAACCCACCATTAGAACCCCTTAGGCCCAGAACCTTAGGAGAGTATTCCCGACCTAGCCACCAAGGCTACCGAAACACCATTGAGCTCACCGGAGCCAATGTGACCCCCTTGCGATCCGACACCATCCGGTTGGTGCAAAGCGGATGTGCATTCCATGGACTTCGTTCCGCAGATCCAAACCAACATCTTAAGGACTTCCTCAAAATCGTAGATTCCATAGACCTAGATGTTGCAACTAGAGAGACAACCCAATTACGCATATTCCAATTCTCTCTACGGGATCAAGCTAGTCAATGGCTTGAGCGTTTACCCGCGGGATCCATCACCACATGGGATGATCTCACCACTCGTTTCCTTGCTCAATTTTTCCCACCGGGGTGAACTACTAAGCTTAGAAATGACATCTTGATGTTCCAACAACGTCAAAATGAATCTCTTTATGAAGCATGGACTCGTTTCAAGGACTTACTCCAAAAAGTCCCTCATCATGGCATAGATCTTTAGCTCCAAGTCCAAATCTTTTATGACCATATCGACATCTCCACGAGGCGAGCCATTGACCAATCGGCCGGTGGTAAGCTACATGATCTAAGTGCGGAACAATCATGGGAACTCATAGAAGATCTTGCTCTCTATGACAACGAAAGTTGGAATGATCCTCGTGATTTGAACAAAACGATCAAGGCAATATCTTTGCCTTCGAACAATTCTAGCACTCCCGACCGTAGGATCATGGAACTTGAGGACCAAGTCAAGTTTCTCATGAAATCTTACGAAGCTCCTAAGCCTTCAAGCCAAGTGAACAAAATCACTTCTTCATGCGAATTATGTAGTGGTCCCCACGACACTCGTGATTGTGTGGAACTCCCCGGAACAGCTTTTGCGGACTACGCATCCACGCGTACCGACGAAGCGGGAGATAAGTGGTACACTTTCAAGCCCGAGCCAAACACTTACGGTGATTCATACAACCCCTCATGGAAAAATCACCCAAACCTTAGGTGGAAACAAAATCAACCCAATTCTTCCAACCCGCCTAATCGTTACCAACCAACCGGTCCACCCTCCAACCGTACTTTCAACAACAATCCTTCTAACAACTATGGTAGTACCAACAATCTTGAAGGATTGATGTCTAAGTTCATGGCATCTCAAGAAGCTCGCATATCTAAGTTTGAAGCCGATTTCAAACAAAAGCAAAGCGAGATGACCACTAGAATTGACGCATTGTTGAAGGTTCTCAATGACCGAGAAATGAGAGCACTTCCAAGCGACACGATCAAAAATCCGAAACTAAACGTTAATTCCATATCTTCAGTTTCGTCACCCACTTCGTGCCCACAATACTACTCGGTTAAATCCACGAGCACGTGTTTCAAACAAGACCAAGTTCTTCAAAAGGACCAATCAAATAAAACACCCAATATAGAGCCGGTCAAAAGCATAGTTGAAACACCTCTTACGCAAGACCTTGACGATGAATTCAAAGAACTTCACCTTGAATGCCCCGTCATTGATTTCTTAGCGCGTGCTCCTTACTATAGTGCCCTCCTAGAAAAATATGAGAAGTGTAAGCTAGGTAAAAATGGGACCGCCTTCGTTCAAAACAAGTTGCCTAAAAAGCTTGATGATCCGGGTATATTTGTTTTGCCTTGTAAGATAGGAAGATCTGAAGCTTTCGATACACTAGCCGATTTAGGGTCAAGCCTCAACTTGATTCCCTTATCCTTATTCACCGCTCTTAAGCTAGGAAAGTTAGAGGAAACGGAGGTATTGATAGGGCTAGCGGATGGGAGTATTGCCCACCCGGTTGGAATGATTAAGGATGTAGTTGTTCACGTAGGAAAGTTAACTATATTAGCGGATTTTCACGTCCTAGACATGGTTAGTGACACTACATGCCCATTATTGGTAGGAAGAGGATTTTTAGCAACCGCTAGTGCCATGATAGATTGCAAGGAATCCAAGATAACGGTAGGTGAAGGCGATACTTGGTCGGTGTACGATGTTAAGAAGCATAGTTATGATTGTGATGATGAACCAACACCGCATTGGGTAGAGATGAATAGGAGACCATCTAGATACGGACCTTTGATAGAAAGGAACTTCATAGGACCTCAATGCCCCTTTTATCTAGAAAAAGATTACGTTGAAAAGACACATTCGGTAGAACAACTCATAGCTAGAGATGAAGAGCTAGAGCCCTTTGAGGACCCCTTAGTCTTTAGGAAGATGATTGAGTTCTTAAGCGTAATGCCCATCAACATAGAAAGGAATAAATGGAAAAGAGAGGGAGACAAGTGTAAATGGAGGTGGGACAAGCCACCTAAAGAAGGTGACGGATCATGGCATATGAGGATGACTTTGTATGATCCGGATGGAGAAAAGTTTGAAAGGTCATACCATACTAAGGAAACCGATAGGAAGTTGAAACCCAAGTTTGATCCCAAAGATGTCCTCAATGAGGAACTCACCCGTATCACGTAGTAACCCATGACCTTGAGTCTAGCTACAAGACTCGTAAATAAAGAAAAGCGCTTCTTGGGAGGCAACCCATGTTTTGTTTGTTTATTTGTTTGTTTGTTATTTGCTTCCGTATGCATGCTTTATTTTTATTGTTGGTAGATCATGTTTCTAAACTAAATAGTGGAAATACTTTACTTTGTTGTTTTGGCCTAGTCTTAACTCCACCTAAAAGTATTTTTGCAAAAGATAAGTGTAAGGGGAAACCCCAAATATGTTTTCAAGAAACAAACCGATCATGATTCTCAACAATATTAAATGAACATGTGTATTCGTATTTGTTAGAGTCAAATGCTTGTATCGAGTCATAATGATGTTTTGCAGGATTTTCCAGGAAGTAGGACCAAGTTTTTCCAGAAATTTTCTGGAAACCTAACATAAGAATTTCTGCAGGTCACCTCTGACAGCGTCACGAGTTTACTCTTGACGGCGTCAAGTGTAAAAATCTGGAAATTTTACCAGCTTTGTTTTTCTAACGGAGTCTTATGGTTTTTGTGAATTATTAAGTTTTATAATCTCCAGAAAATCTGCAAACTTCATTCCACAAGCATTATATCTTATCTTGTTTTCTAGGATTTAGTAACTTATATAGGATGCCGCCGATTTTACGCGAGGTTGTATTGTCTATTTTATCAGGTTTTACAGGTTATGTATGACAAGAAGATGATTTATATTCTGGAAGGGAAGCTTTGATTGTTCATTTTCTTGGAGGAAGATTTAACCTGGCCACCTTATTATCCATACCGAGCGAATCAGGGGAGTATTTGATTTCATTCTTTTTACTTATTTCACTTTTACATTCTTTACTTGAACATTGGGGACAATGTTCATCTTAAGTGTAAGGGGAGGGTAAAAAGATGATACCTTACATATGCACTTTCGCTTGAGTTTGTTTTGTGTAATGGTAGATGTGTAATAAAACTATGAGAAATACTTGTTAGTGCAATTTTAGCGCCAAATTTAAATTTTTTTACAACATTTAGGAGTGAAACTTTAGCCATAGCAAGTGTCTCATGGATAGGAGATTGTATGACTAGCACATAACCGTATATTCAGAAAAATTTTCCACCCAAATATGTGAGGTTCGCCTTTAGATTTGATAGGAAAAGCATTTATTATTAGTGCTTATGAGTGTACCGGTAGCATTTAGATTCTAGAACTTGCGTTAGTGATGCATCCCGAGACCGCTAGTGAGACTACATTCGTGTAGTAGGATTTACTACATGATAAGAGGCATTAGGATCACCCTTGTGTTAAACCCGTATTATAATTACTTGACCATTTAAGTCATATTACTTGGCTAGTTAAGTCAACTAATTTTTCCCACACCCTTAGCGTTGTACTCATTTTTAGTACACGAAACCCCTAGTACACCCCTCCGAGCCTATCTTTTCGTTTCTAACTTTAAGCATTTTACTTAAAGGAAGAATTTTGTTACACCCTACTTAAATGTACACCCAAATCGCCTTAGCCTTCCTTGTATGCGCTCATTTTTAGTGCATTATTGTTATTTGTTAAACCCTAAGTTAACTATCTAATTGGTTACATGGTTGCTAAGTCGAGTCATATCCTTGTACATATTGTTTTGGGACGATTGGGACTCATGGGTAAAGTACTTGTTTTATGGAGTAATGGGGAAGAACATCATATATTACCCCCATATGTGCGTTAATCTTAAAAGTGCTCAAAGTGTTTTGATTTTATTAATTCGAGTCATTAGATTAGTTTAATGTAAAGTATGTAAAGATTCAAGTGTAAGGGGAATGTTCATCCCCTATGATGTATTATTTTGGATGGTAGGGTAAAAGTGTATGAAAAAAAAAATGTATATATATATATATATATATATATATATATATAGAAAAAGGAAAAAGAGAAAAAACATACGGACTACCATCCCTTTTCGTTCTATGTTCATTTTATGTTTTTGTTATTTTTCATTTATTAGCTTAAGTCGAGTCTAGTCTTGGCTTAGCAACGCCATATTGTACATGTAATTAACCAAGATTGTTAACTCGCCACCAGTAAAACTTCCTTTATCCAACAAAACCGTGTATTTCATATCCTTACACTTAACGTTACAACCCTTTAAAAGACCTCTTTGATAGTTTATCCTAGGTGCTTACGCCATGTGGTGGAGGTTTGATCCTTTCCCAAGCCTATGGTAATCTATTTTGCTATGATAGGTAGTGAGAGATATCTTCCGTTTCCATATTGTAATTTACACTTTATTACACCCGAGAGATGTGAGTTTCTAAACACTATTTGTGAGGTGCTTGTGTATGACCTCCGTGCTTGTCTATTGGTCTTTAGTGGAACGATTAATTGTTGTAATTACTTTTATATTAGTGTTAAATGACCCCTAACTTGTCTTTTGAGTAGAATAAAAGCGCATTTGCTTGAGGACAAGCAAATCTCAAGTGTAAGGGTATATGATGAGGCAAAAAATGATCCGTTTTTAGGGGGTCATTTAAGCCCGAATTTGAATTTATTTGATCAAATATTACCATAAATCGTTCCTTTTGTTATTTTAGGTACTTTGGGAGTGAAATCTGGAAAAGGAAGAAATTCGGACGTTTTTGGAGCATAAAAGTGAAGAAAACGCCAAAGTCTTAATTTTCCATGCTGGGAACAATAGGTGACGGCGTCAAGAGTAATTCCCTGACGGCGTCAAGAGCAAAATTCCATGACGATCCAGTAAAGATTTGATGGCGTCACGAAGGTAGGGCGTCAAGAGTAAAAGTCATGACGGCCTGGAAATGATTAAGTCTTGACGGCGTCAAATGTAGATCAAGGCAGTCCGAGAATAGTTTTGGCGGCGAGGTGACGGCGTCACAATGTTTGTCTTGATGCCGTCAGACCCCTTTTCCTATATATAGTTTTCTAATTTTCACATTAAAAAAGAGAGAAGTTTTGGAGAAACCCTAAGTACGAACTTGGTGCGAATTTTACAGGTTTTTCAAGGGTTCCAAGCCCTTGATACCTTACATGTGTAATTGAGATAAGTGTTCTTTCAATTCAATCAATATGTCTATGTGTTGGTTGTCTATATCTTGTTCTTGTCTTAATTCCATCATGCTAGGCTAGATCTATCTTGTGTTTGCTTGGATCTAATGAAACCTAAATGTTAATTATGTGTTGATTACTTGTTTATACTTGTCTTGGATGAATGATTTATATGTTAGGCTTAAGAAAACTGACAGATCTCCAATTGGTAACATGCTTGAACGTCTTAAGAAACATGAACCGAAACGCACTAGGTCTTTATTGGTTGTATTTAATGCATGAGCCACTGTTTACAATCCCTATAGTTGTGCTGGGCATGGTGTAGGAGGAGATAAGAGCTCATAGAATTGGGGAGTTAAGTGTGCCACCCCATGAATGGTATTAAGGAATACGATCCGTCATCCATGCATTTATAACAAGTAATTAACGTGTAAAAGATGTCTAGGGAGTAGTGAAATCTAAGTAAACACATTTTCTCCACTTATTGCTCACAACTTTAGTATAATTTAGTTTATTTTCCTTTCTAGTATTTTATTTTGATTGAATCTTTAGTATTGGGTTAGTTGATTAGCAACTAATTCCGCCCAAATCCTTCAAATCCGAGAATTTTAATTGCTTTCTAAAAAATATAAAAACACAAAAATAATCATCCCTCACCTTTAGAACTAGTATTTAGTTTTTCTAATCCTAGCGACACTATTCCTAGCTGAACGATCAATCCCCCGGTACTTGTCACTATACTATACTACAACGATCAGGTACACTGCCTGGTGGGGGTTGTAAGCTTCTCAAGATCCCTTGAGAGGTAAAGCCTGGTGCGATTCCCACTCATCAAGTTTTTGGCGCCGCAGCCCAGGGAATAGTTATTGTCTAGGTTAGAATTTCTTTTTATTAGGTCTACTTGCTAGATTCCTTTCTAGTAAGATTTTATTTTTATTTTTAGGTTCTCTTTAGTCTATCTTAGTTCTTTGTGCCTTTGTTCATAACCACCCGACATCATGGACAACGGGAACATCTTTGAACCCGTCATCCCACCACAACAAAACCCACCATTAGAACCCCTTAGGCCCAGAACCTTAGGAGAGTATTCCCGACCTAGCCACCAAGGCTACCGAAACACCATTGAGCTCACCGGAGCCAATGTGACCCCCTTGAGATCCGACACCATCCGGTTGGTGCAAAGCGGATGTGCATTCCATGGACTTCGTTCCGGAGATCCAAACCAACATCTTAAGGACTTCCTCAAAATCGTAGATTCCATAGACCTAGATGTTGCAACTAGAGAGACAACCCGATTACGCATATTCCAATTCTCTCTACGGGATCAAGCTAGTCAATGGCTTGAGCGTTTACCCGCGGGATCCATCACCACATGGGATGATCTCACCACTCGTTTCCTTGCTCAATTTTTCCCACCGGGGAGAACTACTAAGCTTAGAAATGACATCTTGATGTTCCAACAACGTCAAAATGAATCTCTTTATGAAGCATGGACTCGTTTCAAGGACTTAGTCCAAAAAGTCCCTCATCATGGCATAGATCTTTAGCTCCAAGTCCAAATCTTTTATGACCATATCGACATCTCCACGAGGCGAGCCATTGACCAATCGGCCGGTGGTAAGCTACGTGATCTAAGTGCGGAACAATCATGGGAACTCATAGAAGATCTTGCTCTCTATGACAACGAAAGTTGAAATGATCCTCGTAATTTGAACAAAACGGTCAAGGCAATATCTTTGCCTTCGAACAATTCTAGCACTCCCGACCGTAGGATCATTGAACTTGAGGACCAAGTCAAGTTTCTCATGAAATCTTACGAAGCTCCTAAGCCTTCAAGCCAAGTGAACAAAATCACTTATTCATGCGAATTATGTAGTGGTCCCCACGACACTCGTGATTGTGTGGAACTCCCCGGAACAGCTTTTGCGGACTACGCATCCACGCGTACCGACGAAGCGGGAGATAAGTGGTACACTTTCAAGCCCGAGCCAAACACTTACGGTGATTCATACAACCCCTCATGGAAAAATCACCCAAACCTTAGGTGGAAACAAAATCAACCCAATTCTTCCAACCCGCCTAATCGTTACCAACCAACCGGTCCACCCTCCAACCGTACTTTCAACAACAATCCTTCTAACAACTATGGTAGTACCAACAATCTTGAAGGATTGATGTCTAAGTTCATGGCATCTCAAGAAGCTCGCATATCTAAGTTTGAAGCCGATTTCAAACAAAAGCAAAGCGAGATGACCACTAGAATTGACGCATTGTTGAAGGTTCTCAATGACCGAGAAATGAGAGCACTTCCAAGCGACACGATCAAAAATCCGAAACTAAACGTTAATTCCATATCTTCAGTTTCGTCACCCACTTCGTGCCCACAATACTACTCGGTTAAATCCACGAGCACGTGTTTCAAACAAGACCAAGTTCTTCAAAAGGACCAATCAAATAAAACACCCAATATAGAGCCGGTCAAAAGCATAGTTGAAACACCTCTTACGCAAGACCTTGACGATGAATTCAAAGAACTTCACCTTGAATGCCCCGTCATTGATTTCTTAGCGCGTGCTCCTTACTATAGTGCCCTCCTAGAAAAATATGAGAAGTGTAAGCTAGGTAAAAATGGGACCGCCTTCGTTCAAAACAAGTTGCCTAAAAAGCTTGATGATTCGGGTATATTTGTTTTGCCTTGTAAGATAGGAAGATCCGAAGCTTTCGATACACTAGCCGATTTAGGGTCAAGCCTCAACTTGGTTCCCTTATCCTTATTCACCGCTTTTAAGCTAGGAAAGTTAGAGGAAACGGAGGTATTGATAGGGCTAGCGGATGGGAGTATTGCCTACCTGGTTGGAATGATTAAGGATGTAGTTGTTCACGTAGGAAAGTTAACTATATTAGCGGATTTTCACGTCCTAGACATGGTTAGTGACACTACATACCCATTATTGGTAGGAAGAGGATTTTTAGCAACAGCTAGTGCCATGATAGATTGCAAGGAATCCAAGATAACGGTAGGTGAAGGCGATACTTGGTCGGTGTACGATGTTAAGAAGCATAGTTATGATTGTGATGATGAACCAACACCGCATTGGGTAGAGATGAATAGGAGACCATCTAGATACGGACCTTGGATAGAAAGGAACTTCATAGGACCTCAATGCACCTTTTATCTAGAAAAAGATTTCGTTGAAAAGACACATTCGGTAGAACAACTCATAGCTAGAGATGAAGAGCTAGAGCCCTTTGAGGACCCCTTAGTCTTTAGGAAGATGATTGAGTTCTTAAGCGTAATGCCCATCAACATAGAAAGGAATAAATGGAAAAGAGAGGGAGACAAGTGTAAATGGAGGTGGGACAAGCCACCTAAAGAAGGTGACGGATCATGGCATATGAGGATGACTTTGTATGATCCGGATGGAGAAAAGTTTGAAAGGTCATACCATACTAAGGAAACCGATAGGAAGTTGAAACCCAAGTTTGATCCCAAAGATGTCCTCAATGAGGAACTCACCCGTATCACGTAGTAACCCATGACCTTGAGTCTAGCTACAAGATTCGTAAATAAAGAAAAGCGCTTCTTGGGAGGCAACCCATGTTTTGTTTGTTTATTTGTTTGTTTGTTATTTGCTTCCGTATGCATGCTTTATTTTTATTGTTGGTAGATCATGTTTCTAAACTAAATAGTGGAAATACTTTACTTTGTTGTTTTGGCCTAGTCTTAACTCCACCTAAAAGTATTTTTGCAAAAGATAAGTGTAAGGGGAAACCCCAAATATGTTTTCAAGAAACAAACCGATCATGATTCTCAACAATATTAAATGAACATGTGTATTCGTATTTGTTAGAGTCAAATGCTTGTATCGAGTCATAATGATGTTTTGCAGGATTTTCCAGGAAGTAGGACCAAGTTTTTCCAGAAATTTTCTGGAAACCTAACATAAGAATTTCTGCAGGTCACCTCTGACTGCGTCACGAGTTTACTCTTGACGGCGTCAAGTGTAAAAATCTGGAAATTTTACCAGCTTTGTTTTTCTAACAGAGTCTTATGGTTTTTGTGAATTATTAAGTTTTATAATCTCCAGGAAATCTGCAAACTTCATTCCACAAGCATTATATCTTATCTTGTTTTCTAGGATTTAGTAACTTATATAGGATGCCGCCGATTTTACGCGAGGTTGTATTGTCTATTTTATCAGGTTTTACAGGTTATGTATGACAAGAAGATGATTTATATTCTGGAAGGGAAGCTTTGATTGTTCATTTTCTTGGAGGAAGATTTAACCTGGCCACCTTATTATCCATACCGAGCGAATCAGGGGAGTATTTGATTTCATTCTTTTTACTTATTTCACTTTTACATTCTTTACTTGAACATTGGGGACAATGTTCATCTTAAGTGTAAGGGGAGGGTAAAAAGATGATACCTTACATATGCACTTTCGCTTGAGTTTGTTTTGTCTAATGGTAGATGTGTAATAAAACTATGAGAAATACTTGTTAGTGCAATTTTAGCGCCAAATTTAAAATTTTTTACAACATTTAGGAGTGAAACTTTAGCCATAGCAAGTGTCTCATGGATAGGAGATTGTATGACTAGCACATAACCGTATATTCAGAAAAATTTTCCACCCAAATATGTGAGGTTCGCCTTTAGATTTGATAGGAAAAGCATTTATTATTAGTGCTTATGAGTGTACCGGTAGCATTTAGATTCTAGAACTTGCGTTAGTGATGCATCCCGAGACCGCTAGTGAGACTACATTCGTGTAGTAGGATTTACTACATGATAAGAGGCATTAGGATCACCCTTGTGTTAAACCCGTATTATAATTACTTGACCATTTAAGTCATATTACTTGGCTAGTTAAGTCAACTAATTTTTCCCACACCCTTAGCGTTGTACTCATTTTTAGTACACGAAACCCCTAGTACACCCCTCCGAGCCTATCTTTTCGTTTCTAACTTTAAGCATTTTACTTAAAGGAAGAATTTTGTTACACCCTACTTAAATGTACACCCAAATCGCCTTAGCCTTCCTTGTATGCGCTCATTTTTAGTGCATTATTGTTATTTGTTAAACCCTAAGTTAACTATCTAATTGGTTACATGGTTGCTAAGTCGAGTCATATCCTTGTACATATTGTTTTGGGACGATTGGGACTCATGGGTAAAATACTTGTTTTATGGAGTAACGGGGAAGAACATCATATATTATCCCCATATGTGCGTTAATCTTAAAAGTGCTCAAAGTGTTTTGATTTTATTAATTCGAGTCATTAGATTAGTTTAATGTAAAGTATGTAAAGATTCAAGTGTAAGGGGAATGTTCATCCCCTATGATGTATTATTTTGGATGGTAGGGTAAGAGTGTATGAAAAAAAAATGTATATATATATATATATATATATATATATATATATATATATATATATATATATATATATATATATATATATATATATATATATATAGAAAAAGGAAAAAGAGAAAAAACATACGGACTACCATCCCTTTTCGTTCTATGTTCATTTTATGTTTTTGTTATTTTTCATTTATTAGCTTAAGTCGAGTCTAGTCTTGGCTTAGCAACGCCATATTGTACATGTAATTAACCAAGATTGTTAACTCGCCACCAGTAAAACTTCCTTTATCCAACAAAACCGTGTATTTCATATCCCTACACCTAACGTTACAACCCTTTAAAAGACCTCTTTGATAGTTTATCCTAGGTGCTTACGCCATGTGGTGGAGGTTTGATCCTTTCCCAAGCCTATGGTAATCTATTTTGCTATGATAGGTAGTGAGAGATATCTTCCGTTTCCATATTGTAATTTACACTTTATTACACCCGAGAGATGTGAGTATCTAAACACTATTTGTGAGGTGCTTGTGTATGACCTCCGTGCTTGTCTATTGGTCTTTAGTGGAACGATTAATTGTTGTAATTACTTTTATATTAGTGTTAAACGACCCCTAACTTGTCTTTTGAGTAGAATAAAAGCGCATTTGCTTGAGGACAATCAAATCTCAAGTGTAAGGGTATATGATGAGGCAAAAAATGATCCGTTTTTAGGGGGTCATTTAAGCCCGAATTTGAATTTATTTGATCAAATATTACCCTAAATCGTTCCTTTTGTTATTTTAGGTACTTTGGGAGTGAAATCTGGAAAAGGAAGCAATTCGGACGTTTTTGGAGCATAAAAGTGAAGAAAACGCCAAAGTCTTAATTTTCCATGCTGGGAACAGTAGGTGACGGCGTCAAGAGTAATTCCCTGACGGCGTCAAGAGCAAAATTCCATGACGATCCAGTAAAGATTTGATGGCGTCACGAAGGTAGGGCGTCAAGAGTAAAAGTCATGACGGCCTGGAAATGATTAAGTCTTGACAGCGTCAAATGTAGATCAAGGCAGTCCGAGAATAGTTTTGGCGGCGAGGTGACGGCGTCACAATGTTTGTCTTGATGCCGTCAGACCCCTTTTCCTATATATAGTTTTCTAATTTTCACATTAAAAAAGAGAGAAGTTTTGGAGAAACCCTAAGTACGAACTTGGTGCGAATTTTACAGGTTTTTCAAGGGTTCCAAGCCCTTGATACCTTACATGTGTAATTGAGATAAGTGTTCTTTCAATTCAATCAATATGTCTATGTGTTGGTTGTCTATATCTTGTTCTTGTCTTAATTCCATCATGCTAGGCTAGATCTATCTTGTGTTTGCTTGGATCTAATGAAACCTAAATGTTAATTATGTGTTGATTACTTGTTTATACTTGTCTTGGATGAATGATTTATATGTTAGGCTTAAGAAAACTGACAGATCTCCAATTGGTAACATGCTTGAACGTCTTAAGAAACATGAACCGACGCGCACTAGGTCTTTATTGGTTGTATTTAATGCATGAGCCACTGTTTACAATCCCTATAGTTGTGCTGGGCATGGTGTAGGAGGAGATAAGAGCTCATAGAATTGGGGAGTTAAGTGTGCCACCCCATGAATGGTATTAAGGAATACGATCCATCATCCATGCATTTATAACAAGTAATTAACGTGTAAAAGATGTCTAGGGAGTAGTGAAATCTAAGTAAACACATTTTCTCCACTTATTGTTCAAAACTTTAGTATAATTTAGTTTATTTTCCTTTCTAGTATTTTATTTTGATTGCATCTTTAGTATTGGGTTAGTTGATTAGCAACTAATTCCGCCCAAATCCTTCAAATCCGAGAATTTTAATTGCTTTCTAAAAAATATAAAAACACAAAAATAATCATCCCTCACCTTTAGAACTAGTATTTAGTTTTTCTAATCCTAGCGACACTATTCCTAGCTGAACGATCAATCCCCCGGTACTTGTCACTATACTATACAACAACGATCAGGTACAGTGCCTGGTGGGGGTTGTAAGCTTCTCAAGATCCCTTGAGAGGTAAAGCCTGGTGCGATTCCCACTCATCAGCTATCCTGAACAAGGTAGTTATAAAGGCTATTCTCATAAGTTATGTGAAGCACATGAATGACACGTGTAGTCAAAATAGAATTTGTTCCTCCACTTGTCTTCTAAAGTATGATACTACTTGGCCCCTCGCTGAATTAATCAGATGTTTTTATGACCGTGGTCAAAGTGTAAATCAAAATGATACTTGTTTAATTTTGGTAATCTTGATTAATTTCTAAAACGAGAAAAAAATAGTTTAACAAATGGAATGACGTTAGATCCATAACCATAGTTTAACCGCTATCTAAAAACAAAGGGATTTATATTTATAAACCATTTATCTGAGCTTCTTTTCCAAACCACACTCAGGTATTTATGGGAGTATTGTGGTGTTGCTAGATGCTTACCCTGACATCTCCGATCCTAGGCGAAACCTTAATAATGTACATGGAAACTTCCAACGAGGCCATAGGGACAGTTCTGGTAGTCGATCGAGACGGGAAAAAACATTGTTAGTATGAATTATTAGATTATGACTTATCACAAGTGGGAGCTATTCGTTATGCTCTATAGTATAATAAATAATTTGTACGACCGAGAATACGTGAGCATATTAAGGCATACACACATACATCGAGGAATATGTTTAGTTAATATAAGTAATATATTAAACATTATATATTAATTATATTAGTTCACGAAATGAATTAACGGTCGTTAGTTTTCCGTTAGATGCGTAACCAATTAACGGGCTAGCTAAATTAAGCGTAATGGACACTGATGTGTAAGGAAAGCTTTAACTTTATAATACTAGTTTCACCAATTTTAATAAACCAAACACACGGGTAAAGTATAACCCTCGTTAGTAATATAAGATTTAGATAAGACCAGGTCGTATCCACATGGACTTAGTTCGTTCGGATTAAGTATAAATAATTAGTAAACAAAACAATAGTTAACAAATAGCGATAAAGGTAAAATGGAGAATTCAAATGATAAAATGAATGATTGCTTAGATAGCTTGGATAATTCAGTGACAATGCTTATGCTTGATCTTAGTTTGATAATAAGAGTAGTGCCAACTTATAATTTAGCCATTTTCGTGAAAAGATCAATTTCATAACTTGTTAGGTTCAATTCCACCAAAAGATTTCTCTCAAGATAGTATTATATATCTAGTCTAGATTATTATCGATTCTCCTAAGTGGATTTCTCCTTTCAAAGGCTAGAAACGCAAAAAAGTTTCTAGAATTGCATGTAACAAATTGGTTCTTTCGACCTATCTCAACAAGTTAAATTCAATCAGTTTCAATAAACAATCGTAATAAGACTAGGGATACAATAGTTCACAGCATAAAGTTGAAATTGATAAAGATCAAAGCATAATCATAATTCACTTTATTATATTCACATATCCAAGCAATCACAAGAGGTTTAGCCTCTCATGGCTAATGAGTTCATGACAACAGAATTGATTAAATAGTAAACAAGAGACATACGGATTGGATTGATCAAATGGATTACACTAGTGTCACAAGTAACCAAGAGTTTGACACCAACAAGTATATAATGCCCTTGTCTGATTTGTTCACGTCTGCTTCTGGCTCAGGATCACGTAATACTTCTTATCTTGACTTAGTGAAAATTGGTTATAGAGTGGAGAGTTTAAATGCTTGCAAATGAGCTCTATTTATAGGCTTCTGATAGGCGAAGTACGGCGTACTTCGATTGTAAGTGCGGCGCACTTAGCTATTTTCTTGGCGCCAACATTTTATAAATGCAGAGGAAGTATGGCGCACATCGGATACAAAACCGGCACAGTTTTATTAAAAACTACTTCTTGACTTTCTTGACCGAGAGAACAAGTGCGGCGCACATGACTTGGAAAACCGGCGCACTTGGCTTGGAAGAAAGGACTAATATAATAGACTTCTTTTTTATTTACATCGATTGCTGAAATAGTTGTGCTTTTGATGTTTCTTGCTTCAGAGCATCCGAGAGTGAACCTGCATTCATTTCATGCTATTAAGTATCGAAAGTTCACACTAAATGATCATAAAACATATAATATTATGCCCGAGAATATGTATAATTAGGGCGTTATCAGACACGTTAATATTAGTTAAAGTCCAACACGAGCCCAAGAAGCCCATAGCTTCTATGGGTCGGCCAAAACAAAAGAACCAAGGGGTTTGGGATTGATTGCTTGGAGTTGAAGCTAAGTAATTAATATGTATTGTACATTATTAATTAACTAATGACTTATTCGCAAAGTCTGAACCTTCTAGTAGGGGGCGTTCGACCGATTTACTAATCCTAGGACGATTAGTTGTTCAAACTTGGTCAAAAAATTACATGACTATATATTGAACTCTTGTGATTCATTATTGACTAGTCATTCTAAATCCTTGTTAACTAAACCCTAAGCAGATTGTCCCCCCCCCCCCCCCCCCTTTGTCCATAACCAATCGGCAACACCTTCCCAAAGTGTGTCTTCGATCACAAGTTTCAAGAACAAGCCAAGAACATGTTTCGTTGGTGATTTTCGTGACGTGTACTAGCATACACATATTCTACGTGACGTGTATGTATGCAATGATAGAGATAACCTATTTTGGTTATTAATGTTTCGATCCAAGTGATTCAAGATTCAAGAACTCGTTAATTGTCTTAGTAATTCAATTAACAAAGGTTAGTATTATTTATGTGGTTTACTTGTTTTCCATAATCATCAATCTAGATTTATATGCTACATACTCATGGTGATTAATGGTTAATCTTGATTGTCAAATCCCAACAGATCGATGGTACAATTTTTGGTAAGAATGGTGACGTGTGCGACAAGATATGAAAGAATGAAGTTTGAGGAGTAGTATGCTATTAAATAAAATATTAAATATGTGAGAAATAGGTATACACCGGGTACACAAAAATAAAATGAAAAAAAATATGAATTACGCTTTAAGATTTTTCAATATGTCACAAAATGCATCAAACTTTTAAATGAGTGGCATATTGCGTCGTTGAAATGCAAATTTCGATTGTTATAAACCATATACAATATTCCAATAACCAAAAACACTTGTATTGAGAGTTAACGCATTCCCATTAAAAAGAAAAAGCATTCCCATTCTATCAAGCAGACATTAACACAATCTATAATCATCTAAAATATTATTATTTGAGTACACAATCAATTACTACCTAATGCAGCTATTTTTTTTGAGAATCCCACTTTTGACACTTTGGTCAAATGTAAAAATATAATGTTCATTTTACATTAGAGACTTATGTTTCAAGAGTCTGGACACTGAATATAACTAAGATATGATGTTTTCTTGAATATTATGTATTACTATTATTATTATGTATTAGGCATCAAATACACAATAACTAAGTTACATAACAAAACAATCCCTAGATTGATCGATCTCATGTTACTCTTCACAACATTCATCAATAGTTTATAAAATAAATATATTATATATTCACAAAAATCACACGAACCCGGGTTCAAAATCGACGCGAATCACCAGCATGACTAAGATTCCTAGATAGCCTTGAACGACTATCTCTAAGATCGTCCTTACTCGCGAAAATGAAGGTGTCATCTCTAAAAGAAGAAGCTCTATCTTCATCGATTCTCCCCATCCCAACACTGGAATTCCTAGGAACATTTTTCCTCGACTCACTTGCTTGCAATTGTTGTATTTGCCTTTCTATCATGTATCGTTCGATATCAGCCATACTTACTTGAGTTACGCTAGCAGAACTAGCCCTTACTAAGCCTCCTGATGGTTGCTCACGGCCACGATCATCATCTAGCATGTTAGTGCTAAAGCTCCTAGGAAGCTGAATGGTTCGGTTAGCTTCTTTCACGATCATCGTTGGGCGATTATAGGTGGTGCCGAAATTGGTCATGCCTTTTACGTAGAATTTTTTCACTTTACCTAGAGCTCGTATCGGGGTCATGATGATCCAAAAGATGAAAATTGGTTTCTTTTGAGATGTTTTGCCTCCCATTGTCTTGGTCTTGTTCTTGCTTCTTATTTTAGGTATGAAAAGTTCAATATTGGCTTGAGTGAAGGATGAAAATGGTGAATATATAGAGGGATAGCAAGTTGATTGAAACATTCAAATATAAGATACTGGTTGAACGATTAATTGTTTGACCTTTTAAGCTTTAATTTCATTTATTAAAATTAAGTGTCATTTTTACGTGGTCAAATGTGTGAACGACATTTATTAATATGTGCATTGTACAAAACTATAGGTTGATGATTTAATAATCATTGTTAGTCCAAGGCAAATTGCACAAAGACTATTTCACTTCTAAGTAAATTTAAATTTTAAATTTTAGGTACTTAATTTTATTTTTCACAATTTACGTTTTGGTATGGATATTATTCTTTTTAACCTTAATCATTTTTGAGTCAAAGTCACTTAAAATTTCATTATGACCATAACACATATATTTATTATTATTGTAACATTCATATGTTTGATATTAACACAAAAAATTGCATTCCTTAAAATTTTAAACAAAACTATGTACTCTTTATATAGGAAGATTGTTGTTAAAAAAACGACCAATTGTTTTGTTTTCTGGTTATTTATTTCTAATATTATCTCAGTTTTAGAATTCTTATTTTTGAGAAAGAAAACGTATTGCAATGTGAAATTGAATTTATATTAGTGGAGCATAAATAATAGAACTAGAATGTGAAATGTTTGAGACCCATGTTTTAGGACCAAATGTGATTAGCGGTCCTTGGCAAAAAATTAATAATAATAATTGAAAGTTTCGTTACCGACAAAAGCATAAATATAGGCCACCACCATTGTCCAATAAACAATTGTATTACTCGTATTAAAGATTGCATCACTCCAACTACTAAGTCGAGGTCAACTATAGTTCATAAAATATGGGGACCTAGCGACTTAGTTCACCCAATATCTATCCAATTGAATTGATCTACTCATACATATATATATCAATCTCCATGCAATCTTCCTCTAGGATAAGAAACTTCTCCATATATGCATTACATTTTCACAATGCAACAATGATTGATCTCTACATTGACGGCATATGGATTGTTGGAATTTTTTTTCTTGTGGGTCGTTTATTTTATTTGGCAGTATACATATCCGCAGCTTTGAGATGCTATAGTTGAGCGCAAAAAACTTCATGATGGCAATAATAAGAAGGGGATAGAGATCCGATACACATCGGATAATTAGAATAATAAATGGTCGCATGTGTGACACAAATGTTTGAATCTACAATAAAAACATTTGGATAATTAGAATAATAAATAGAAATCATGAATAATACATTTATTTGCTTGTAAAAATGATACTTACCGCAACACCAATGACAAAAAGAAAAATCTCAAAATTGTCTTCATCGCCAGTTTCTATATGTGTAATAGTTCCTGGGTAGTGACAATACAGAAGGGTTCGGCAACACAAGATATCAATTTTGAACCTAGCATTCATATCTGTCATAATCTTCCCCCCCCCCCCCCCTATATATCTTATTATTCTCAGACATTACCTCCTTTAATATATGGCCAAGTATTTTTTGGGTAGCATTACAATGATGTGGGTGAATTTAAGTTTTAATGCATGTATGACATTAGACAAAAGTTGTTACATAAAACTTTTTAAAGCTTTGAGTATATAGGCTTGAAAAACCCATTCACATGTGTCAACAACACATTTTGCATATACCCTTTGAGGTTTTAATCTTGGATGTCTAATTTCAAATCCCTCTTCAAGAGTTTTTCTACCCAAAGCATGTTTTATTTGTTCTTTATCATCAAAAATATCATGTAAATGAACACGACTAGATGTTGCATAACACATGCCTTTTTCCGGGTTGATATCTGGGACTAGGATGGTGTTTTGAGTATGGGAGGCATCAACCATAATTTGTCCTTCTTAGATTTGCTATTCTCTTTGGGCGTTTTTTCCACATACTCATCAGATTCACTACTTTCCTCATCAGATTCACTACTTTCCTCTTGCTAGATAACCTCTTTACTTTTTCAAAAACACGGCCCATTACCTTTTCCCCAAAAGGCCGTAATTTCACATCATCTAGCAAATCCATTTCATTAGCCGTACGGGTTTTTTGCGAACCAACAACCCGTTTTTGTTTACGGTTAACTAACTTGTTAATACAAATAAACCATAAAAACGTTTATTCATATTTTACGATCTTCTAATGTTTTGTCGATAACAAACGTAAAATCATTTTAATGAGATAAATAAAATACGTAAAGTTTTGAGCCAAAAATTTACTAACTCATTTTACTAAACAAATAAATTTTTAAACATGTTTAGTTAATAGTTTACATAAAACCAAAACCATTTTTTAAAAACACTTAAGTAACTTTGGTTACTTACATTTTATAAAATACTTGTAAAATAAACTAGTAAAGACTTGGACCATCTATTACCCAAAACCCAAGTCCATAACCCATAACCCATGGAGCTTGACCCAAAACCCATGACCTATTGCATGACATCATGCATGACACCAAAAATGGGTAAAACCCATGATCCATGACCCAAAGTCTATAACCCATAACCCAAAGTCCATAACCCATGACCCAAGATGTCTTTGACATCATGGATGACGTCACATGACCCATGGACCTTAACCAATAACTCAAAACCCTGAATTGTAACCCAAAATCCGGACTGGTACTACCAGATACTCGGATCCCTTGCTTTACACTAGCCGGATCCCTTTGGGAAGGGATCCGCCGGATCCGGGTGAACAGTGCTCAGTTTCCCTATAAATAGTGAGTCATTTTGTTAGGAATTATTGAAGCAATATTGGTTCATGCTGATATGTTTCTGCTGACAGGTTCCTGCTGGTACCTTTAGTGGTTCCTATTGATAGTATGGTTCATGCTGATAATGTATTTCTGCGGATATAGTTAATCCGTAGTATTAGAGTTTGTTAGAAGGGATATGCATGAGTTATATTAGGACAAGATATTGCATATCTTTAATAGTTTTCTTTACACGTTTTCTTATAATGAGCTGTTTAGGGTTTCTTGTAGTATAAAAGAAACTCGTGGCTATGAATTATGTACGACATTAGAAAAACAATATATAGTGATTAATATAGATCCATAGAGGATCAAAGTCTTTTAGTTATTTGTCTTCTTTACTCTTGTGTTTATATTCCGTGTGAACATAAGTTTATTAGAGATTCTCTATATAGTTTGCTTTTGATTACATTAGCATTCTATCGATTCCTAAGGCTCAAAGATCTATCTAGGAGCTGATCCAACAAGTGGTATCAGAGCCTGGAGAGAATCTCTGTCAAAGAAGATCAACTCTTATCTCTTAAAAACCCTTAAACTCTTTATCTATGTCAAAAGCAGACGATTCTAGTGTCACTCAAGCAACTACACAAGTACAACCAATTCAACAAGTAGTTACAACCACTGTGTCTAGCAGCAATGCCAAATTCCCTTATCTCAAGAAGGATGAGTACTATATCTAGGCAATGAAGATGGAAAACTAGATCATCAATAGTGATTTCAACCTCTGGAATGTAATTCAGAATGGCAATAGCAGGAAGAAAACCGGAAGAGACAATCAAGGAAACATCATCATTCTTCCTCCTGCTACTGTTGATGAACAAATTGTTGTCTAAAGAGAGACCAAGGCAAGAACTATCTTGCTTCGGTCTCTCCCAGATGATCATATGGGAGACTTTCATCATCTTGATGATGCTAAGGAGATCTGGAAGGCTATCAAAGCATGATTTGGAGGCAATGATGAATCCAAAAAGATGAGGAAGTCCATGCTCAAGCAAGAGTTCCAAGAGTTCAAGATTTCAGAAGAAGAAGGCTTACACAAAGGTTATGACAGGTTTCAGAAGATTTTAAGTCAGCTGAATCAGTTAAAAGCAAATCCTGATAATGAGGATTGTAATACGAAGTTCTTAAGAGCCTTGCCTCATTCCTGGTCACAAGTCTGCATCACTCTTAAAACGAGAGGTGGTCTTGAGTACTTGAGCTTTGATGACCTATACAACAAGCTCAGGACTCTTGAAATTGATATCAAGGGTCACTCAACCTATTCACCAACTCCAATAAATTCAGCATTTGTTAGTGCTACCACTAGCAATAACAAGGCGTCATATGCTGATAGTCCAAGCTCTTCATCAACATCATCTTCCTACACCTCTACTGGACCAAAGACACATTCAAAATCTAGTAATGTGTTAGAAGATGTGCTCCATTCCTTTGTTGCTGATTATGAACAACAACAGCAACTAGCTTTTGAAGATCTTGAGCAAATTGATAGGCTGGACTTGGAGGAGATGGATCTTAAGTGGCAGATGGCTATGCTTTCAGTCAAAATCAAAAGATTTGAAAGGAAGGCTGGTAAAAAGCTCAATTTCAAGGGAAGGGATGCAGCCAGGTTTGATAAGAAGAAGGTTTGGTGTTACTCATGTGGCCAAATGGGTCACTTCTCTAGAGAATGCACTAAAAAGAAGGCTGATGACAAAACAAGATACTCTGCATTCAAGCAGAGGGAATTGGAATCTGGCCAATCAAAAGCCTTGGTATTTGTGGATTCTATGATTGATTGGAATAAGCATGAGTCTGCAGATGTAGAAAGTGGTGCTTCTCAGGTCTATGGAATGCTTGTTGGATGTGAGACAAAAGATGAGAGTGAAGAATTTGCCTTGATGGGCATCTCATCTCAGGTACAAAATTGTATATTTGGTTGTGATAGTAAATATGCTGATCTTAAGAAAGAGTTTGATGATATAGAAACTCAATATAAAGACTACTATATTCATGTACAAACCTATAAAGGTGCACTTAAAACTCTAGAACAACAAAAGGTTTGGTACCAAAAGAATCAGTTGGCATATGAAGAGAAGATTAGGGTCTTAGAGAGAGATTTAGAAAAAACCACTAATCTGTTAAAGTATTCTAAAAAAGAAAATGCTAAGGTGAACCTAGAGAAACAGGACTTGAAAGCTAAATTAGATAGTGAAGTGGCTAGGCATATGCAATGACAAGAAGCAACTAAACATTTAGACAAGTTGGTTGATAGTTGTCAGTCTGTTAAGTCTAGGAGAGGGTTGGGGTATGGAGATTATATAGGGCCAAATGAAGTTTATGACCCTACAGAGCCAAGCATTTTTTACCCTACCCTGAGGAAGATTATCAAAATCCTGTTAAGAATGATAAAGAATGAGAAATGCATTTTGTTTCTCCACCAATTATAGGAACATTTAAGCCACCCTCCCCACACATAGACTTTGATGAATCACATATGTCATATGGCAAAAAGTCTAATGACTTACCTGACTCTGGCAGTGAAACTAATGACTTTGTATCTTGTTCTTTCAGTGACAAGACCTCAGAGACCCATACCAATGACTTTTCCAGTTGTGATTCAAGTGACAAGTCTGACTCACCCAAGGCCTCACCCAAGTCCTCACCCAAGTCTTCACACAAGTCTGTTGACTTCTCCCCAAGAGTTGCCGCTGATGAAACTATTTCAAAGACAGCTTCTTTTGAAGACTTACCTTTTAATTCTGTGAAAGACAATTCTTTTTAATTATGTGAAAAACAATTCTGTTTCCAGTTTTGGTTGTGATAAGTTTGTTTGTAGTAAGACATCTCCTGCTATGAACAAATCTTTTAAGAAGAAAACTTGTTTTGTTTGTGATAGTGCTTATCATCTTATTAAGGATTGTGATTTTCATGAGAAAAGAATGGGTGTGTGTGCTGACCAACAGAGACCTAGACCAATGTGGAATAATGTTAATGACATTCCACCATTTGTTCCACAAGCAACTCATGTGAAAACTAGCAGAAGCAATCCTGTTGGTAAACCAGTTCCCGCTTGTAAACCAGTTCCTGCCGGTAAGCCAGTTCCTGCTGGTAAGCTAGATTCTGCTGGTAGACCTTTTCCAGCTAGTTGGAAGAGAAAAGTTGCTAGACCATTGATGAGTGTGTAAATACTCATCATTTTTGTCTTATATGAACTGCCAAAACATCCAAAAACACCCAATAATGCATCAAAATACTGAAATTATCTTAAAAGTGTGTTTTATATGGTTTAGATGCAAAATGTTTAAAAACAAATGAAAAACGAACAAAGTTTGCACAATTGGCAGTTTCAGTCCCTCAAGTTTCAAAAATTGACAAAACTAGTCCCTGAAGGTTTTAAATGAAAGAAAAGTCAACCCAAGGCAAAGAAAAGTCAAAAAATTATCAAAATAAGTCCTTGGGTGAAAAAGTTTGAGAAAATTACACTTTTACCCCTCAAAATCCAAAATTGACATAAACGGTCCCTGGAGTTTCAGATTTTGGCAGAATTGATCCCTGGTGAAATATTTTTGGATGGAAAATCAATTTTTATCCTTGGGAAAGTCACAAAAGCCATTTATAGTCCTTGGGGTGAAATTTTGAAAAGTTTACATGTTTGGTCCTTGTGGTTTGGAAATTTACAAAAATGGTCCCTGGGTATTTATATATGAGAAATTAAAATTCAAACCCTTGGGAAAGTATAAGTTGGCAAATAAGGTCCTTATGGTTACTTTGGTAAAATTACAGAACAAACCCCTATATTTTACCAATTTACAAAATTGGTCCTTGTGATTTATTTCTTAAACAAACAAACCGGATCCTTAATTTTGCTACCCAAAACTAAAACCAAACCCAAAACCAAACCAAGCCCACCTTATAACTCCCTTGGCCCATCACCTCACAGCCCACCACCACACACCCCGTCCATTTTTATTTAAAACTCCAGTCAACCCTCCCATTTTGACCAACACCCCCACCTTATCCTTCCAACTTGAGACCTGCTACTACTGCAACACAGCTCACCCCTCCTCATCATCACCTTCACTGCAACACACAATCCCCCCCCCCCTTGCCACTCCAAAACAAACACAAACATCCAAATTACACCTCTGGCATCATTATTCAAAGGAAAACTCCAAAAAGTATTTTGGCGGCAAAAAAATCAAACGGCCAAGATCAAGAGTCTTTCATCCAAGGGTTGCAATGCATGGTGGGAAAAGGTCAAGGGACTGTTGGGAGTATTTAAATGAAGAAAAAAGAGGGAAGCAGGGCATCTCAGTTTTTAATTAGTAGTAGTTAATTTAGAAAATGAGAGTAGTTAAGTTCATGTAATTTACTTTCAAAAGCTCAGTTGCTTTAAGTTTTAGTTGTATCAAGTTTCTTGTAATTTGTTTTTTCAAAGTTTAATACAAGTTATCAGTTTTCTTATCAAAAGCCTTGTGATTTTTAGTCTCAATATCTTTTAAGTTTTAAAGTAAAAATCTTGTTAAGTTCATTTGTTGCTACAAAACCTGTCCATAAGCTCAAATTAGTTATGAGAACAGAAAAGAAGACATAAAAAAAAAAGAGATAAAAACAGAATCAAAAGTAGACAAGTATACCTTTGCATATGGACTGGAAAAAGCTTATGGAAGTTGCCAGAAATGGAGTTGACAAGATGGACTTTTACCAGCTTATTCTATGAATAAGCTGGAGCTTGTAGCAGCATAAGGGTCCCTTTGTTCAGCCTGGGGATAAGGTTTCATGTTTTCTTTCAATTTCAGTCATAATTTCATAAATTGCTCTTGTTGAAGTGTTGCTGAAATGGTTGTTTATTTTAGCTTGTATGTGCTTAGTTAGTTATAAGTTAGTTAAAAAAATTCAGTTCTTAGGTTAGATAAGTAGATTGCTCACTTTAGCTGTCATTTATGCCCATAAGGGGGTGTTTGGATTTAGGGTATCTGATATGATACTAGGTTTGTATGTTGTTAATTTAGGCTTCCACATATCACTTTAGGTTCTATTTGCTCATTCCCAGTCCAAAATTCAGGTCCCATTTGACAGAAAGTCAAATTTCATTTTTTTTTCTTGTTACTTGTTCACTGTTAGTTGTTTAGGGTTGCATAATCCCCACTTGAGCTTGAAACTCATTAGAATTGTTTGATTTAGTTTTATTTTAGAATAATTCAACCTTTTCAGTGATCTAGGAAGGATTAAGATTCACCAAAGTCAAAACCTTTTCAAAAATTGCAAAAGTCAAATGTAGGGTCTGTCAAAATGGAAGAATATTCAAGATCATGCATAGGATTCAATAATGATTGGAAATGGGTTATGATTGATGTTTTGTGTTCTCTTGTTGCTTATCTTTCATAATTAAAAGAAAAAGTTGGATTTAAAACTTGTTTGCTTGTTTAAAAATAAGCTCAAAGTGACCTGTTTGGGCTTTTGAGTGCCCTGCACCAGTGGTTGTCATCTCACAAGCTCATTTTCTTGAGCTTGTATCTTGGTCAATAGTGCACCCCAGCTTAAGCCCTTGAGTTTTTAATGAAGGTCATGTACCCTAGTTCATAATTCCAGGCTTAATTTTGACCTCTCAGCTTATTTGATAAGCTTGATTTGGTTTTCCACTTGTACAATTTTCTGTGTTCACCAATCTCATCAGTGTTCATAGGCTGCTTTCCAAGGTTTCTCAAGAGCTTACTTGTGGGCCCCGGTTTATGAATCTTGGCTCTTTGAAAAGCCCACCTACCCAGCTTATGGTTTCCAGTTTTCTTTTGAGCTTTTGGGCTTATTTGATAAGCCTGGAGTGGCCTGCAATAAGCATCCTTGGACCTGCTTATTTGGCAGTTGAGTTGGTTTGGCTCACCCAAACCCATCAGCTTAAACATTGCCTTTTTCTTGTATTTCTAGCTTAATCTAAGTAGATTTTAGTTTTGGTTCTATCTTATTTTAGCAGTGATTCACTAGTGGTAGCATGCTCTCAGCTTTTACAGCTTCATAAGCTCACTTTTGCTTATTTTGGGTACTGTGGTGAGAATAAGCTCCTACAGGGCTTATTAAAGCTTCTTAGTAAACCTTGTTTTTCAAAAGATTGTTATTTTTGTTGTTAACTTAGTTCTACAAAAGAAAAAATCAAAAATAAAATGTTTTTAAAAAAGTGTCATGGGTAGGATTTGAACCTGGGTCGTTTGGTTTAATCCTCAAACCCAACCTGAGCACCATCAGCCCTATGGGAGTCTTAATGTTGCTTGTTTCCACACTTCTTTATATACTAGGAGTAGTTGTTTTAAGCTTATTTGGCTTATAAGCTGATTTCTCAGCTTATAAATAAGCTCTTTGCAACTTTCTTATTTTTCCCAGTTTCCTTATAGCATAAAGTATTTTTAGTAAAAGTTTTGTAATTTTTACTGTTTATTAGCTAAATTTTATAATTTAAATTAGATTTATTAGTATTTAAATAGTTTTTAATTAATAATAAATAATCAAAAAGTCAAAAAAATAATTTTCTTTTTTTAAAATTTTCTTTGATTATTAAGTTCGTAAAAATATAATTTTTACATCCGTATGGTTAACGTAGCTTAAATTTCACTTTTTATTTCGCGCATTCGCGTTTATTTTAAATTTAACTCGCGTTTTATTTAAATAACTTTTACGTTTTTAAATTTAGGTTACGTAGTTTGTAAAATTAGAAAAAACCAAAAACATAAATAAAGTGATAGCTTCTATTTAAGCCATTTGGCTTATTTTTCTGCTTACGTATAAGCAATTTCTGATTTTAAGTTTTCAGTTTACGTTTTAGGTTAATTAGGTTTCGCGTTATTGTTAATATAACTTGTTTACATCGTTCTCATTCGTATTTCCTTAGCGTAATCATTTTAACCCCTCAAAACCTTTTCCCGTCCAAATTCACCCGATCGCAAACCCGTTTTATAACCATCCACACCTCGTCGGGACATACGACCCGGGGAAACCTTATACTTCCGCGGAGCATTGATCTAGGCTATTTGACTTTGTTGACCATTCCTTGGTCAATTTAAGTTAGGTGGTTCGGGCTCAATCAAAATTTGGCGCCGCTGCCGGGGAGGTTGTGCGCGTTTATCTAAACGGTTTTTCTGATTAGTGTCTTTGGAATTCGTTCCATTGTACATTTATCCATCCTTTGTTCATATTCTCCTATTTTCAAAACATAATCGTTCACGAAAACTTTTTAAACTCAGTTTTCAACGAACACAAAAACATTTTTTCTTATCATTTGTACAAAATGTATTTCCAAAAACCCAAAAATATTCATCTTTACCCTCCTACCCTTTTGATTCTCATTTCCTCACCCTCTATACACGTTTGATTCTTTCTATGTCTCACCCACACCTTCTGGTTTGCCATTGGTGTGGTAATCCTCATAATGGTGGCGATTGCCCCAGTTGTGGCATGGTAGAGTCGGGAAACGGGTCTGTCTATAACCAAGATCCTTATTCCTACCATGACACGACTGATTCATTCCATCAGTTACCACACCATGATACTCAGCAGTTTTACTGTTGTGAGTACTGTGGTGGTTCACACTACAGTTCTGATTGTCAATCGGGAAACACGCTTGTCTATGAGCAGTTTCCTGATTACAATTATGACTCTAGCACATACGACTCACAGCCTCAACAGTTTTACTGTTGTGATTACTGTGGAGGTTCACACTCCAGCTCAGATTGTCAAACGAGTAATCCATACCCTTATGACAATTTTGACACACCTTATTATGACCAACCTCCACAGTACGATATGAATCAAGCACTTCTTCCAGAAATGCAAAATATGATGAAAATCGTTGATGAGCTTAAGGGTTTAGTTCAAGACTTTGCCCAAAGACACACTCATCAAAAATCCATGGAAGAATTGCTTGCTGAAGAGCAGGCTGCTAGAATAAATTCCCAAGATGCATATGAAAAATCTGTGAGGGAATCCATTGCAAGAGAAAAAGCAGCCAAATCTAGCTCTTTGTTCCGTTTCATTCCTGATGACAGTGATGATGAGGATACACTTGACATCCTTGAATTTTATAAAACTTCAAGTTCATCAGTTGATACCCCAGCAGTTGAGATTCCATCTCAAACAACTGCTATCACACCCGAGGTTCCCACTCACTCTTTGATCATGGGGGACGAGCATCTTGACACTGTTCCTGAAAGGGAATCGGACGAATTCATAAAGTCTAGTGTTGAGAACCTTGTTCCAATCCCGAGAGAGTCACAGGGAACTCTTGAGCACATGTGTGATATTCCTTCACCCATTGAGTGTCCTAAAGATCATTTTGAGACTTTCTCAGATTTTAGCGATGATTGTACATCTTATGGAGACATCGAGTATGTTGAGGCATCAATTCCACAAACTGATGCTGATCATCTTCTTGAGGAGTTCGCTGATGAACTTGCTCACATCGATCCACTTTCATTGGAAAGTGATGATGGTCTCCTCGACTTTGAAGCCGATCTGGGAGAAATTGAAAGTCTCCTATATCATGATCCGTCACTCACTTCTTATCCCGACAATCCAATAGAGAATGTTAATCTCTTGGTTCCCGAAACATTCAACACTACTCTCACCAATCCTCTATTTGAATTCAAATCTGAATTCACTTTGATTTCTGATAATCCAATCTTTGGTATTCGGAATGAGGATTGTGATGAGTCTATTCCGGAACATGAGTTCACAGATTCACATCTTGTGAATAATTCTCTTCATGAGGAGTTCTCCGGTGAACTCACTCATCATATCATGACTCCTTTAGAGTTTGATAGCCCGGGGGGAGATGCTCTCAATTATGAGAATTTGCAAATTCCCACCCACCCTCCCGGGTTGTTTACGAGCTTACCTTTTGGAATCCAAACTCAGGCTATTGAGCCTCCTCTTGAGGAAGAAGATCAAATCATGATTTTCGTCATGATTTTCTTCCTTTTCTTCACCTACAGGGTGACTTCTCTTGTTCTTCACTCCTTCGGGAGTGAGGACACTATCTTTGATCCCGGCATTTTCATGTATCATTATCTTGAGCTGGATACTTATCTCATTGGTGTGGAACTTTCACGTGCTTCAAATGTTTATCCAAACATCTTGAATGAAAGTCCGATTGAGATTGCTTCTTCCACATCATGCTTCCCCAAGGACTAATGAATTCGGGGTCGAGTCAAGCTAGCGACTCGGTAAACAAAAACAATAGCATGCTTATAGGGTTTTCACCCTAAGTGTGGGGGAGTCCCCCATGCTATGGTTACAAGAGTGAAAATACAAAATGGTGTTTTCCACGCTTAGCTTGTAATGTTGCCCTTTTACGTTCAAAATGTCGGCATAATAGCCGGGATTTTGAATATTGAGGACAATATTCATGCTAAGTGTGGGGGGGGGGGGGGGGTATTCGCTATTCTAGCGAATGTTATCACATTTTACTATATAATACCCCCGTTTTTGCCAAAATTTCAAAAATTTTCAAAATTTTTTCACTGGTGCTTCAAAATTTTTGTGGTAATCAGTCCGCCTTGTCTAACCGACAAAAGGGATTGGCTAGTCCAGGAGCAAACGGCTCTTGGTAAAGACATATCAAATCCGTTGACGGCTGGCAATTTGCCCAAAATTGTATGGTTCATCAACTCCCCGAAAACAAATGAGTTGGCTAGCCCGCAAGATTATGGCTTGTGGTAAAGGCCGTGGAAAATCCATAATTGGTAATCAGCTCACCAAGATGTTGACTATTCCATCAAGAGCTGGCTAGTCCAGGAGCAAACGGCTCCTGGTAAAGACTACTCAAATCCGTTGACAGCTGGTGGTTTGCTTAAAATCACACGGTTATCAGGTGTGCCACAGTTCTTACACCTGGCTACTCCAGAAGTGATGGCTTTTGGTAAAGAGTTTAAAATCCATCAAGTTTTTCTCAAAATATTGCTAGGGACTAGCAATAGTTTAGTGTGGGGGATTGATGAGTGTGTAAATACTCATCATTTTTGTCTTATATGAACTGCCAAAACATCCAAAAACACCCAATAATGCATCAAAATACTGAAATTATCTTAAAAGTGTGTTTTATATGGTTTAGATGCAAAATGTTTAAAAACAAATGAAAAACGAACAAAGTTTGCACAATTGGCAGTTTCAGTCCCTCAAGTTTCAAAAATTGACAAAACTAGTCCCTGAAGGTTTTAAATGAAAGAAAAGTCAACCCAAGGCAAAGAAAAGTCAAAAAATTATCAAAATAAGTCCTTGGGTGAAAAAGTTTGAGAAAATTACACTTTTACCCCTCAAAATCCAAAATTGACATAAACGGTCCCTGGAGTTTCAGATTTTGGCAGAATTGATCCCTGGTGAAATATTTTTGGATGGAAAATCAATTTTTATCCTTGGGAAAGTCACAAAAGCCATTTATAGTCCTTGGGGTGAAATTTTGAAAAGTTTACATGTTTGGTCCTTGTGGTTTGGAAATTTACAAAAATGGTCCCTGGGTATTTATATATGAGAAATTAAAATTCAAACCCTTGGGAAAGTATAAGTTGGCAAATAAGGTCCTTATGGTTACTTTGGTAAAATTACAGAACAAACCCCTATATTTTACCAATTTACAAAATTGGTCCTTGTGATTTATTTCTTAAACAAACAAACCGGATCCTTAATTTTGCTACCCAAAACTAAAACCAAACCCAAAACCAAACCAAGCCCACCTTATAACTCCCTTGGCCCATCACCTCACAGCCCACCACCACACACCCCGTCCATTTTTATTTAAAACTCCAGTCAACCCTCCCATTTTGACCAACACCCCCACCTTATCCTTCCAACTTGAGACCTGCTACTACTGCAACACAGCTCACCCCTCCTCATCATCACCTTCACTGCAACACACAATCCCCCCCCCCTTGCCACTCCAAAACAAACACAAACATCCAAATTACACCTCTGGCATCATTATTCAAAGGAAAACTCCAAAAAGTATTTTGGCGGAAAAAAAATCAAACGGCCAAGATCAAGAGTCTTTCATCCAAGGGTTGCAATGCATGGTGGGAAAAGGTCAAGGGACTGTTGGGAGTATTTAAATGAAGAAAAAAGAGGGAAGCAGGGCATCTCAGTTTTTAATTAGTAGTAGTTAATTTAGAAAATGAGAGTAGTTAAGTTCATGTAATTTACTTTCAAAAGCTCAGTTGCTTTAAGTTTTAGTTGTATCAAGTTTCTTGTAATTTGTTTTTTCAAAGTTTAATACAAGTTATCAGTTTTCTTATCAAAAGCCTTGTGATTTTTAGTCTCAATATCTTTTAAGTTTTAAAGTAAAAATCTTGTTAAGTTCATTTGTTGCTACAAAACCTGTCCATAAGCTCAAATTAGTTATGAGAACAGAAAAGAAGACATAAAAAAAAAAAGAGATAAAAACAGAATCAAAAGTAGACAAGTATACCTTTGCATATGGACTGGAAAAAGCTTATGGAAGTTGCCAGAAATGGAGTTGACAAGATGGACTTTTACCAGCTTATTCTATGAATAAGCTGGAGCTTGTAGCAGCATAAGGGTCCCTTTGTTCAGCCTGGGGATAAGGTTTCATGTTTTCTTTCAATTTCAGTCATAATTTCATAAATTGCTCTTGTTGAAGTGTTGCTGAAATGGTTGTTTATTTTAGCTTGTATGTGCTTATTTAGTTATAAGTTAGTTAAAAAAATTCAGTTCTTAGGTTAGATAAGTAGATTGCTCACTTTAGCTGTCATTTATGCCCATAAGGGGGTGTTTGGATTTAGGGTATCTGATATGATACTAGGTTTGTATGTTGTTAATTTAGGCTTCCACATATCACTTTAGGTTCTATTTGCTCATTCCCAGTCCAAAATTCAGGTCCCATTTGACAGAAAGTCAAATTTCATTTTTTTTTCTTGTTACTTGTTCACTGTTAGTTGTTTAGGGTTGCATAATCCCCACTTGAGCTTGAAACTCATTAGAATTGTTTGATTTAGTTTTATTTTAGAATAATTCAACCTTTTCAGTGATCTAGGAAGGATTAAGATTCACCAAAGTCAAAACCTTTTCAAAAATTGCAAAAGTCAAATGTAGGGTCTGTCAAAATGGAAGAATATTCAAGATCATGCATAGGATTCAATAATGATTGGAAATGGGTTATGATTGATGTTTTGTGTTCTCTTGTTGCTTATCTTTCATAATTAAAAGAAAAAGTTGGATTTAAAACTTGTTTGCTTGTTTAAAAATAAGCTCAAAGTGACCTGTTTGGGCTTTTGAGTGCCCTGCACCAGTGGTTGTCATCTCACAAGCTCATTTTCTTGAGCTTGTATCTTGGTCAATAGTGCACCCCAGCTTAAGCCCTTGAGTTTTTAATGAAGGTCATGTACCCTAGTTCATAATTCCAGGCTTAATTTTGACCTCTCAGCTTATTTGATAAGCTTGATTTGGTTTTCCACTTGTACAATTTTCTGTGTTCACCAATCTCATCAGTGTTCATAGGCTGCTTTCCAAGGTTTCTCAAGAGCTTACTTGTGGGCCCCGGTTTATGAATCTTGGCTCTTTGAAAAGCCCACCTACCCAGCTTATGGTTTCCAGTTTTCTTTTGAGCTTTTGGGCTTATTTGATAAGCCTGGAGTGGCCTGCAATAAGCATCCTTGGACCTGCTTATTTGGCAGTTGAGTTGGTTTGGCTCACCCAAACCCATCAGCTTAAACATTGCCTTTTTCTTGTATTTCTAGCTTAATCTAAGTAGATTTTAGTTTTGGTTCTATCTTATTTTAGCAGTGATTCACTAGTGGTAGCATGCTCTCAGCTTTTACAGCTTCATAAGCTCACTTTTGCTTATTTTGGGTACTGTGGTGAGAATAAGCTCCTACAGGGCTTATTAAAGCTTCTTAGTAAACCTTGTTTTTCAAAAGATTGTTATTTTTGTTGTTAACTTAGTTCTACAAAAGAAAAAATCAAAAATAAAATGTTTTTAAAAAAGTGTCATGGGTAGGATTTGAACCTGGGTCGTTTGGTTTAATCCTCAAACCCAACCTGAGCACCATCTCCCCTATGGGAGTCTTAATGTTGCTTGTTTCCACACTTCTTTATATACTAGGAGTAGTTGTTTTAAGCTTATTTGGCTTATAAGCTGATTTCTCAGCTTATAAATAAGCTCTTTGCAACTTTCTTATTTTTCCCAGTTTCCTTATAGCATAAAGTATTTTTAGTAAAAGTTTTGTAATTTTTACTGTTTATTAGCTAAATTTTATAATTTAAATTAGATTTATTAGTATTTAAATAGTTTTTAATTAATAATAAATAATCAAAAAGTCAAAAAAATAATTTTCTTTTTTTAAAATTTTCTTTGATTATTAAGTTCGTAAAAATATAATTTTTACATCCGTATGGTTAACGTAGCTTAAATTTCACTTTTTATTTCGCGCATTCGCGTTTATTTTAAATTTAACTCGCGTTTTATTTAAATAACTTTTACGTTTTTAAATTTAGGTTACGTAGTTTGTAAAATTAGAAAAAACCAAAAACATAAATAAAGTGATAGCTTCTATTTAAGCCATTTGGCTTATTTTTCTGCTTACGTATAAGCAATTTCTGATTTTAAGTTTTCAGTTTACGTTTTAGGTTAATTAGGTTTCGCGTTATTGTTAATATAACTTGTTTACATCGTTCTCATTCGTATTTCCTTAGCGTAATCATTTTAACCCCTCAAAACCTTTTCCCGTCCAAATTCACCCGATCGCAAACCCGTTTTATAACCATCCACACCTCGTCGGGACATACGACCCGGGGAAACCTTATACTTCCGCGGAGCATTGATCTAGGCTATTTGACTTTGTTGACCATTCCTTGGTCAATTTAAGTTAGGTGGTTCGGGCTCAATCAACCATTCTTCAGACCTACTAGCCCTTAGTTTCAGAATGATTTTTGGCCTGTTTATTATGACCCAATATATATATAGGGGGGAGGGAAGATGGGATACTGATGTTAAGTCCTCAACAGGTTGTTCTTTGATACAAAATAGACCATATCTAAAAAGGGGATCCAAGAACAATGGTGGATTTCATCAATCTACATGGTTTAACTCTTATTGATCCACAAGGCAGGCCCAAGTCAGTTATGACTTGGGTCTCATTGATACTAATGTTGTTGTATATTTTTGTTAATGTAGGATCATCCTCTTAAGAATAAAGATGTAGGTATTGTAGACAGTGGATGCTCAAGGAGTATGTCAGGTAACAGAGAAAGATTGGAAGATTTTTTGCCTATTAGAGGTGGCACTATGACTTTTGGAGGTGGAGATGGCATGATAACTGGGAAAGGAACCATTAGGACTCCTAAGCTAGACTTTGAAAATGTTTATTATGTGAAAGAGCTTCAAAACTTTAACTTGTTCTCTGTTTCACAAATGTGTGACAAGAAGAACAATGTCCTGTTCACAGAAAAGGATTGTCTTGTGCTTTCTAAAGACTTCAAGTTACCTGATGACAGTCAGGTTTTGCTTAGAGTTCCAAGAAGTCACAATCTCTACACATTCAATCTGAATGATGTCCAGCCTTCAGGCATCTAGCTTGCTTGGTGGCAAAAGCATCCTTGGATGAGTCTACTAAATGGAATATAAGGATGGCATATGTGAACTTCAAAACCATCAACAAGCTGGAAAAACATGGTTTGGTCCAAGGGTTTCCTTCCAAAGTTTTTACTAATGAGCATAATTGTGTTACTTGCAACAAAGGAAAGCAGCACAAAGCTTCTTACAAGGCCATTATAGCTGTGAGCACAATTTCAGAACCTCTCCAGTTACTTCATATGGATCTCTTTGGTCCTACTTCTATCAGAAGTATTGATCACAAATACTTCTGCCTGGTGGTCACTGATGATTATAGCAGGTTTTGTTAGGTATTCTTTTTGGGAACTAAGGATGAAACCTTTCAGACTCTTAAAGACTTTATTGCCCTTATTGAGAACCAGCTAAACAAAAAGATTAAAGCTATGAGGTGTGACAATGGGACAGAGTTTAAAAATGCTAGGTTGATTGAACTCTGTGGGTCTAAGGGAATTAAAAGGGACTATAGCAATGCCAAGATCCCACAACAAAATGGGGTTGCAGAAAGAAAGAATAGAACCCTCATAGAAGTTGCAAGATCTATGCTTGCTGACTCTAAGCTACCCACTATGTTTTGGACTGAAGCAGTTAGCACTGCTTGCTATGTTTTGAACAGGGTATTGATTACTAGACCACACAACAAAACACCTTATGAACTTTTGACTGTGAAAGTTCCTACCAATGGCTACTTTAAACCTTTTGGATGTCATGTCACTATACTAAATACCAGTGATCACTTGGGTAAATTTGAAGGAAAAGCTGATGAGGGGTACATTGTTGGTTATTCTGCTTATAGTAAAGCTTACAGGGTCTATAATTTATCTGCCAAGAGGATAGAAGAAACACTGAATCTGAGATCTCTTGTTTCTCACCCCACTTAGACACATCTTCTCTCTATGTTCTAAGTTCTTTCATCTCAGATCTAATGATCTTCTATGTAGCTTTCTCTCTTAGTGATTCTCTAGGTTCTTCTTAAAGGCGAGATCACGACCTCTAGAAGACTTGTACGCTCAAGATATGGGTTGCTAGGATTCTTCATCTCCACAAGATAACAAAAGTGTTTCATGTTGTTCTCTCCTCTCTATGTGTCGTAGTTGTGTTGTGTAGATCGGTGTAGTAGGACGTTGGTCCTCAAAGATGTGTTGTGCTAAGTAGGTGTTGATCGGGTAGTGGTTCCTCCATTGTAATGGAACTCGGTATCTAACCTTGTACCGAATAAAGTGTAGGCGATGAAGGTTTGGTTCTACCTTATGTGAAGAACCCGGTATTTAGCTTTGTACCAGATAAAGTGTAAGGGACGTTGTGAAGGCTTCTCCACCGGTGAAAGGAGTTTGTGTTGTGTAGTGTTTATGGAACTCTCGAGTTGGGTACATGGGGAGTGGAGTAGGGTAAGGAAGGAGTTCTTGTAGCCGAACCACTATAAATACTTGTGTTATGGTTGTCCATCTCTATCTCTTTCTCTTAGTGTAAGTTATATGTTTGCACAACTATCAATATCCAACAAGTCAAAACTACATTGAAATGAGTCGATCTTAAAGTTTTAAAACAAAGTTTTAATCGGTAAAACTATTCAACCCCCTTCTAGTTTTCTACATAACTCACTTTGAGTATCCTGCATAGGATACCCACGAAATCTAGGGGCATATATATGATACCCATGAAATCTAGGCACTTGCTGATAGCTAGGAAAATTTTGCTTTTGTTGATTGCTTTCCGTAGTTAACTAACTCATTTCGGTTATTCATGATTGCCTTTGGTTATTGATTTTTATTTAACCCTATGTAAATTTCTAGCATTTTCTTTTTAATTTTTTATTACAAAAGTAACTACAAGATACATTGCAGATTTATGAGTGCATACCCTCTTAAACACTAAAAAATTATGAGTGCATACCTTAATTTAATTTACCATTGTTCAAACAAAAGAAAAAAAATAAAAATAAAATAGAGAATTAATGGATTTTAAAATTCTGGTGGGTCGAATTGTATATAGACCGGACATGAGCCCAATTGTTTTTTTCTAGCCCGTGTACTTAATACAGTTAGGTTATCAATCCACTTCGATTTTATTTGGTTCGGTTATAAATACATTTCGGTTTTCGATTACTATGAGTAATACCCAATTTGTGAACACCCCTAGTATAAACATAACACTCTTTTAGCTGCAATTTTTTTTTTTGCTAAAAATCTATATAATTAAATAAAGAAAAAAAATATAAATTATGTAATTTGGGTCAACCTAAAAATCGAATCGAATTCAAATGATTTAATGCTTTACACTATATACACATTCATTTACACGAATTTCGTTCAAAAATTTTACACGAATTCAGCTATTTTCTAGTGTTTTGAGACAAGTAAAAATGTAAAATACACTGAACACAAATAATAGTAAGTTGTCGACAAAAGAAATAAATTCGAAACTGTTAATATTTGATTATTGTCTCGAAAATGTGACCATAAAATTACGACTTAAAAAAAATATTGTGAAATCCGATTTGGACCGAAAAATCTTTGCGCCGAAAAAAAAAATCCTATCAAGTATCCTTTGTGCACACCCTATGTTGAATTTCTAGATCCGCCACAAAGCACAAGTTACTCGATGTTTAAAGTGGTGTTCAAGCCATTGAAGTCTTTATTTTTCGTTTTACCAAATTTTGAACAGTTCTTTGCAATGTTGTTTGTCCTCGGCTTTGCCACACTGTTATATGTCGTTTTACCACCAATTGATTCAATCCAGATCCATATTTTTCATTAGAAAGAAACTGGGAATATGTGTGTTGTGATGACGATCAAGGAATATGATATATCTTTTAATGTGGTTATATAGATGGGATGGTATCAGAAAAAGTTGAAGATCATATCATAATACAAACACTACAGATCATAATACAAACACTACAGAGACGATACTATTATAAACTCACGCTGCTTAATCTCCGATAACCGAAAACCATGGTATTACTTTACAACATTACAACATTGTAACAAGTCTTAAACATGTATCAAGTGCAGACAAACAAAATTAACAACAAATATTTTAACCGCGGACAAAACAAAAATTTGAAACAAAAACTTTACAAAACAAATAGATTGTGACAAAAACTTGGTATTACTTTACAAAACAAATATTTAACCGCAAACAGAACGTATAGATTGTCCAGCTTTATGTACGTTTGGAATTTATCTTTGGTAATTTGTATTTCATGATAGCTAGTATTGTTTTTACTTTTGTAGCAACAATAAACTTTTCAAAACCAGTTTGCATATATAAAGTAGACTTAGGATCAAATGAGAAACTTAATTAAGATGAGAAAAATGAGAAGAAACTGCAACCACAAATATTAAATGTACCCATAAAAAATAGATGCATCTCCTATTATTTTTCTTTTCATATTTGAAATACTAGAAGGGTACCCGCGCAATGCGGCGGCAGGTACCCTGTGATTAAATTTTGTGGTGAGTAAATGTTATTCATGTATACATTATTTCTAACGATAACTTTACGAAAGAATGACAATTTTTAATTAAAATAACTATAACCCATAACAATTCAAACTATTTGATCTCCAAATAGACGTGTGAGAGAGGTATGAAATGATTGTAGATTTATATGTTACATGCGATTACACGTTTTTAATAATCATTATTGATAATAACTAACTTTTAGCGGTTACAAGTATTAATATGATGATATTTTTTCTCATTAAAAATCACATTTATTTCATTAACATGAGGTTATAAGTTTTGACCAAGTAAATTACATTTAAGTTTTTATGGTTTTCTTTAATAAGAAATGTTTTTTGTCTTAACAATTTTAAGACTTCCTCATTTAGAATGTCCTAAATGCTTTATAAAGGAGTATAGATATCTCTATATACGTTGTTTTAACCATTCAAACTGATGATGCGAGTAGCAATTGAGACAAAAGTGTGGGTTCTATGGTGTGTGCGTTTGCCGTGAAAAAAAAGAAAAAAAGAAAAAAAAGAAAAAGGACAGCCGTGTTCCAGTACTATATATATAGTTATGATCAAATAAGAAGAATAATTAAAATAGGAATGATAAGAAGTAACAACAACCACATATTTTAGATGCTCCTACAAAAGTTGATGCATCTTCCTTCAAAATTTCCCTCCTAATTTGAAATGTGTGGCTAGAATTACTTCTTACCCTTCTTATTTTAATTATTCTTCTTACTTTATACATTTCCTATATATATATAGACTAAGGATCAAATGAGAAGAATCCTTAAAATAAGAAGGATGAGAAATAACTATAACTACACATTAGAGATGCATCAATTTAAATTAGATGCATCCCCAATCTTTTAGATGCATCATAATATATTTTTTAGCTAAAAATTAGATGCATATACATATATTAGATGTATTTCGTCAAGTTAGACGAATCCTATGTATTTTTCATCATTTGTGGGTCAAATTTGTTGTTAGTACTACTTTGCATCGTTTTCACTTCAAAATCACTTTTGAAACTAATTGTCATACATCTAAATGAATAGAGATGCATCTAATTCAAGTCGATGCATCTCAAATATGTAGTTATAGTTATTTCTCATTCTTTTCATTTTAAAGTTTATTCTCACTGGATCCTTACCTATATATATATATATATATATATATATATATATATATATATATATATATGAAAGGAAAACATACATGACTTTTAAGAAATTATCATGTGTGAATGCAACAGTTACACTTTGCGGTCACACGTGGTTTTCATAAAAGGAAACAAGAAGCATACACATATTTATATGGGTCTTCATTTTTAAGACTTGAACCAAGCTATAAGACGTAGAAGAAATGGTACAAAGAAACACAAGAAAAGTGATATGTTTGTTAAAAGTCCTGGCTCCTTTAGTTGTGCCGCAGAACTTATACCTAAGGAGACACCAAGCGTGAAGTAAGATACTTTCAATTCTCTTGCATATGGGAAACCACTCGTCATATATTCAAGGATCGTGAGTGATGACACGCATGCTATTGTGTTTGCACAAATGTATACAGCTAGAGTCTCCTTGGGGCCTTCTTTAACGCCATCAGGAATACTCGTCAATGATTGGTTGGCGGCAGCGGCAATGAGGGCTGCAACCACCATCAGTTCATTTCTAATGTGGCGAACAGTATTTTCCAAAGACATGCTTGTAGAATTTGGTTGCATCTCTATTTCTCTGTGACTTTCTGCCATCTTAAGTTGTTACAGTGATTATGGATATCTACTCGAATTCATTTAGTATATATACTATTTTTTTTTTAAATCTTTTTTGGCTATTTTACGTGGTAGTTATAGCGTTTTACTAAAATACTTGGTAGCTAGTACTTGAAAATGACTAATGAAATTTCTTTGAGCCAACTCCTATTAATCAAACATTAAATTAAAACAGCCGTCCCGGGTAATTAGTTTATAGGAATTGATCGAGAATATTTGGTAAACTTGTATTAATCAAATGTTAAAAAAGCCCAGGTTAGTTTATAGGAATTGACCGAGAAGACTTGGTGAAGATGATTACACACAAATTGAGGCCTTCACTAGATCATATAAATCAAGTGGATTTGTTTCCAAATCCATTTAAACATAATTTATATCTTTAGACTACTTATAATGCACGCGCACGCGCGAGTTTTTTTATTTTATTTTTTGAAATAATTATTTAAAAATTTTAATCATATTATTAATTGCATTTTATCTATATTTTTTGTATTTATCTTTTACTTGTGTTGTGATAAATATAAAATAAATAATTTTTTTTTTAAATATCTTATCTATATTTTTTGTATTTATCTTCTACTTGTATTATGGATAAATATAAAATATTACCTAATAAGAAAATAATCTTTTTTTTAATAAAATTATTACAAAATCAGGTATGAATTGATTTTTTTGAAATACAAAATTTCCGATAGGGGTTTTATTTTATTATATAAATAAAAGATGTGGCTATAATTTTTTCTCACTCTTCTCATTTCATTAATTCTTCTCACTAGATCCAGATCCATATAAAGTATAGAAAAAAAATGCAAATACCATATTTAGCTTTCTTGTTATTGCTTATTGTTTTCCATAGTACCAACAAAGAGACCATATGATCACTTAATCTTGATCTCAAGGAAGCAATCACTACACATGGTTTATTCATACTACTAAGGCACCACGACGCAACAATCACTGATGTGACTGAATTATTCATTGAACGATTTTATTTGATTGCACACTTTTTGTGACAAAAACTTTACGACATTGTTATGTGATCTAGATATAAAGTGTTAACTTAGATATTTTATAGTTAAGACATAAGGCTTAGATGCTTTATATGTAGTCAAGATTAAGATATCTATGAAAATAACAGAAATACCAAGTAACATGATTCTTAAACAAAATTAGCCGAACATATTTATGTGGACTAACACCAAAACATGCAGAAAAATAACACGATTCCTGCATTATTAACTTTACAATATCCTCAACTCCATACAAAAAAACTAATACAAGACTGTACCATATGATCATAGAATCTCACACATCTATAATAAATTGCACAACCCTTTCTTATTTATATTTTTTGATTGGCAGGCAATTGAACTGCGTAAGCCTTTGGCTGGAAACCACTTATCACGAAACTTCAGCTTACAAAATTGAGATCAAGAATGTGTTTTACGTCTCCTTTTTAAGCAAAGGCTCAACAAGAGCCCCCTGCAACTTTGAAGTAGAATCATCGTCACCAGACTTTCTTGGAGTTTGTGCTGGCTTATTTTGGCCACTCTGCTGTATTTAACAAGAAGATGGTAAAAAAGATCGAGATTATATTAACAAAAATGTCCGTAGCCACAGTTTTCATTAGAGATTTACAATATCAAGTCATTTACTTATGAATGGCAAGACTCGTGTTCATCTCAAACAAGTCAAACTAAAGAAAATAGCGATTAAAGTCCAAAATGTGTTTTTAATTCATATGACCCCCTAAATTGCATTTTGATAGTAGTTATAGCGAAAAAGGATAAACTTCTTACAGCAATAGCAGTTAATATTTCCAGTGGTTCAGAAACAGCACCAGCTTCTGGTAACTTTACTTCTATGCAATGCAGCTGCCATGGAGGTAACATAACGACACTCCTAGCTTATATTCATGGTCTGTCCTGTATTATTCAAGCCTTTATTTCCTTTCAGAACATGTGATAGAATAGATAGTTTTTTAGGATTGTTCTCCTCCTAAGTCTATTTTTGTAGAGGTTTCCTAAATCAGATAAGCAATGAAGTGTGTGGATAAAACTGATTTTATGCTTCTTTTTTATTTTATTTTATTTATTTATTATTTTTTTTTTTATAAGTAAATAAGCACTTACATATAAGCAGTTCGCTATCTTTTAACCAGTTTAGCATGAATAGCCCCAAGCACCCCTTAATTGGAAATTTCATGAATTGACAACTTATTTTACTTTCCAAACCAGGCGAGAGATCACCACTTCTAGATTCAGAAGAACTGGAATCAGGCAAAGGAAAGAAAGAAGCCGAATCAAAGCCAGTGAGTTACTCCTACACGTTTTTCCATCTGATATTTGCATTAGCTAGCATGTACTCGGCTATGCTTTTATCAGGATGGAGCAGTTCAGAAAACTCAGACCTCATTGACGTTGGATGGACATCTGTGTGGGTACGTATATGCACCGAGTGGGTCACTGCTGGACTCTATATTTGGTCTCTTGTCGCTCCACTCATCTTCCCTGACCGTGAGTTTTACTAGATGTTTTATTGTATTATGTTTTAGTATGTGTATAATGAGTGTAAAATGTAAATAAATGTATGTGGGGGAGGTGTAAGAGTAATTTGGTAGTCTATGTATGTGGGAGATGATTGCTATGCGGACAGCGTGGGGAACTGAAGTGGTTTGGTGTTGATGGTTGTTGTAAAGATGTTTCTCGTATTTATGGATCGTGATACACTGATACAGTCTGCTGTTCTTGTGTTTGTCTTTTGCAATATAAGTACAAAACTCTGTATCGTCCTACTTTATCCTCCTATCTATAGTGTTGATGGATGTAATAAGCTCGCGCGTTTTATTTTTCGCCCAAGCTTAAAGTCAGGAATATTCAAGTTGAGTTTGATATATACATGGTTAATGGTTTTGTGTTGCATGCGCGTTGTGACGAGATGCTATTCTCATTCAAATTATGCGTTTTCAATTTGAAATAAATAGGATTATATACTATGCGTTTTAACTCTTTTAGCTATACTTATTTAGGTGTATAAACGTTGTAATTCAGATAAACGTTGATTTTGAATTAAAAAGAGATGCAAAGTATAGTAGGAACGTAACTCATTTCATGCGTGGAGTACCAAAATAAAGAGGATTAACCTAATTTAATTTAAGCTGTTGGAGTTGCAACACCTAAGTTTTATGATGTCTTAAGCAGTGTACCTAACCGTTGTAGTATATAGTATATGAAATACTAGAGGGTTGATCATTCTCTAGGAGAATAGTGAGGTAGGCTCGAAGTGTGTCGATTTGGTCTAACAATAGGTGTAGTGGTGACCATCAGAAGACCGACATCTCTATTACCACATCAGCTTTTTCACTCCAGGACTACTTCGTGACCAATTTAATGTAACAAGAAGATCGTGAACACCACAAAAAACATACCCCAAAAAATAATTAAAAATACCCACACACACTTAAACACTCGTCCCTTCTTCCATTCAAGTTGATCGCGCATGCGACCGATTCATCCATTTCTCCTTCTTGAGAAGCATCTCATGGTGGGCTTTGTATCGGGGTGGGAGGAGGTCGGCCACATAGGTTGGGGACTCGGTCAACTTTATACCATTACACTAGCCTAAGGATTGAGGAATGAGTCTTTTTAGTATTTTTAGTTTATTAGAAAGCAAGTAAATTTTCGAAGTTTGGTTTTTAAACAAATATTATAATAAAATGCGGAAAAAGTAAATTATAAGGAAAGTAAATTTGGTGTGAACTCTTATGCGAGAAAGATGTATTTACCTATTGATGACGTATAGTCCGCACTCGGGTCACGAACCCGACCCATGGACGTTACTAATACCCAAGCCCATCACGCGTGAGCTATCATGATAAAGATTTGGGCTTACAAAGGCCCGAATTCGAATCTATTATTTGTGGTCTTAATATAGGATCTCTTATTTATGGGATAGAGATCAATGGACCGAATAAGGTGGGATACTGTAAAACCCTAAATTTCCAATCAGTTGAAATTCCTATTTTTGCCCCTCTAACTTTGAATATATAAGAACATTATAACCTATAACCTAAGTTACTAATCTCTTAAATTATTGATAATACCACTAAACCTTACACTATAATATAAATAACTAATTTCCCTAATTTTGGTATAACAAAACCTACAACACAAGATACAACCCACACGTTTACATGCCTAGCTAAGTGGGCCGATTTATTTTCACACCTTGGTATTTGACTTTTGGGCTTTGTATAAGTTGAAAGATAATAAAAGGGCTTGGCCATTTTCCTCCAAGAAAGATAAGTGTTAGACGTATTCAGGAAATCACACAATATTCGGAAAGTATCTTCTCATTTACTTCATATACGCTCCTTTCCCTACTTCCTCTCATCATTGTACGACTCATTCCCAAAAGATAAGCACGCACACATTAAACCCTAATAAAACACTTGGCGGCTGTCTTGAATTCCTCATCATTCTCACGAATCAAAGGTGGTTAAAGGAGGCTCAAAGGAGGTGTTGTGAACGTGGGTATACTAGTTCGAAGAGGGTTTTGGATTTGCTTTGGTTTCGGTTTTGTTTTGGAGCTTTGATTCCCGTTTTTCCTTTCATTCGATCATCAAAGGGTAAACGTATCAACCTTGTTCTATTACCTTCTCATTTGATCTCTTTATACGTTGTTATTCATGTCACATGAGAGCTTAATGAACCGGCTTAACAATATACATGCTATACGAAAAGTAAACTCACATAAAATCACAAAGTTCATCACATGAAATCATGGCTTTACAACGCATAAAATATCAAAAATAGAACATGCATGCTTGACTATAAATTTGTACTATGAACCGACTTTAAATCTGTTGTAAATAAGTAGCATGAAAGAACGTCATAAGAAACATAGAACCTGTCTTGTTTTCATTATATCATCTAGACCTTGCATGAAACAACCAAACTAAAACATGTATGTCTCGACCTGATAATCATGGAGTGTGTGTGTTGAATTGTTCTTTTCATGGCTCGACAATAGCAACAACTTAACATGAAATCGATATTGGTAAACGAGTTTGGACCAGATTGTCTAGTGTCGAATGGCTTTAAAACGTATAAAGAAACCACGACTTGTAACATGTATTCGAATGGGATTAGGGGTAGATCGGCATGCGTCTTCAAAGGGTCGAGTCGCGTCGGTTGAAAACATACTAATATTGTACGTATGCATGGTTAAGAAAATATATAGTGTGCTTCTTTTGTGTATATGTTGTGTCTAATGCATGCATTCTTTCCTGTGATATTAACTAATAGAAGCATAAAAAGGGCATGCATGGGAAATTTATATTCTATAACATGTTTATATTGGATCTGTGGGCGCATATTTTTGACATACTCTCATACGAAACAAATCTGTTTTGAACATATATTATAACGAGCCAAATGGAGGAAAGTGCATGGTTCTTTCGGGTTTAATTTGAATCACATAAAATAAATAGAACGAGAGTGTTCTGTCGTAGTTTGGGCCTGTTTGTGATCCACAAAGAGTGTATAATATATGTGTCGAGTAAAAGTAGTAATATGGGTCGCGAATATTTTGGTAGCAAAAGGGTGTCCGATTGTTTCGATGTCGAGTTCTATTTCTAAAAGACAAGGTCGAATATAGCATGCGTATGTATTGAGATTCATGAATATGACAAGTATAAGAAATTTGCATATAATTGTGTAAATTACACTTTAGACCTTAAAACTTGTAATATTGACATAATAAATCCTAAACTACTGTAATTGTCATAATTAACCCGAATCTATTATAAATGTCATTTTAATACTTAAACTTGACTAAATAGTGACTTCAATGATAAATAATTAATATCACTTAAAAATAAAAAGTTACTAAAAATGGAAAACATACTAAAATGGGTAACCTAATTCATGTGAACGTAAAGTAATACTTGGTATTTAATTCATATAGGTTCCGTGAAGCGGAGTGATCTGTCTTTTGTGACTCTTTTCCATTTGTCTACTTTGTCATTTGAATAAGGTACAGATATTCTGACCTTTCTCAAAAGGTTTCTCATGATCTCTTTCATATTCTGATCCGTTAGTTCCCGAATTGATGCCATTGCTATGATCCCCTTTACTTGAACTTTCTCTGTTGATCCCACTTGATATGACCTCCGTTATGAAACCATGCTATGAAAACCTTTTAATTATGCCATGGAAATGTTTTGAGAAGAACCGATTTGAAAAGATGTTTATAAATGATGCTAAGTTTCTTTTTAAAAGAAAGGTTATTTAACTTTCAAGAACCCTATATTTTGAAAGACCATTTTTATGAAAACTGTTTTAAAAGATTATTTAAATTGGACTTTTAATCGAAACTTTTGAAACGGACTTTTGAACTGAACCATGAATTGATTTTTGAATATGAACCTTGACCTGATAAACTCTGATTGGACCTTGAATACTATTTCTGATATGAACCCTTTGTTATGAACTGCTATTATGAACCTTTGATATGATTCTGAGATACACCTTTGCTATATGACCTTTTGTATGATATGAGACCTGACTCTTAGTTTGATACCCGAGCCATTTCTGTTTTCCCTACCTATGGAGGTACCATAGGCGTGTCTGTGATGCACCACTGGCATGACTAGTGTGTGGCCCTAGTGATTTGGCTACACCGTCCCCTTTCTGTTATATGATATGCGCGCTTTATGATATGATTTGTTTTGGCCACTATGATTTCTGCGGGGGCGTATGGATGCATCCTAGATCTCAACTGTTTAGTGGATTTAACTATGATTATGATTATGATTATGATATATGTCTGGTGACTGGTACTGTGTGCTATACATGCCTTTTACAATTTCTGGGAGTTCGCTACTCCACCCATTTGAAGAATGAGGACACCCCTCATATTATCTGATTATCTGAGAAGACTCCCCTCTATATGATTATGAAGAATTATGGTATTGACGGCTTATATGATATGATATGTTTCTGGGCTCGTGGTAGATGACTATCCTTTCTTCTTTCTATTCTATTACTCTTTTATCTATTCCTTATTCTATTTCCCCAATGCACTATATTTCAGTTCTGTTTCATTATCATTGCTTTGTATATGTATCTGTTCACTGGGTTTTTTAAGCTCAGCCGCATTTCCTTTTCCTGCGGCAGGTTTTGGTAGGAAGCTGGGTTATGGGAAGAGAGTGTGACTGGACTTAGAAGACTATGCTTTGGACTAGAGACGATTAGATGAAGTTTCACTTTATTAGACATAGTATTTATTGTTTTGTAACCTTGTTGTTTCAGATTTTCATTTGTAACCCTGAATTTCGTTGTATGTATGAATCATATGCTTGTGTTTGTTCTGATATGTCGCTGTAATGTAATACTTCTACCCTTATCGGGTTGGGGTGTTACAATTATGGTATCAGAGCCCGGTTGCGATTCGTAATACATTTACCCTTGACCTGTGAAGTTTGGACCCCTAAGTTTCCACTGTAGGCGCTCATAAGACAACCTTTGAAACTTTACATTAGGATTCCCCATAGGAACCTAAGTTATTACCAGTGAGGAATGGGTAGACTAAGACATTTATGTAAGTATCATTTGCTTCCGTATCACTCTGATCGTGCCTTTGCTCTTGGATAAGCCTTATAAGGACCCTTGTTTCAGAAGTTAGAAGTTTTACAACTTAAGCTTAGTAACCAAGTAAGTTTAGAATACCTCGAAAAGCTACCTGGATACCTTACACATTTAAGTTTCACCTTCAGATTTTGATCTCCGCCTCCGATTTGTTTGATAAGCTGTTTGACACCTTTTCGACCACATCGTAGGTCATTCAACCACAATGTGTTCGACACATTCTGTAAATTCATTATTTATGCTGGGTATGAATGTATCATCCGATACTACTTAACTCTGTATGATCCATTACTACTCCTATGAGAATTCTGGTAATTATGAACCACAAATATGAGAAGTTTTTGTTTCCTCTCTTTGAATGATGAACCTTGTTCTGCCAACCATTTCCTTTGGAAGGGTATGATGTAAATACTATCTCTATATGGATTTGTTAACTAAGCATGGTGATGCTGATAACTGAGATTTTGTACCTCTCACAATTGACGATTATACGATATTCATATTACCAATGATACACATCCTACCTGCTACTTATGCTAAGAAGCTAAACGAAATTCCCACACATTGAACTGTTCGTTTATCCATCCCAACATTTTTGTTGAACCATGTACTTGACTCTGATATATGAACTATCTGTATGATTTGACGACTGTATTCACTCTATGAATCCTTTGACTTTGGGATGTCTGATTGTACGGTCTTTTGGACTGAATGGCTATTCGTGAAGATACCATAGACTACCATATCTGAAATGTGACCTTAAAAATCTGCTTCACCCTATTCCATTATGATGACTCTCTACATCTGCTAAAATTTCTGTCACTATGGAAACACCTACCCCAAACTCATGTGATTACCAAGTTGTCCTGAAAACCATTATTATCAACCCTTGGAAAGTTCTACTATTGGGAAATATTTTCTCATACGAAGATTTTCCGGTATTCTCTGATGAACCTTTTGGTACTCCTTCCTGCTTAAGAAGTAGAGTGGACATTGAACTGATATCAGTGAAGAAACCATGGTGCCATAGAAGTTGAGAGATTGAAGGAGCTGATGGAATATGATTTTTAACCGTGGTGATTCTCTTTAGATGCTCTTGTTTGTTTATGAAGAAGAACGAGAGAAGTATGCGATGACGTATCGACTATCGTGAACTTAAACGTACCACTATCACTAATCATTATCTGTTTCCGCGTATCAATAATTAATTTGGTCTTCCTTTGAAACTCCGCGTCTGATTGCATCATTTTAGATTTGAAGGACTGAAGAAGCAACCACAAAAACTTCTAAGAAGGGGGTTAACTAACCGAGAGTAACCTTTGGGAAGTATTTCAGTTCCTGAAGAAGAAAGAAGGCGATGTGAAAATTCCCTGAGATGATTTCTGAAGTTGCCTTTGCACTCGTTATAACATTTATGAACTTGAATGATGCCAATGGTGTTGGCTAGAATAATCATGTTTTTCGCGTGTTTTGACAAATTGTCATAGTATGACATTGTGTTGTGTTCTAAAACGAAAGAAGAACATAGAGATTATTGGTGAGACGACCCTTTGTTCTGGAAGAGAAATTTGATTGACGTTCAGAAAGCATAATAGACAACACTACCATGTATAAGGTAAAGACAGAACTTTCACAAGAAGGACCAAGATCGAAGATCGTTATCGGAGTTAGAAACTTGGTGGAAGAGTCGTAGAAGATGGTTGCGACAAGCATTACCATGGAAGAAGCATACAAGAAGAAGTGAGGAACTAGGATAGTGCTCAATCATGCATCACGCAACACGTGAAGATTTCAGTTTGGGCACCACGACAACCAGACCAAAGAAGACGAACCATTCAACACACAACCTGGAGTCGACAACAACATCATGTACCTTAAAACCTGGAGCTATGTTAGAAGACCTGTCGAAGAAACGCAGTCTTGTTTCTCTATTCATTTTAGTTGTACTAAGATGAATTGAGAGCAGAAGCAGACCTGCGGATGGAGAGATGCACAGTGATCGTGTCAGAGACTGCCGCTACGACGCCACAGTACCAAGAAGAGTTGCTGAAGGCTTGAGGAACCAGACTCGAATTTTAAATTCTCTTAATCATGAGGTAAGACGGATAAGAATAAACAGACTACTCCAACTTGGAAGAAATTTTGAAATTTGTAAATGAGTGGACGGATTTGAAAGTGGACATTGTGTTTAGATGAGATGATGCTGTGAAGAATTGACGTTACTGATGACGTACCTTAATTTTGAATGACATTCTCGGATCTCCGTTACTCTTCGAGTAATTTCGTTCTCTTAGTTATGTTGTTTGTTTCTGATGATCTTTGAGACTGTAGAAGTACTAGGTGGATTAAGATAGGTGGTTTTGACTCACGACTTGAGATAAAGTATGACCAGCATGAGGGCATATGTATATGATGCCAGTATTATGACGTCTGGCCAGCGTGATAATACTTACATCATATAACGTGCACTTATGGTGGGCATATGATATTTTAAGAAGTGCCTTAGAAGCTTTAGAATTCTGGCATCTGATCAAGATCATCTGAGTTTAGTGAGACTTTAGGTTCATTCTACCTATACGTTTGATATGCTGTCCTTGTTATACGATTCGATACGTTTGGACTCTCGACACGTGTTTTGCTGATCTTTGCAACTTCTGATAAGGATCTTAGGTTCCATTATGAAATTTCTGCCGTTGACGATATGCTTTCTGTCCGTATACGATTCGCATTCATGAAGTTGTTCATTATGATCTGCTATGAGTAAAATATGTGATTGTGGACTTTGAGGAAATGAGACCTGTTTGTTTATGAGAATACCTTTGGAAAGTTATCTAAAAGCCGAGACTATCTGAGAAGCTGAAGGGTTAAACCGTATATCACCCCATGTTGCTACAATTCAATGTATTCTCATCTGATTCGCCTAACCAATTCAATGAAAATCCTATGTATTTTTATACCTCTTCCTGGAGAATTCGTTTATCATCCGTTATGTTTGGTACATTATCCTTTTGATTCAAATTCAATATGATATGCCCTTCTGAGAAATCTGAAACTGTTTTGACAATAATTACGAGTCATGAGAACCAGTTGGTCTGAATATCTTTTGGAAGAACCTCCCCGGGCGTGAGAATGTTGTGACGACTCTTGCGGTTTGCTACGACTTCGTCTAACTTTGCGACTTCAAATTTCGCGGACAAAATTTTCTTCTTAGAGGGGAAGAGTTGTAAAACCCTAAATTTCCAATCAGTTGAAATTCCTATTTTTGCCCCTCTAACTTTGAATATATAAGAACATTATAACCTATAACCTAAGTTACTAATCTCTTAAATTATTGATAATACCACTAAACCTTACACTATAATATAAATAACTAATTTCCCTAATTTTGGTATAACAAAACCTACAACACAAGATACAACCCACACGTTTACATGCCTAGCTAAGTGGGCCGATTTATTTTCACACCTTGGTATTTGACTTTTGGGCTTTGTATAAGTTGAAAGATAATAAAAGGGCTTGGCCATTTTCCTCCAAGAAAGATAAGTGTTAGACGTATTCAGGAAATCACACAATATTCGGAAAGTATCTTCTCATTTACTTCATATACGCTCCTTTCCCTACTTCCTCTCATCATTGTACGACTCATTCCCAAAAGATAAGCACGCACACATTAAACCCTAATAAAACACTTGGCGGCTGTCTTGAATTCCTCATCATTCTCACGAATCAAAGGTGGTTAAAGGAGGCTCAAAGGAGGTGTTGTGAACGTGGGTATACTAGTTCGAAGAGGGTTTTGGATTTGCTTTGGTTTCGGTTTTGTTTTGGAGCTTTGATTCCCGTTTTTCCTTTCATTCGATCATCAAAGGGTAAACGTATCAACCTTGTTCTATTACCTTCTCATTTGATCTCTTTATACGTTGTTATTCATGTCACATGAGAGCTTAATGAACCGGCTTAACAATATACATGCTATACGAAAAGTAAACTCACATAAAATCACAAAGTTCATCACATGAAATCATGGCTTTACAACGCATAAAATATCAAAAATAGAACATGCATGCTTGACTATAAATTTGTACTATGAACCGACTTTAAATCTGTTGTAAATAAGTAGCATGAAAGAACGTCATAAGAAACATAGAACCTGTCTTGTTTTCATTATATCATCTAGACCTTGCATGAAACAACCAAACTAAAACATGTATGTCTCGACCTGATAATCATGGAGTGTGTGTGTTGAATTGTTCTTTTCATGGCTCGACAATAGCAACAACTTAACATGAAATCGATATTGGTAAACGAGTTTGGACCAGATTGTCTAGTGTCGAATGGCTTTAAAACGTATAAAGAAACCACGACTTGTAACATGTATTCGAATGGGATTAGGGGTAGATCGGCATGCGTCTTCAAAGGGTCGAGTCGCGTCGGTTGAAAACATACTAATATTGTATGTATGCATGGTTAAGAAAATATATAGTGTGCTTCTTTTGTGTATATGTTGTGTCTAATGCATGCATTCTTTCCTGTGATATTAACTAATAGAAGCATAAAAAGGGCATGCATGGGAAATTTATATTCTATAACATGTTTATATTGGATCTGTGGGCGCATATTTTTGACATACTCTCATACGAAACAAATCTGTTTTGAACATATATTATAACGAGCCAAATGGAGGAAAGTGCATGGTTCTTTCGGGTTTAATTTGAATCACATAAAATAAATAGAACGAGAGTGTTCTGTCGTAGTTTGGGCCTGTTTGTGATCCACAAAGAGTGTATAATATATGTGTCGAGTAAAAGTAGTAATATGGGTCGCGAATATTTTGGTAGCAAAAGGGTGTCCGATTGTTTCGATGTCGAGTTCTATTTCTAAAAGACAAGGTCGAATATAGCATGCGTATGTATTGAGATTCATGAATATGACAAGTATAAGAAATTTGCATATAATTGTGTAAATTACACTTTAGACCTTAAAACTTGTAATATTGACATAATAAATCCTAAACTACTGTAATTGTCATAATTAACCCGAATCTATTATAAATGTCATTTTAATACTTAAACTTGACTAAATAGTGACTTCAATGATAAATAATTAATATCACTTAAAAATAAAAAGTTACTAAAAATGGAAAACATACTAAAATGGGTAACCTAATTCATGTGAACGTAAAGTAATACTTGGTATTTAATTCATATAGGTTCCGTGAAGCGGAGTGATCTGTCTTTTGTGACTCTTTTCCATTTGTCTACTTTGTCATTTGAATAAGGTACAGATATTCTGACCTTTCTCAAAAGGTTTCTCATGATCTCTTTCATATTCTGATCCATTAGTTCCCGAATTGATACCATTGCTATGATCCCCTTTACTTGAACTTTCTCTGTTGATCCCACTTGATATGACCTCCGTTATGAAACCATGCTATGAAAACCTTTTAATTATGCCATGGAAATGTTTTGAGAAGAACCGATTTGAAAAGATGTTTATAAATGATGCTAAGTTTCTTTTTAAAAGAAAGGTTATTTAACTTTCAAGAACCCTATATTTTGAAAGACCATTTTTATGAAAACTGTTTTAAAAGATTATTTAAATTGGACTTTTAATCGAAACTTTTGAAACGAACTTTTGAACTGAACCATGAATTGATTTTTGAATATGAACCTTGACCTGATAAACTCTGATTGGACCTTGAATACTATTTCTGATATGAACCCTTTGTTATGAACTGCTATTATGAACCTTTGATATGATTCTGAGATACACCTTTGCTATATGACCTTTTGTATGATATGAGACCTGACTCTTAGTTTGATACCCGAGCCATTTCTGTTTTCCCTACCTATGGAGGTACCATAGGCGTGTCTGTGATGCACCACTGGCATGACTAGTGTGTGGCCCTAGTGATTTGGCTACACCGTCCCCTTTCTGTTATATGATATGCGCGCTTTATGATATGATTTGTTTTGGCCACTATGATTTCTGCGGGGGCGTATGGATGCATCCTAGATCTCAACTGTTTAGTGGATTTAACTATGATTATGATTATGATTATGATATATGTCTGGTGACTGGTACTGTGTGCTATACATGCCTTTCACAATTTCTGGGAGTTCGCTACTCCACCCATTTGAAGAATGAGGACACCCCTCATATTATCTGATTATCTGAGAGGACTCCCCTCTATATGATTATGAAGAATTATGGTATTGACGGCTTATATGATATGATATGTTTCTGGGCTCGTGGTAGATGACTATCCTTTCTTCTTTCTATTCTATTACTCTTTTATCTATTCCTTATTCTATTTCCCCAATGCACTATATTTCAGTTCTGTTTCATTATCATTGCTTTGTATATGTATCTGTTCACTGGGCTTTTTAAGCTCAGCCGCATTTCCTTTTCCTGCGGCAGGTTTTGGTAGGAAGCTGGGTTATGGGAAGAGAGTGTGACTGGACTTAGAAGACTATGCTTTGGACTAGAGACGATTAGATGAAGTTTCACTTTATTAGACATAGTATTTATTGTTTTGTAACCTTGTTGTTTCAGATTTTCATTTGTAACCCTGAATTTCGTTGTATGCATGAATCATATGCTTGTGTTTGTTCTGATATGTCGCTGTAATGTAATACTTCTACCCTTATCGGGTTGGGGTGTTACAGATACGCCGAAGGGTAAGGAACAGGAAACCAACAAGGATTTCGTGTGTATATAAAGGGCATCTCGGCTCTCATTAAGGTATCATCTCATAACCCTAACTCTTCACTAAAACCCTAAAACCGATTACTTACTCTCACGCCGGAGGATAATCGTGGGAGACAATCCCACGGTAAGTCTAACGGTGTTTTTTGTTCTCTTAGTGCGCAGGTCTCAGCATCAAGATCCAATTGATACGGGAATAGGAATCCAAACAAGGAATGCCCAACTTTTGTATCAACAAGTGGCGCCATCTGTGGGACCACACACTAAGAACTCTACTAAGACCTAGATTGACAAAGCATGGAAACTTAAACCAGCGGACTCCGCAGGTGAAGAAAACGTATGGCGACCTACAGGGGAAGAAGCAGCAAAGTGATTCAGCCCCTAAGCAGGCCTCTAGAACAACCAGTACGCCCAAATACAAAGGGTCAGGCTCAGATCTTATCTTTACGACAATAGGACCGCTCACAGGGACTACCCAGGCCAGTACGACAACCACTAGCGCGGAAGATCTACAGCGCACTCCTTTCACCACCCCCACCAAACGGTGCCATAAACAGACCCCACTGAGCCACCACGTGCGCCTATTCGAAACAAGGGCCCTGATTTGGAAACAGACATCCTTGCGCTAGAAGGAGTCGCGCCTGAACTAGCGCCAAGGGATTTCGTGTCTCAAAACTATGAAACCTTGGCTGCCCTTATGCAAGAGGAAGCGAAAAAGAGGTCAAGTCAGAACCTGCAAGCCCGGCTCAACTTTGACTCTGAGTATGAAGCATCTCCACCGCGTCACCAAAAGGAGAGGCGCGAGAAGGATAGTCGCCGACCCCCAGTGTTTACTAGGATCGGAAGGAAAGTTGTGGATGATGAAGCAGCTGACTTACAATACCTGGAGGAGCACGAAGACGATGGATGGCGTACCAATGTCCACACTAGGCTTGGTAGTCGAAGGGTCCATGATAGACTTGGGCGACGGCGATCCCCAAGCGAAAAAATTTCAAGCTCGGATTCCGAGGACAGTCAATGCAAGCACCGCAAAAGAGTAAGCTCGTCTTCAAGTGACTCCTCGGACAACGAGGACGAAGAAACATGACACTGGAAGTCCAGGAAAAGATACCGCGACCAGGAAGACAAAGATATGTCTCGTCCCTGACGCCGCCAAAAGGTTGACGCATGCACTCGGTGCATCAGTGATTTTTCAGAAGATAAGAGAAGGCCCATGCCCACTAATGTTAAAACTTATGATGGGACAGGTGATCCTGACGACCACGTAAAAATTTTTGAATCAGCCGCTACCATCAAAAATTGACCATAACCAGTGTGGTGCCACATGTTTAATTCTACATTATTAGGGAATGCGTGAAACTGGTTCAGTAAGCTGCCACGTAGAAGCATCGATGGGTTTGAAGAGTTGCGGAAGGCGTTTCGCTTGAACTTTACTCAGAGGAAGAAGTGCGCAAAGAACCCTGTCGAGCTTGCTAGGGTAAAACAGCGCCAAGGGGAATCCACAAGCGCTTATGTGGAGCGCTATAAGGATGAATGCATACACGTCAAGGCATGCCCCGAAATACTAAAGATCTCAGGGTTTATGAACGGAATCAATAACCCAGAAATTATCAAAAGGTTAAATGATAGGGTTCCCCAAACCTTTGACGAACTTATGAAGCGCACGAGGTCCTTTATCCAAGGAGAAGCCACCGCTGCGGATAGGAAGAAAGGCTACTTAAACTATAGGTCACAAGAACAGTCTAGGAGACAATCCAACGACCAGAGTAGCAAACGTAACAAAAGCTACCGCAGTCAGGGGGCAGACGAGAGAATGACAAGTATACCCCACTAACGAAGACTCCAAAGGAGATATTTACGACGGAAGGCGCGAACTTCCCGAAACCCCCACCAATGCGCACCATAGAAGAGCGGCGCATAGGGAACGGGTACTGCGAGTATCATGGACAGAAGGGCCACACCACCAATGAGTGTGTCCAATTGCGCCAACTAATTGATAAGCTAGTAAAAGAAGGCAGATTGGATCATCTAGTTAAGAACATCAAGGATGGGAAAGAAAAACAAAAGACCGGGAGCAAGAAAGAAGCACCTAAGGACAAGGCTGACACCATCTACATGATACAATCATGGCAGTGAAAGACTAGGCAAAAGGTCAGCCAAAAATTTTCTTATGGAAGCGAAATCTCTTTCCCCACCTTGGCTGCGGACAACGCAGTGGTGGAACCACTCACCATCGAGATAAATGCGGGGGGTCACGATATCCACCGCATGTATATTGATGGAGGGGCATCCGCAGACATAATGTATGAACATTGTTTCAAAAGATTGCGACCTGAGATACAAAGTCAGTTAAGCTCGGCCACGACGTCGTTGACTGGCTTTACGGGAGAAAAGATATGGCCCATGGGGCAAATACGACTACTAGTTGTTGTTGGTCATAAGCAACACTCCACGGTAGCTTGAATGAATTTTATGGTGATCAAATCTCCTTCGCCATACAATGGCATTATTGTACCTTGTGTGAAGAACCCAATATTTAGCTTTGTACCAGATAAAGTGTAAGGGACGTTGTGAAGGCTTCTCCGCCGGCGAAAGGAGTTTGTGTTGTGTAGTGTTTACGGAACTCTCGAGTTGGGTACACGGGGAGTGGAGTAGGGTAAGGAAGGAGTTCTTGTAACCGAACCACTATAAATACTTGTGTTATGGTTGTCCATCTCTATCTCTTTCTCTTAGTGTAGGTTATATGTTTGCATAACTATCAATATCCAACAAGTCAAAACTACATTGACATGAGTAATCTTAAAGTTTTAAAACAAAGTTTTAATCGGTAAAACTATTCAACCCCCCTTCTAGTTTTCTACATAACTAACTTTGAGTATCCTGCATCGGATACCCAGGAAATCTAGGTGCATATATATGATACCCATGAAATCTAAGCACTTGCTGATAGCTAGGAAAATTTTGCTTTTGTTGATTGCTTCCCGTAGTTAACTAACTCATTTCGGTTATTCGGTTATTCATGATTGCCTTTGGTTATTGATTTTTATTTAACCCTATGTAAATTTCTAGCATTTTCTTTTTAATTTTTTATTACAAAAGTAACTACAAGATACATTGCAGATTTATGAGTGCATACCCTCTTAAACACTAAAAAATTATGAGTGCATACCTTAATTTAACTTACCATTGTTCAAACAAAAGGAAAAAGTAAAAATAAAATAGAGAATTAATGGATTTTAAAATTCTGGTGGGTCGAATTGTATATGGACCGGACATGAGCCCAATTGTTTTTTTCTAGCCCGTGTACTTAATACAGTTAGGTTATCAATCCACTTTGATTTTATTTGGTTCGGTTATAAATAAAGTTCGGTTTTCGATTACTATGAGTAATACCCAATTTGTGAACACCCCTAGTATAAAAATAACACTCTTTTAGCTGCAATTTTTTTTGCTAAAAATCTATACAATTAAATAAAGAAAAAAATATATAAATTATGTAATTTGGGTCAACCTAAAAATCGAATCGAATTCAAATGATTTAATGCTTTACACTATATACACATTCATTTACACGAATTTCGTTCAAAAATTTTACACGAATTCAGCTATTTTCTAGTGTTTTGAGACAAGTAAAAATGTACAATACACAATGAACAAGAATAATAGTAAGTTGTCGACAAAAGAAATAAATTCGAAACTGTTAATATTTGATTATTGTCTCGAAAATGTGACCATAAAATTACGACTTAAAAAAAATATCTTGAAATCTGATTTGGACCGAAAAATCTTTGCGCCGAAAAAAAATCCTATCAAGTATACTTTGTGCACACCCTATGTTGAATTTCTAGATCCGCCACAAAGCACAAGTTACTCGATGTTTAAAGTGGTGTTCAAGCCATTGAAGTCTTTTATTTTTCGTTTTACCAAATTTTGAACAGTTCTTTGCAATGCTGTTTGTCCTCGGCTTTGCCACACTGTTATTTGTCGTTTTACCACCAATTGATTCAAATCCAGATCTATATTTTTCATTAGAAAGAAACTGGGAATATGATGTTGTGATGACGATCAAGGAATATGATATATCTTTTTATGTGGTTATATAGATGGGATGGTAATCAGAAAAAGTTGAAGATCATAGCATAATACAAACACTACAGAGACGATACTATTATAAACTCACGTTGCTTAATCTCCGATAACCGAAAACCATGGTATTACTTTACAACATTACAACATTGTAATAAGTCTTAAACATGTATCAAGTGCAGACAAACAAATATTTTAACAGCAGACAAAACAAAAATTTGAAACAAAAACTTTACAAAACAAATAGATTGTGACAAAAACTTGGTATTACTTTACAAAACAAATATTTTAACCGCAAACAGAATGTATAGATTGTCCAGCTTCATGTATCAAGGACTTAGAACGCTGATACGCCATGATTTCACCATATATTAATACTTGAGTATCAGCTAATTAGATCGTTATTTTATAAACAAATTGTTTTCGTTTCTTATGTACGTTTGGAATTTATCTTTGGTAATTTGTATTTCATGATAACTAGTATTGTTTTTACTTTTGTAGCAGCAATAAACTTTTCAAAACCAGTTTGCATACAAAGTATAGAAAAAGAATGCAAATACCATATTTAGCTTTCTTGTTATTGCTTATTGTTTTCCATAGTACCAACAAAGAAACCATATGATCACTTAATCTTGATCTCAAGGAGGCAATCACTACACATGGTTTATTCATACTACTAAGGTACCACGACGCAACAAACACTGATGTGACTGAATTATTCGGTGAACAATTTTATTTGATTGCACGCTTTTTGTGACAAAAACTTTACGACATTGTTATGTGATCTAGATATAAAGTGTTAACTTAGATATTTTATAGTTAAGACATAAGGTTTAAATGCTTTATATGTAGTCAAGATTAAGATATCTATGAAAATAACAGAAATACCAAGTAACATGAGTCTTAAACAAAATTAGCCGAACATATTTATGTGGACTAACACCAAAACATGCAGAAAAATAACACGATTCCGGCATTATTAACTTTACAATATAAGACCTCAACTCCATACAAAAAAACTAATACAAGACTGTACCATATGATCATAGAATCTCGCAAATCTATAATAAATTGCACAACCCTTTCTTATTTATATTTTGATTGGCAGGCAATTAAACTGCGTAAGCCTTTGGCTGGAAACCACTTATCACGAAACTTCAGCTTACAAAATTGAGATCAAGAATGTGTTTTACGTCTCCTTTTTAAGCAAAGGCTCAACAAGAGCCCCCTGCAACTTTGAAGTAGAATCATCGTCACCAGACTTTCTTGGAGTTTGTGCTGGCTTATTTTGGCCACTCTGCTGTATTTAACAAGATGGTAAAAGAGATTATATTAACAAAAATGTCCGTAAATGCAAAGTAGCCACAGTTTTCATTAGAGATTTACAATATCAAGTCATTTACTTATGAATGGCAAGACTCGTGTTTAACACAAACAAGTCAAACTAAAGAAAATAGCGATTAAAGTCAAAAATGTGTTTTTAATTCATATGACCCCCTAAATTGCACTATTCCAAAATTTAGATTATTATTGAAATTCGTTCTGTTAATCATAACCAATGCCTTAACTAGATTACAAATGGTATTAATAGAAGGAAAGTACAGTGTATGCATGTCAAAGCAACATGTTTCGACCCAAAAATGACATGTGCGGCCCGAACCCATTCACCAATACAATTGGCCCACCCCTTTTCCCCTAGTGGGCCATACATCATATGCAGGGAATTATTGCATTGTTGATTGTTCACCATGTGGGAGAAATATACATATAAACATATGGTAGAGATGAAAAGAACCCACTTCACAAAATCCATTCGACCCGTTATCACTAAAATGGATTGTAACAGGCATAACTACTATCAAAATGCAGGCCAAATGAATCACCTTAAAATAATAAACAGGAGTCAAGTGGGTAAAGCCTATATAGGCAGTAACCCATAATCGAGAATTTAATTATTTTAACTGTCTATATTCACGATTTAAACAAATTCTCATTACTATGATTGTATTTTAGTAACTTATTTGGTTCATAAGTTAAACAATGCAGAACTTAATGATGTCATGACCAATATATATATATATATATATATATATATATATATGCATAGGTTATAGCGAAAAAAGATAAACTTCTTACAGCAATAGCAGTTAATCTCCGAATGGAAGGAGCACGGGCTACGGATGAAGCTGCTGCAGCTGCTGCTACACGTATCCTGAGAAAACCAAAGACTGGTTGGTTTAATCTTCTTAAAGAACAAAGCAACATGCAACAAAATTCTAGAAAATTTATGTACCTTTTATGCACATCAACAAATTCATCAGTCTCATCCACAATCTCCTCCTGCATTAATTCACAACTTTAGACTATCATACTTTCGCCAACATTTAACAATGGTCTAGCTAGAAATTTGTTTTTAGAAGATTTGGGCAAAGAGACAATTAAGAGAACCTGAAGAAGTTCCTCAAATACATCTTCCAAGGTGATTATACCAATCACTTCACCTTCTTCAATGTCCTCGGCTGAATAAGGCACTCCGTTTGTTTGTGCGGTCAGTCTTGCAGCAGTTTCCACATCAATTGTCACACTTTCTGCCTTGTCACCCTGCTTTGATGACCTATTTGGAGTTGCAGATTGAGAATATTGAAAGGTGACTGTTTCTTGATTTGGTTCTTCTTCAAGTGTAGGTGGTTTTCTGCTTTTCCCTTTAGTTTTGACAACTGCTGCCATATGGCTACTTCCCTTTTGGAACTCGTTCAGTATGTCATATAGAGGCATGTCCGCTGGAACCCTGGCCAAAAAGTATATACTAACTAATTTACAAAAGTTGAAAATATTCAAATTGCCTTTAGATTATTAAAATCTAAGTAACTTTAGACATAAAAAGAAGCATAACAAGAAAACGAGATAGGCACACCTTGGAATTCTCCTAATGGAGACTGCACTTACTGGAGTCTCTGTTTCTGCTCGTACAGTAAGAAGACTTTTCACCTAAAGCTCAACAAAGGATAGTATTAGAAGATTTTTTCCATAGACAAATAGCAGAAAGAAGAAACTAGAGCTACAAATATGGCCATGTTGGGTAACTGGTTAAAACAGTGCGGATGACAAACGTGTTAGCTGTCATTGCAAAATTATATAATTACAATATCAATCTATGCATTTTTAATACACTTTTCGGCAGCTTTCGACCCACTTGAAATATTTCTGTTAGAGAGACATATAAAGTCTGGTGAAAACCTACCAATAGAAGTCCAATAATATTTCTTGGGTTTCCAGAGTATACAGGGACTCTACTATGACCTCTTGCAAGAATCTTTCCCATTGCTTCCCTGACAAGTTAAACGGAGAAAGAAATCAATAACCAAGTCAAGTAACAACCTCTGAGAGAAAAAATAGTAACAAATTATAGAATTCGTTGAATATTTAACTTCTCATGATAGCCACATGTTAACTTTGTTCTCTTAGTGTTGGCTTTGGATTGTTGGGAACCATTTTAAAGAGGTATACTACTACAGTACTATGACCACAAAAACTCATGGTATTAGATTATATCATTCCATTGGTTCTTAATTTCGTACTAAGGTCCCATGAGTACATGACTAAACCTAAATTTGTTGCAGTAACGTGTTACTAATTCACACTATTGCCAATATCAATTGTATTTAGTGCATTTTTGGTAAAATATCAGATATAGAAGTTGCAGTCATACATTGACAAAGTTAGGGATCAAGCTGCTTATTAGCTCTAGTCAAGACCGTCATGCCTGAGCTACAAGTCCTTAAATCTATTCAGTTATTCAAGTACAGACTATCAGCAAGGTTTGGAAAGGCGTCGACAAAATGTAATGTGGTGTTAGGTGCTAAGCATATTGTCAAAGTTAGCATAAACTCATAAAGAGAATGCTAGATTAAAAATCATGTACAGTTACCGAACATACCAATCCAATTTTGAATTCACGTCCAATGAAAAGGTGGACTCGATTGGCGTCATAGCCTCCTCTGCAGTCTGATCAGAATAAACATTGACAATCACTTTAAGAAATTTCATTGACAGCAAAGTAATAATATATATCATGACAAGAAGAGTTTACGGGAAAACAAAAGCACATGCATAGATTGACGATGTAAGAATATTCACCTCAAAAGAAAAAGTACAGCTGATTTTAGTTCACTCCAGAACATAAACGATCAGGAGCGAATTTTGAATAAAAACAGAATTCCATAAAGATATGCATTGCTGCAATGAAAAAATAAGAACTGAACACATTTGTTTCTAATACCTTCTATCACCCTGCTCGTCTCTCTTTAATACTAACCGTGGTACTACTTGCTAACTGAGAAGTGAAAATACAAAACTACCCTTCTAACCTAAGTTAATTATTAATATTAACATTGAAGGAAAATTATCTATCTTAGACGAGCTAGTCACTAGAAGAGAACTTAGTTATACTTCAAAACCAAGTACTGATTATTCCCACATACCTCAGGACTTTCCAACAGCATTAAAAACTGACCCCACATGTTCATTAAAAATAATAATAAAAGAAACAAAAAAATAAAAATAAACATTGGTTTAACAATTAACCCCCACCGTATTTTAATTTAAAACAAACACTATGGGGAAATGTGCATATGCACCTTTACAGGGAAACCAACTTCAAAGACCTCATATAGCAACAGATCATTGCTTTTGAGCATATGCCACAAAAAGTGTTACTAGAGAACGTGGGCTTAAATTGAAAATATAAAAAGTGGGCACAGCTCACGACCTCAATTGCTAATATAAGGACAGTAGTATTTGCGTCTCTGTGGGTGACATGAAGGTATAAGGATATGAAGTACTTCAAACACAACTTTACAAACTAACATGTATAGACAATATTGATAAGAAACAAAGCCAATCATACAAAATGCAAGCAGTGTACTATTTATGTCACCTAATACCTTTTCAGTTAAATCTAGTGCTCCACTGATAATTGTCGTCTCGTCATGAGTGAGTTCACCTCCTTTACCGGCCTGTAATAGAATGAGGATGTCACCAATTGCAGTAAAGGCATACAGCATATGAATGCCAATTAAGAATTTCATAACCATGTTTGTTAAGAAAAAGACTAATGCTAAATGCTTAAATCACAACAAAGCTTACCTCCTGACCATGGATCGAAACAAGGGCTTTTAACTGAGCTCGTCTAAATAGGGCATCATTATGTCCTAGTACCCAATCAAGCATCTGGAATCACAAAATAACGTAATTGTAAGCTGCAATATTTTATCATTGTATTGGATCAGAAAACTAGAACGTATAGGCCAACTCATAAACAAAATATTACTAAATGTACTTAGATAATCATAATGATTAATGAACTAGAAAGAAGATAAGTAATATAGCAATTAAAACTATGACTTATCTGCTCAAATTACAAGGATATATTAGGTGTAAAGGCTTTAGTTTGACTTTATTTCATATCGCACAACTGACATGATACGACAAAGAAGTACAAACTTACTTTGCCAATAGGAAAAGCAATTGGATAGCAAGCTATCATCAGAAACTTCACTAGCCAAATAAAGCTAGAACCTATAGCGAGTCCATATCTGGTACATACTGCTTGTGGAATTACCTGTCGAAACAATTGGTACAAAGAGTGATCCATATACATGATGTCAAATCTAATAGACAACAATTTTTTTCTGATAGATCCAAGCTACCTCTCCAAAGAACAAGACAAAGGTTACAGAAAGCACTATAGCGACAACTTGATTGAAAATCTTATCCAAGTATATTGGCAGGGCCTGCAGATTGCAACAGAATAAACCATGTACATTAGGAATTGTCAGCAAAAATATGTTGGGTGATTATATAATAGTATTTAATGAAAGAAACTTTAAAATGAAGTTTTCAGTATATGCTCATATTGTGCTACATCTATGTACTTTGCATATGAACGTATTGTGACAACCAAGCACTGGTTAGCTACTAACTCTTATAACGGAAAGGGGTATAACTTTTAAATTTATTGTTTATAACTTTGTATGTGAAATTTTGTCAGATAACTGCAAAAGATTGATGTACCCATGAGCTCACAGGAAACCTCTACAAAAATAGACTTAGGAGGAGAACAATCCTAAAAAACTATCTATCACATGTTCTGAAAGGAAATAAAGGCTTGAATAATACAAGGCAGACCATGAATATAAGCTAGGAGTGTCGTTATGTTACCTCCATGGCAGCTGCATTGCATAGAAGTAAAGTTACCAGAAGCTGGTGCTGTTTCTGAACCACTGGAAATATGACACCTGAAGACATAAAACCAATATTAGAAATCAAGAGACCCGAACAGCATATTGTTGGAGTCAAGATTGTCTATAACTGCTACAGATGGATACAACTTATAGCATAACCAAACATTGATGCAGTAGATTCTAACTAAGGTTATGTTTTTTTCACACTCATTCTCATAGCTCATCATGAATTACTGCATTTTGATTTCCAGTGCCCTTATAAAATTAGTTGCTTCTATCAGGACATGGTTGGACACGAAGAGGGAGTTTGGGAAAATAAGCAAATGAGCAGTTTGGAGTGTTTGGATAAAACAAAATGCTTCTGATTATCTGCTATTCTGTGGTAAATAAGCAGTTTCCAATAAGTAGGAAGGCACATGATTATTTACAGTTGAGATAATCTTAAAAATGACGTGTCTACCCTCATATCTAACCTAATACCCTTGGTTTAAATGGATTTGATTTACAGTTTCTACCCAATTATTCTATTTTAAGGTCTAACATCCTTTATTCATTAGTTAGTCATGCACTTCCCCTCCCTTCCCACCCAAGAAATCTATACATACATTAAACTTCCATTTACCATATCTAGCACGATATACCGCCACAATACCCCTTAATGACTGGACCAAAAAGTACACAAAAGCTACATTCAATCGAAAAGGTTCAGATAAGTAACATTCCCTTCTACTTACCCAACAATTTATTAACATCAGATCCAACACACAGAACCTCAAACCCATAATGCATAATTCTACTTCAGAAAGTCAAATACCTCAATCCGCTGTTGTTTAGCACTAGCTACTTCAATCAGAACATGGTTACAACTCTAGAAAAGAGTCTTGAACACGAAAAAACATATTCACCAGTATACTTGTTTTACCAAAAAAAAAAACGCATTCCTTATTCATAACTAGAAAGGTGCCCGCGCAATGCGGGGCGGATTGTTGGGGTGAAGAGGAGGGAGGTGAGGTGGTGGAAAGTGGTTGTTGGGGTGGTTGTTGAGGTGGTTATAAATTGTTGGGGGTGGTTGTTGAGATGGTTATAAATTGTTAGGGGTTGTTGTTGAAGTGGTTATAAATTGTTGGGGGTGATTGTTAGGGGTGATTGTTTCCATAATTAGTACGTAAAAGTCTGAATTTTTAAGCCTTTCTAATTATAGAATAGTCCCAAATACATTATATAGTAGTATAGATGAGTTCACTTCCCTTCTTTAGAAACTAACAAAAAGAGGGTGTTTGGGATTGTTTACTTTTTTCTGTTTATGTGTTTATCTTCTTATTTGAGAATTGAGATGAACTAAAACCCTTTTACCCTCATATCTACCCAAAACCCGACTTAGTTTCCACCTTCTACCCAATTTTTCTTTTTTCAGGTCTAATTATTATTATTTTTTATTTTATTTTTTATTATTATTATTATTATTTTTTTTACAGTATAACCAAATCAAAATACTATTTCCCCAACTGCTTGTTTATCTTCTTCTGCTTATAAGCAAAAACTAAGCAATCCCAAACACCCTCTAAGCCTATCCTCACCATTACACTTATTTAAGGCATCCTAAATTCATAAGTCCTGCATGTCCCTTCTTGAGAAACCAATACAAACACTATACTTTCATTTACCATAAGTAGCACAACAGAATAAGATGTCGCCACAATACTCATTACTAACCGGATCAGAATATAGAGACCTATTAATTCTAATTAAACGGAGCTTATGCCCCAAAGTTCCCAATCAAACATAATCAGGTAAGCATTATTGTCGAAAAAAATCATACAAACATTAAACTTCTGTTTACCATATCTAGCACGACAGAACAAGATCTCGCTAATACTCATTAACAACCGAATCAAAATAATTTGAGACCTACTAATTCTAACTAAACTAAGCTTATATCCCAAACTCCCATTCAAAACATAATCAGGTAAGCATTTCAAAATACCAAAAGTAACATTCAATCGAAAAAAGTTCCATATAATCCAAGACCTTTTCGTCCTAACAAAATTACACCTTTATCCCAAGTTTCCAATCAAACAGAATCCGAAAAAGTTTCCAATAAGTAGCATTCATTTGGCCTAACACGAAATCCAACACACAAAACCTCAATCTCAAAACACATAATTCCACTTAAAAAGGTCAACTACACATAAGTAGCATTCATTTCGCCATACCAAAAATAACAATCACATCAAATCCAACACAAATAAAACCTCAATCCCAAAATGCATAATTCTACTTAAAAAAGGCCAAACACCATATCCCAAAAAGTCAACAAAACCAATGTATTTCACGATAAATGCTAGTTAAAACAAATCAATACACAAACGATGGCAAAAATAATAACAAAATGGATAACTAACCATTGTTTTCAAAAGGGGTGTTTGTTTAAGCTTTTTTTGGGGGCTTATGAGCTTATTTGGTCCCGTTTATTTTTATATGCCCAAAATTTTCGGCTAATTTTGCAACTTAAAGCTTAAAAATGAGCTTTTGAAATATAAGCCGAACCACACAAACTCATATGCCCAAAAAAAGCTTAAACAAACACCCCCTACACAAAAGCAACATTCGATAGATAAAGGTTCCAATAACACCAAATCCAACACACATAATTCCACTTAAAAAGGTCAACTACCCATGTTCCAAAAAGTCAACAAAAACCAATCTAGCTCACAATACATGCTAACATAACAGAATCCATAACAGAAATAACTAAAAAGCAACCTGCTTGTTTCTTTTCAGTAGGAGTACCACTACGTTGAAGAATCTCAAGCTCAACAAGGCCCAAAGACATCAAACCAAGAGTCAAACCAGACATAATCCCTGCAAAGATTACCAAGAAACATGATATCCCAACATAAACATAAAACATGGCTGATCCAAATTCAATCTCTGCTTCTAATGAATTATTCATGTTTGTTGTCATCATTCTTATCATTTGTGCTGCGCTTAAAGCATGCATTTTTATTTCATATGAAATGAAATCACAAATGGGTTATGTTTGAATTTGGTTTTGTCAAGTGGGTTTGTTTTTGTTTTGGGAATTGATGGGTAAAAATGGTTAATTTGATGAATTATGTATGATTCATTTTCTTTTTTAAGAAAAATGGTATGTTGGAGATTATTTTTTCTTCCAATTAATTGATTGTTTTAGTAGGTGTTTTTTTCGTTCGAGAAATAATTGAGAGGACTAAAAAGGATCGTACAAGAACATAAGATTTTTTTACGGTTGATAGTAAAGTCTAACGTATGTCATGTTAAAATCTTGACTCGTGATGTTGATTGTCGATTAAAAACGATGAATTAAATAACTATGATGATGTAGACTTGACTTTGTCTTTCTTTTTTTTTCTCTTTTTTTTGGTATATAAAGAAAGTGTGTTTGATTTGTTGTGTGATCAAAGTGTTTTAAGTTTGTGATGTAGCAAGAAAATAGTTTTTATTTCAGAGATTATTAATCTTACTTATTGCGGATAAATTAAAGTTACCGTGAATATTAGTAACTTTCCGTCTCAAAATAATTATTCATCGATAAAAATTCATGGGTTCTCACATGAATTTTGAAAGCCATGTATGATAATTAAAAAGAAACATCATCAAAACCAAAAAACTTAAAGACAATTAAAAGGAAACCTCATCAAAACCAAAAAACTTAAAGACGTGCAAAAATGGTCTTCATTAATAACGGGTTTACAAAGAAAAAGGTTATATTTATGTGGTAACAATTTGATGTTTATTTATATTGACAAGATGAACTGCATTTAACTAATAGAGTAGAAAAACAAAAATTGCATAAAAAAACAAATATGGACTAAGGTTAATGTGTGGCAAGGAGCTTTTTGAGACGACGAGTGATAAGCAATAAGTTTTTTAATGTTCGTTTAGCCAATGAGTGGTGAACTTTACTATTTTGAAAGGATGCCCATTTTTCTAATACTTGTTTAAGAAGCGGTGAGCAGTAAGCTGCTACTTTTAACAAACGCACCCTAAAAAGATTGTGAGGCTCCTTAATCACCGGATCTGATTTAGAGTACAATTTTAGGTATTTAGGAGTAACTGTTTTGTACTTTTGTTTTATAAAATGTTAGGTACAATAGTTATAGTTTTATTTTAGAGTGTTGATACTCATATCATTTTATTTTATAGTTATATCACTTTGTACAAGCTATATAGCACACTGTACAATACTGTAATGTATGAATTGTGGTAAAACTGTAAAAGTATAAAAAATTGTGGTGTGAATATCAACACTCACTACTTTAACGTAAAAAATGAATTAAACACAGTGTCGTAAGTTTTATTAATTTGAATTGAACTGACTACTAAAGTACTACTTATATCAAGCTCGATAAGATCTCGAATAATCTACAGCATAAAACAGATATTCCTTTTTCTCACTCTAATAAAAAAAAGATTACTTGATTCAAAATGGCACTTAACAAAACAGATCAAGAACAATATTTACACTTCACCCCTTCATCAATTCACACTTATTACAAAAACCCCAAAAAGAAACATTCAACTCCATTTATCCAAACTACTAAAACAAAACACGAATCTTCCAACAAGATCCATTTCATATATAACGTGAGTGAACAAACAAAAAAACAAAACCAAAGATGTCGTGTTTGGTAGGATGTTGTGCATCATTAACATGTGGTTTATGCACATCAGCAGCATCAACAATCACTAAAAAGTCAGCTAGGCTCGGTTATTGTGGTCTTTTTGGCCTTTCTTTGGTTGTTTCTTGGGTCCTTCGTGAAATTGGCACTCCCCTTTTGAAAAAGATTTCTTGTAAGTATTTATTTACTATGGGTTTTGTTTATTTTGCTATAAAGTTTCTGCCTTTAGCTGTTTAGATGAGTTTTGTTACTTTTATATGACACTTGTAAGTATTAAAGTTGTGAAATTTGAATTGGGTTTTGTTAATTTGTGTTTTTTAAGGATTATATGAATTGGGTTTTGTGATTTTGTTATAAAGTTTGTGGCTTTATGTGTTTAGGTCATGTTTTGTTACTTTGTTAGCTGTATATAAGAAAGTATTTTGTAAGTATAAAAGTTGTGACCAAAGCACTTGTAGCATAGCGGTATGCCGGTATCGTATATTGTGTGATTGTTAGATGTGTTTTTTTATGGGTAACCATGGTTTCCGACCTTTTGGCCGACTAATCCACGGGTTTGGAACCCACTCAGACTCAAACCAGGTAAAGCCGTCCCTTTTCAGGAGGTTGGCGTGGCCACTTAAATAAATAAGAAAAGTATTAAAAGTTGTGAAATTTGGAATTGGGTTTTGCTAGTTTGTGTTGTTTATGGGTTATTTGAATTGGGTATACTGTATTTGTATTAAAGTTTGTCTTTAAATGTTTAGATGACGTTATGTTAGTTGTATGTTGATATTGGGATTTCTTTTTCAAGGAAAAAGTATATTGTAAGTATAAAGTTGTGAAATTTGAATTGGGTGTTTTTTGGTTTTGTTATAGAGTTTGTGTCTGTGATTGGTTAGATGATCAGGGGCGGAGATAAAGGGGGGTCGGGGGTTCACGTGACCCCCGGCGAAAAAAATTGTAGTGTAAATTTTCGAAAATTTTTGTAATTTGCCCCCCAACGGACCAATTTTAAGTGTAGTTTCTATAAATTATCATATTTTGCCCCCTCGACAATAATGTTCTGGCTCCGCCCCTATAGATGATGTTATGTTAGTTGTGTATGAATGTGGTTAGCTGAGGTTTTTTAATGTGTATATTAAATTTTAGTACTATTTTAGTTGCGGATTTTAGCTAAGAATAGGTTCTGGTGATGATTTAGTTACTTTATAGGAAACTTAGGTGATGTAAGGTATGACGTACAGAAATGAGTAAAATATGATACTAGTAGTGTTATCAATTTACTGAACTTAGAATCACTCAAGAAACTTTTAGGGATGGTATGATTTTCCCATACCCAAAGGTTTGAACCGACAACTTTTTGTTGATGAGACACCCCATGAATTTGGTTAATTTTGTATGCATTTGATGAGTTCCAAACTATGAGCAGCTAGAAAGTTTCACACAACCGTTTATAAATAAAATTAGCAAAGTTTGTATATAAAGTTGTGAAATTTTGAATTGGATTTTATTTATTTATTTATTTATTTATTATTATTATTATTTTTTAAGTTTTGGGTTATAATTGAATTGGGTTTAATGAATTTGTATTAGCGGTTGTGTCTTTGATTGGTTAGATGATTTTTGTTACTTGTGTATCAAAAATTGGGACTTCTGTTCAAAAGAAAGTATCCAGTAAATATGAAGTTATGAGATTCTGAATTGGTTTAGCTAGCGTTTTGTGAGCTGCATATTAAATTATTTACTATTTTAGTTGGGGACTTTAGCTAACAATAGGTTGTGGTAATGATGATTAGATACGGAGATTGGATAACTCCTTGAAATAGGATATGGACATACAGATTTGAGTACACACTATGATGTTAGTTTTATATGAGTTTACTCAATTTAGATTTAGTACAGCAATTTGGGGATGGTATTATTTTTTTGCGCGTCTAAAGGTTTGAACCGGCAATACTTGGTTGACGAGACACTTCTGGGATGGTATGATTAATGTTGAATTTGGTTAATTTATTTAGAATTGATGGGTTCCAAATGATGCGGAGCTAGATATTTCCCTAGCATGTTTATGAATAAATTTAGTAAACTTTGTATACAAAATATGCTGTTCATAACTAAGATTTGTTCAGATGAACCACCCTTCAGTGCGTACATAGTTCCGCCCCTGGTTTAAAGTCATATAATAATGTTCTTCTTTAGTTATCGCAAAATAAATGTAACTTCGCCTTTTTAGATGAAATTTTGAGATAAAGAAACAGACTTACAGTTGTATGCAATAGTATGCATTACAAGTATATCGATTTTGATCTATACGATTAGTCTATGTCGTCGTTGTTGAGTTGGAATATATATTTGGCTTAGATTCAAACACTCGTTAAACTGTGGCCTAATGTTATCAGAGCATTGATTTTGGAACTATAAGAATACTGTATATTATGGGAATTTATATTATATTATATTTTGACAAGTTTTGTATTAATTCAAGTTAAATAGCACTACTACTAAGTTTCTTTATATTTGGATTTATAGGGATCAACACTTCCGATACTCTTTCCGATGAATTTTTTCAAACAGAAGCTGTTCTTCGCGTCAGCCTTGGAAATTGCTTGTTTTTCACAATACTTGCTCTGTTGATGATTGGTATAAAGGATCAAAATGACAGGCGCGATGCCTGGCACCATGGTGGATGGATTTTCAAGATTATCATATGGACTTTTGCTTATCATCCTCACATTTTTCCTTCCAAATCCAGTCACATCCGTTTATGGTTAGTACTGACTACATGCCATATTGCCATGTTTTCCTTTGCATTTTGATTTGACAAACATACTTGTGTCTGTTACACATGTAAAAAGTTTGGTCTAGTAACGTATTCACCATCAAGTCATTAACCTTGCCTCCTTAAGCATGTATTAGAGTATATTTTCAAAATAACATCTTGCTAACATTATATTAGCGTTTTGAAGGTGATTATCTAATGATATATAATCAGAATCGTTTTGAAAGGGATTATTTAATGTTATAGTAGATAGCGTTTTGATGTGGTTCACTGTTTGAAGTTTTAAGAATAAGATAATGAATGTTTTAGCGTATAGCCGTATAGAGAATTGTTTAAAGAATTAATAGATTAAATGACTAAATAACGCTATATGGAATGGCAGTAAAAGTGTCTAAAGTTGGGTTAAAAGAAGGTTTATATTGGTAAAGTTTATTTACCCTTGGACAGTCAGTTCTGTTGCGATTAGTATGGTGTGAAATATGTATCCAAACTGATAATTGCTTTATATTAACTGTTTATCTGCTATAAAAGTAAGTAAGACTTATCTGTTAATCTGCTATAAAAATAAGAAGATAAGCACTTGAATACCAATCACAAACACCCTCTAAACATCACATAATTAATACAATTGGTTCCAAAACTGATTATAAATCGAAACTCTGTAAAAATGCAGGAGTTATATCAACAATCGGAGCAGGATTTTTCTTACTAGTTCAAGTCATTATACTATTGGATGCCACACATTCATGGAATGATGCTTGGGTTGCCAAGGATGAACAAAAGTGGTTAGTAAAGAAAATGATACGTTAACGTCTATAAAGAGACTTGACCTTACACTTACAATCCACTGTTTTATTCTTTTCATTTCTAGTATCCTTATGTGATGAATATAATGTACATTTTCAGGTTCGTTGCTTTACTTGCAGTATCAGTTACTTGCTATATTGCTGCATTTACAATTTCGGGACTACTGTTTATTTGGTTCAATCCCTCTGGCAATGACTGCGGTTTAAACATTTTCTTTCTTGTCATGACAATGATTCTTGCACTTATATTTGGCATCGTTGCTTTGCATCCCGCGGTAAACTAATCTTTATCCAAGATATTACAATACATTTTGGCTACAGATGGCAAAATTAGCGGGTTGGCAATGGGTCAAAACGGGTATTTCATTTTCTGAAAGGTCGAAATTGGTCAAGTCACTTGCATTATCCCGGACACTATCTGTCTGTTTTGTTATAAGTTTATTTGATACTCAAATATATATGATTACAAAAACTGTATCATTTCAAGAATAATCTAAATTTTACTAAAACTTTGATCTAGGCACACTTTGGTGCCTTTTGGCCTTCCCACCCATTTGACCCATTTTCTTAATAAGCAACTCACTTTGAAAACACACTTCCAAAACTCCCTTAAGTCCAAATGTGAACTGTAAAATCGTAACTTTATAATATGTTGTGCTATTTGTATTTAACAGGTAAATGGTAGCTTGTTGCCTGCTTCAGTGATATCAGTATACTGTGCGTATGTGTGTTACACTGGTCTCGCTGCGGAGCCTCGAGATTATGCCTGCAATGGTCTAAACAGGTCTAAAGCAGTCACCACAAGTACTCTTATCCTCGGGATGCTTACAACTGTTCTCTCGGTTCTTTATTCAGCACTTCGTGCTGGATCTTCCACTGCCCTCCTGTCCTCCCCTCCGTCTTCTCCCAGAGCAGGTAATTAATTAGCTTTTTCAACTTAGGACCGTAAGTGATGAGTGGTGGCAAAATTGGCGGTCGGGTAAAGGGTGAAATGGGATTGGTCAAAACTGGAAATTTTGTACAGCCGGGATGGGTCAGATGTGTTATGGATTGCTTATTTAAGTGCTTATATGCTTATTCCTAAATCAGATAAGCAATGAAGTGTCTGGATAAAACTGCTTTTATGCTTTTTTTTAAAGTAAATAAGCACTTACATATAAGCAGTTCCCTATTTTTAAGCTGTTTAGCATGAATAGCCTCAAGCACCCCTTAGCTGGAAATTTCATGAGTTGGCAACTTATTTTACTTTCCAAAGCAGGCGAGAGATCACCACTTCTTGATTCAGAAGAACTGGAATCAGGCAAAGGCAAGAAAGAAGCCGAATCAAAGCCAGTGAGTTACTCCTACACGTTTTTCCATCTGATATTTGCATTAGCTAGCATGTACTCGGCTATGCTTTTATCAGGATGGAGCAGTTCAGAAAACTCAGACCTCATTGACGTCGGATGGACATCTGTGTGGGTACGTATATGCACCGAGTGGGTCACTGCTGGACTCTATATTTGGTCTCTAGTCGCTCCACTCATCTTCCCTGACCGTGAGTTTTACTAGACATTTTATTGTATTACTAGTATGTTTTAGTATATGTATAATGAGTATAAATTGTAAATAAATGTATGTGGGGAGGTGTAAGAGTAATCTGGTAGTCTATGTATGTGGGAGATGATTGTTATGCGGACAGCGGGGGAAAGTGGTTTGGTGTTGATGGTTGTTGTAAAAATGTTTCTCGTATTTATGGGTCGTGATACAGTCTGCTGTTCTTGTGTTTGTCTTTTGCAATATAAGTACAAAACTCTCTATCGTCCTACTTTATCCTCCTATCTATAGTGTTGATGGAGGTAATAAGCTTGCATGTTTTATTTTCGCCCAAGCTTCAAGTCAGGAATATTCAAGTTGAGTTTGATGTATACATGGTTTTGTGTTGCATACGCGTTGTGACGAGATGCTATTCTCATTCAAATTATGCGTTTTCAATTTGAAATAATTAGAATTATATATTATGCGTTTTAACTCTTTTAGCTACACATTTAGGTGTATAAACGTTGTAATTCAGACAAACGTTGATTTCGAATTAAAAAGAGATGCAAAGTATTAGCAGGAACGCAACTCATTTCATGCGTGGAGTACGAAAATAAAGAGGATTAACCTAAGTTAATTTAAGCAACTGCGGTTGTTACATTTATGACCTCTTAGGCAGTGTATAATGTAGTACAGGCAAGACGAGAGGGTTGATCATTCTTTAGAAGAATAGTGAGGTAGGCTCGAAGTGTATGTCGATTTGGTCTAACACCAGGTGTAGTGGTGACCATCAGAAGATCGACATCTCTATTGCCACATCATCCTTCTCACTCCATGACTACTTCGAAACCAAATTAATGTAACAAGGAGATTGAGAACACCACAAAAACATACCCCAAAAATAATTAAAAATACCCGCACACACTTTAACACTTGTCCCTTCTTCCATTCAAGTCGATCGCATATGCGACTGGTTCATCCATTTCTCCTTCCCGCGGTGCATTTGATGGTGGGTTGTGTACCGGGGTGGGAGGAGGTCTGCCACATAGGTTGGGGACTCGGTCGACTTTGTACCATTACACTACCCTAAGGATTGAGGGATGAATCTTTTAGTATTTTTAGTTTATTATAAAGCAAGTAAAATTTCGAAGTTTTGTTTTTAAACTAATATTATAACAAAATGCGGAAAAAGTAAATTACAAGTAAATTTGGTGGGAACTCTTATGCGAGAAATATGTATTTACCTATAGTGCATTACTTTTTAGTAGTGATCAACTTAATCTATTGAATAATCACGTCCTTGTTACTATAACATGAGATATTCCTAATTACAAGTTGTGGGTTGGTTACTCCCACACTTATGCAATAGCCTAAGTGAGTGGCACCTAAAAATGATCAAAACACCAAATAACTAAAGCACACAATAAATATCCGTACCAATCAAATACCTAAGACATGAGTACCTAACTAGTTGTTTTCGGTGGACGTCCAAGCTAGGACGGATTCCCTAACTAGATTTTCAACTCCTAACGCGCACATTTACTAACAAGAGACACTAGATTAAGCATCACATAACTAGATTTCATGCATTCTTAGATAACTATTAAGTTTAGCCTAACATAGCAATAGGGAAGAAAGCACAAGAACAATAAAAGATAAACAAAATTGAATGATTAATTAAAGGGAAAATGACATAAAAAATAATCAATTTTACAAACATACTGCACCAAATACCCAATTTTTATAAAAAAGAAAAGAAAAAAGCAGTTAAGATTTGCGAGAATTTGCAGACTTTTAAAAAACTCACAATGACCTTGTAATTTACAAAAAAAAAAAAAAAAAAAAAAAAAAAAAAATAGCAAAATTTGACTTTGCGATATTTTTCAAAAAATATCACAAGATTTGACCTTGCGAAGTAAAATCTTACGGATTAATTAAAAAAAAATCAAAGTTTGACCTATAAAAATATCAAACCTTGCGAATTTATCGCAAATCCAATGTTCTTGTTTTCGATACAAATAATTATTTAGCGAATCCAATGTTGCAGTCAGCCCCTATACATGTAAATTCATTAGTAATATAAAAATTAATGAAGTAAAACTTTTTAAAATGTTGATCATGATAGTGATGTAAAAGCATCTATAATGAATCAAGTCTTTTAAGACTTGATGTATTTAATGCATTTAAAATATGATACATTTAATGACTAAAGCTTTTGTAAAAGACATCCTTAGCATGTTTGGTTGGGGGAAATGAGAAAAAAGAATTGGAAATGAATTCATTTCTTTTATTTGGTAGCCTAAGAAATAAAAGTGTGGAGATTTGCAATTCTTAAAGAGTTGAATTTGCATACAAAATCAAGGAATTCATTTTCTTTACATATTGAGTGGAAACCAATTCTTAGATGCTAAGGGGGCGTTTGGTTCGCTGTAATCTGGCGTAATTCGATGTAATTGTAATTTGATTACATTACGTAGGCTGTTTGGTTCGCAGAATTGAGAGAATTGTAATTCAGATTACATTACGTAGGTTGTTTGGTTTGCGTTGTAATTGTAATTCAGTCATTACAATTACATCAAATGAAGGAATTCAGATTACATAGGAAGTTGGAAGGAAAGTTTTAAATTACGTTGTAATTCAGAACTTTATAATAATAATAATAATAATAATAATAATAATAATAATAATAAGAAATAATAATAATAATAAATAAATAAATATTTATTTATTTAATAATAATAATAATAATAATAATAATAATAACAACAACAACAACAACAATTATTATTATTATTATTATTATTATTATTATTATTATTATTTAATTATTTATAATAATAATAATAATAATAATAAATATTATTTATTATTAATATTATTTTATAAATATTAAATAATAATAATAATAATAATAATATTATAATAATAATAATAATAATAATAATAATAATAAATATTATTCTTGTTATTTATTCTTATTTTTTTTAATTTATTATTATTATTATTATTATTATTATTATTATTTTAATATTTATATAATAATAATAATAAACAATAATAACGTTTATTATTTTTATTATTATTATTATTATTATTATTATTATTATTATTTATTAATATTTTTTTGTTATTATTATTAATTTTAAGTTTTTATTTTAATTTCTTTTGAATTACATTACGTTGAGATCCAACCAAACACAGTGACAGAATATGTCAATTACAATTCCAACACATTACAATTACAAAACATTCCAACTCTTTGAATTACAATTCATTCAAATTACAATTCCTTTGACAGATTACAATTCCTTTCAAAACATACTGCGAACCAAACGCCCCCTAATAATAATAATAATAATAATAATAATAATAATTAAAAATAAAAATAATAAATAATAATAATAAATAAAATAATAATAATAATAATAAATAATAAAATAATAATAATAATAATAATAAAATAATGATAATAATAAAATAATAAATAATAAATAATAATAATAATAATAATAATAATAATAATAATAAAATAATAATAATAATTATAATAATAAATACTAATAATAGTAATAATAATAAATAATAAAATAATAATAATAATAATAATAATAATAATAATAATAATAATAATAATAATAATAATTTTTATTGATTTTCTTAAGTCAATTATCTGGTGTTACCAAACACAAGAATTTTTACTTAATTTATGTGAAATTCATTTCTGTGAATTTGATTTCTGCGCTTCATTTCATTTCTCTGAATTTCACCCTACCAAACATACCCTGGGTTTTGCTAACCACAGCCCATTTGGTTGTGATTAAGCTTACCATAAATGAAAATTTAACATTTAATTAACTTCAAACATTTTATGTATAAAAACACTTTTTATAATTATAATAATTAAATATGTATAAATATGAAAATAATGAGTTTATTAAATGCAATTTTCATATAAATCATGATGCTTAACCACCACTCTATGGGTTGTGGTTAGCAAAACCCAAGAATTAAAGTTTATCAAGTCTATGTAAAAAAGCTTTTTAAAATTTTTTTAATGCAATTCTAAAACCCATTTTGAAGTTTTAATTCATAACTTTAGACATTTAAAAAATTTTAGTTTATACCCTTAAACATTTAGAAAGTATTTAGTTTATTAATTTTGTATTTTTTTTTTATTTGAAAAAATGAAAAAATAAAATAAAATTGTGGGTGTGTGAGGCCTGGGTATGTTGTGAGTGAAGGGTATTTTAAGGTGCGAGTGTTGAAAGTGAGAATGATGATATGGTATAGTAAGGTCAAATAGTTAAGTTGTGATACCTTATGGTCGAAGGCTCGAAGCCTTTGCTCACCTTTTTACTACATTTGTGAGTCAATTTTTTTTAACGACAAACAGATCAAAACCAAAATATGATTTTAAAAAAAAAAGAAAAAAAAATAAAAATACATACATTACTCCGTATAACATTTGATAACAAGCGCATAATACATATAACCGTTATTGAAAATCCATTCAAATGTAAATCTAACACAAAGTTATTCGAACAACACACCTTCAGTTCAACAAGCCAAGTTCCACAACTATTCATAAACTTGACATCTTCTTCTCAAAAGAGCTGATGAAACTCTTGATATCATCATACAACACTTTTGCCTTTTGGGGGTCAAAGAACTCTACATTATGGTACCCTTCATCATCAAATTTCTTTATCACTTGAACACCACATGCTTCTAACATATTTGCAAATGCTCTTTGCCTATCAACTAGCGGGTCCCCGTTATAACCTATTACTAGACATTTCGGTAGTTTTGTGATTTTTCCGTTACGAGATATATCCTTATCTTGTAACGGGTTAGAGTACGCATGGTCTCTATCACAGCCTTCCGGCAATGCAAGAGACCACATGGTATGATTTGCATGCAAAGGTAGAATACGGTCATTTGCTAGTCGAAGCTCAGATGGAGTACTTTCGACCCCGCCAAAATATATTTGGTTCATTATAAGCCCTGCGATCTTGATTGGATGAAGATCAAGATCAAGGGCTCGCAAACCTGCATTATACACTATATTTCCACCTGAACTGTTTCCCATCAAAAACACAGTAGAAAAGTCCACGAGCTCACTCAACCAATCATCACTACCATTGATCCCTAAAGCATGATCACGCACCCACAACAACGCTTCCATGGCATCATCATACGCTGCAGGGAGGCGATGTTCAGGTGCAAGACGATACTCAACAGAGAATACCACCGCGGGTGTATGAGCAGACACCGCGGAACAAAATTTGTGGAAGGTAAAAGAGGTGGCACTATTGAAGACAAAACCGCCACCATGGAAGTAAATGATGATGGGGAGTTTTGCGTTCGTGTTTTTGGGCGGTGAGACAGGACAGAAAAGGCGTAGGAAGGTTTTGTTGGCGGGATTGAGTGGTATGTCTTTAGAAAGAGTGAGTTGAGACTCAGTCGTCCGTAAAGGAGTCGCGGGTAAAGATGGAACCTTGCTGAGTCGGGTCACTGACCCATCTGGATTTTGTGTGAGTCTGAAGTATAATAAAATAAAACCTCTATTGGGAATTTTCCATTTCAAAAAAATCAATTCATACCTTATTTAGTATCAATTCATACCTCTATTGGGAATTTTCCATAACACAAGTAGAAGATAAATATAAAAAAAATATAGATAAGATACAATTAACACAAGTAGAAGATAAATACAAAAAATATAGATAATATACAACTAATAATAGGATTAAAATTTTTAAATAATTATATTTAATATTAAAAAACTATAATTAAACATTATAAATCAAACAAAACAAAAATTAAATTATTTATTTTTTAATAAATAAAAATATATGATTCAAAAAATTTAAAAAAACCCGCGCATACGCGGGTATTATAACTAGTTTGTTAGTATCACAACTGGATTTTGGGTTAACCATTGTTGTATACAACAATCTCCGGATGATATTGTCACTCTATATTATTATAAAGAGATATTATATATAGAAATAAAAAATATTACTTTATTGATAGAGAGCAAAAGTATATAAAAAAAAAAAGCTAACCAGTTTTGACCGATTTGTCTTTTAGACTATAAATAAAAAAATAAAAAAAACTTTAAAAATGTGTTTTATCAACCAAAAGGAGAATTACAAAAAGAAAACCGCTTTTTTTGAAAACCAAAATCTGTGTTCCCAACTATTAAACCATGGACAAGAAAGTTTCTAATGTGATAAATGCAAGTTGTAGCGTTGGTAGAAGATATCTCATGATATCTTTGAATGATAGTGATAACAAGCTACTATACCACTTAATTATTGGATTTCTTTGATGGCTGATTAGTGCTATATAATTTTATTATATTTTCGACAATATTCGATTTAGATTTTGCGGTGTGACATAAAGTATAATTTATTACTACATTATGAAGTTCAGTCCGAAATTTAGTTGCTCAACTGATTAGTGATATCAGTGTACTGTGCGTATGTACGTGTGTTACACTGGTCTCGCTGCATAGCCTCGAGATTATGCCTGCAATGGTCTAAACAGTTCTAAAGCAGTTACCACAAGTACTCTTATCCTCGGGATGCTTACAACTGTTCTCTCGGTTCTTTATTCAGCACTTCGTGCTAGATCTTCCACTACCTTCGTGTCCTCCCCTCTGTCTTCTCCCAGAGCAGGTAATTAATTAGCTCTTTCACCTTAGGACCGTAACTGATGAGTGGTGGCAAAATGGGCGGTCGGGTAAAGCGTCAAATGGGAATGGTCAAAACTGGAAATTTTGTACAGCCAGGATGGGTCAAATGTGTTATGGATTGCTTATTTAAGTGCTTATATGCTTATTCCTAAATCAGATAAGCAATGAAGTGTGTGGATAAAACTGCTTTTATGATTTTTTTTTAAAGTAAATAAGTGTTAGAATAATCCCTTTAACTAATGTGGCCTTGACCATTTAGACCAATAACTATGTCTTAATGACATTATCTACCCTAATTAACAATTGACAGTTATTTGATGGAAATAACTGTCATAACAATAAATTAGCGGGCTTTGTGGTTTTTCCTGTATCTTGTCATATAACAAAAACTCTCTCAATAAAACACCATAACTTGTGAGATTAATTCCTCCATCGGATTGGTGACATTACTACCGGAATCGACTAACTCTAACGTTATGGTTTCATCATCTAATCGTAATCCTCAGTCGGTTCTATCATCAAGAAAGTTTACTTTAATTTTATTGTTATGGTATGATTACATGAGATTGATCCTTTATATGTTTAATTAATTCAACATGTAGTATCAGGGCAATTTAAATTTCATGTATCATATTTAAACCCTAATTAACTGATGATGATCGTATCATAAATAATTTAATATGTGATGAAAATTGGTTTAAATCTCATAAACTTATGTTTCTCCATATTTTGATAAAGGCGTCTGTTCTCTATATAAAAGAATTGATGCGTATTTTCGTTTGGAATTAACGGTCCACTATACATATATTAATTGAATGATTGGTTGCACTGGTCAATTGTTTAATTGATGCAATATATAAATTAAATATTGCAAGTCTCTTGATCTTTGTAATCCAATAAATTGATACGAGATACAGATAAGTATTTTGTCATGTGCCTCTGCAATTAATTAACTTTTCACATGATATGGATAAGTAAAGGGTAATACTATATGATTTTGCATCATGTTTTATAATTTCACATGAACTGCCGCTTTATACCCACAATTCCATTTCATTTGTGACTATTGAATATTACGAATTTATGTTTTTATGCATACTGATGTATTGGGAAGAATTAAAGAGCGCATCAGATCAGTGGTTACAGAAATATTAATAATTCTGTTTCTGAACTTCGTGAATCTGGTAAATGGCAACTCATATGTTAATATAGATAACTAGTCCAACGAATGGTTGTTTAGATTAATATACGAGTTTATTCATGCCATACTATAAAATTGTTCATGTTACCATTCAATGAACCCAACCGCTATATTTGTATGATAACTTGAACAATGAAATATATATTAGCATAATTAGCATATATGTTACATTTCTGCCCAACGGTGATATGTGATTTATGTGCATGCTTATTCTAGTTAAAGATGATTAATTGTTTAATTGTTAACTAAACCAACGTGAAGTTAATAATTAGGCACAACATCTTTATACCTATTATTTTGGTGTTCATGATAGGTTTATGTTTATAATGATATGCTTAACTTTACAAATATATCCTATTAATCCCTTTAGTTTTATCTGAGCATACATTTAATTTTCAATCTATGTCAGTATCTATCTTAACTTCCAATACGGGTTACTTGTCAGGAATTGAACCCTTAACTGGTACTAACTTCTCAACATGGAGAGATCAAGTGAAACTTACTCTCGGAGTAATGGACCTCGATCATGCGCTTCGTACTGATCCTCCCGCTGCACTTACTGCTGAAAGTACAACAGATCAAAAACGTGCTTATGAACAGTGGGAGCGAGCTAACCATATGTCCCTCATGATCATTAAGAACTCCATATCAGTTGCCATTCGAGGAGCCATTCCTGACTCTAAGAATGCAAAGGAATACTTAAGCTCCATAGAGGAACAATTTAAAAGGACTTCAAAAGCCCATGCAAGCACTTTGATCCTCAAAATGTTGACTACCAAGTATGATAGGGTTTGTGGTGTACGTGAGCAGATAATGATGATGAGCGATATGGCAAACAAACTGAAAGGCATGGACATGGAAATCAGTGAAGGCTTCTTAGTTCATTTCATTATGACATCTCTCCCTATGCAATTTGGTCCTTTCAAGATCAATTATAATACGCAAAAAGAGAAATGGAAAATGAGCGAACTGATTGCCATGTGTGTGCAAGAGGAAGAACGCCTCAAAGTTGAAAAGCCTGATGTCGTTCATGTTGCTACCACTAACACCAATAAGAGAAAGGGCTCATGGAAGGGCAAAGGTTCAAACGGAGATAATTCTACTCCAAATAAAGTCCAGAAAATGGGTGCAAGTACTAGCTCATTCCATGGCGATCCAAAATGCAAATTTTGCCATAAGAAAGGGCATACTCAAAAGGATTGTCCAAAATTCAAGGAATGGTTAGCAAAGAAAGGTATATTTGAATCTTTTATGATTAATGAATCCTTTAACATTAATGTCCCTATTAATTCATGGTGGATTGACTCTGGATCCATGGTACACATTGCTAATTCTTTACAGGGATTCCATACAATCTGGAGATTGGAAAGAAACCAACGAACGGTTAAAGTCGGGAATGGAGTTGATTTGAACGTAGAAGCTGTTGGGACCCTTTCATTAATATTGGAGGGTGGCTTTTATTTAAATCTTTATGGCACTCTTTATGTACCGAGCATGACTCGAAACTTAATATCTGTATCTAAACTAATTATTGATGACTTTCTATTTACGTTTGGATACAATAAAGTATATATTAGTTTAAATTCCCGTGTTGTTGGAAATGGTTGTCTAGAGGGAAACCTCTTTAAGTTTTGTTTAGATAATCATTTTTCGGAATCTCTATTATCATTTAATGTTAATGAGAATGTGAATCAAAATAAGAGAAAACTAGATCAAGAAACTTCATCAATGTTATGGCACCAATGTTTAGGCCATATTTCACAAGACAGAATGACTAGACTTGTGAAAGATGAAGTTTTACCCCATCTTGATTTTTCTGATTTTGAAAAATGTGTAGAATGTATAAAGGGAAAAATGACCAATGGAAATAAGAAAGGTGCCACACGAAGTACCGGATTATTAGAACTAATCCATACTGACATATGTGGACCTTTTCCTTCGGGCATTGGTGGTCATAAATCATTCATTACCTTCATTGACGATTACTCACGTTACATGTACCTGTTCTTAATTAATGAAAAATCCGAATCACTTGAAATGTTTAAAACATTTAAAGCGGAAGTTGAAAATCAACTTGACCAAAAAATTAAAGTGGTGAGATCAGATAGGGGAGGTGAATCTTATGGCAGACATACGGATGTTGTTCAAGCTCCTGGATCTTTCTTTGACTTTTACAAAGATCATGGGATTATTAACCAATATACCATGCCGGGTACCCCTCAGCAAAATGGTGTAGCTGAGAGAAGAAATCGCACCCTTATGGACATGGTTCGTAGTATGTTGGCAAATTTGAATCTTCCCGAATTTCTTTGGACTGAGGCATTGAAAACGGCTGTCCACATCCTTAACAGAGTTCCCTCTAAATCTGTTCCAAAAACACCATATGAAATTTGGATGGGAAGAAAACCCAGCTTACGATATTTAAGGGTTTTGGGATGTCCAGCCGAAGCTAAGTTATACAATCCTTAATCACGAAAACAGGACTTGAAAACCATTAGTTGCTTCTTCATTGGATACCCAGAACGATCAAACGGTTACCGATTTTATTGCCCGTCTCATAGTACTAGAATTGTCAAGACACGCCACGCAGAGTTTCTTGAAAATTCTAACAACAGTGGGAGCGGTTCATTTAGAAGAATTGAACTTCAAGAGGCTCGAGATGAGACACCAATAATTCATGTGCCCATCCCGATTAACACGCCACTTGAAACCTCGAATGATCACTTAATTGCTCAAGATCATCCAAATAATGTCGAGGACATTGAACCTAACCCCGAAATTAATGTTGAACCACAAGAAACTCAACAACCGTTGCGTAAGTCACAACGACATAAGCAACCCACAAACTTTGACGATTACTATACCTATTTGAATGAGGCTGATTTTGACTTAGGGAAATGCAATGACCCTGAATCATATGAGGATGCCATTAATTGTGACCAATCAGCTCATTGGAGGGAAGCAATGAATGATGAGCTAAACTCAATGAGAAAAAAAAAAACAGCGTTTGGGAACTTGCTGAATTACCAAAGGGTGCTAAACCCGTTGGATGCAAGTGGGTCTTTAAAACCAAACTTGACCCAAATGGAAATGTTGAGCGATACAAAGATCGTTTGGTTGCAAAAGGGTATAATCAAAAAGAGGGTGTTGATTATAAAGAAACCTTTTCTCCAGTATCGAGAAGACTCCCTAAGGATCGTAATGGCCCTTGTAGCTCATTTTGACTTGGAGTTACATCAAATGGACGTCAAAACGACATTTCTTAACGGAGATTTACATGATGATGTGTTCATGGCCCAACCACAAGGTTTTAAATCTAAAGGCCAAGAACATTTAGTTTGTAAACTCAAGAAATCTATTTATGGGCTTAAGCAAACATCCCGTCAATGGTATTTAAAATTTGATGAAGTAATGAAGAAACACAACTTCATCAAGAATCTGGTAGATTAGTGTGTATACCTCAAGATGAGTGGGAGCAACTTTATTATACTTGTGCTTTATGTTGATGATATCCTAGCAAGTAATAATATTGATTTGTTGCATGAGTTAAAACGTTTTCTATCTAGAAAATTTGACATGAAAGATCTTGGTGAAGCTTCATATGTAATTGGAATTGAAATTCACCGAGATCGAGCCAATGGGACATTAGGATTGTCCCAAAAGGCATATATTGAACGCGTACTCAATAGGTTCAATATGCAACATTGCTCCCTCACGGTCGCTCCCGTAATTAAGGGTGATGTTTTCGGGTCTCATCAATGTCCGAAAACTGAGGTTGAACATGAGGAAATGAAGCGAATTCCTTATGCTTCCGTTGTAGGAAGCTTAACGTATGCTCAAGTTTGTACTCGACCAGATATCGCTTTTATATGTGGCATGTTTGGCAGGTTTCAATCTAATCATGTCCTACATCACTGGAAAGCTGCTATGAAATTATTGCGATATCTACAAGGAACGAAAGAGTATAAATTAACTTACACTAGATCTGAAAATCTTGAAGTTATTGGATACTCGGATTCAGACTTTGCGAAATGCAAAGACTCTAGTAGATCAACTTTGGGATATATTTTCATGCTGTCAGGTGGGCCTATTTCTTGGAAGAGTAAAAAACAAGTGCTAACGACGACCTCAACAATGATGGCTGAGTATGTTTCAGTTTATAATGCGACATGCCATTCAATGTTGTTGACAAATTTGATCACTGGACTCAAAATTGTTAACTCCATCTCAAGGCCATTAAAGATTTACTACGATAATAGCGCAACTGTGAGCTTCTCGAACACTAATAGTTCAATTGGAGCTAGTTTATGCCTCGATACAAAGTACTTATTCGTACGCGTAAGAGTGGAGGCACAACGTATATGTATCGAGCACATTAGAACTCATGAAATGCTTGCGGATCCGCTAACTAAAGGTCTACCACCCAAAGTATTTCAAGGCCATGTTGGTAGAATGGGTTTACGTCAAGACCTTATATAATGTTGTAGTTAGTGCACTATTTCATGATAACATTTATTTTCAAAACAAGCGCTTAAGACAATATCCTTCACTATAATGTCTAGTTTGTCTATATTTACTTTTAATTGTGTACACTTATGTTTCATTATAGACAAACGTATTTGTACCGCATTACTCTTTTGTTATTTTGGCTTATTAAAATCTTATATTTCAGATTAGTACCATTAGTATAATCGATGGGGGTCCAGTGTCAAACGCGACACGTGTGGCTGCATCTTTTTGCTTTGGTGCTATCATGGAATTATGATTATTCACATAAACTTGTAATTGGTCAATAAAATTTTTCAGGTTTATGTATATATGAATAAATGGTCTTACGACCAAGTGGAAGAATGTTAGAATAATCCCTTTAACTAATGTGGCCTTGACCATTTAGACGCTTAACTATGCCTTAATGACATTATCTACCCTAATTAACAATTGACAGTTATTTGATGGAAATAACTGTCATAACAATAAATCATCGGGCTTTGTGGTTTTTCCTGTATCTTGTCACATAACAAAAACTCTCTCAATAAAACACCATAACTTGTGAGATTAATCCCTCCATCGGATTGATGACATTACTACCGGAATCGACTAACCCTAACGTTATGGCTTCATCATCTAATCGTAATCCTCAGTCGGTTCTATCATCAAGTAAGTTTACTTTAATGTTCTTGTTATGGTATGATTACATGTGATTGATCCTTTATATGTTTAATTAATTCAACATTAAGCAGTTCGCTATTTTTTAATCACTTTAGCGTGAATAGCCCCAAGCACCCCTTAATTGGAAATTTCATGACTTGACAACTTATTTTACTTTCCAAACCAGGCGAGAGATCAGCACTTCTAGATTCAGAAGAACTGGAATCAGGCAAAGGCAAGAAAGAAGCCGAATCAAAGCCAGTGAGTTACTCCTACACGTTTTTCCATCTGATATTTGCATTAGCTAGCATGTACTCGGCTATGCTTTTATCAGGATGGAGCAGTTCAGAAAACTCAGACCTCATTGACGTCGGATGGACATCTGTGTGGGTATGTATATGCACCGAGTGGGTCACTGCTGGACTCTATATTTGGTCTCTTGTCGCTCCTCTCATCTTCCCTGACCGTGAGTTTTACTAGATGTTTTATTGTATTATTTTTAAGTATATGTATAATGAGTGTAAAATGTAAATAAATGTATGTGGGAGATGATTATTATGCGGATTGCTCACCTTTTTATTAGATTTGTGCGTCAATTTTTTTTTTTAGCGAGAAACAGATCAAAACCTAAATATGATTATTTTTTTTCTTTTTCTTTTTCTTTTTCTTTTTTCTTTTTTTTTTTTTAATTAAAATACATATTTTATAACATTTGATAACAAGCGCGCAATACATTAAGCGATATTGAAGATCCATTGAAATGTAAATCTAACACAAAGTTATTCAAACAACACACCTTCAACAAGCCAATTTAAACTATTCACAAACTTGACATCTTCTTCTCGAGAGAGCTGATGAAACTCTTGATATCATCATACAACACTTTTGCCTTTTGGGGGTCAAAGAACTCTACATTATGGTACCCTTCATCATCAAATTTCTTTATCACTTGAACACCACATGCTTCTAACATATTTGCAAATGCTCTTTGCCTATCAACTAGCGGGTCCCCGTTATAACCTATTACTAGACATTTCGGTAGTTTTGTGATTTTTCCGTTACGATATATATCCTTATCGTGTAACGGGTTAGAGTACTCATGGTCTCTATCACAGCCTTCCGGCAATGCAAGAGACCACATGACATGATTTGCATGCAAAGGTAGAATACGGTCATTTGCTAGTCGAAGCTCAGATTGAGTACTTTCGACCCCGCCAAAATATATTTGGTTCATTATAAGCCCTGCGATCTTGATCGGATGAAGATCGTGATCAAGGGCTCGCAAACCTGCATTATACACTATATTTCCACCTGAACTGCTTCCCATCAAAAACACAGTAGAAAAGTCTACGAGCTCGCTCAACCAATCATCACTACCATTGATCCCTAAAGCATGATCACGCACCCACAACAACGCCTCCATTGCATCATCATACGCTGCAGGGTGGCGATGTTCAGGTGCAAGACGATACTCAACAGAGAATACCACCGCGGGTGTATGAGCAGACACCGCGGAACAAAATTTGTGGAAGGTAAAAGAGGTGGCACTATTGAAGACAAAACCGCCACCATGGAAGTAAATGATGATGGGGAGTTTTACGTTCGTGTTTTTGGGCGGTGAGACAGGACAGAAAAGGCGTAGGAAGGTTTTGTTGGCGGGATTGAGTGGTATGTCTTTAGAAAGAGTAAGTTGAGACTCAGTTGTCCGTAGAGGAGTCGCGGGTAAAGATGGAATCTTGCTGAGTCGGGTCACTGACCCATCTGGATTTCGTGTGAGTCTGAAGAATTTGTTAGTATCACAACTGGATTTTGGGTTAGTCATTGTTGTGTACAACAATCTCCGGATGATATTGCCACTCTATATTGTTATAAAGAGATATACTATATATAAAAAGAAAAAATATTACTTTATTGATATGGATACTGTCGATAAAGCAAAAGTATATAAAAAAAAGCTAACCAGTTTTGACCGATTTGTCTTTCAGACAAATGTATTACTTTAAAAAAATGTGTTTTATCAATCAAAGAAGCTAGAATGACAAAAACAAGACCGTTAAAACCAAAAGTCTTCCCAACTATTCAAATTCAACCATGGACAAGAATAGTTATTCATGCATGTAATTATTCTTATCAAAGAAAATTTGCAGCTATCTAATGGGATAAATGCAAGTTGTAGTGTTGGTAGAAGATATCTCATGCTATCAGCTTTGAATGATAGTGATAATAAGCTATACCACTTAATTAATTGATTTCTTTAATGGCTTATTAGTGCTATACAAGTTTATTATATTTTGGACAATATTCGATCCATCGAGTTTTCACCGTGTGACATAAAGTATAATTTATTACTAGTTATAATGCTCGCGCACACGCGAGTTTTTAAAAAAAATAATTTGAATCATATATTTTTATTTATTAAAAAATAAATAATTTAATATTTGTTTTATTTGATTTATGATGTTTAATTTTAGTTTTTTATTATTAAAGATAATTATTTAAAAATTTTAATCCTATTATTAATTACATCTTATCTATATTTTTTGTATTTATCTTCTATTTGTGTTATGAATAAATATAAAATGTTACCTAATAAGAAAATAATTTTTTTTTTAAAATAATATTATTACTAACTTGGGTTTTGTTTTATTATATAAAAGATTACATGATGAAGATCAGTCCGAAATTTAGTTCCTCAACTTAATGGATCAAGAACACCATCAATCGCGGCCATCACAACCGTCGGATCTCCAACAAGTACTAGTCATCCTTCCGTCACCTGTCTTTCAAGATCATGAACAATATATCTCGAAAAAGTTTCATATACTCAAAGCATACGAATCGTCATTACCAACACATGACTTCCTGCACATTTACGTGCAGTCAGTTAAAGTTGTTGTATGCTCTGGTGGGAGTCTAATCACAGCTGACGTTCTAGCAGACCTTCCGTCTCTTGAACTTGTTGTCTCGTCCATTGCTGTTTGACCGTCGACCACCACAAGGACACCAGCACGTACATTGCGTGTTCATGTATGGGGTTTTACTTGCGCGTACTTGATCTATTGTTATTTTGCGCGTAGCAGCTATAGGTAGACGTTAGAGTGTTAGTGTGGATACTGGTTTTGGCCTGATCTATCTTTGATCAGTGTTTTTGTTTCTTTGTTGATCTTGAATCTGGGTCGATCCACACCCAAAAGGATTCATCAGTTCTTGTGTTGCTGAGCAGTAAAAAGGTATGTCTTTTATGTAATGTGCATGTTTAATTAATAGCTGGTGTATATGGATCACCAATAAAGAATTTCACTTTCTCATCTTGATGGATCATCAAAAGGACCACTAATCTCCACCAGATGATCACCATCAAATACTAATCCTCCGTCCGCCACCCGTCTTCGCAATCCATGAACACTACTTCTCAAACAAGTTCCACATCCTCAAAGCATACGAGTCACATTTACCAACCCACAACTTCCTACGTGCCTATGCTCAATCTGTTAAAGTTCAATTCTCTTAGGCTCAGGTGCACGTCCCATTACAGCAGGCATCATTCGTGAACTTCCCGCACTAAAACTAGTTGTTTCCGCAGCTACTGGAGTGAACCATATTGATATGGCTGAGTGTAGGAGTAGGGGAATTAGTGTTACTAACGTGGGTGATCGATGTGTTTTCGGACAATGTAGCTGATGCGGCTGTTGGGCTGTTTATTGATGTGATGAGGAGGGTTACTGCGGGTGTTAGATTTGTTCATCGAATTGAGTTGAGATCCATGAAGAACCTATACATGCCATAGAACCTATCAACCAATCATAGCCACCCATTTATATTTTCCACATTTTTTTTCAAAACAACATATCTTGTAAACGGTAACACTACTACAAAAAAGAAAATAGAGCCCCCTTAATAGAGCCCGGTTTTTGTGAAAAACGGGCTCTAAAGGGATTCCGGGTTGTGGAAAAGGGTATATATAGAGCCGTGTTCTTTCTGATAGAACCGGGCTCTATGCTTAAAATTTTTAGAGCCGTGTTTTTTCCTTCGAAACCAGGCTCTATTCTTTTGTATAGAGCCATGTTCTTTTATTGAAACCGGGTTTTATGATTAAAACTATTAGAGCCCGTTTTTCTTCCACGAAACCGGGCTCTATTAGAAATACCACCAACGGCTGGCAACAAAAACAGCATACCCAACGGGTGAGAACCATATGAATCACATTTATTACCATTTTTTGACTCTTTTTTTCAAAACATTTGCATATAAAAGCTTTAAATGACCAAAATTTAATATATTGTCTCCATAAGCATTAAATCATCAAATTTTAATTGTCTCCATATATAAGCATTAAATGATCAAATTTTGTTCAATCTCAAATCATAATTAAAGGTACGTTCTTATACTTAATTATTGTTATATGACACTTGCTTATTTTTATACATACACATGCTCAATTTCAAAGTTAAGCAAATCTTTATTGTTAATTCGTGACCAATATGTCCTTAGCTTGCGTATATAATTTTCTCATGTATGTAAATACAATATTGCAATTCTTAGCTTCAAACCGTTTACAAAATCATGGTACTTGTGCTCAACACTAAACAATAGAGAATATTAATTGCAACGTTAAACAATTCATTGTTACACAAAGCACATGCGATACTTGTTCCTGAATACCAATTTATAAACTTATCTTATGCAGTCAACTTGCCCTTATTTGTATTGTTTATTTATAGCCACGTATACGTATGAATAAGAATGTTGTCTGTATCATCATTAAGCTATCTTGATTCAACCACAAGGATGCATTAATATGGCTCACATGAAAAATAGTGTACATGAATTGCAAGTTGCCTTTCGAGTTTGTTTGGAATATTAGGCCAAATAACAATATATGAATTAGACTTTATATGTGTAATTTTAGGATTGATTATTTAATTAATGTGTAACAATATATATGATTCATGGATCAAATAGTTGGCTAAACTCATACAATATTTGCATAGACCCAACCCGATAGGCCCAAACCATGCTACCATAAATATGTTTAGATATATGAATCTTTGTTTTGTTAACTTGTAACTTATTTGTATTTGTAGGACCGTTTTCAGAAATAATTTGGCACGCGGAACTTGCTACTAGCTTGATTGGCCCGTGCAAGTAAGGTGTCTTTTTATGATTTTTCGAACCACTAATAGCGTTGTTATGACATTCATTTAGTACAAATAAGGTATAATACTTAGCTGATATTAGTAGAGATTAATTTTGGATTGACCCCATTTTAGGATTGCCTTTTAAATAATTTATTCCATATAGGATGCGAATGTTATTAACATATTGGGAATGTACTAGATAGATCGCAATTCTAGATGGATCGAAGTAGATGGATGTACAAGATAGATCGAAATTCAGAGGAATATTTGACCAGGCTGTCTGAATTTATTAAAGTTGCCGAGGATGATCGAGAAAAGAAAGGAAAATTAAGAATATCTTGTCCGTGTAAAGATTGTAACCATATACAATTTTATACTGACTCTGATGTAATAAAAGGACACCTGATATCAACTGGGTTTACAGAACGGTATACTTGTTGGTCATGGCATGGTGAATTATTACAAGAGCGTGACACAGTTGATTCTGATCATAGCGAGGATGATGACGATGATTCGTACGACAGCGGTCCTGATAACTTAGATGACATGTTACATGATTTGGAGGGTGATATAGATGACAATAATCATGCCAAATTTCAAGAATTGTTTGTCCATGCGGAAAAGCCATTATATGTTGGGTGTAAAAAACACACTAGATTAAGTGCAGTGTTGAGATTGTTTGACGTAAAGGCATCTAATGGTTGGAGTGATAAAGGTTTTACAGATTTGTTAGAGGCAGTGAATGAATTGCTCCCTGAAGATAATGAGTTGCCCGTTTATGTATACAAAGCAAAAAAAACTTATTTGTCCAATGGGATTGCAAATCAAAAGAATACACGCATGTCCCAATGATTGTGTATTGTATACGAAGGAAAAAAAGGACTTGCATAAATGTCCTGTCTGTAATTCATCAAGGTATAAGGAAAAAACTGAAAAAGAAATTAATAGTGATGTGACGAAGAATGGCCCCCCAGCTAAAGTATTATGGTATTTGCCCATTATACCTAGGCTGAAACGATTATTTGCTAATCCAAAAGATGCAAAGTTGTTTCGTTGGCATGTCGGGCTCTATTAAACACCATAAAGCCCGTTTCTCAAACCGGGCTCTATGCCAATTCCTAATAGAGTCCCCCCCCCCTTTGAGCCCTCATGCAAAACCGGGCACTATGACCATTTTTAACCGGGCTCTATGGCCTTTTTTGTAGATTTATAAATCTTCAAGGTACAAAAAAAAATACCATCGTGACGAGAATTAAATCATCTTTCTATAGATATGCATTGTTATATACTTTCGACGAACTTTTTTTTTAATTTCCGCCCAGAAAGAATCATATATGATTCGAAAAAATCATATATGATTCGTAAAGATCATATATGATTCGATTCTTACGAATCATTTATGATTTTTACGAATCATATATGATTTGTAAGAATCATATATGATTTGTTAAAATCGAATCATATATGATTCTTACGAATCATATATGATTTTTCTAGCGAAAAAAAAAGGTTCGTCGAAAAAAAAATTCGTCGAAAGTATATAACAATGCATGTCTATAGAAAGATAATTTAATTCTTGTCGCGATGGTATTTTTTTGTAGCTTGACGATTTACGGTTTGCGAAATATTTAAGTTTTAAAAAAAAGATGGAAGTTTATTTTGATTAAAAAAATGAGTGGCTAAGATTGCTTGATGGGTTCTATGGTAAAAGTTGGATCTATAAAGAACTTTTGGCTTAGTATATATAGGGCAAGAATTCTGTAAACAAATCATTCCATCAATACAATTCATTAAATATATCGCTTTGTTAATTCTGTATAAACTTCTGCACTTTGTTTCTATCACAACACAACCATAAAGAACCTGTGAAACAAGAGATATCGAAGGGAAGATTGCAACAATTGGCGTCAGAGCTAAAGGTTAATCGATCCAGGGAAGAACGAAAGGAAAAGAAAGCAGATTTGATTCAACTTGAACCAATCAAAAGCAAGATAGAAAAAAAAATGTTTTCTGCCTGGAAATCTATTTACCGAACCTGTTTGGAATCACGAATCAGAAGGAAGGAACCCACATCTCCTGCTTTCTCTAATCAACCGGTTTTTCTTAATTCTTTCAACTTTTTTTATTTAATACTCCATATAAATTAGGAAAAGTTTTGTTAAGATAGAAATTCCCATTAGCAAAAAAAACCCCGGATTGATTAGAATAGAAAAAAATCGATTTCCTTTTAGATTCATAGCAAGACAAGCGAATTCTTCAAAAATTCGTTTTCACCAAATAGCAAGATAACTCGAACCCTTTGTGGTTCATTGCAAGATAACTCGAACTCTTTGTGGTTCATAGCAAGATAACCCGAACCCTTTGTGGTTCATAGCAAGATAACCCGAATCCTTTGTGATTCATAACAAGATTAGAGCCTTTTTTTAGGTTCAAATAGCAAGAAAACCTGGTTAATAAATTGGCCAGTAGCAAGTAAGGGATTTGATCTTTTGATCAAACACAAGAAAACCAGAAACCATCTCGGTTCTGATTATAAGCAAGCAAGCAAGCATGGTAGAAGGAGACAAGAATGATAACACATCGAACAACACATCAGTTCGAGAACTAGGAAATGTTTCACTACAATGTCCAAAATTGACTGAAACAAACTACACGACATGGGCATTGATGATGGAGACAATATTGAAGGCATATGGCATATGGGAAACGATAGTTGCGAAAGACGGAATAGCAACAAATGAGAAGAAATAAAACACGTCAAAGGCAATAATCTTCCAATCATTGCCAGAAGATGTTTTAATGCAAGTTGCACAATACTTGACTGCAAAGGAAGTATGGGACTCAATCAAAGTCAAGCATTTGGGAGCCGATCTTGTTCAAAAGGCACGACAACAAACATTGAGAAGTGAACTAGAGACACTAAGGATAAAACCAAACGAAAAAGTAAGCGACTATGGAGGAAAGTTAAGTAGTACAAAGGCCAAGTTTAGAGGGCTTGGTGAAACTTTGGAAGATAAGGTGCTAGTAAGGAAACTACTTAACTCTGTTCCAAAAAAGTTTTTACCGATCGTGGCAACTATAGAACAATATCAAGACCTAGACGAAATGACGTTTGAAGAAGCCATTGGAAGGTTAACAGCCTATGAAGAACGAATCAAGAGTCAAGACATACTAGAGGCAAATGATCAAGACAAGCTTCTCATGGCAAGTTCAAACAACAAAACTTATGGTAAATGGTGAGGTAAAGATTTCAACAAAGAAGGCAAGGAAAGCAAGAAATGGAAAAATAATTCGAATACGAGTCAAGGAACCAAAGATAAAAGCAAGCTCAGATGTTATGAATGTGGCAAGCATGGACACTTTGCGAGAGAATGCACGAAATGGAAATACAACAAGCAAGAAGAGTCGCATCTCATCTATGACACTGACGCTGAACCAACATTGCTGTAAAGAAGGCTCGATTGAAGTCTATAACATTAGGGGGTGAATGTTGGACCTTAATGTTATAGAAGAAAAGAATATGGTAGTTTAGTGTATGTTTTATTTATGTATTCTGTAAGTAAGTAATAATCCGGCCCATTGTATGGGGCTGGGTCATTAGGATAACAGTATAAACCGTTTAGAATAGGGTTGTAACGTTTAGATTAGTTGTCGGTTACATGAATCAGTATGCCTTTTGTTTAACAGTCATGTTGTTTCATTGGCATCGATTCATTAGTATATATAGGGCAAGAATTCTGTAAACAAATCATTCCATCAATACAATTTAGTAAATATATCGCTTTGTTAATTCTGTATAAACTTCTACACTTTGTTTCTATCACAACACAACCATAAAGAACCTGTGAAACAAGGGATATCGAAGGGAAGATTGCAACATTCTTAGCATAAACTAGTGATATGATATGATGATATTATACAGCGTATGTCTATGTTTCTTAATTTTACGTTTATGGTTTATTTAAGGTCTTTGCTTACTGATCATAAATAAGCAAACATGTCATTTCAATTTTGGTTTGTACATTCTTTTCTTTGGTATATTTGGAAAGAGCAACATTATATTACTTTCCTTCAGCTTAGTTAAGTGAACTGATATTAATATCAAGGTTTGTAAACTAATGTGTTTTACAAAAAGAAATGAATTTATTTTCTAGAAGAGACCAGCACAACTATTAAACATGAGAAAGAAATAGTTGGGAAGACTTTTAGACATTTTTCATTCAGTAAAAAAAATGGAACTTGTTTTTCCTGCATACAGGTTGTGTTTGGCAAGGGCTTATGGGAGGCTTATAGAGGTTTGAGCTTTTAAAATAAGTCGGCTAATAAAATAAGTCACGTTTGTTACACAAACTTATAGAGACTTATGGCTTATAAAATAAGCCATAAGACTCCATAAGACCAAGCCCATAAAATGGGGCTTATAGAGGCTTATTGTTAGTTAAATTACTCAAATACCCTTAAAAATATAATGAATTATCACGTAATATATGTGGATTTAATTTGATATATTATTATGTGATTTTACATTAAGCTTCAGCTACAACTAATTCGTCAAATAGTTTTATAAAATTATAAGCTTCAATTTTTGGCTTATAATAAAAGCCCCAGCCCCAATGTTTTAAAAAGCGCGCCTACTCCCTAAATCCCACGAGGCTCTAGCCTTTGGGATTTTTTCAGATCGAGGCTCACGACATGTATGAATCCCGTAAAAGTCTTTGAGCTTTAGGGATTTTTGCGCTTTTGCGCCTTGGGGATTTTTGCGCCTAAAAGATGTAACGGGTATTTTGGCCTTTTTTTTTTCTTAATAGTAAGAAACATTTTAGGCTTACATGTTATATACATTGGGCCCTTTAAGTTATAAAGTATCTAATAGCCATAATATTTTAGAAAATAACTAAAACACACAATTAACAAAGAAATATATATATTTTGTAATCTAATGTCTAAAAATAGTAGCTTATTAACAGATACAAATGTTGTTTCTTTAGTGTTAAGTGTTACCAAACAACTATAGATTTTTTGTTGTTGATAGTTGATAGAGATACATGGTAATTTGTTAAATTTTATAAGTCATAAACTCATATATTGTAATGTATATTCAGGGATTTAGGGTAGTTTATGGATTCGGATATGTTGTTTGCTTGATATTTTGGGTTTAAATGCAAGCTTTGTTAGATGTAATAACTATTAAGTGGCATTATGCATTGAATATTGATACTTTTGTGTTATTTAAGCTGCAAAAGTTGTCACATGTGTTATAAAAAAAAACCTAAATGTATAGTGCGCCTCATATTTATGAATCCCGCGCCTTGGTTTGCGCCTCGACTCGAGGCTCTTTGACCCCCTTTGCGCCTTAGTGCGCCTTGAGCCTTTCAGAACATTGCCCAGCCCTAGCCTTAGCCCCAACTCCAACTCTAGCTCTAGCCCCAGCTCATTGCGCCAAACATACCCATAGTCAATGAGCATGTGGTAAACAAGATATATGATTCACGGCTAGGAGATATTGTAGATCTTTGACCAGGTTGTCATTCATTTCATATTGTAGAAAGTCAGCGAACAGCGGTTCCTCTATATTTGTATGGCGTTCCCCCTTGACTTGACATTCATAAACTATTTAATCGGGGATGAGCTCTAATCTCTATGGCTAATTCATTCGGCTATTCTCTGTTGTAATGATCGACTTAAGCTTAAGCTAGAGCAGCTCCTTCAGTGGTTGGTAGTGAAAGGAACTGACGATCTTGGCTTAGTTTGCTCCTGGGGAACTTCATTTCTGGATAGTCAAGGTACCCGAAGTTATGCAATCAACACGAATTCCTCTAAATGGATCCCTCTCTCTTCAAGTTCAAGCTAGACTCTAATATATACTAAGACAAGAAGGGAGAGAAAGCAAGTTTAGGAATGCCCTTGCTTAAGAGGAAAGACTTCTTGTTACATGAGAGGGTATGTACTGTCAGAACGAAAGGGAGAACGAACAAGCATTCATCTCTACCTCTCCAAGCGACTACTACTAAGTAGATATTCTTTTTGGAAGAAAGACCACAAACTATCACAGATACCTCTATAGGGTATCTCCTTTCTTTTCTAAGGTGTGTCACTTGTCTGTGAAAGGCTTGAACACCTACTCTGAAAAAGAAGAAGCACCTGGGATCGGATACATCTTCAATCCTTGAATGTTGGTTTTGACTTTGAGTCAGTCAATCGATGAAAGAAAAAGTTGAATGGGGCAAGGTCCTTTCCTTTATGAACCCATAATGAAAGGTTCTGGTGAAGAGGTCTCGTAGTGAGAAGAAGATGGTTAGCACCAACTGAAATAGTGGTAGTTTTATCCATGATGATCGGGTGGCTCTCTTTGCCCTTTCGATCTACTTCCTAAACTAAAGGAAGATCTAGTTGTGGATGATGTCCCAGCTGGAAAGTAAACCTTTTCATATTCATGTCTGCCCTATTGGAGATTCCAACTACATATGCACATTTTCTTTTTATGCGACAGGTATGTGACCTTAGGAATTAGGTTCGGGAGTTGCTTTAGCAATTTAAGCTGGCTCCAGGTGTCAGTAATAGAAAAAGATTGGATTGGGAAAGACCATGGAGGTTGACAAACCAGTGCTGTTAGGGAAGCCTTTCATCGAGAAGAAAAAAGAAAATAGGACAATAGCTGACTAAATAAAAGCGATAACAAAGTAGTACTAGTAGAAAATGCACCAGTGAGTGAAACAAAAGAAAGTATTTCAAAAAAATTTAAATACGAATATTTTGAGTGCATTGTTTCTTTCAAATAACCAAGAGTTATTTAATACTTTGTCGAAACATATTTTTTAAGCAATTTTTGTGAGAGTGACATCTCATATATATATCTAGTTTGCCAATAGAGAAAAGGACGACAATGTTAATTTAGCTCAAATGCTGTTTAAGATTTATATAAGCTAATGAAATAAAAGTATAGGTATAAGAAAACTTATAAACTTTTTCAAAGTATGCAATTATAATAGTGCCACAAGCGGAATTATATGGCTTATCAATAATTGTATGATTATATGGTTTTCAGTTAGGAGGCAAGAAAATTAGAATTGTTGGGCTTGGGAACATTAGATTAAGAGTTTCCATAAGACTAGATGCCATGGGTTGCATTGTCTCATACACCTCAAGGCAACAAAAACATTCCACCAAATTCACTTTCTACCCAAATGTCCTGCATCTTGGCTCAAATTTTGATGCACTCATTATTTGTTGTGCGCTGACCAATGTTGGAGTTTTAGAGTTTCCTAGTTGGGTGTAGATAATCAATAGCAGATTAGGTATCAATAAAGGTTACCGGATATTCACTTGAAATCGTGTTATGACTTTCCAATAGAAACTATTCGACCCTATGCCTGAGTTACACGTATATCTCTATGGGATAAGACCAAGAGGTGTTCTTGTTTTAGGCACAAATCAAGAACCTGTTTGCTTTCAAGTGTTTATGTTTCGTGTTGTATCTCATGCAGATGTGATGATCTCTATTTAAAGTAAAGATTACTCAAACCTAGTCAATGGAATTATGATAATTAATTGGCCAATTAATCTCCTCATAATGTTCCTCCATTCTAGCCATAGTTGTTACAAGACCAAGTAATTATAGTCTTAGTTACGAGTTTGAAACTGTCAATAAATAGGTCAAAGTAGTTACAGACTCAGCAGTAATAACTTATGTACTAGCAGTAGGAACTTAAAACCACTATAAGAGTTAGGGTAATCAGGGACTTAAGGGGCGTACCGTACCTCCAAACCCATTTCCAAGTATGATCATATCCCTCAATTAAACTAAATTTCCAACAATCCTCCCCAGTTTAGTACAATTCCTTTTGCATGAAAATAAACATAAATGAAAACATGGGCCTAAATGAAAATATCTTGAACATTGAATTCTCATCTTAGGACATTACACGTTCAAATACTCGAGAATCAGGGTGTTCTAACAATTGAACCCTTCAACCATCTAAATACCTGAAGATAAAATACGCACAACTTTTCAAACACTTAAATGCTCCTGACACTAAATAAGCAATGTGTCCATATCCAATTCACAAATGTTGTAAGATCCAAAAGTCCAAAGCTCCCTGAAGCGGCAAAATTTCAACATTCACATAGGTGGTTCCTCTTTATTCATGCTCTTGCTTAGCACTTTTTGAAAGAAATTAACCATTAAGAAGTAAAGACGTCATCCTCCTTTTCAGCAGGTTCTGAGCACAACCTTGGGATGATTGTACAACATGTGCTCCAGTCCACTAAATGTTCAACTTTCCACATTGAACTCAGCTCCCAAGTTTCATCGGGAGGGAGTTTGGTATCTTAGCATTCAATGACTAAGTTGGACTTAAAACCCATCCCTTTAGCAGACTATAAAACCAAGTCTCTAGCCAAACCCTTCGTCAAGTGATCAGCTAAGTTTTGTTGAGATCTAAAAAACTCTATAAATACCACCTCATTCATGATAAGCTTACGAATCATGCTATGTCTGACAGCTAAGTGTCTGGACTTCCCATTGTACATATGGCTATAAGCTTTAGCCAATGTAGCAGCACTATCACAACGGATAGAAATAGGTGCTATAGGTTTAGGCCACAATGGAATCTCAAGAATCAAGTTTTTCAACCATTTAGCTTCTTTACCAGCTGCTAAAGCCACAAATTCATATTCCATTGTTGAACTGCTGTTGCAAGTTTGCTTCTTGGATGCCCAAGAAATTGCACCTCCACCAAGTAGGAATACCCAGCCACTGGTAGACGAATTGTCTTCAGTGTTACTAATCCAACTTGCATCAATGTACCCTTCTAATACTGAAGGATAACCTATATATGAGAGACTATAATCCGTAGTCTTCTTTAGATGCTTCAGTACTCTCTTAACTGCTTTCCAGTGATGAGCACTAGGATTACTAGTATACCTGCTCAGTTTACCCACTGCAAAAGAAATATTAGGTCTTGTACAAGTCATGGCATACATTAAGCAACCAATCACCCTAGAATACTCAAGTTGAGATACAACCTTACGAGTATTAAGCATCAACTTCTAACTTATATCCATAGGAGTACTCACAGGAGTACAATCAAAGTAATTAAATTTCCTCAACACCTTCACAATATAATGAGACTGAGAGATAGAAATTCCTTTACTTTCATGTTTAATCCTTATACCAAGGATAACATCAGCCTCCCCCATGTCCTTCATGGAGAACCTTGATGATAAAAAATCCTTTGTCAGGTCAACCAGATTTTGGTCAGTGCCAAAGATCAACATGTCATCAACATATAGGCAAATGATGACTCCTTTACCAGATTCATCAAATTTGCTATATACATATTTGTCAGACTAGTTAAGTAAATAACCACTAGAAAAAACCACTTGATCAAATTTTTGATGCCTTTGCTTGGGTGCCTGCTTAGTCCATAGAGAGACTTAATCAATTTACACACCTTGTTTTCATTGCCAGGCATGATGAAGCTCTGAGGTTGGTTCATATAAACCTCCTCATCTAATTCACCATTCAAAAAAAGTTGTCTTCACATCCATCTAATGAATAATCAGATTGTGAATTGATGCCAAAGCAATCAGCAATCTTATGGTACTGATATACGCCACAGGGGCATAAGTATCAAAGTAGTCTATCCTTGACTTATTTTAAAGCCCTGGATAACTAGTCTAGCCTTGAACTTTCCAATAGTTCCATTTACCTTCACTTTTCTTTTGAAAATCCATTTGCAACCTAGAGGTTTGCAACCAGGTGGTAGATCAGCCAACACCCAAGTGTTGTTGCCCATGATGGAATCCATTTCATCATTAATTGCTTCTTTCTAGAAAGCAACATCTTGTGACTTCATTGCTTCATCAAATGTATTGGGATCATCCTCAACAATAAAGAAATAGGAGTATTGGTCAGAGACCTCATCCCTTGTTCCTTCAATTAGATATAATTGAAACTCAGGTCCAAATGACTTTGGAGTCTTGACCAGTTGCTCCTTCTGAGCTCAAGTTCAGGTTGTTGTACCACGACCTCATCTGAAACCTCATCAGAGGCCTCTGAAACACCAATGTCATTAGTTCCATTTGGAGTCTTGTGACTTGGTATAGGGATAGATGAGAATCTATTCTCATCAAAGATTGCATCCCTTAATTCAATTATTAAGTTAATTGAAACAGACTCATTAGGTTCAATAACATAGAACCTATATGCCCTGGAATGCTCAACATATCCAATAAAGATGCATTCAAAACCTCTTTCACCCAAAGTTTTCTGTTTTGGATCAGGGAGTCTTACAACAGCACTACAACCCCAAACCATGAGAAAGTTCAGGTTGGGTTTTATTTTAGTCCAGAGTTCATAAGGGGTAACCTTATTGCTTTTATTGCGAACCCTATTCAATAAGTAGCAAGCTGTTAACATAGCTTCACCCCAGAAACCTTGACTCAGTCCTGAATAAGACAACATGTAATTAACCATCTCCTTCAGTACTCTGTTTTTCCTTTCAGAGATACCATTTTGTTGTGGAGTATAGGGAGCAGTCATTTCATGAATTATACCAACAGACTAAAAATACAAAGTATCCATGTACTCACCTCCCCTATCAGTCCTTAATCTTTTGATCAGGGAACCTTGTTGCCATTTAATTTCAGTTCTAAACACTTTAAATTTATCTAATGCTTCATTCTTAGTATGTAGCAAATAAACATAACCAAACCTAGAAGCATCATCAATAAATGTCACAAAGTATTTTTTTTATTCCCCAAAGAAGGAGTAACATGTAAATCACATAGGTTACTATGAATCAACACCAAAACTTTAGTTTCACGTTTTACACTTTGAAATGGTTTCTTAGTAATTTTGGTCATCATGCAAGTTTTACACTTTTCAGTGTCCATATCAACGACTGGAATAAACCCATCCTTAGACATATCTCGCATTCTCTTAAAGTGTACATGACCAAGTCTAGCATGCCATAGGGTTGAATCATTTAGTTCAGAGGTTGACAAAAAGGCTGAATTAGCAATATCATTAACAATATTAAGCCTAAACATTTGATTACACAAATAGCCAAAACCAATAAACACACCATGTTTAGACAAAACAAACTTATCAGATTCAATAACTTGTTTATAACCACAACTATTCAAAACACTACTAGAAACCAAGTTCTTTCTAATATTAGGAACATGTAAAACATTAAACAAAGAAACAATCTTTCCAGAACTAAATCTTAAATCCACACATCCTCTTCCATGCACCAGGGTTGTTGACTCATTTCCCATATGAAGAATAGAACCATTATTCAGTGACTCACATGTCTTGAACCAGCTTCTATCTTTACACACATGGATTGTTGCACCAGAATCAACCCACCAGGCAACATCATCATCCTTTCAGAGGGTTGGTTGAACCAGTTCCTTAACCCCTTGTGCCTGATCCATTGGTTTTATTGCCAATTTTAACACCCTTACAATCCTTCCTGAAGTGTCTTGTTTTCCCACACTTCCAACAAGTAGCTTTTGGTTTCTTGTTAAGATCAGATTTGGTGTTATCCTGATGTTTACGTTTGCCCTTGTTGTCATTCTACCTGGTGGAGCTGTTATGCTCCACCATATTGACAACTGATGGACGAGTAACATTGCTACTTTTTGGCTTGTCACTGTCTTACATTCTGAGTGATTCCTCAATGTGTGCAAATGATTACCCAACTCTACAAGAGTTAATTCCTCCTTCTTATGTTTAAGCATATGCTTGAAATCTTTCCAAGAAGGAGGGAATTTATCAATGACACAAGAAACTGAAATAGTCTCATCCAATGTCATTTTGTGTTGTGTAAATCTACCAAGTATGCTAAGAAGTTCATTGTATTGTTCCATGACATGCCTAGAATCGACCATTTTGTAATTGTTAAAATTACCTACAAGGAATTTCTTACTTGATGCATCCGCAGCCATATATTTTGGCTTCCAAGGAATCCCATAGTTCTTTACCAGATTCTACATTTTGATAAATATCAAACAAAGGATCAGACATACCATTGAGGATTAAACCTCTGCAAATGTAGTCGACATTCTCCCACTTGTTAATTCTCCTCATGTCTTCCACAGTAGCATCATCTCCATCATCAGGAAATCAGGAATAGGAGTGCTCAGAACATACACCACACTCATGCTTGACAAAAAGAAGTGCATCTTTTTTTGACATCTTCTGAAATCGACACCTTTAAACTTTTCTAGTTTGGAAAAGTTAGTAGCCATTTGTCTCATAGCAGCAGCCATTGATTATCACTATATTGTTTCTATTGATTGTTGAAGTTTATGAGTTTCCCAGTTGGGTGTAGATAATCAATAGAAAATCAAGCAATGTTGCAAAAAATGGCCAACTCGGCCTTGTAATCGCCGATTACAAGGTAAACGGCCCTGGAACTTGGAGAGATTTACAAGGAAATCGACCGATTAATCGGCGATTACAAGGTTTAGGGCCGATTAATCGGCTAAAAAACGCTACTCAGCCCTCGACCGCCTCAGGACTGATTCACGATTTTTGCAACATTGAAATCAAGTATCAATAAAGGTTACCGGATATTCACTTGAAATCGTGTTATCACTTTCCAATAGAAACTATTTGACCCTATGCCTAGGTTACACGAATATCTCTATGGGGTATGTAATACCTCACAAATCTCACTTATGTTATCTATACTTATGATATATATGTAGCTTGATAAGGATTTATTTGATACACTTTTAGAGGGTCATTTAAGCCCTAAATCTTGTTTTTATGGTCAAATATTACCTCAAATAGTTTCTTTTGTCATTTTAGGTACTTGGGACATGAGTTCTGGAAAATGGAGCATTTTGGAGCTTTTCGGACGTTTTTATGCTTAAGAATGAAGAAAACAAGGAAACCAAGACAAGTCTGGAAATAACACCAGACGGCGTCAGGCTTTGGAGCTAACGTCGTCGCCCTTTGAAGTTATGCGATGGAATTTTACACTAGGCGCCCCAGAAAAGAAGTTGGAAGTTATAACCTGACGTCGTCAGGTGCATTGAGGCAAGGCCGCCTAGCTTTGTGCTTACACGAGACGGCCCAGAACTCTTACAACGGGACGGCGTCAGAAGCTATCTTGGGTGATACGAAAACCTACAAGCAGCGACCTAACAGCATCAGAAAGTATAACATGACACCGTCAGACTTGTAAATCTATATATAGTTTTCGATTTTTCATTCATTAGTGTGTAATTTTTGGGGAGAAAACCCTAGATGAATTTTCCAGCAACCTTAGGGTTTCCAAGCCCTCTTTTCTTTCATGTTCAATTGAAGATAAGTCTTTTTTTTTTAATCATTCAATATGTCTATATGTTGTTTGATTAATTGTTTATCTTTTCTTTACATTAACATGCTAGCTTAGATTTCCTAGTGTTTGCTAAGATCTAATGAAACGTAGTTGTTAAATATTGATTGTTGATTTGTTACTGATTGTTTGGTTGATTGACTAGCGTTAGGATTAAGAAAACTGGCTAGATCTCCTACACGGTAACTAGCTTGAACGTCTTAAGAAACGTAATCGGATGTGTACTACGGTTTTGTTGATTGTATTTAATGCATGAGGGACTATTAATGAGGCTATGTTAGGATACTAAACGTGCCGACATAAGAAGATATAGAAACTCATAGGGTTGGGGAAGACTGTACACACCCCCACGAATGGTATTAAGGAATACAATCCTTCATCCAAACAATCGTGACAAATCAATAAATTAATAGGAGATAACTAGAGAGTAATGAAATCTAAGTAAACACGCATTTCCCTCTTAAGTAGTTCACCACATTTACTTTTCATTGTTATTTTATTTTTGTTTATTAGTAGCTTTTGGGTTAATTGATTAGCAACTAATTCCGCCCACTCTTCCAAATACCCGAGATTTTACCTGCTTTCAAAAAATATAAAAATACAAAAAGAATCATCTCTCACCTCTAGACCTAGTTAAAGTAGTTTCCAATCCTAACGACACTATTCCCGAAGAGAACGATCAATCCCCCGGTACTTGCCACTCACTATACTACACCGGTTAGGTACACTGCCTGGAGGATTGCAAACTTCTTAAAATCCCTTGAGAAGTAAAACTTTTGCGAGTTTTGTAATCCCGCGTCATAGCTCATTTTCACGGGTAAAATTTTTGCTTTATTCCCTTCCCACTATGTAAAGTAACTTACATAGCCCACTAGACGTCTCACGCAAGTACCAATGCCAAGTATCTCTAAGGTTACATCTTATAAACCTCCTAGTATGTCAAGTCTAAGTTTCAAATATCATTTTATCAAATAATCTATCAACCTAACCTATTATATCCCACATGATACCAAAACAAGCCCTATACGTTTACGATTAATTTCAAAAACCCTAATTTTTTTATCTAAACTAGTTTGAAAGTGTTAAAGGCTTATGTATAAGTTATCTTAGCTATATTTCCTTCTCTAAACCCTAGTACAACTACCTAAAGCTCAGTGTACAAGTCCTTTAAGCATAAAACCCTAATTAGGTCATTTAGGCCCTTAAACTAGGTCAAAACCTTACAATTTCTTTTGTACAAGCTACAACCACTTAAAACATGATTCCTAAACCTTAATCTTATTTTCTAATAACTTTATAAACCCTAATCTAGGTACAAAACCCTAATCTAGTTTAAGCCTTAAACTAACCCTAAACTAGTTAAATCCTAAAACAAAGCTACCTACCTAGCACCACCACATCTAGAAACCTACAAGGTAGCTCCATAACCTCCTTTTTACCCTAAGCTACCACCCTAGCACCTCCATAGTAGCTTACAAGTAGCATGATCACCTCCTTGTCACCACCCTTAGGCCGTGGCTAAACCACCACCACACACACCATTACACCACCCCTAGCCTACTTCATAGCTTCCCTTATTCACCCCTAGCTACCATGAAACACCCCCTCCTCCTCTCGACACCACACCACTCAAAACTTGGCCAATAATCTAAACGCGCCCTATAAATACCCTCGACTCCCATTTCTTCCAAACCATCACACACCACTTCTCCACCTTCAATAATATGATCCTAGAAGTAGTATATGTGAGGATCTAAACACAGACCTCGTGTTAGATTGATACTTTGAGTATATGCTAACTAGCACGCGGAATTTACTAGTTAACACTTAGACGATATTTGTATGATGTGTATGAATGTATGTAACAGCAAAAGTAAGAACACAATGAATAACCAAACAAACAGCTTCAATATTATTGATGATAATACGAGTGATCTTAGACTATCACTAGGGTTTACAACCTTGAAGCTTTTCACAAAGATATGTACATAAACCTTAAGGTGATTATTGTTTGTTTTTATTTATTTATTTATTTATTTATTTATTTATAGTTTAGCCCGTTGAGATAGAACATAACTTAAATGGAAGTAATCTAAACAAATAGCTAAAATTACTATATAATTTTAAGATTTAAGTCCATTATATAGAAATATACTTTCACAAATTTACAGAGTTAGTAAAGGAACTTTTTTATTTATCTAACTAGTATATCAAACTTGTTGTTTTGTGACCATTTATATATGTCTGGATTATTTTTCAAGTCATTAGTTTTATTTCCACATATTCTTCATATTTTCCAGGTAGACCTGAAATGGAATGACTAAATCACACTTTATGTTTTTCCATTATTGTCTTCTTCCTTTGTATATTTCTTCACTGGTATATTTCTTCTCTAATCTCGTACCGATCAGCTACCCTTTAACACACACAACCATCATCACTACAACCAAATCTAAAAAAAAGTAAAAATTCTTCATTCATCTACATCGTTATCTTGACCAGGCAACCCAAGTCCATTAACAAAAGACTGCGTCATAGAAATAAGAAAAAACCATTACGTATCAGTAACTTCTTGATCAACTGTTTCATTTTCTTTACTCTGAGAACCTGAAATCAACGAATTCAACTCTCTCAACACTTTCTTCCTATGCTCTTGCTCCACTGAAGAAGTAACATATTGTACATTTTCTGGTGTATTAACCTCTCCTTTGTAATACCCATCACCCCATCCTAACACAGACGGGGTCGTTGCTGCCACCATTGCCGGACATCATTGTCGTCGAATCACCGGAGCTAGCCTGGTACATTGTTGGAGGTGTGTGTGAAGATGACTCCATTTATTGGTGTTGAATTTATAGAACTATGGAAATAGATTTACTTGTTTATTTATTTTGATGGGTTGAATTTATAGAATTATGAAAATAAAGGGCTAAAATAGAAAAGACAAATCCAGCAGTAAGTACACATAAGCATAAAAATAAATAAAAATGCCAAATAAGCGATTCTTAAAGGTTTAACCAGTAACCAAATATCATATTTATGATAATATAACACTTTTTTAACTTCTGTATACTAGAACGGTAAAAAAAAGTTGGCTTACTAACTGGATAAATTAGTGAAACTATGTTTCTATTTAATGGACTTAACCCTACTTTTAATCCAAACTTATTACCTCACTAAACACACTATTCTACAATTATAAATTTAAACTTTGTGGTCATGTTCTTAAGTTTTTCTTCTCCAATGAAAGGAAACAAAACCAACGAAATATTAGCTTTATCAGAATACGTAATTCTTTTTTGGGTAAGAAATGATAGATTTATAAGGTTTTGTTATACAACTTTCCTCCTATCTTTTGGGAGGAAAGGATAGTAAGATTTACATTTCTTGCAAAAACAAAAATATCTTTGTTTTAAAAGTTGACACTAAAATTACTTATAAGATAATGTCATAGTTGCAAAATTGTTGATTCTTGTTCCCTTTACATTTAACTCTAGCGTTGAGCACTGTTATGATCTTTACAATTCTTTTTATTATCAACTCAAAAACACAAAGAAGATATAATAACTCTCTTTATATTCATTTTATTTTAGTTTCAAACCGGAAAACACAACATATGAGATACAAATGAAGAAAATTACATATTTGTACACATATTTCCTCCTTGAAAAATACCATAAAATATTATATTAAATTATACATTAAAACATTCCACAATAATACACACTATTTAACCTGACATAGTTTCTTCTCTAATTCTATCTTTGAAAGATTAAATTATATAGAAATTTCAATTATTTTATCTTGTAATTTTTTTTTATGTTGTATCAAGTATATTCTACTTCATTTTTTTCAAATTATTATATACATAAAATCAAATTAGACATGACTATGTGATTTGATTTTAAAATTTCGAACTCTATTAAGTGCGAACATATTTGAACTAACCAAACCAACTATCCACTTGAGAGGCTATATTTTGTTTGAGATTTCATTTAATAGATATTCAATACCTATGATTACTCAATCAAAATACCATACACTATGATTGAAAATGGTCATGTTATAAGCAATTGAATACCATGTTTAGTCAATAAAAATACCAGACACCATGATTAAAACAAGCAAACAAATGAGGTTTCCCATTTCCATGTTATCCGGATAAGAAGAGTTTTTGACTCTGATATACGTGACCAACTGAAATATGCATGCACTGTTTAACCTTTCACCGACTCTTTTCAACTATATATTTAGCGAGTTTTGAACTTAAACCACTCAGGAATAGCCTAGTGGCAAAAGGGGCTTGTGACTATCACTCTAAGATGTGTGAGGTCTCAAGTTCAGTTTCTGCTAGGTACAAACAACCCTGAAGTGGCCACGCTAACCTCCAGAAAAAGGAGGGCTTTACCCGGTTTGAGTATGTGTGGCGGTGGGTTAAAACCCTGTGGATTAGTCAGCCAAAAGTTCGGAAACTACTGTTACCAAAACAGAAAATAATAAAAAAATAAAAATTGAACTTAATATTTCTTAGGATATGTACCATGAATCTCTGATTGAAAACTATGATAAAAGAAAATAGGGGTGTTCAGTGTTTGTGAAACACTTATGACATCAAATAAGTACTAATTTTATGCATCATTTATCCCGTTTATATTGCTCATTTTATACTATTTTATATGAGAATTGGTACTTAATCATTTACTTTTGTAAATCTTGGTAATATTGGAGCAATTGAAGAAAGTTAAGGAAAAGGATGTGTATTGGAGCTAAAATGAAGAGATTTGGGAAAGTCCATAGTTCATATCATCAATACGCCGTATTCACCCCAAGGTGATATGCCGAATTGGAGCCATAACTTAATAAAACATCCATGACGGAATGTTTTCGATACGTCGTATGACCACCGATACACCATATTCAGAAGTGGTTATAATTATCGAATATATTAGAATATTTTATTTGTAGAGCCCACACCAAAAGACCCTGATACACCGTATTGGATTATTCTGATACGCATTATCAGGCCAATTCTAGAGGCTATAAATACAAAACCTAAGTTTCGACTTATGGCATGCTTTTTACCACATGTACTCTATGGGGATGCTTACAACTGTTCTCTTGGTTCTATATTCAGCACTTCATGCTGGATCTTCCACAACATTCCTGTCCCCCCTCCGTCTTCTCCCAGAGCAGGTAATTAGTTAGCTTTTTCACCTTAGGACCGTAACTGATGAGTGGTGGCAAAATGTGTGGGTCAGCTAAAGGGTCAAATGGGATTGGTCAAAATAGGAAATTTTGTACAGCCCAGATGGGTCAAATGTGTTATGGATTTTGCTTATTTAAGTGCTTATATGCTTATTCCTTAATCAAATGTCTTTGGATAAGACTGCTTTTATGCTTCTTCTTTTTTTTTTTTTTTTTAAAGTAAGTAAGCACTTACATATATTGAAACGATTCAGTATGGATAAAGCTTATCCACTAAGCCCACCAATGATCGGTCATTCGCTTGACCGAGAACTTGATCCGTTCCGCCCAAAGGATATGATGAAAACATTATTTGTCCTAAAATACCATATTTGTAGAAACGTAGAGGGGAAGGGTGAATACGTTTTCGTTTAAAACTTAAAATGTTTCGTATCAAATTCCCGATCAAGTGTGACTAAATATGAATAGTAGTTATGTCACTCATAACAAACATATATGTCACTCAATTACAAGTACACAAGCAATCACATAAACATAAGCAACACACGAGATGAAAAAAGTATTTAAGCTAATTCTGATTGCATTGGAGACGTTCCTTAATATGTATGGACTGTCCCATATATATTAGGGACCGCCATCCTAATTAAGGGACCGCCGTCAGTGGCGACCTTAATTTATGTGATTGAGTTTTCTTGTGTTTTATATTTTTAGGTAAACTAGTTAATATCAAAAGCATACACACAACAAGCCACATAAACCTAAATGTAATGCAAGTAGAGAAAGTAACGAGAAAGAAAGAGAAAACGCAAACCGGGCACGATGATTTATAGTGGTTCGGCACGAAGCACCTCTTCGTCCTACTCCACTCCCCGAGTACTACACTCGAGAGTTACTTCACTAATCAACACGCTCCAATATGGCAGAACAAATCGTACACAAGCTTACACCAAGTTTAACGACACTAAGCGGAATGTCGAGTTCTAATCCTAGCTAGAACCAATCTACACAAAGGCCCACGTGGCCACACGAACAAGCACTCTTGTACCACTTAGATCGACACACGATCTAAGTCTTCACACGAACGAGCACTCCCGTTTACTTGAACCTTCACCCGATTCAAGCCTTCACACTAAGACACACTTGGATCTTCACCTAATCCAAGCCTTCACACAAAGTCACACTTGAATCCTTTCCCGATCCAAGCCTTCACACAACGAATCAACTAAGTCTTAACTTACACACTATGACACCACTCCCCTCACAACAAATACAAGAACTAATCTAGTTACAACACCTCTTGGATCTTCATCTTCGTCCAAGTCTAATCTAACAATTCCATCCTCGACTCACACACAAGTCGGAAATATTTACAATAATAAAATACAAGGGTGAATAGAATCGTAACACTTGTTACATTTGTGTGTGGACATTTATAACATCTCGATTCTTTAGCTACGTCGAGAGTTCTTCTCTTGCCCATAAGGTAGAGGAAAAAGAAAATCGTAACACTAGTTACGTTTGTGTATGGACTCAATAACACTTCGATTCTTGACGAGTTAGAGTGTTCTTCTCTTGCACATGATGTAGTGGATGACGGGATCACTTATAAACACATACTAAAGAGTTATAGTGATCAAAGAAGATGAAACAAAGAAACAAAAAGTTTTGTGCAAAGAGGATCAGTTTTTCTGATGAAAATGGGTCAGTATTTATAGCCTGCTCGAGGAGCGTGGGACGGTCCTTAAACGTTGTCGGTCCCTTATCAATAAGGGACCGCCACCTATTTAAGGGACCTTCCTGACAGTTTTTGTCCTTTTATGGTGAGATGTTATCTGGTTAAATTTTATCAGATTTGGGCGGGAAATGAGGCCGTTTGGATAGTTTGAAATTCAAATTTCAAATTTATTTTTATTATTAAAACATTTCTTTATAAAAACAAAAATAATTTTTCTAGTTTATTTTTGTAAAAATGTTTTGTGACATTTATAAAATGTAAGGTTTAAGGACAAAGGATTTTCTTTGATCACTTAACAAAGTTGGTAAAGTGTTTGTTCATAGCTGAAGTGATGTCGAGAGACGTTGATGTGTGAACAAGTAACTTGTGCACTTTACGTTATGTATTACAAGTTACGTGTTTGTCATCATTAAAACATGAAGATACTGTATATATTAAACGTCGTAACGTTTGCGCTAACAATATCTAAGTGCAATTGGGGCTTTGATGTAGCTGTTGAATGATGGAAAACTCCATACCTTACAATATTTCATTCAATAACTATAAATAGAGTACATAAGAGTATAAGACATAGGAAATCCTAATGGGTCTCGGTCCACCAACACAAGTGGGCCAAGCCCTCAATATCTAAACATAATATTCTAATACCCTCCCTCTGTCCGAGCGGCGAAATTAATGAGGCGAAAAGTGTAGCGCTTTTAAGGGGTCATTTAAGCCCGAATTCGTGATTATTTGATCAATTATTGCCCTAAATCGTTCCTTTTATCATTTTAGGTACTTTTGGAGAGAAATCTGGAAAAGGAAGCATTTTGGACGTTTTTAGAGCATAAAAATGAAGAAAACAACAAAGTCTCAAAATCCTTGCTGGGAACAGTACCTGACGATGTCAAGGCTTTACACATGACGGAGTCAAGAGTGGCAAAAGATGTGAAAGTGGAAAATACACGTGACGATCCAGAACGTTTTTAGGCTATTTGGCCTGACAGCGTTACCAAGGCCGTCAGGGTCCAAATACACGTGACGGCCCAGAGCTTATTTCTACATGACAGCGTCAGAAGTGGATCTAGGCAATACGAATTTCAACTTGGCGGTGAGTTGACGGCGTCAGAGGTTAATACATGACGCCGTCATGATGCATAGTCTATATATATTTTTCCAATTTTTCATTGTAAAGTGTGGAACAAGTTGTGCATAAACCCTAGGTCGAATTTCCTGCATATTGAAGGGGTTTCAAACCCTTCTTTCTTCCATGTTTCAATAAAGATAAGTACTCCAATAATCATTCAATATGTCTATGTATTGTTTGATTCTATCTTATGTTTATCTTTCTTTTAACATGTTAGGCTAGGCTTTTATTGTGTTTGCTTAGATGTAGTGAAACCTAGATATTGATTATGGGTTGATTGTTTGCCTATATTTGTTACTGATGATTGTGTTCGATGTTAGGCTTAAGAAAACTGGCAGACTTCCATTGGTAACTTGCTTGAACATCTTAAGAAACATGATCGAAGGTGTACTACGATTTTTGGTTGTATTTAATGCGTAAGAGAATTCTAATGATCCCATGTTAGGAGCTTCTAACAGCTCGACATAGGAGTGAAGTAGGATCTTATAGAGTTAGGGAATATTGTACACGGCCTTACGACTAGTATTAAGGAATATAACCCGTCATCCATGCAATTGTAACAAGCTAATCAACCGGTAAAAGATATCTATGGAGTAATGAAATCTAAGTAAACACAACTTTTCTCATTATTGTTTCCACCACATTAGTACATTAGTTTAATTTTCATTTATTTTATTTTATTTTGATTGCATTTGTAGTTAATTGGGTTAGTTGGCTAGCAACTAATTCCGCCCACTCCTTCAAAACCCGAGATTTTACTTGCTTTCTATAAAATATAAAAATACAAAAAGAACATCCCTCACTTCTAGACCTAGTTTAGTAGGCTTTCTAATCCTAGTGACACTATTCCTGAGTTGAACGATCAATCCCCCGATACTTGTCACTATACTATACTACAACGATCAGGTACACTGCCTGGTGGGGGTTGTAAGCTTCTCAAGATCCCTTGAGAGGTAAAACCTGTTGCGAGGGCGCAATTCCCACGTATCAAGTTTTTGGCGCCGTTGCCGGGGAATAGTTATTGTCTAGGTTAGAATTTTTTTTTTATTAGGTCTACTTGCTAGATTCCTTTCTAGTAAGATTTTTATTTTTATTTTTATAGGTTTTCTGTAGTCTATCTTTTTCTTTGTGCCTTTGTTAGTAAATTAAGTTCATTGACTCCGTTTGCCATTATGGAGAACGCGAATCCGCCCTACAACCAACCACGAAATTCACCCACTCCAAATGACATCTTGATGTTCAAACAACATCAAGATGAACCTTTCTATGATGCATGGACTCGTTTTAAATATTTACTCCGAAAAGTCCCTCATCATAGTTTCGATTTGTGGTCCCAAATTGAAATATTTTACCATCGTGTCGACCACTATACCAAAATGGACATTGACCATGCTGTAGATGGGGACCTTTGGGGATTAAGTGCTGATGAAGCATGGGAAACCATAGAGAATTGTGCCATATTTGCAAAAAAATGGACAACCCAATAAATGTTGTTACAGATCAATTGATCGCAAGTTTGAGGGAACAAGCAAGAAATTTGTTTAGGGATAATAAGCCTATAGATGAGATACCTAGGTACATGGAGTGGTTTTATTCCACCATAATACAAGATGAACACATAGGTAATCTTGATACAATGGAGGATGAGGTGGATAATATAAGCCCACTCAATGCTCCACAAGTCCTACCATCATTTGAGGCATATACACCACCCGTGACTTACCCAGAAGAAGTAGAAGAGACTATAGGAACCCCAATTGAGGTAGAACCCTCGGACCAAACACAACTTGAGAACATAGGTTTTAACACTTGTAGTGATGACCTTTCTTCTAGTTCTAAGGAAGTTCCTAGTTTTGACGAACCGGAGCCTCAAACAAATCCGTTACCTAATCTTCCATCCTTGGATGAAAGTTTAGGAATTGAAAAAGGTCCTGATCCACCCATCAAACCATATAGTCCGGGTAGTTTTACGTTGAAGGTAGTAGACTCTAAGCCTAGTAGAGAGGAAGCTGGCATAGGAGTGAACCATGACCTTACATACTTACATCACCCATTCATGATTGATCACAAGAAACATTATTGGTTTAAACCAGGTTTATTAGGTCAAGATGGATTCCCAACTAGGAGTCCCTCAAAGTTGATAGAAGATGATCCCTTTTTAGAAGAAAACTTCAACTCACCCATTGACCAAAGTGAACTAGGTAAGGTTATGATGATAGGAGCACACCCCTTTGAGCATATAATTCATCCACCACACTTTCCTCATGAGGCATATTTCCACCCTAAGGGTGTGTATCGCTACTTCTACCCGCATTTAATCCTAAGTATAGGGAAAACCTCCCCTATTTCCGTTAAATAAAGGTAGAGTCAGGCTCGTGACTCGAACAAAAACAAGCGCTTCTTGGGAGGCAACCCAAGCCCGTTTTATTTGTTTTATTTGTTTCCGTATGCATGTTTTATTTTTATTGTTGGTAAATCATGTTTCAAAGTAAATTGTGAAAATGCTTTATTTTGTTTTTAACTTATTCTTAATTACAAATAAAGGTACTGTGCAAAAGCTAAGTGTAAGGGAAATCCAAATTTGTTTATAAGAACGAAAATGAGTATGATTCACTACAATATTAAATTAACATGTATATTAGTATTTGATAGAGTCAAATACTTGTATCGAGTCATAATGATGTTTTGCAGGATTTTCTAGGAAATAAGGCATAAGTTTTTCCAGAAATTTTCCGGAAACTTAACATAAAGATAGAATTTGTTTACAATCCACCCCAAATGTGCAACCAAATCACCTTAGCCATCCGTGTGTGCACTCATCTTTATTGCATTATTGTTATTTGTTTAAACCTTTAGTTAGTTGTCTAATTGATAACATGGTTGCTAAGTCGAGTCATATCTTGTACATATTGTTTTGGGACGATTGAGACTCATGGGTAAAGTAATATTGTAATGGAGTAATGGGGATGACGTTAATTATTACCCCCATATGTGCGTTAATATTTAAAAGTACTCCAAGTGTTTTGATTATCTTGATTCGAGTCATTAGAATAGTTGATTGTAAAGTTTGTAAAAGCTTAAGTGTAGGGAGGAAACGAGCTCCATTTGATGTATTATTTTGGATGGTAGAGTAAAAGTGTATGCACAAAAAAAATAAAAAATAAATAAAATAAAAAAAAAGTCGAAAAAAAGTCGAAAAAAATGTGAAAAACGAAAAAAAATAGAAAAAAAAATAGAAAAAGAAAAGAGAAAAAACATACGGGCTACCATCCGTTTCTTTTATTTATGTTTAAGTCAAATAGTGTCTTGAAAAAAAGAATCCAAAAAGAGTCGTAGTTAGTTCAAGTTGAGTCGAGTCTTGGCTTAGCAACGCCTCATTGTACATGTAGTTAACTAAGACAATTGACTTGCCACCAGTAAAATATCTGTTTATCCAACAAAACCGTGTTTTCCATATCCCCTACACCTAACGTTATAACCCTTTAAAAGACCTCTTTGATAGTTTATCCTAGGAGCTTACGCCAAGTGGTGGAGGTTTTTGATCCTTTCCCAAGCCTATGGTAATCTATTTGCTATGACAGGTAATGAGTGATATTTCTCCATTTCCAATTATGATATATAAATTTGCAACACCCGAGAGCTGAGAGTATCCAAATACTTAATGTGAGGTGCTAGTGTATGATTTCCGTGCTTGTTTTGATTAAGGTGGAACGATCATTTGTTGTAATTACTTTTATATTAGTGTTAAATGACCCCTAACTTGTATTTTTATTGGTAGAAAAGCTCATTTGCTTGAGGACAAGCAAATTCCAAGTGTAGGGATATTTGATGAAGCGAAAATTGTACCGCTTTTAGGGGGTCATTTAAGCCCTAATTCGAGATTATTTGATTAAATATTGCCCTAAATCGTTCCTTTTGTCATTTTAGGTACTTTGGAGAAGAAATCTGGAAAAAGAAGCATTTTGGACGTTTTTGGAGCAAAAAGTGAAGAAAACGGCAAAGTCTTCAAAATATGCAGAAACGGCAAAGTCTTCAACTCACGTGTTAACTCGTCACAACTTGCGCGCGCGGTAGCCGTTACTGTTTTGGCCATAACTTTTGCATACGAACTCGGATTTGAGCGATTCAAAAGAGGAAACGATCGAGACGAAAAGATCAACAATTTGGTGAAGAAAATTTGGTCTTGACGCCATCAAGGTTAGTCTGGCGCTGTCAAGATCGGGCCGGGCAGAAAATAGCCTATAAATATAACATCATAACTTCACTTTTTGTAGGCCCTAAACCCTAAGGTCGATTCCTGGGTTTAGGTAGGTGTTTTTCTAGCAACTTAGAGGGTTTCAATCACTCCAAAAAAATCTTGTAATGGTTTGTTGATTCTATCTTAATTCATGTCTTCAATTATCATTATTGTTGCTTGTTCTTTATTAATTATGCTTGGCTAATTCATCTTGTGTCTACTTATGATTGTGTGAAACTTGTATATAATTGATTAGATCTTATTGATTCCTTGTTGATGTTTGTGTCTATCTTCATCAATTAGGGTGTGACACTTAGATAGGTCTAGTTGATTTAGCTTATAATTCTTGATTCCTATTGTCTCTTGTTTGGTTGATTGAATTCAATGTTAGGCTTAAGAAAACTGGCAGACTTTCAATTGGTAACTTGCTTGAACGTCTTAAGAAACATGATCGGATGTGTACTACGATTTTTGGTTATATTTAATGCATAAGTGAATTCTAATGATCCCATGTTAGGAGCTTTTAACGGCTCGACATAGGAGTGAAGTAGGATCTTATAGAGTTAGGGAAGATCGTACACCGCCCTACAAATGGTATTAAGGAATACAACCCGTCAATTAAAACAAGGTGTGACAATTCAATAGGTAGAATTGGATAGCTAGCAAGGAGTAACATATCATAGGTAGACATGCTTCACTTACCTTGTAGAACCCTAGTTTATTTTCCTACACATTAGTTTAAGTAGTAGCTTTTGGGTTAGTTGATTAACAACTAATTCCGCCCCTTCTTCCAAAACCTGAGATTTTTACTTGCTTTTCATAAAATATAAAAACACAAAAAGAATCATCCTTTACCTTTAGACCTAGTTAGATTAATTTCAATCCTAACGACACTATTCCTGAGTTGAAAGATCAATCCCCCGGTACTTGTCACTATACTATACTACAACGATCAGGTACACTGCCTGGTGGGGGTTGTAAGCTTCTCAAGATCCCTCGAGAGGTAAAACCTATTGCGAGGGCGCAATTCCCACGTATCAAGTTTTTGGCGCCGCGGCCCGGGGAATAGTTATTGTTTAGGTTGAAATTTATTTTGATTAGGTCTACTCATTAGATTCCTTTTTAGTGAGATTTTTATTTTCTTTTTATTAGCTTTCTTGTAGTCTATCTTTTTCTTTGTGCCCTTTGTTTGTAAAACCATTTTCACTTGTCACTATGGCGGATGAAATTCCATTTAGATCACTAACAATAAAGGAACAATTATATTTCACTAATAGATTTGCTTCCTATCATGCCAATGATTTTTTTATGTGATCTTAGTGACATCCAAGAGGAGTTAGGGGTAAAGTTAGATGGGTTTGATGAATTATATGCATGTGTGATTTCTATTAGACGATCATTATCAGGATCAATTCCTTTTAGTCAGACCCGTTGGATGAATTTTGAGAAAAGCTTCCTAACCATGACCCATAAGTTCAACGAATTGGTGGATTCGTATGAGCAAGATGACCTAGTTTATAAGAACATGAACTTAGAATCAAACCAAGATTATGAGATGGTTAGTGTTGAACTAACTAGTTGCATGAGCGGGATAGATTTCACCAAAACATACGACACACATGAGGTTAGATTTGAGCCACCTAGTTGCATGTCATGCTTAGGCACTACAATAATACAAGATGAACACATAGGTGATATTGATGTGATGGAAGAGATAGTAGAAAACCCAAGCCCACTAAGTACCCCAAAAGTCCTACCATCATTTGAGGCATACACACCGCCCGTGACTTACCCGGAAGAAGTGGAAGAGACTATAGGAACCCCAATAGTATTAGAACCCTTGGACCAAGCATCACTTGAGGATATAGGTTTGAATACTTGTAATAATAACCTTACTCTTAGTTCTAGGGAATTTCCTAGTGTTGATGAATCAGAACCTCAACCTTTACACAACTTTCCATCCTTAGATATACATCTAGGAGACAAAAGAGGAACCGACCCACTCATCAACCAATATTATCCGGGTAGTTTTAGGATGAAGGAAGCCATTCACTCACCCCCTTCACCTCACGTGGCATATTCCCACCCTAAGGGTGTGTATCGCTACTTCCACCCGCACTTAATCCTAAGTGTAGGGAAAACCTCCCCTATTTCCGTTAAATAAGGGTAGAGTCAGGCTCGTGACTCGAACAAAAACAAGCGCTTGTTGGGAGGCAACACAACCCATGTTTTTAATTGTTTGATGTTTTTTATTTTATTTGTTTGTTTGTGTCATATATGCTTAATCATAGTTGTTTAATTTTCATGTTTCGAATAATTTGTGAAAATGCTTTATTTTTTTTAACTTCGTCTTAATTGCATATAAAGGTATTTTACAAAAAGACAAGTGTAGGGAAGTTTATATTTTGTTAAAAAGAACGAAATTCGAACATGAAAAATTCACAATTCATGATTAGCGTATATTCTATCTTGTTTGTGTGTCAATACTTGTGGATATGTTTTATGAGTTCCTATTTGTAATTCATTCCACAAATATCCTTTCCTTTTATTGCTTTGTTTTGTGTTTATCTCTAAGTCTGGAATTACATCTAGTTGTGGTTTTTCTTTGTTCGGTTTGATGCTTTGGTTTTTGTGTTTGTTGATTACAGGTTATATTGGACAAGAAGATGATTTATATTTCATGAGTGAAGCTTATCATGTTCATTCTCTTCAAGGAAGATTTAACCATGTTATAACATCGTCCATACCGAGCGAATCAGGGGAGTATTAGTTTCTTTCATTCTTATTTATTTTTACTTTTGCATCTTTATCTAGAACATTGGGGACAATGTTCGGTTTAAGTGTAGGAAGGGTATATTAGAAACTATAACTCCACTTGATTTTTGTTTTGTTTGATAGTGAATGTGTAATAAAACTGAGAGAAATATTTGTTAGGGCAATTTTAGCACCAAATTTAAATTTTTTTGCAGCATATAGGAGTGAAACTTTAGTCTTAATAAGCGTCTCATGGATAGAAATTGTATGACTAGCACAAAAACCATACCACTCAAAAATTTCCGCCCCAAAAATGTGAGGTTCGCCTTTAGATCTTTAGGAAAAAGCATTCATTCTTAATGCTTGTGAGTATACCAGTAGTATTTAGATTCTAGAACTTGTGATAGCGATGCATCCCGAGACCGCTAGTGAGACTACATTCGTGTAGTTAGGATTTACTACATGATAAGAGACATTAGGATAACCCATGTTTTTACACCTGTGTTTTATATAATTACATTGACTTCATTAGTCAAGTAATTTTCCCACACCTTAGCGTTGTACTCATTTTTAGTACACGATACCCCTAGTACACCTCTCCGAGCCTATCTTTTTCGTTTCTAACTTTAAGCATCTTACTTAAAGATAGAATTTGTTTACAATCCACCCCAAATGTGCAAAAAAATCTCCTTAGCCTTCCGTGTATGCACTCATCTTTATTGCATTATTGTTATTAGCTTAAACACTTAGTTAGTTGTCTAATTGATTACATCGTTGCTAAGTCGAGTTATATCTTGTACATATTGTTTTGGGACGATTGGGACTCACGGGTAAAGTACTATTGTAATGGAGTAATGGGGATGACGTCAATTATTACCCACATATGTGCGTTAATATTTAAAAGTACTCTAAGTATTTTGATTATCTTGATTCGAGTCATTAGAATAGTTGATTGTAAAGTATGTAAAAGCTCAAGTGTAGGGAGGAAACGAGCTCCCTTTGATGTATTATTTTGGATGGTAAAGTAAAAGTGTATGCAAAAAAAATAAAAATAAAAATAAATAAATAAAGTCAAAAAAAAAAGTGAAAAACGAAAAAAAATGAAAAAAAATAGAAAAAGAAAAGAGAAAAAATATACGGGCTACCATCCGTTTCTTTTATTTATGTTTAAGTTAAATAGTGTCTTGAAAAAAAAATCCAAAAAGAGTCGTAGTTAGTTCAAGTTGAGTCGAGTCTTGGCTTAGCAAAGCCTCATTGTACATGTAGTTAACTAAGACAATTGACTTGCCACCAGTAAAATATATGTTTATCAAACAAAACCGTGTTTTCCATATCCCCTACACCTAACGTTATAACCCTGTAAAAGAACTCTTTGATAGTTTATCCTAGGTGCTTATGCCAAGTGGTGGAGGTTTTTGATCCTTTCCCAAGCCTATGGTAATCTATTTGCTATGACAGGTAATGAGTGATATTTCTCCATTTCCAATTATTTTATATAAATTTGCAACACCTGAGAGATGAGAGTATCCAAATACTTAATGTGAGGTGCTAGTGTATGATTTCCGTGCTTGTTTTGATTAAGGTGGAACGATCATTTGTTGTAATTACTTTTATATTAGTGTTAAATGACCCCTAACTTGTATTTTTATTGGTGGAAAAGCTCATTTGCTTGACGACAAGCAAATCCCAAGTGTAGGGATATTTGATGAAGCGAAAAGTGTACCGCTTTTAGGGGGTCATTTAAGCCCTAATTCGATATTATTTGATCAAATATTGCCCTAAATTGTTCCTTTTGTCATTTTAGATACTTTGGAGAAGAAATCTGGAAAAGGAAGCATTTTGGACATTTTTGGAGCAAAAAGTGAAGAAAACGGCAAAGTCTCCAAATTATGCTGAAACGGCAAAGTCTCCAAATCACGTGTTAACTTGTCACAACTTGCGCGCGCGGTAGCTGTTACTATTTTGGCCATAACTTTTGCATACGAACTCGAATTTGAGCGATTCAAAAAAGGAAACGATCAGGACAAAAAGATCTACAATTTGGTGAAGAAAATTTGGTCTTGACGTCGTCAAGGTTGGTCTGACGCTATCAAGATCGGGCCGGGCAGAAAATAGCCTATAAATATAACATCATAACTTCACTTTTTGTAGGCCCTAAACCCTAAGGTCGATTCCTGGGTTTAGGTAGGTGTTTTTCCAGCAACTTAGAGGGTTTCAATCACTCCAAAAACATCTTGTAATGGTTTGTTGATTCTATCTTAATTCATGTCTTCAATTATCATTATTGTTGCTTGTTCTTCATTAATTATGCTTTGCTAATTCATCTTGTGTCTACTTATGATTGTGTGAAACTTGTATATAATTGATTAGATCTTATTGATTCCTTGTTGATGTTTGTGTCTATCTTCATCAATTAGGGTCTATCTTCATCAATGAGGGTGTTTTCATTCAGGATCCATATTGTCCCAAAATCATTCTTACCTTTTTTTCCATTCATCCTCTCTTCTCCACAAATACTCCCCCAACTGATTTTTCTTCTTCCACACCTAACTACCTCCCATGGCAGCCAACTTACTCCACTGTCATCTCCATTTCAATCCGTCGCCCTACTTCTCCGTCCTCACTTCAATCTTTTGATGCGTGGGAATTGCACCAGGCTTTACCTCTCGAGGGATCTCGAGAAGCTTACAACCCCCACCAGGCAGTGTACCTGATCGTTGTAGTATAGTATAGTGACAAGTACCGGGGGATTGATCGTTTAACTCAGGAATAGTGTCGCTAGGATTAGAAAGCCAAAAAACTAGGTCTAGAGGTGAGGGATGATTCTTTTTGTATTTTTATATTTTATGAAAAGTAATTAAAAATCTCGAGTTTTGGAAAAGTGGGCGGAATTAGTTGCTAGTCAACTAACCCAATAACTAAGATGCAATCAAAATAAAATAACAAAAATGAAAATAAAGCTAATTTAACTAATGTGGTGTGAACAATAAATGGGACAATTGTGTTTACTTAGATTTCACTACTCCCTAGATATCTTTTACAAGTTGATAGTTTGTTACAGTTACGTGGATGACGGGTTATATTTCTTAATACCAGTCGTGGGGTGGCGTACGTACTTCCCCATCTCTATAAGCTCCTACTTCACTCATATGTCGAGCCCGCAAGAAGCTCCTAACATGGGATCATTAGAATTCGCTCATGCATTAAATACAACCATAAAAACCTAGTACGCATTGGTTCATGTTTCTTAAGACATTCAAGCAAGTTACACTATGGAAGTCTGCCAGTTTTCTTATGCATAACATCGAAATCATTCATCCATTACAACTATAAACAAGCAATCAACCTATAATCAACATCTAGGTTTCATTACATCTAAGCAAACATACAAGAGATCAAGCCTAGCATGTTAAAATCAAGACAAGCGTAAGATATATTCAAACAACACATAGACATATTGAATGAATTGAAAGGATACTTATCTTAATTGAACATGAAGGGTTTCAAGGGGTGAAAACCCTTGAAAATACTGTAAAAGTCGAGCTAGGGTTTATTCAACTCGTCCCTAAAATTGTCCTCTCTTTAGAATGAAAATTACAAAGACTATATATAGATTTCCTAAGGTGACGGCGTCAAGAAGAAACATCTGACGCCGTCAACCCGCCGCCAAAAATAAAATCAGATTGCCTAGATCGAGATCGGACGCCGTCATGTGTAATGTTGCTCTGGGTCGTCACCACTTTTACTCTTGATGGCCATGCTTTGACGCCGTCACATTTCTTCTGGACCGTCACCATTTTTGCTCTTGACGCTGTCATCAAAATGCTCTTGACGCCGTCAGGTACTGTTCTCAGCAAGGAAAATTAAGACTTTGCCATTTTTTTCACTTTTATGCTCCAAAAACGTCCAAAATGCTTCATTTTCCAGAATTCACTCCAAAAGTACCTAAAATCACAAAATGAACGATTTAGGGAAATATTTGATCAAATAAATTCAATTCCGGGCTTAAATGACCCCCTAAAAACGGATCATTTTTTGCCTCATCATATACCCTTACACTTGAGATTTGCTTGTCCTCAAGCAAATGCGCTTTTATTCTAATCAAAATACAAGTTAGGGGTCATTTAACCCTAATATAAAAGTAATTACACCAACTAATCGTTCCACTAAAGACAAAAGACAAGCACGGAGGTCATACACTAGCACCTCACAAATAGTGTTTAGATACTCACATCTCTCGGGTGTAATAAAGTATATATCACAATATGGAAATGGAAAACTTCTCTCACTACCTGTCATAGCAAAATAGATTACCATAGGCTTGGTAAAGGATCAAACCTCCACCACATGGCGTAAGCACCTAGGATAAACAATCAAAGAGGTCTTTCAAAGGGTTATAACGTTAGGTGTAGAGATATGGAATACATGGTTTTGTTGGATATAGGCAATCTTTACTGGTGGCGAGTTAATAATCTTGGTTAATTACATGTACAATATGGCGTTGCTAAGCCAAGACTAGACTCGACTTAAGCTAATAAATCAAAAATAACAAAAACATAAAATAAACATAGAATGAAACGGGATGGTAGTCCGCATGTTTTTTCTCTTTTCTTTTTCTATATTTTCTTTTTCTTTTTCTTGATTTTTTCGATTTTTTTTTTTTTTTTTTTTTTTTTTTTTTTTTTTTACCCTACCATCCAAAATAATACATTATAGGGAATGAACATTCCCCTTACACTTAAATTTTTACATAATTTACAATAAACTAATCTAATGACTCGAATCAAGATAATAAAAACACTTGGAGTACTTTTAAGATTAACGCACATATGGGGGTAATAGTATGATGTTCTTTCCCATTACTCCATAAAATAAGTACTTTACCCATGAGTCTCAATCGTCCCAAAACAATATGTACAAGGATATGACACGACTTAGCAACCATGTAATCAATTAGATAATTAACTAAGGGTTTAAACAAATAACAATAATGCATTAAAGATGAGTGCATACACGGAAGGCTAAGGCTATTTGGTTGTACATTTAAGTGGGGTGTAACAAATTCTTCCTTTAAGTAAGATGCTTAAAGTTAGAAACGAAAAGATAGGCTCGGAGGGGTGTACTAGGGGCTTCGTGTACTAAAAATGAGTACAACGCTAAGGGTGTGGGAAAAATCAATTGACTTAACTAGCCAAGTAATATGACTTAAATGGTCAAGTAATTATGATACGGGTTTAACACAAGGGTGATCCTAATGCCTCTTATCATGTAGTAAATCCTACTACACGAATGTAGTCTCACTAGCGGTCTCGGGATGCATCACTAACGCAAGTTCTAGAATCTAAATGCTACCGGTACACTCATAAGCACTAATAATAAATGCTTTTCCTATCAAATCTAAAGGTGAACCTCACATATTTGGGTGGAAAATTTTTCACTCCTAAATGTTGTAAAAAAATTTAAATTTCGCGCTAAAATTACACTAACAAGTATTTCTCATAGTTTTATTACACACCTACCATCAAACAAACAAACTCAAGTGAAAGTGTATCCTATAAGGTATCATCATTTACCCTCCCCTTACACTTAGGATAAACATTGTCCCCAATGTTCAATTAAAGAATGTAAAAGTAAAAATAGGAAAAAGAATGAAATCAAATACTCCCCTGATTCGCTCGGTATGGATAGTGTGGTAACAAGGTTAGATCTTCCTCCAAGAAAATGAACAATCAAAGCTTCCCTTCCAGAATATAAATCATCTTCTTGTCATACATAACCTGTTAAACCTGAGAAAACAAACAAGGCAACCTCGCGTAAAATCGGCGGCAATCTATATATGATAACAAATCCTAGAAATCAAAGTAAGATGTAATGCTTGTGGAATGAATGTTAGCAGATTTCCTGGAGTTTATAAAACTAAAGATTTAACAAAAACTTTGAGACCCCGATAGAAAAACAAAACTAGCAAAATTTCCAGAATTTTACACATGACGCCGTCAGGAATTTCTTCCTGACGCCGTCAGAAGTGACCTGCAGAAATCTTTACGTTAAATTTCTGGAAAATTTATGGAAAACTTATGTCCTACTTCCTGGAAAATCCTGCAAAACATCATTATGACTCGATACAAGCATTTGACTATAACAAATACTAATATACATGCTCATTTAATATTGTGGAGAATCATGATCAATTTTGTTTCTCAAAAACATATTTGGGGTTTCCCCTTACACTTATCTTTTGCGAAATACCTTTGGATGAAGTTAAGACAAAGCCAAACGACAAAATAAAGTATTTTCACCATTTTAGTTTTGAAACATGATCTACCAACAATAAAAATAAAACATGCATACGGAAACAAATAACAATAAAAAAAAATAAAAATCACACAAAACATGGGTTGCCTCCCAAGAAGCGCTTTTCTTTATTTACGAGTCTTGTAGCTAGACTCAAGGTCATGGGTTACTACGTGACCTCATAGTTGGTTTCACTTTCTAGGTCATCTCCTATATTAGTTTTGTATTCCGGACCTAGTTGCAAGCATTCTTTGTAGAAACCAAGTATCCTATTCATCACATACTCTACTCCTCTACGTCTATCCTCATCATTCCTATAGTAAACCGCTTGTTTGTGTTCCTTTTCTATGTTCGATAAGAGGCGGTATTGTTCAGTCTTATAGGGCATTTGGTAGGAAATCTCATCATCCTCTTCCTTGAACCTAACTATCCCTAGAGTCGGATCATAACTCATCTTAGAGGCCTCAACGAACAATTTTCCGAACACTACTTGACTTAGGCAATCATCTATCACCGGACGAGTATCCTCCACTATCATAAAATCGGTCTCATAAGTGAAATTTCCGACAATCACATGCAATCCTTTCACTCTACCTACAAAATTACTTAGCAAGTTCTTGTTGGGCATCATCCTATAACCAAGTTGCTTCTTCATTACCCAATTATAATAAGTCCTAGTCATGATGTTTATAGGAGACCTAGGATCGATATAAGCTTTCCATACATGCATATGCCCAATGTTGCATGGTATGTTAATGTTAGAGGGATCTCCTACTTTAATAAGGGGTGAACCAAGGATATATGGTGTCTCGGGATCATTGAATAAATCCTTGTGATATTCCCATTCTTCCTTAGTGGGAAACTTATCAAAGTATTCTTCTACAGTTTCTACTTCCTCTAACTTTTCTCCCTTATTAACCTCAACTTCCTTAATTTCATCCCTAGTCTCGGTTTCTACTCCAACTTCATCCTTGTCACTTTCTTCGATATCCTTATCCATTGGTTTAATGGTGACAACATTGACAAAGTGGACGTGTTTAGATGACGAGGGGTCCTTAATTTGGATTCCGCTATTGGCGTCCCTAGTGTCCTTCCTAGGTGTACTTAGTGCTTGGTTGTTGAGGGCTTTCAACAAGTTGTCAATCTTATTGGTCATCTCTGTTTGTTGTTGGTTGAATTCGGTTTCAAACTTAACTATGCGAGCTTCTTGAGATGCCATAAACTTGGACATCAATCCTTCAAGATTGTTGGTACTACCATAGTTGTTAGAAGGATTGTTGTTGAAGGTACGGTTGGAGGGTGGACCGTTTGTTTGGTAACGATTAGGCGAATTGGAAGAATTGTTTTGGTTTTGTTTCACCTAAGGTTTGGGTGATTTTTCCAAGAAGGGTTGTAGGAATCACCGTAAGGGTTTGGATCGGGTTTGAAAGTGTACCACTTATCTCCCGCTTCGTCGGTACGCGAGGATGCGTAGTCCGCAAAAGCTGTTCCAGGGAGTTCCACACAATCACGAGTGTCATGGGACCACTACATAATTCGCATGAAGAAGTGATTTTATTCACTTGGCTTGAAGGCTTAGGAGCTTCGTAAGATTTCATGAGAAACTTGACTTGGTCCTCAAGTTCCATGATCCTACGGTCCGGAGTGCTAGAATTGTTCGAAGGCAAAGATATTGCCTTGACCGCTTTGTTCAAATCACGGGGATCATTCCAACTTTCGTTGTCATAGAGAGCAAGATCTTCTATGAGTTCCCATGATTCTTCCGCACTTAGATCACGTAGCTTGCCACCGGCCGATTGGTCAATGGTTCGCCTTGTGGAGAGATCGATATGGTCATAGAAGATTTGGACTTGGAGCCAAAGATCTATGCCATGATGAGGGATTTTTTGGAGTAAGTCCTTGAAACGAGTCCATGCTTCATATAAAGTTTCACCTTGACGTTGTTGGAACATCGAAATATCATTTCTAAGCTTGGTAGTTCTCCCCGGTGGGAAAAATTGAGCAAGGAAACGAGTGGTGAGATCATCCTATGAGGTGATGGATCCCGCAGGTAAACGTTCAAGCCATTGACTAGCTTGATCACGTAGAGAGAATTGGAATAGGCGTAATCGGGTCGACTCTCTAGTTGTAACATCAGGTAAACGTGCATATGTAAGGTATCATCTTTTTACCCTCCCCTTACACTTAAGATGAACATTGTCCCCAATGTTCAAGTAAAGAATGTAAAAGTGAAAAAGTAAAGAGAATGAAATCAAATACTCCCCTGATTCGCTCGGTATGGATTATAGGTTGGCCAGGTTAGATCTTCCTCCAAGAAAACGAACAATCAAAGCTTCCCTTCCAGAATATAAATCATCTCCTTGTCGAAAATAACCTGTAAATCCTGACAAAATAGACAAGACAACCTCGCGTAAAATCGGCGGTATCCTATATAAGTTACTAAATCCTAGAAAACAAAGTAAGATATAATGCTTGTGGAATGAAGTTTGCAGATTTCCTGGAGATTATAAAACTTAATAATTCACAAAAACCATAAGACTCCGTTAGAAAAACAAAACCGGTAAAATTTCCAGATTTTAACTCCTGACGCCGTCAAGAGTAAAATTTTGACGCCGTCAGAATGGACCTGCAGAAATTCTTATGTTAAGTTTCCGGAAAATTTCTGGAAAAACTTGGTCCTACTTCCTGGAAAATCCTGCAAAACTTCATTATGACTCAATACAAGCATTTGACTCTAACAAATACGAATATACATGTTCATTTAATATTGTGGAGAATCATGATCGGTTTGTTTCTTGAAAACATATTTGGGGTTTCCCCTTACACTTATCTTTTGCAAAAATACTTTTAGGTTGGAGTTAAGACTAGGCCAAACAACATAATAAAGTATTTCCACATTTTAACTGAGAAACATGATCAACCAACAATAAAAATAAAACATGTATACGGAAGCAAATAACAATCAAACAAATAAAATCACACAAAACATGGGTTGCCTCCCAAGAAGCGCTTTTCTTTATTTACGAGTCTTGTAGCTAGACTCAAAGTCATGGGTTACTACGTGATCTCATCATTGGTTCCACTCTCCGATTGTAGATATTCCTTGTAGAAACCAATCACCTTTTTCTCAACCGCCCCCATAATCATTTGGGCAAATTCTTCATCGACTTTATACTTTGGTCCAAGGGCCAAGCAATCTTTGTAGTAAAGACTCCTTTTTTCCCATACATAGTTCATGCCCTTTTTCTTATCCTTCTCATCAATATCCTCAAAAGCACCAACATTATCCTTATCAAAACGAGATATAAAGCGAAATTCTTTCATCCTATTAGGCATCCTATAAGTGATACTATCGGTGTTACTTGCAAACCGGATCGTGCCTTCTACCTCATCATATTCTAACTTAGACTCCTCAACAAATGGTTTGCCAAACACAACATTGGATAATCGACAATCAATAACATTAGCAAGATCCTCCACAATCATAAAGTCGGTGACAAAAGTGAAATTACCAACAAAGACACGTAAACCTTTAACTCTCCCGACAAAGTTACAAACTCCACCGGGATACTTGGGATCCCTTCTAGGTTCAAGTCTTGTTTTCATTATATCATTATAAACCGTTGAGGACATAATGTTGATTGGAGATTTGAAGTCAATGTAAGCATTGCTAATGTGCCTATATCCAATCATACATGGTATCTTAGCATTCTTAGGATCGCCTCTCTTGATCTTAGGTTCAATAATGGTGAAAGGAGATCGCGGGTTATCAATAAGATTATTATAATATGCAATCTCCTCCTTAGTGGGGTATAGATTAAAGTAGTCGTTAAGCTTCGGATCCATTTCCTCCTCTTCTAGTCCCTCAACAACATTCACAAAGTCATTAGGCCCTAGGTCCTTATTTGAATACAAGGCGGTTGCTAGGTCACTAAATGTATGTTCGAGTTCAATCTTAATCAACCTATTAAGCTCTCTAAGCTCCCTAATCTCACTCTCAATTCGTTCACGTAACACAGCCACTTCTCTAGGGGAAAGGGGTGGATTCGCGTTTTCCATAATGGTCAACGGAATAGTCAATGAGTTTAATTTACTAACAAAGGCACAAAGAAATGAGATAGACTAAAGAAAACCTAAAAATAAAAATAAAATCTTACTAGAAAGGAATCTAGCAAGTAGACCTAATAAAAAGAAATCCTAACCTAGACAATAACTATTCCCCGGGCTGCGGCGCCAAAAACTTGATGCGTGGGAATCGCAACAGGCTTTACCTCTCGAGGGATCTCGAGAAGCTTACAATCCCCACCAGGCAGTGTACCTGATCGTTGTAGTATAGTATAGTGACAAGTACCGGGGGATTGATCGTTCAGCTTAGGAATAGTGTCGCTAGGATTAGAAAACCTAATTACTAGTTCTAAAGGTGAGGGATGATTATTTTTGTATTTTTATATTTTTATGAAAGCAAATAAAATCTCGGGTTTTGAAAGAGTGAGCGGAATTAGTTGCTATTCAACTAACCCAAAACTAAGATATAATCAAAATAAAATACTAAAAATGAAAATAAACTAATTATACTAAGGTTGTGAGCAGTAATTGGAGAAAATGTGTTTACTTAGATTTCACTACTCCCTAGATATCTTTTACACGTTAATTACTTGTTATAATTGCATGGATGACGGATCGTATTCCTTAATACCATTCATGGGGTGGCATACATAACTCCCCAATTCTATGAGCTCTTATCTCCTCCTACACCATGCCCAGCACAACTATAGGGATTGTAAACAGTGGCTCATGCATTAAATACAACCAATAAAGACCTAGTACGCCTCGGTTCATGTTTCTTAAGACGTTCAAGCATGTTACCATTTGGAGATCTGCCAGTTTTCTTAAGCCTAACATATAAAATCATTCATCCAAGACAAGAATAAACAAGTAATCAACACATAATCAATATCTAGGTTTCAATAGATCTAAGCAAACACAAAAGAGATCTAGCCTAGCATAATGGAATTGAGACAAGAACAAGATATAGACAACCAACACATAGACATATTGATTGAATTAGAAGAACACTTATCTCAATTACAATGCAAGCTATCAAGGGTTTGGAACCCTTGAAAAACCTGTAAAAGTTGCACCAAAATCGTCTTTAGGGTTTCTCCACAACTTCTCTTTTTAATGTAAAAAACTAGAAAACTATATATAGGAAAATAGGGGTGACAGCGTCAAGAACAAGGGTGTGACGCCGTCATCTCGCCGCCAAATACTTCCTCGGACGGCCTTGATCTACTTCTGACGCCCTGTGTGACGCCGTCATCAACTACGGTATTTTATTCTTGGGGTTTTGACGCCGTCATGAGTTACTCTTGACGCCTTCATGTACTGTTCCCAGCATGGAAAATTGAGACTTTGCTGTTTTCTTCACTTTTATGCTCCAAAAACGTCCAAAATGGCTTCTTTTCCAGAATTCACTCTCCAAGTACCTAAAATCACAAAAGGAACGATTTAGGGCAATATTTGATCAAATAAAGTCGGATTCGGGCTTAAATGACCCCCTAAAAACAGATCATTTTTCGCCTTATCATATACCCTTACACTTGAGATTTGCTTGTCCTCAAGCAAATGCGCTTTTATTCTACTCAAAATACAAGTTAGGGGTCATTTAACACTAATATAAAAGTAATTACAACAAATAATCGTTCCACTAAAGACCAATAGACAAGCACGGAGGTCATATACAAGCACCTCACAAATAGTGTTTAGATACTCACATCTATCGGGTGTAATAAAGTAATATAACATTATGGAAATGGAAGATATCTCTCTCTACCTGTCATAGCAAAATAGATTACCATAGGCTTGGGAAAGGATCAAACCTCCACCACATGGCGTAAGCACCTAGGATAAACTATCAAAGAGGTCTTTTAAAGGGTTGTAACGTTAGGTATATGGATATGAATTACACGGTTTTGTTGGATAAAGGAAGTTTTACTGGTGGCGAGTTAACAATCTTGGTTAATTACATGTACAATATGGCGTTGCTAAGCCAAGACTAGACTCGACTTAAGCTAATAAATGAAAAATAACAAAAACATAAAATGAACATAGAATGAAAAGGGATGGTAGTCCGTATGTTTTTTCTCTTTTTCCTTTTTCTATTTTTTTTTTTTTTTTTTTTTAGACTTTTACCCTACCATCCAAAATAATACATCATAGGGGATGAGAATTCCCCTTACACTTGAATCTTTACATACTTTACAATTAACTATTCTAATGACTCAAATTAAGAAAATCAAAACACTTGGAGCACTTTTAAGATTAACGTACATATGAGGGTAATAAATGATGTTCTTCCCCATTACTCCATAAAATAAGTACTTACCCATGAGTCCCAATCGTCTCAAAACAATATGTACAAGGATATGACTCGACTTAGCAACCATGTAATCAATTAGATAGTTAACTTAGGGTTTAACAAATAGCAATAATGCACTAAAAATGAGCGCATACACGGAAGGCTAAGGCGATTTGGTTGTATATTTAAGTGGGGTGTAACAAATTCTTCCTTTAAGTAAGATGCTTAAAGTTAGAAACGAAAAGATAGGCTCGGAGGGGTGTACTAGGGGTATCGTGTACTAAAAATGAGTACAACGCTAAGGGTGTGGGAAAAATTAGTTGACTTAACTAGCCAAGTAATATGACTTAAATGGTCAAGTAATTATAATACGGGTTTAACACAAGGGTGATCCTAATGCCTCTTATCATGTAGTAAATCCTACCACACGAATGTAGTCTCACTAGCGGTCTCGGGATGCATCACTAACGCAAGTTCTAGAATCTAAATGCTACCGGTACACTCATAAGCACTAATAGTAAATGCTTTTCCTATCAAATCTAAAGGCGAACCTCACATATTTGGGTGGAAAATTTTTCTGAATATACGGTTATGTGCTAGTCATACAATCTCCTATCCATGAGACGCTTGCTATGGCTAAAGTTTCACTCCTAAATGTTGTAAAAAATTTTAAATTTGGCGCTAAAATTGCACTAACAAGTATTTCTCATAGTTTTATTACATATCTACCATTAAACAAAACAAACTCAAGCGAAAGTGCATATGTAAGGTATCATCTTTTTACCCTCCCCTTACACTTAAGATGAACATTGTCCCCAATGTTCAAGTAAAGAATGTAAAAGTGAAAAAGTAAAGAGAATGAAATCAAATACTCCCCTGATTCGCTCGGTATGGATTATAGGTTGGCCAGGTTAGATCTTCCTCCAAGAAAACGAACAATCAAAGCTTCCCTTCCAGAATATAAATCATCTCCTTGTCGAAAATAACCTGTAAATCCTGACAAAATAGACAAGATAACCTCGCGTAAAATCGGCGGTATCCTATATAAGTTACTAAATCCTAGAAAACAAAGTAAGATATAATGCTTGTGGAATGAAGTTTGCAGATTTCCTGGAGATTATAAAACTTAATAATTCACAAAAACCATAAGACTCCGTTAGAAAAACAAAACCGGTAAAATTTCCAGATTTTAACTCCTGACGCCGTCAAGAGTAAAATTCTGACGCCGTCAGAATGGACCTGCAGAAATTCTTATGTTAAGTTTCCGGAAAATTTCTGGAAAAACTTGGTCCTACTTCCTGGAAAATCCTGCAAAACTTCATTATGACTCAATACAAGCATTTGACTCTAACGAATACGAATATACATGTTCATTTAATATTGTGGAGAATCATGATCGGTTTGTTTCTTGAAAACATATTTGGGGTTTCCCCTTACACTTATCTTTTGCAAAAATACTTTTAGGTTGGAGTTAAGACTAGGCCAAACAACATAATAAAGTATTTCCACATTTTAATTGAGAAACATGATCAACCAACAATAAAAATAAAACATGTATACGGAAGCAAATAACAATCAAACAAATAAAATCACACAAAACATGGGTTGCCTCCCAAGAAGCGCTTTTCTTTATTTACGAGTCTTGTAGCTAGACTCAAAGTCATGGGTTACTACGTGATCTCATCATTGGTTCCACTCTCCGATTGTAGATATTCCTTGTAGAAACCAATCACCTTTTTCTCAACCGCCCCCATAATCATTTGGGCAAATTCTTCATCGACTTTATACTTTGGTCCAAGGGCCAAGCAATCTTTGTAGTAAAGACTCCTTTTTTCCCATACATAGTCCATGCCCTTTTTCTTATCCTTCTCATCAATATCCTCAAAAGCTCCAACGTTATCCTTATCAAAACGAGATATAAAGCGAAATTCTTTCATCCTATTAGGCATCCTATAAGTGATACTATCGGTGTTACTTGCAAACCGGATCGTGCCTTCTACCTCATCATATTCTAACTTAGACTCCTCAACAAATGGTTTGCCAAACACAACATTGGATAATCGACAATCAATAACATTAGCAAGATCCTCCACAATCATAAAGTCGGTGACAAAAGTGAAATTACCAACAAAGACGCGTAAACCTTTAACTCTCCCGACAAAGTTACAAACTCCACCGGGATACTTGGGATCCCTTCTAGGTTCAAGTCTTGTTTTCATTATATCATTATAAACCGTTGAGGACATAATGTTGATTGGAGATTTGAAGTCAATGTAAGCATTGCTAATGTGCCTATATCCAATCATACATGGTATCTTAGCATTCTTAGGATCGCCTCTCTTGATCTTAGGTTCAATAATGGTGAAAGGAGATCGCGGGTTATCAATAAGATTATTATAATATGCAATCTCCTCCTTAGTGGGGTATAGATTAAAGTAGTCGTTAAGCTTCGGATCCATTTCCTCCTCTTCTAGTCCCTCAACAACATTCACAAAGTCATTAGGCCCTAGGTCCTTATTTGAATACAAGGCGGTTGCTAGGTCACTAAATGTATGTTCGAGTTCAATCTTAATCAACCTATTAAGCTCTCTAAGCTCCCTAATCTCACTCTCAATTCGTTCACGTAACACAGCCACTTCTCTAGGGGAAAGGGGTGGATTCGCGTTTTCCATAATGGTCAACGGAATAGTCAATGAGTTTAATTTACTAACAAAGGCACAAAGAAATGAGATAGACTAAAGAAAACCTAAAAATAAAAATAAAATCTTACTAGAAAGGAATCTAGCAAGTAGACCTAATAAAAAGAAATCCTAACCTAGACAATAACTATTCCCCGGGCTGCGGCGCCGAAAACTTGATGCGTGGGAATCGCAACAGGCTTTACCTCTCGAGGGATCTCGAGAAGCTTACAACCCCCACCAGGCAGTGTACCTGATTGTTGTAGTATAGTATAGTGACAAGTACCGGGGGATTGATCGTTCAGCTTAGGAATAGTGTCGCTAGGATTAGAAAACCTAATTACTAGTTCTAAAGGTGAGGGATGATTATTTTTGTATTTTTATATTTTTATGAAAGCAAATAAAATCTCGGGTTTTGAAAGAGTGGGCGGAATTAGTTGCTATTCAACTAACCCAAAACTAAGATATAATCAAAATAAAATACTAAAAATGAAAATAAACTAATTATACTAAGGTTGTGAGCAGTAATTGGAGAAAATGTGTTTACTTAGATTTCACTACTCCCTAGATATCTTTTACACGTTAATTACTTGTTATAATTGCATGGATGACGGATCGTATTCCTTAATACCATTCATGGGGTGGCATACATAACTCCCCAATTCTATGAGCTCTTATCTCCTCCTACACCATGCCCAGCACAACTATAGGGATTGTAAACAGTGGCTCATGTATTAAATACAACCAATAAAGACCTAGTACGCCTCGGTTCATGTTTCTTAAGACGTTCAAGCATGTTACCATTTGGAGATCTGCCAGTTTTCTTAAGCCTAACATATAAAATCATTCATCCAAGACAAGAATAAACAAGTAATCAACACATAATCAATATCTAGGTTTCAATAGATCTAAGCAAACACAAAAGAGATCTAGCCTAGCATAATGGAATTGAGACAAGAACAAGATATAGACAACCAACACATAGATAGACAATCCCCGGCAGCGGCGCCGCACTCTTTTGCGAAAGTTGAGGAATAAATGTAAAGATAGACAATCCCCGGCAGCGGCGCCAAAAACTTGATGCGTGGGAATTGCACCAGGCTTTACCTCTCGAGGGATCTCGAGAAGCTTACAACCCCCACAAGGCAGTGTACCTGATCGTTGTAGTATAGCATAGTGACAAGTATCGGGGGATTGATCGTTCAACTCAGGAATAGTGTCGCTAGGATTAGAAAGCCAAAAAACTAGGTCTAGAGGTGAGGGATGATTCTTTTTGTATTTTTATATTTTATGGAAAGCAATTAAAAATCTCGGGTTTTAGAAAAGTGGGCGGAATTAGTTGCTAGTTAACTAACCCAATACCTAAGATGCAATCAAAATAAAATAACAAAAATGAAAATAAAGCTAATTTAACTAATGTGGTGTGAACAATAAATGGGACAATTGTGTTTACTTAGATTTTACTACTCCCTAGATATCTTTTACAGGTTGATAGTTTGTTACAGTTGCGTGGATGACGGGTTATATTCCTTAATACCACTCGTGGGGTGGCGTACGTACTTCCCCATCTCTATAAGCTCCTACTTCACTCCTATGTCGAGCCCGCAAGAAGCTCCTAACATGGGATCATTAGAATTCGCTCATGCATTAAATACAACCATAAAAACCTAGTACGCATTGGTTCATGTTTCTTAAGACGTTCAAGCAAGTTACACTATGGAAGTCTGCCAGTTTTCTTAAGCCTAACATCAAAATCATTCATCCATTACAACTATAAACAAGCAATCAACCTATAATCAACATCTAGGTTTCATTACATCTAAGCAAACACACAAGAGATCTAGCCTAGCATGTTAAAATCAAGACAACCGTAAGATATATTCAAACAACACATAGACATATTGAATGAATTGAAAGGATACTTATCTTAATTGAACATGAAGGGTTTCAAGGGGTGAAAACCCTTGAAAATACTGTAAAAGTCGAGCTAGGGTTTATTCAACTCGTCCCTAAAATTGTCCACTCTTTAGAATGAAAATTACAAAGACTATATATAGATTTCCTAAGGTGACGGCGTCAAGAAGAAACTTCTGACGCCGTCAACCCGCCGCCAAAAATAAAATCGGATTGCCTAGATCGAGATCTGACTCTTTCATGTGTAATGTTGCTCTGGGCCGTCACCACTTTTACTCTTGACGGCCATGCTTTGACGCCGTCACATTTCTTCTGGACCGTCACCATTTTTGCTCTTGACGCCGTCATCAAAATGCTCTTGACGCCGTCAGGTACTGTTCCTAGCAAGGAAAATTAAGACTTTGCCGTTTTCTTCACTTTTATGCTCAAAAAACGTCCAAAATGCTTCCTTTTCCAGAATTCACTCCAAAAGTACCTAAAATCACAAAAGGAACGATTTAGGGAAATATTTGATCAAATAAATTTAATTTCGGGCTTAAATGACCCCCTAAAAATGAATCACTTTATCTTTCCTTCATGTTTATAGATCTACTTAGAAATTAGGGGGTTTTCTCTATAAAATGTATGTTAATGGTGTTGTTCATCCATGTTTTATGTTTTAGGAAGTCTGATAAGTAAAGTTTAATTTTGTTACTTTTGTTCAATCTTTGATTATGGCTGTTACACAAGAGATGATGTATTTTGTTGAAATTGATTTGATTATAAGATATTCATTTTGATTGGAAATCTTCAAGGATCTGTTTTTTTTTTTTTTTTTTTTTTTTTTTTTTTTTTTTTTTTTTTTTTGGTATGGGATTTTGGAATTCAACTGAATATAATTTTGATTGTTTGGGTTTAATTTGTATTGATTTGGATCATAAGTATAAAAAATAATTACACATCAATATAAAACCAACTTGGGTTTTTGATTTTTAGGATTGGGTCATTCGGATGAAAAAGAAACGCATGTATGTTCAAGTGGTCCTTAATCCAAACATCATTCTTAATGTAAACAGAAATTGTTTCCAAACAGGAAAAAAAAGAAACAACCCCTTAATCTCTAACCAAACATAGTATTGTACAATTATAACTTAAAACTCTGTGGTCATGTTCTTAAGTTTTTCTTCTCTAGCGAAAGGAAACAAATCAACGAAATATTAGATTTATCAGGTTTTGTTTATATAACTCTCCTCCTATCTTTTAGGAGGAAAGGATAACAAGATTTATAGATCTTGCAAAAATAAAAATATCTTTTATTTTTAAAAGTTGAAACTGAAAATTACTCATAAGATAATGCCATATTTGTAAAACTGTTGATTCTTGTTTCTTTTTCATTTAACTCGAGAACTTGAAAACTATCATGATATGTACAATTCTTTTTATTATCAACTCAAGAACACAACAAAAATATAATAACTCTTTTTTATCTATTTTACTTTGAAACCAAAAAACACAACATATGAGATACAAATGAGGAAAATTACATATTTGTACACATATTTCCTCCTTGTAAAATACCATGAAAAATTATATTATATTATATTATATTATATTATACATTAAAACATTCCACAATAATGCACGCTATTTAACCTGCCATAGTTTGCTGTCTAATTATATCTTTAAAATATTAATTTTATATAAGGGGTTTAATTATGTTATCTTGCAATTTTTTATGTTGTATGAAATGTATTCTACCTTTTTTTTTTCCAAATATACGTGACCAACCAAAATATATATGCACTGTTTAACCTTTCTACGAAGTTAATATTTCTTATGATATGTACCATGAATCCATGAATAAAAACTACAATAATAAGGGAAAAAAAATCACTTGTGTCGTTCATGTTATTTACTCAAAATCACACTCGTTGTCCATATTCAATTTTAAATACATAAATAAAATGAAAAAAGTATATACTAAATTCAAAATAATAATAATAAAAAAAGTATAGTTTGGCTAACGTACGCACTAATCCACCTTACATCCACCGACAATGACCACCACCACCTGAATGAAACCCCATCAAAACAAAACTCCGGCCACCATCACTAACATGCGCCACACCCTTACCACCACCACAACCACAACCACCACCACCATGACACCCAAACCCTCACCATCATCAAACACCTGCACACAACACCATCACACGCCATCAGCCACTCTAGACATCTTAATCCTCATCCTAGTCCTCTTCTCCGGCGCCTTCTTACTCACCTCCTACTTCTCCTACATCTTCCACACCGTCTCCTTACTCCTCCCCAAGAATTTCTCAATTTCTCGCGATATTTTCAATTTCTCGTCTCTTCATTTTCTCGCGGTTTTAGGATTGGTTTTGGTTTTGGTATCTGGGTTTGAAATATTTTGCGGTAAAAGTAAGAGGAAGTGTGGTAAAAAGGGTTGTAAGGGGTTAAAAAAGGCGTTGGAATTTGATTTGCAGTTGCAGAGTGAGGAGATGTTGCGCGGGGGTGGGAAGGGGGTGAGGGAAGTGGAGGAGTTGCCGTGGAAAGGTGGGAGTGAAGGGAATGCGGATTACGAGTGTTTGAGGAGTGAGTTGAGGAAAATGGCGCCGGTTAATGGCCGGGCGGTTTTGTTGTTTAGGTTGAAATGTGGGTGTGCGGTTGCGAAGCTGGAAGGGTGGGGGCCGAAGCGTGGGAGGAGGAATAAGAAGTGAGTGTTTTGTTTTGATTTTTTTTGTGAATGTTTGGTGTGTTTGTTGATTGTTGTTGCATTGATGATATGATTGCGATTAGCTGACGTAAGTACTATTTTGATGTTGATATATATGTATGATGGCTAATTAAGGGTTCTTGTCATAGGTGGCGTTTGTATTAGCTTATTGAAAATAAGCTCTCACTCTATTTTGATGTTGATATATATGTATGATGGCTAATTATGAGTTTATATAGGCTTATAAGCTCTCACTCTATTTTCATAAGCTAATCCTCATAATCTACAAGCTGTTTATTCCTCATAAGCTAAAAGCTGTTTATTGAAAATAAGCTTAAGCCCACAAAATAAGCCTAGACAAACACCTCATTATTCGTTTGTGAATCTTTAGCATGAGAATAACTTTTTGGTTTATCGATTGTGGCATTGTGCTGCATTGATGACTAGGATTTATTAGTTAATGAAAGACAGATGCTTAGTTTATTGAAGTTGGGTTGCTGGTTTTAGACCACGTGTTTGTAGATGGAAATGTATGATTGTTTGCAGATTTTATTTTGATGTGGATATGTATTATGACGCTTAATTATGGGTTCTTGTTTTAGTTTTTGTGAATCTTTAGGATGGGTTTAACTTATTGATATATCGATTATGTTGCATTGATAATAGGATTACCCTTAGTTGATGAAACATAATGTTTTAATGCGGATATGTATGATGGTTAGTTATGGTATTATGGATTATTGTTTTAGCTGTTTCTGAATATATGGTATGTGAATAACTTGTTGGTTTATAGTTTGTGTTCCATTGATGATTAGGTTTGACATTAGTTAATGAACGATACCGAGGTAGAAGCTTTAGCTAATTGAATTTAAGTTATTGGTTTTGAGATTTTGGTTGTCTTAGATTAAGCGTTTGTAGAATGAGGTATTGGTTTTTGATTTGGTGTGTTATGGAAATGTTGGGATTCAGTATTTTTTCTTGCTGTATTAGTGATTGGATATGATTTCTACGAATGAAGTTGGGAAAAAAGGGTGTAGGGTTGAAAATGGCGTCGGAGTTGGTTTGTAGTTGCAAAGTGAGGATATGCTTGACAGGAGGTGGGAAAGAGGTGAGGGAGTTCGAGGAGTTCCGTGGAAAGGTGGGAGTGTCACAATATTTAACTTCAAAACAAAGTTATTGAAATATTATTACCCGTTATACTATCTGCCCAAACCCCGTACGTGCACGGGTTCTAAAACTAGTATAAATACAAACCAATAAAAAAAAGTATACTTTTGCTAACGTACGCACTAATCCACCTTACATCCACCGACAATGACCACAACCTGAGACCATAACAAAAACCTCTGACCACCATCACTAACATGTGCCACACCCTTTACACCACCACCACCATGACACCCAAACCATCATCAAACACAAACATCTGCACACAACACCATCACACACCATCAGTCATACTAGACATCTTAATCCTCATCTTAGCCCTCTTCTCTGGCACCTTCTTACTCACCTCCTACGTCTCCTACATCATCCACACCGTTTCCTTACTCCTCCCTAAGAATTTCTCAATTTCTCGCGATATTTTCAGTTTCTCGTCTCTTCATTTTCTCCCGGTTTTAGGATTCGTTTTGGTATTTGGGTTTGAAATATTTTGTGGTAAAACTAAGTGGAAGTGTGGTAAAAGGGGTTGTAAAGGGTTGAAAAAGGCGTTAGAATTTGATTTGCAGTTGCAGAGTGAGGAGACGTTGCGCGGGGGTGGGAAGGTGGTGAGGGAAGTGGAGGAGTTGCCATGGAAAGGTGGGAGTGAAGGGAATGGGGATTATGAGTGTTTGAGAAGTGAGTTGAGGAAAATGGCGCCGGTTAATGGTCGGGCGGTTTTGTTGTTTAGGTTGAAGTGTGGGTGTGCGGTTGCGAAGTTGGAAGGGTGGGGGCCTAAACGCGGGAGGAGGAATAAGAGTGAGTGTATTGTTTTGATTTTTTGTCAATTTTTGGTATTTTTGTTGATTGGTGATATGATTGCTGTTAGTTAATGTAAGATGAGTACTATTTTATGATGGTTAGCTATAGGGGCGTTTGTGTTAGCTATTTTGTGAGGGTATTAGCTTATTAAGAGAAAATACCCGCATTATTAAGTGTTTGGATAATCTTAAAAGTTTATTTAAGGGAGATGATAAGCTCCTTTTTTGTGGCTTATGAGCTTATATAGGCTAATAAGCTCTTATTTCACCTTATTTGCATAAGCTAATCCAAATACTCAACAAGAGCGTGTGAGCGTATTCCTCATATCTTATAAGCTGCTTATTGAACATAAGATTAAGCCCGCTAAATAAGCTTAGACGAACACCCCCTTCATTGTTTGTAAATTTAGCATGAGAATAACTTATCGGTTTATTGATTGGGGTGCATTGATGAAAGGTAGATCTTCTAGCTAATTGATGTTAGGTTGCTGGTTTTAGGTTATGTATTTGTAGATGGAAATGTATGATTGTTTGCAGATGTTATATAAACGTGGATATGTATGCAAGTATATTTGATGGTTAGTTACAGGTTGTTGTTTTAACTGTTTGTTAATCTTTAGCGTTAGGGCAATTAATTGATTTATCAATTATGCATTAAAGATAATAGGATTGTCATTAGTTGATGAAAGATTTTTATTCAATGTGGAGGTGTATGTATGATAATTAGGATTGACATTAGTGGAGGAAAGGTAGAAGCTTTGGCTAATTAAATTTAGGTTGTCGGTTTTGATATGTTTGGTTGTTTTAGATGACTTGTTCATAAAAGGAGATACTGGTTTCTGATTAAAGATATTAAGGGTATGATGAAAACGTATGGATGGGTGTGAATTTATTGTTAGGAACATGGTTATAGTTTCCGGGCTTGTTGACATAGTAGTTTGTAAATGAAGTTTTATGAATGATCTTGGGTGATTGATGAGAAGAATTCCTGCTCTCTTTACTGATAAGTATAATTTAATAAAACTCAAATTGAACAATCTGGTTTTTTAAGACGTGAATGGTGATGTTCGGGTTGAACTCAGAGGATGAACATTTTTTGGTCTCTTAGAGTTTGGAGGATTGAGGCAGAAGGATTGCTAGAATATCGAGGGTAGAAGAAATAGAGATCTGTAGTGAAATGATTGCAGTACAATTCTGTGAGTGGATGCATGTATCAGTATATACCAGTTTAATGACTTACCATGAAAGTAGCAACACCGAAGGTAAATAATTATTACACTGGCACAGTTCAGGAGATTATGAAATAACATCCAGACCTTGTGAATCTGACTAGTTTCCAAGTGTAGCATTATGTTTTCCCATTTACTCACATTTTTAGTTAGAGTTTGCATGACAGAATGTATAATTTAGCCAAGATGTTACTGCAGTATCTTTACTTAGTTGTATCTTGTATACAAAGCTAGCAACTATCATCATCTTCATCACCATGAATATCAGGAGGCATTGCATATATTTTCCGTAAAACCTGAAAATTTCATTTACACCTAAAGCACAAGTTTTCAGTGCACAATGTACAATGCTCTTAAAGCGTATTGTGGGTAATGCAATTTTAAAAGTTTTAGGCTATCAATTTTAGTCATGTTGTGTTGTTTATAAATAAGTATATGTTTCTGTTAAGTTAAGGTGCTAGTTCTTTAGTATATGATATGATAAAAATATCAGAAGTATTTGCTGATCAAAAAAGTCTTTACTTACCAAACACTGCATTTGCATTGACTTTGACTGTTGCAATGCCATGATTAGGTTGTCTAAAGTAAGTTGGCAAAGGGGTTCTAGCTATTTATACTCTATTCTTTGATATTTGTTGTTGATTTGTCTGCTGTTTTTTGATAACCGATCATCTGTATCCTGCTAACTTCAGAAAACATCTCATTTTAAATTATATTGTTTACTCTCTACTTGCGTATTTAAAATAGTTCACGCATCTGAGACTTACGCGTTTGAGAGTACTGAGAATTACTGTCATATTCTTGCATGTTGTGGGCTTGTGGCAAGATGGCACACTATAATGATCTAATCAACTTGAGTTGATTCATATTTTATTTGTTTATCTATGGCATTCATTTTCGTTATCATCTAATATCACCTATGACTTTAGGTTATTCCCTTGATTCCTATTAAGTTACCCAATTATTACTTAAGAACCAAGTATATGAAGTTATACATGGGAAAGTTAGTGATAAAGACCTTGAAAGTGGATATTTAAGGTCAGGGTTAGACTAAAGCTTAACCTGAAGGAGCTTCTCTTGTCCGAGGTCATAAGCTTCTCTTGTCCGAGGACATGACCTCTGATAAGTACATGTGGAGAAATAGGATTAGGGTGGATGAGAAGGGTTTTCCTCGTTGTATGGTAGTTTCGTGTACATACTTGATCGCCCCCTAGCTATAGAGATGCGTTGCTTTATATATTCACATGTTTCACAGATCCCCCGTACATAGACTTATTTATGCGCGTAGGCCCATTTTCCCTTTATATGATGCTTGTAATCTGTATACTTTCATGCTTTTCGGCTTCTACGACTTATATATGTTTGTATGCCCTTATTTCTTATATGTATGTTTGGCTTTATTCCTTATATGCCGATATGCTTGTATGCTTGTATGTTTTATACTTCTATGCTATTGTGCTTTTAATGTTTCTATCTACTTTTGCTTTATTATTGTTACATGTGGCCCCTTTTGTAATTAGGACTCTCTATGCACATAGATCCATATTTCGTTATATGCTTGCATGCTATTATGATTTTATGTCTTATTTATGCGTTTATGTTTATGCGTGTTTTTATGTTGCTAGTCCTATATGACACAAGCACACACTCTTGCCGGAGGTCTTTCTGGAAAGTCCCTTTACCCTCGGGTAGGGGTGTGACTGTCTGCATCATACCTCCCCCATACCCCGCTGGCGGGATTGGGTATGTTGTCATGCATATTGTTAAGATTCTTCTTTTTTTGTGTGTGGAATAAAACATTTTTATTTAATAGATCCAGTTTATTATGTTGGGGGGCTTGGCTTGGGCCTGCACGAGGTTAACCATTTATGAATTGGCTATCCACACACAAATCACTTAGGCAACCTTCAATTTATTATAGACTTGAATATAGCAGACACGTGTCATATTTCATCATTCTTGACTGTTGAACTTCCTCCACCACCTCAAGTCTTGTTTAAACATGATAAAGCATGGGCCCTACTAGATTACCAGTAGCAATTGTACACTTGAATTTGGCCAGCCCGTATTTTCTTAGGTTATTGTTGGCTGATCGGCTAAAATGAACATGGGTGGCTTATGAGCTATGGGGGCTTCCATAATTCATGGCTTTTAGCGAGTCCGTATTTTGTGTGGCTTGGGAATTAGTTTTGATTGTTGAAGTAAAATTGGTTTATCTTGTATTCTTGATAGATTTTTGGTAATATAAGGCTTAAAATAACCCTGAGGAGAAGGGCACAGAACCAAGCTAGAAGTAGTGATTCTAATCCACGCATAGGCTACCGGTTGAAAATAGCTTATACTTTGGCTCTTTCGAGTCAAGTTTAAAAACACAGCTAGAATGCTTTTGGGTCAAACTGGTTCGAAATCATCCAATGCATAAAACCTCCTAAATCATTTCATTTTAAAAAATTTGATTACTGTGTATTAGTATATATAGTTCTTTAATCGTATCTGAAATATTAATTGTTTATTAATTTCAAAAATGAATAGTCAAAATATGTTTTCGAACTGGACCAACCTGTCCCATTTTTGGTATGTACTGAAATAACCCATTCTGTCATTCTGACATAAACCTATTTTGACTAGTTACCCAACCTGTCATTTTACCACCTTTAAACCAAGCTCAGTGCAAGATGATCCTGGGGAGATGGTTAAAGAATCAAGCTCCGTTGAAGAACATTGAAGTAAACTTGGTTCCCATTATCTCGTATCCTTGATGAAAATTTGTAATGTACGAGATTTGAAATAATCCTTGGGAGATGGTTAAAGAATCATTAGAATTAGCTATTTCGATCCATGTAAAGGTTCCATGGGATATAGGTTATACTTTGGCGCTAACGGGTCAAATTAAAAAATCAGCTAGAATGGTCACAGGTCAAACAGGATCAAAATCATCCAAAGTGTATGCACATTGCACAATGCCTACAATTATTACAACCTCCTAAATCATTCTATTTCGAAATGTATATTCTTGTGTATTAGCATGTATTTCTTAATCATTTTTAAAACATTAAGAAGACAAAATGTGTTTGCGGACTGGCTGTTTTTGACATTGTATTAGAATAACCCATTCTGACATGAACCTGTTTTGACAAGTTACTCAACCTGCCATTTACCACTAATGAACCAAGCTAAATGTACGATAAATAAAAAAGGTGTCAACTCATAGTGATAGTGGCATGTTCTGGTTATGCTTGGCACTTTTTATTTTAATTCTTTTAAACTAGTTGGCTTCGTTGTACATATTAAGGAGTTACATATGGGCTTTAGTTCAGTTCAGTGGAGTAATATACTTATATAAAGTAGCATGTTACTGATACTTCATTAAGTGGGCTGTGTGTTTGGGGAGGGAAGGAAAAAGGAGACTTCTTTGACCATCAAATCAGTTATATCTCCAAAAATGTAGGTTGGCAATAAGAACCTGACACTGTTCGTAGCACGTGCAATAATTTTGAATGAAAAAGTGCTGAATGATTGACATGATATAATGAATCATAGGCTTTGTTTGGAATAGATTTGGGATTATAACTTCTTTTACTAGTGCTCATAATGAACTTCATCATTGTTGACTGTTACATGTATACTTTGATTCTGAAAACATGATCATCTAGACTATAGGTAAGCTAAACAGATCGTGTGTTTTGGAGTGCATGCTTTGGTAAAAATTGCTTACTATCCCTTTTGTGTTCATGATTCTTGTGTTGTTTTTAATAGACTTCCATTTTAATCGCCTTTTTATATACCCGCACATAGTAAGCATTTCCATATCTTGCAGGAGTTTGAGCCTGAATGGTGGAAATTACAGCTGATACTTGGGAATGCAGTTGGCGTTGGTTTCGTCTATGTTTCTTGTTTGTTTATTACTATTACCCTTCAGAAATTTAGTTGCTTCATGTTTCTGGACGACTTATAACTCTTCGTTAGAAAAACTTTTAAACTTTTAGACACAAAAAAAAAGATCCTTCATTGTAAACCATGTTTGGTTGGTATATGAAATCTTTCTGTAGGGTAATACCCAATTTAATTATCAATAAAACATGAAAACATTATAGCCAAAAATCGCCTACAACTCCTTATCTCGACAATATGCTAATATTCAGCCATTATTTTTAATAAAATCTTCGATCTTGGTATCTGTGGTTTGTTCATGTCCACGAAATATATTGTCGGCTCAAATATGTTTCTGTTATACTCATTAGGTAACTTTGGTCAAACCAAAAACCTATTTGTATAATGTGTTTCATTTCTTGATTTCTAGAAGTGAAACCGAAGTCCTAAAGTACTCGAGAACCTAATCAAATCCATCAAATCACAATGTGCTTAGATCAGTTTTACAATTCGATTTGCCACTTAATACATTGTCAATGATTTGTAAAAACATCAATAGTTTTAGTAATTACAACAATATAGCATACAAGAAGATATAAAAAAAGATGATGTGAGAGTTGAACCCGTGACCTTCACTTCCTGAGAAGAAGTTTTGATCACTGGGCTCAATTCTACGCCATGTAATATGTTTTCCGCTCAAGTTATTTATTATGAATCACATCTAGTACAACACAGACAATTTGCAATTGACATCTTTTTGCTATTGTAATAACCACCAAATATTAAATTAAGTAGCTGATCCTCATTAGTTTACAACTAAAATAAATTGTACCACATGCCAAACATAGATTCATTTTTATAAACACCATTATTATTTTACAAAACACATCCCTAACCTTCATTTTCATAATATAACCATTAAGCTCAAGACATCTGACTACTTGTTTAATATCTATGATCACATTAATAAGAACTAATGTACTTCTAACAATTTACAAAACTTTGGATAAAAACCGAAAACCAAATTTATATGCTAAAAGAAAAGAAAAAAACACTCTAGTAATACCGTAACACTATGAATCAATTTGACACACGAGTTCAACTGCGGCACCCATTGTACCAAGACCACCTGCTTCCAACAACATGACCGCAAGCTCTTCCTCGTTCCATTGCCTTAAACCATGACTCAACCTCTTCAAAATCTCGATATTAACTTCTCCAACCCAATTTGGCATACACCAAAGCATCAAATTCACAAAGGCCGTCACATAAGAATGCCAAGTCACTGAGTCACACCCAAGAGTTATCTTCCCATTCAAAGCACTTGCTAAAAACTCCATGTGGGACCCAAGAAACTTAGACCGCCACTTAGATACTGACGACGATGAGTCCACGCCCCATGCAAATGCACCACAAAGCACCGTAAAATACCCCAAAGCATACCCTGACAGCATTGAAACCGCTCCGATTGGGGTGTTTTCATTGCTATCCATTATGTGAGTAGATATAAACCAAGAAGGCAACGTCTCGTTTATTAAAGACTGAACTAGCCCTTGACCTCCTGATATCCATAATATTGAAGCAGCTAGTTGAGCAGCTAGTTTGACTTTGGTCAAACTAGTCGCAAGTGAAGCTTGTTTTCCTTTAAGGGATTTCCCATTACACGCAATGTCTTTCACACATTGCATTAGTATAGAAAGAATATCGTCTCTGAGGAACATGATATCCCGAATAGAGCGGTACATTCTTAGATATAAAAATCCGGGTGCCACTGGGTTTATTTCCCCATAAAGGTTAGACCCGAACCCGTGTCCAAGAAGTGCACCGGCCCCACCATGGGTTGAAACCAGTGAATTGTTTAAGCCTAGTGTGGCGGTAAAGCAGCTTTTAAGAAGCTGAGCCACCGCATTATTGTCGTGTAGGAAAACTGTACGTGAAGATGAGAAACAAAGAAAGTCACTCCATTTTTTGGCTTTCTGGGTCCATAAGGATGCTACAACTATCATACATGGCCATGGACAACCAGCTGCAAGTGCCTCTAAGGCGGGGCCCGCAAGATTGAGAAACCGTTGTGATGCTTTATCGAGTTTGTAGGTTATAGTTAGGCTGACAAAGGCAGCTAATGGCAACGGAAGAGTAAATGGCGAACTTATACCTGCAAAAAAAATAAAGCCTTCAGTGTTGATCAATAAAAGATGAAACAGTATTAGAGGTGGCAAGATGTTTATTGGGTAATGGGTCAAAATGATTTCAGGTTTAGAATTATCTTTTTTAGTACAAGTCATAATGGGGTGGGTCAAACAGGTCAGGTAGGGTCAAAATGGCCTGGGTTAAAAATATGTTATATCTAGTACGGGCCGGGTCAACTTGGGATGTGGTATGAAAGTAAAAAAGTGCGTGACTTTTTATACTCAAAACGTGATAATATGCAACCTTGACCGACTAGTACATTTTAAGGCTTAAAGAAAGAACCTGCAAATAGTCTTGGAACATTAACATTAGTAGCAGCCAGTATATTCCTGATATGTTCTTCAACATTAGCAAGATTAGCAGCTGGACTAGGCCAGTCTGTTCCATTCATATTCACATGTTTCCATACACCACGAGAAACTTCAGCCGAGAAATAACTCACAATAATCGCCAAAGACGCAGGAAGAAAATCTGCCAAATCTTTAAGCCCTGCAAAAAAGAAACATAAGAAACTTATACAACCACCTTAACAATTGTATAAACAAAAACTATAAAATTAGCAGGTAGACTGACCTGTACACAGCTCACGGGGAGACAGTCTACCATGAGCACATGCTGTTAAAGCAGCATCGACCACAAATGGAACAGCTTCAAGAATATCCCAAGCAGGTAGTTTAGGTCTTAAAGACATGTCTTCAATACCAGGTCCTGATGAACTACTACTTCCCGATACAGAATTTAATGGTTGATTCCTATTTATTTTTCTAAACATCATAGTTAGAAGAGTCTCAACAATCTGATGAACAGGCGAATGAACAAGACCCGAAAGTGTTGAAGCTAAACAAGCTTGATGTTGACGATACCATGCTTTTAGTTTTGGAAATGAATCAACGAATATATGATCAGGACACGATATTTTCGCTACTTCAGATAGTCTTTGACTATTCCGATCCTTGTATGGAGATACTAATTGGGAATTTCGCACTAATAAAAGGTATTCGGGAGTGAGTTGAGCTCCCACAGGAGGCACGTCACCAACTCCATATTCGAGTGGAGGGTGGTTGAATCGCCATAGCTTTAGAAGGAGTGCAAATGCATTTGAAAATACTGCGTGTGTGGAGATCTCTTCTCCGGTTGGGAGTGTCCATGATTTGTTTGGTGCACATGATCCTAATACTTCACATATTGGCATTAAAGAACCAGCAAGCTGTGGAACCTGAAGAACACGAATAAAACTGTGTAAAAAAAAGAACCGCTAACGAGCCTTTGGCTTGGTGGTGCCAAAGGAGTAGATAAGGTGCATGAACAAAATGCTTAAGTCCCGTGTTCAAAGTTGTTCCAAAAAAGAAAGGAAACTTACGAGTCCATGTAGAGAAAAAATCTGAACAGAGTCAACGGGTGCTATCGCAACAAGAAGGACGTTCAGCATGGGACCATACGCTATCAGATGGCTCTCGTTGCCAGAATAGTTTGCAGGTAGTGGAGGTGACAGTAATCTTGTTATGAAATACATGCTATGCTCCTGCAGTTACGATGATTCTTTAAGTCAATCAACACCTTTGATCCTTCTTATTGCTTTTCAAAAATAAAAATAGAAATTACCTGAACATTCCAACCTTCAATGAAAGAGGCCCCAGAAAGAATAGTAGCAGCGGCTATTTTCTCGTCATCTGAACCTTTAAGTGCAATCTCAAAGACCTTCTCAAGCTCTCCTAAGCTTCCATCAAATCCATTAGCTTAAATTCAGTTGCTTTTTCGTTGAGGAAACCTAAAATAAAAGGGATGATATCGTTCATGGAAATTCTATATGTATACCTTGAAGCAGGTTCAGAAACAAGAGCATTAATCATCACTGGAGTCAACGGTGCACCTTTCATAAACGCTGACCAGCCCGGCACATGAGTAGAGACTCCGTGAGGCATTTGGTTAATGCGGCCAGTAACATAACCTGGCCAAAAATATGCTGACGTGTCCAGCAGGTTTCTTGCAATACAAGCCTCGACTATCAGATGGTGCAAGTTTCCAGCTGCTTATCAAGAACATAAAAGATTGAGTAAACAGAGAAAAAATGGCTATATTTAGGGGTCACTTGGGATTGCTTATTTAGAAGTGCTTATCAGCTTAAAAATTAGCAGATACCAACCTGCTTAATTTTAGGTGTTTATTTTACTTGTAAGTAGTTTTTTCGAACACTCAACACTGCTTGTCTCCTTAGAAAGTAAGCAGATAAGCACTTAAATAAGCAATCCCGGACACGCTCTTAGTCAAGTATATTTACTTACAGACGTTGATTGCCACATCTTTCATGTTGACTAAGTCAAAGTACGCACTGCTGCCGACACTAATGCCTGAAGTGACCAACATTGCTTTTGCAGCGGCCTGATTGGCAGCAGGAATGACGGACGGAGGTGGAGTCAACAAGCTCTCATAATCACCCAAACTTTGTAGGCTAGATACCAAGTCCATACGACGTTTTTCTTTACAATCTTGTGCAGTTTGGCTATCCATCTTGTTTTGTGGCATGTTTTCCTCGTCTTCAATTAGATCAGAAACCACCAGAGTTGTGATAGACAATAACATGCTTAAGCGAGTATCCAGACGAGGCATAGGACCCTCAATGGGATCTCTTTCCTGAAAATAAGTTATAATGATTACACACTTTAGCATTGTTAAGAAAACCTAAACAAACAAATTAGTATACTAAAACATAGACCAACCCTTTGAACAAGACGAAGCGCTGCCATCCAAAGACCAAGAAAACTTTCATGCCAAGTAGTTCCGTTTAAGGCTTGAAGTGCTTTTACATGACCTGTAAAAAGTAGGCATAGTTCTTATTTTTTAGTTATATTTTTTGAAATGATTCGTTTCTTTCGGGGAAAAAACTAAAACAGAAGTGGCATTACGTGTGACGATTTCAATGGAACTTGTTGTATCAACTTGTGTACCATCCATTGCATCTTCTAGCACAAGATCAATAGGAATCCACAAACAAGAGCCACTAACTTTATGTGAAAGACCAGCCGATGACGACATTGCTGATTGGATTTCTTGTAAGTAACTTGTTTTGTTATCTTTAGACATATCTTTACGATCATCCGATATAAGTTGAAGTAGATTTTCGGGTGTCATCACCTTCGAATTTCTTAGAGATGAAGAGTTAACGGCAAGAACCTCAATGTCTTGAATAAAGCTACTCCAATGTGTAGGCCTGAGTATAACAATCATTATTTTAGAAAGAATTAGAACTGAAAATAACTAGCTGATGAGTAATTTATTAGCTGTGACATGAAATCTGGTAACATTGACTTTTAAGGTCAAACAAGTTACTCATTGATGTCTTTCATCAATTGCGTTCTGAAAGTGATTATATGATCATTGCATTTCCATGTTGCAAATAATCATTTTTTTCAGTGTGTAGAGGGTGTTTGGGATTGCTTATTTAAGTGATTGTTTACTTATGTGAAGCATATAATCATTTTGAAATAAGCGATCCCAAACACCGCTAGGTTCACTGATTATTTAGGGATAATTTTCATGCAAATCCTTAATTAATCAGAATTTGCCAGACGTTTAAACAATTTATGATCTCGTTATCGAAACTTCATAAAGCAAAAATCCAAACACTTTCTCCAGCAACTCGTTGTGTAATAGCTGATGTTTCAATTCTGCTTATTCCATATCACATAATCACTTTCAAAAACGCAATGCCATACACCACTAAGTTATGCTGAAATAGGAATCGTGAAAGGATATAAGTGCTGACATGTTTCGGCGTGCCAAAAATAGAATCCTGGAAGTTACTTTGTTTTGCAGGAAAAGCCCAATCAACTCAACAGCCATCATGGTATTTCTACTTTGCAACATCTCTTGGTATTCATTCCTCTTTCCATTGTAACTTCCGGGACCGTCTAACTCCATATCTTGAGGTACATTCCATCTAAATTTCCTTTCCTCTGTGAGTTCAAGCAACCCCTCATCTCCTAACGCTGCCTCTACTAATTGCCAGATGGTGGAAAAGACAAACTGAAGTAGTAAACTGCCAGGATCATTTACTTTGATACCAAAAATCTGAGAAAGATGGAGAACATTGTCTATTGAATTCATGATCCTGCATAAATGAGTAAGAAACAGCGAAAACTACTTTTAGTTATCCAAATAGAGGGGTGTTTCAGATGGCTTATTTAGAGGCTGTTTGAGAATGCTTATCATCAACTGCTTATATTGTTTTCTCCTAATTCTAAGTGCTTAATTATTCTAAACTAAGAAGATGGCCAGTTTCGTCCAAACACTCAAAAGTGATCATCTACATTAAAAAAAATAAAGTCAGATAAGCATTTAAATAACCAATCCCAAACATCTTCTTCTTAAATAGCTTCTGCTTATGAGCAGAAGCATGTACTGAGCTTATTAGAAACATCTTAGTACACTTTGTAACTTGGAATTTTGCATCATGCTAAAATAAGCAGATAACCATAAGCACTCTTCTACATTCAAACACTCAAAAGTGCATTTGCTTTTAAAAAACGAAATAAGCAGATAAACTGTAAATAAGTACTCCCAGACACCCCCTAAGATATCACACTCTCGATGTACTGAACAACTGATATAACGCAAAGAGAGAGAAGGCTTACACTTCATAATTTTGAAATTCAACATGTGACTTGAGTTTAAAAGCATGTCTTTTAAGTAGTTCCATATACAGTCGAAATGCAGCCGGTTGAGTCTGTCGTTTCGGAATAACCCTGTTTACAGTTAAAACCAAGGTCAAAATGGTAATACTCTAACATTTTAACCAGAATAAGTCAAACCAATGAACACAGAAGAAGATCTAAAAAACCTCTGGAGACAAAATAAAAATTTTGGTTCCTAGAAACTATTGATCAAAAGAATATTTCATGAGGGACCCACCCACATAACTAAAGTCCAACCAATCAAAATCAGCCCCCAGAAACCAAACATTAAAAAAGTACTGATGATAATTACAAAGTTGAAATAAAGAAACAGTTATCAATTGTAAATCAAGAACCCATTAATTAGTAGAGACCTTCAAATATGATCAAGAAACCATCTTTAACCAGAAAACTAATGAAAAATCTTCAAGAAACATAAAAAAACACAAAATTTTCATATAAAAGCAATAACCTTTATAACTTCAAATCAAAATCCCATTACTAAAACCCTCAAGACATCACTTTTCATACAAAGATTCAAATTTTTACTAAAAAGTCACATAATTTTCTTGTAAAGCAAATAACATTTTTAGCTATAAATCAAAACCTTCAAAAAATATCATTTTTTATCCAAAGATTCAAATTTTTACTAAAAGAATCACATGCTTCTTTACAAAGCAATAAAAAATTTTAACTTAAAAAAAAAAAAAAAAAAAAAAAAAAAAGTTGAAGATGGGATCAAGAAAGAAACCTGTTAGCAAGAAGAGCAAGAAGAAGCAAAGGAGGAACAAGATTAAAAAGCAAAGCTTTTTCAAGAAACTTCCAAGAAACAGGGTTATTATTCTCCCAACAAATGTGATTAACCAAAACAATAGCTAAATCAGGTGAAGGCAAAACCACACCATTACAAGTCAGTTTTGAAGAAAGATGCATAGCCCATATCATTGGATCATTGCCTTTGGACTCAAGGTCCTTTAGGACAGTGTCCCATAACAAGGACATGTTGTTGGTGTTCATTAATGGAAGTGCATATGATATGATATATGTTTTTGTGTTTTTGTTTTTTGGAGAGAGAAAGAAGATTTTGTTTTTTTAGTTTGTTGTTTAAAGATGGTGTGGAGGTTTTGGAAGTCAAAGTGATGGTAGAGATGAAAGTGGTGGCAGACAAAAGTACTTGAATGTTTAAGTTGAGTTTAAATGGGTTGTACAAAATGGTTTTTTAACAGCAAAAATAAATAGTGCATCATGTGTCGATGACTTTGATTATCACATAGGATGATTAGGGTGTGTTTAGGCTGAAAGTACTCACCACCAAGTCAGTGCCACTTCCTTCCATTTTCCCTCACTCCCTCTTATCATACATATGTTTTGGTCATTATACCTCACTTTTCATATATCTGGTCTCCCAATCACTACTCTTATACAAAGAAAAATGATTAAGAAATCTAAAACTTATATCTAATTGTGTGCCTAACATATGGGGAGTTGACTCATTGGATTGTGAAGCGGTCATCATACATATGTTTTGGTCATCATACCTCACCTTTCATATATCTGGTCTCCCAATCACTACTCTTATACAAAGAAAAATGATTGAGAGACCAAAAACCAATGTTTTGAAAATCGGGTTCGAAATCGACCCGGTCGAGTCACCGGGTCAACCGGTTCGACTGGTTGGACCGCCGGGTCAACCCGGTTTTTAATTTATTATTATTTTATTTTTTTGACCGGTTCGACCGCCGGGTCAACCGGTTCGACCACCGGGTCAACCCGGGTTTTTATTAAATTTTTTTGAAAAAATGAAACCCGGCTGGGTTTCGAGAACCGGGTTAACCCGGGTCACTCAAAACCCGGCGGGTCACACCGGTTAACCCGGTTTTAGAAACCCGGGTTGTTTTGACCCGTTTTTTCGGCCGGAACCGGTCGAACCGGTTAACCCGGCCGGGTCGACCCGGGTTTCAAAACTTTGCCTAAAACATACGAGGAGTTGACTCATTAGATTGTGAAGCGGTGGGCCTTATTGTTACAACCAATGAATTATTGACATGCAATTTTAAACAATAAATTAGGTCTACCAATACTCTTATACAAAATATACCCCACTAAATACTGTTCACACACTCACAAACTAAGATAAAAACTATTAAAACAAAAGTGGGGCCAGATTGTCTGCCAAAAACAATGGTGAGTCCCTCACCAAACTTTGCAATTTTGGACGTGACTTTTGGACTTGTGTTTTGGGTGGGTCGTGAGTGAGCTACTCACCAATAGGTGACTTGTGAGCCGTTTCGTCTAGTCTTAGTTGAAAAAATAAATTCTCTTGTTTTATCTTTAATTTTGTAGGATTTTGGAAAGAAAATTTATCTCTGCAAAATACTCAAAATTTAGAAAAACATACTTTATGAAAAACATATGTGTTTTCTTTCAACTAAACGTAACTTTTTTTTTTTTTTTTTTTTTTTTACCTCTTAATTTGACTCATTCTGACGCCGTCAGACATTTAAGTTATTAAGTGCGTTTGTTTTTTCCTATCTCGTTCAGAGACTAAAACCTTTTACTCAACAAGATATGATGAGGATGTCTTTTTAACATTTTTTTTTTTTTAATTTAGTTTTTTTCTTTGGTTTTTCTTTTTCATTTTCGATCATATATTTTCTTGACTTTTCTTTTAGAATTGATTATATGCTTAAAGATAGTGGTTTTTATTGTTTTTGCTATAATAAAAATGTTAAAGACCATAATATGATGATGACAAAAATGCTCGAACACAACAGCAATAGCAGCAGCAACAACAAAAACAATATATAACTAGATGTGGCAATTTAAGACCCATGGGTAAAAGTTGGGTAAATATTTTCAATGGGATGGGTTTAGATTAGTATTGTTAAATAATTTAGATTTGTTTAGATAAATTTATATGAATTTTATTAAAATAATAAAGTGAGTATAGATGGGCCTACTATTATAACCAAATGAATTTATTATTAAAATAAAGTCAATAATACTCTATGTACTAAGAACTCGTCTATTTTTTATAAGTTTTTATGAGTTTTTACGTTTTTATACATTTTCATCCGTTATTTACGTTTTTGTCCATTTTTTTTACGTTTTCGTCTGTTTTTTACTTTTTCATATGTTTTTTTTTTTTCCCGTTTTCATATGTTTTTTTTTATGTTTTAGTCCATTTTTTTTTTGTTTTCGTCTGTTTTTTTAAATTTTCGTTTGACTTTTTACGTTTTCGTACTTTTTTTTTTTATGTTTTAATTCGTTTTTTACTTTTTCGTTCATTTTTTCCGTTTTAGTCCTTTTTTACGTTTTCGTCAGGTTTTTTACGTTTTCATACGTTTTTTTACATTTCGTCCGTTTTTTTACGTTTCGTCCGTTTTATTTACGTTTTCGTCAGTTTTTTTTTTTACGTTTTCGTCCTGTTTTATTTACGTTTTTACATGTGCTTTTTGGAATAAAATTTTAGAGTTTGTAACTTAATGTGCTGACATTTTTAGTTTAGCTAATTAGACGGGGCATCGGGAAAAATACGTTGTCGTTATTTAATGACCTAACTCAAAGACATAAAGCCATGATAAAACCAAAAAATCATGTAAAATTAAAGCAGTTTAAACAATTTTGTGAGAAAACCGATGTTTTGAAAACCGGGTTTGAAATCGACTCGGTCGAGTCACCGGGCACCTGGTCAACGGTTCAATCGGTTCGACCGCCGGGTCAACCCGGTTTTCAATTTATTATTTTTTTATTTTTTGACCGGGTCAACCGGTTCGACTGCCGGGTCAACCGGTTCGACCTCCGGGTTAACCCAGGTTTTTATTAAAAAAATTTGAAAAAACGAAACCCGACCGGGTTTTGAGAACCGGGTTGACCCGGGTCACTCAAAACCCGGCGGGTCTAACCGGTTAACCCGGGTTTTTTTGACCCGTTTTTTTGACGGGAAGAACTGGTCGAACCAGTTAACCCGGGCGGGTCGACCCGGGTTTCAAAACACCGGAGAAAACAAGTATATTGGATTATTGGTGTCCCGCAAACTCGCCCACATGTCTATTGTGATGGTCATATCAAAGTTGTTTTAATGACTTAAGATCTTTTATTGTGTGATTTAGAAATAATAAGATAATGTTAGAAATTTTAGAAACAATATATTATAACATACATAATTAAGATCTTTTTGGAATCACATGCAAGTTGTTTGATTGGTTTTGTAAGTTAGTTCTAATCCATGATACTTCTAAGTTCCAAATGGTTCGTGTTTGTAAAATTCCTGTATTCCATGAATCAATCCAATAAAGAAACTCTAAAACAAATTAAACGTCTATGTTGCAAGCGACATACTAAAATAAACTAAACAACCAAGAACATGCATCATGTGAAGATGTATACCATTATAATAAAATAAGGTGATTAAATAAATACTATATAGAGCTTATTACTCATATAAACAAATTGTAGTTAAAAACCCTTATTTTAACAACTTGACACAACCAAGATGTTGGAATTTGGGTGTGTGAGTGGCATTGACCAAATAATTTTGATATATTCTCTAAATCGAAAAGAGATTATTTTCATATTGAAATATTTTGACCTTATATGTTTCGGGTATCACAAAAATTTAATTGGACAATTCAGATAATCAATTTGTTTCTAAGGCACGAGAAAATAAAGCAAAACACAGAAAGTTGTTATGTGTGTTCTATTCTGGAAGAGATCAATTATATCAGTTAAAACTTAACTGAAAGTTAGTTAAAATCTTTTAAAAACAGTTGACGGGAATGGCGAACCTTTATTAAAAGAGGGGAGGGTCCCCGCCCCCAAGCTCAGGGTTAAAAGTGTAAAAAAGTTATATGTTTAAGGGTATTAACTATCAAGTGAAAGTTTGTTGTTGTTGCAAATGTCTTTGTGCAATCTTCATTAAGCCTTTCAAAAAGGGAGATGATTTGCACACTCCTTCAATTGATTGAGATACTTCAATTTAGTGTGTTTGGACATTTATATCCTCACATGGGTGAAAATGTAAGAGTAATTGTGAGGATATAAATGTCCAAACACGCTAAATTGGAGTGGCCAAATAATTTTATGTAGTGTGCAAATCATCTCTCAAAAAGAAAACAGTTTGTAGTAACTTAAATGAGAATTTATATAAAAGAAGTTTAAATTTACAAAATTGATTCAAACAAATATGTTTGATTACTTTTGTTTCTGAAAAATATAATAATGCATCTAACAGTTTATTACCAAGAAAATTTAGATTATTTCAAGAATTGTATTAGATTCTTATTCTCGATTCGATTATTGCGTTTTGAGTGAAATCAAGTTATGAACAGTTTTAAAATTAGTGACTCGAAATCTGTAGCCGATGGATTTAAGGACATTCAAAAGCCGTTGTATTGAGTTGTAAATAGATTATTTCTTGTATTTCTTTTCATTTAGCTCTTTGGATTTTCTTATATCTATGTATATATACAATGATTTATTTATGTTTTTGAAACAACACTTTTTTTCGCATACTATATCACTATCTCACAATAATTTTGACAAGTGTCTCTAACGAGACTTGAACCCACAACCTCTTACTTCATAAGCAACTTACATATCACTAGACCAAATGCCTTGAGTATATATACAAAGATTTATGATTCGGCCATCCCAGCAAATAAATTCAAGTTCCACCACTGGTTGACAAGAATATTCACCCCTGTTGAGAAAAGGTGTCTTATACATTAGGGAGGTGATTTTCATATTTGTGTTTTTTATTTGCACACACCAATGTGCAGGCAGTTAAAATATGTTATACATAATGTACAACTGTATGATGCATAAAGTAGAGTGTGCTAGTAAAAAATGAGAAATAATTGACACACTCTCATTTTTTTATTGGGACACTCACTGTACAAACAGTTAAAACAGTTTATAATTAAAGTTCATTTATCTAATGCGCATTGTGGAGTGTCCAAACAAAAATTAAGAGTGTGACAATCACTTCTCATAGAAAAAAATAGAGTGTGCAAATCAATGACATCTACATTAGCTCATGCAAGCCAGCGTTTAAATATACACTTTAAAGTAGGGCTGAGCAAACCACCTGAACGGACCGGACCGATCACATTCGGTCCAGTCCTCGGTCTCAGCTTTTGGGCTAATTCGGTCTCGGTCTTGGTCGGTCCAGTCCGGTCCAGTCCGGGACCGATGCTCAACCCTAGTTTAAAGTATCATATACACATGTGAAATTACGAGGAGACAATCTATAAAATGTACACATATCCTTGTGTTGGTTGAACAAGTGCAAATCAGAATATACACAGCGGCCAGTAAGTGTTTTTAAGGACGTAATGTCAAATGTGGTCCTCGACTCCTCGACCACTAAAAGGTTAATCACATGCCACGTTAAACTCTATACAGTTACATATTTAACAAGATTGACTTTGGTTATTACTTATTAAAGTCGGGTGTGTAGGCTGGTTAACGTTGCATGTTATTCACGTTTATGCAAGAATTTAATCAACATAGGAATGGTTAGCGTAAGCCGTAAAGTTTTAAGAAATATTACTATATAGATTAAGAAGTGGATTAACTAACCTTCAAATGATTAATGACTAGCATAACCTTATGTATGATCAGGGGCGGAGATAAGAGGGTCACAAGGGTCACGTGCCCCTCTAGCAAAAAAAAAAAAAAAAAAAAAAAAAAAATGTAGTGTAAATTGTCGAAAATATTTGATTTTTTGTGATCGTTCGAGCAAAATTTTCTGGCTCCGCACCTACGTATCGTACTAGGTTAAGTTCGATGTACATTGAAGTGGTAAACATCTATTTGGCATAAAATAGTAGATAGTGGGTATGTGTCTTTTTGAAGATACGGCAAAGTTTGTTAATGGGTTGGGGTAGGTGGAGGAGAAGGAAAGGTGAGAAGAGAAATTGTCACATCCCTACTAGAGTTGGTGGATTGTTTGTTTGCTATCAACCCATATATGCTCTTAGGGCCCCCGGTCCCATCATCAATTCATCATATAAGTATATAAAATTTGGTATCTCTCCATATTGGTATGAATCATGATCACCTTCAAGCCATTATCTCAATTATTTAGAAAACCATAAATTGGTTGTTACTATGTGTTTTGACATTATATATATGATGATCTATTGGATGTGTTGGATTGTTAATGATGGATTTGACTTCATGATGTTCAAGGTTATCAAGAACAACCATTTCATGATTACCTTGTAGTAGCAACATATGTTCAAAATTTCAGAAAACTTTAAATACATTTTAAGGATTAGAGAAAAATGTGTAATAATCACGAAAATATCGGTTAGGTCACGTAATCACAACTGAAAAGAAATTAACTTCCAAAGTAACCTAAATATTTTCTTAGAGAATTGCTAGACCTACAAAAATACTTTCACAAAACACATCAACAAAATAACTTGTCATTGTTTGATTGGTTTAATAAAAAAGAAGAGAGAGAACTATAGCCAAATACACCGATCAAATAATGCCAAATCATTTTGTGGATGTGTTTTGTGAAAGTTTTTTTGTGCGTCTAGCAGTTCTCATTTTCTTAAGGTATTACTAGAGCACGTGAAGTGAGTTTATGCAAGAAAGTTTTTTACAAATACAAAGTTCCAAGTTTAATATTCAGGGCCGTTTGTATGAGGGTATGGAATGGGGTTTGACTTGAAAAGACATTTAAAACTTGTTTGGTTGCTTCTTTTGAAATGGGGAATGGAATTAGAAATCAAAAAATGATAGTTGGCTATTTTGGTGACTTTCAAGTGGGTATGGTTATTTTTGTGGGCCACTTTAATTTATTTATCTCTATAAATTTTGACCCCATTATATTCTTCATATTTTTTTATAATTATTTTATTGTTCAAAATAATATAGTTTATTTAAACTTTATTATAAAATATATTTAAAAAATATAATTTCTCTCTTCTAAATCTATCCCAAATCCAATTCCTATACCAAATCTAAATCCTAATCCAATACCACTTATGACCCTCCATTTACTTTTAACAAGGGATGTGTTAACCGGACCCTCCCTACCATGGGGGTCCACCTACTTTAGTCAAAATATACAAGTTTTAATGCAGACAGTACAGGCTGCGATAGCACTGTCTTCCACAAACCCTCCTTTGAGGGAGGTCCGGTTAAATGGAACTTTTAACAATGTCAAACCTTATTAAATGCAGGGCTATTTGACCATTTATTGTGTTTAGTTAGAAAGTCATATCGATACACCAACTAATAGCACTTACAATTTCAACCCCACACGTTGGTTTGGTGGTACTTAAAGGCTTAAAGCACTCTTCCAAGCAATTAATTTTTACGCAAAAAGTTGATTTCAACAGTTGATCTAAAATGATGTGAAAGTAAAAATGAGAAGAAAATTGCATTGGTTTTTCATATACATGCAACTCTTTGGGTCCTCAAGGATTGGATCAAAATCAATTTCAAATTCTAATGTGTTCTGTGTTGTTTTTGGAAACATTTATCAAGGAACGTAAAAGTAAATGAATATGGAGTAGAGAAATGGAGGGAAGAAAAGTTATCTCTCAAGTTAGGAATGAAAGTAAAAAAAAAAAAAAAAAAAGAAAAAGAAAAAAGCCTTTTGGTTTGTTGCTATGAAAATTATGAGTATCGGATTCGGTATATGGTAGAATGATAATGGATATAATTAAGTTTATCATTAGCAATGTTTATGTTTAGATGACAAAATATGGTATAAAAAAATGTACGAAGAAAAATGATATTTGAATTTTGTAGTGGAAAGATAACATAAGGCTTATGGAATGGATTGCAAAGGCACCAACTTGACGGAGAATGAGCCTATGAGTATACATTCTATTCTATTATCCATAAAAACTCAAAATATTTTGTATGACTATCATTGTATGGTGGGAAAACCAATGAACCAAACGGTTCCTAAAAGTTTTTGGTTTTAATAAAAAGTTGAAAAAAGAAAAGCTAGCAAAAATACACTTTTGTCATGCAAATACATGTTTCAAAATTGTGTGATTTAAAAAAATATACATATTGCTGCTATAACAAAATGTACAAGTTTCTTTCCTCCTCTTTCATTCAAAAAATGAGGTAAAATATTTTGAACCAGGAATCGGATCGGAGACGGGCCGGATGTCACCGAGTTTTTGCTTATCTGAGAAAAGTATTGAACTGACGGTTTTTCGTTCAGCCGGTTTAATCAACCCAACCAGGTCACGACTTTTTATCAAAATATTTAACAAAACATTTTTTTTTTCCAATCAACCTTTCTTGGTTTAATTGAAAAGTTGAAGTGGTGATGACTAATATTTGTTAAAATTTTATAAAATTGTAAATTATAGTTATAAACAATTTTAGAAACATCTACTAATATAGTTTTACTGTAGACCGTTATACCTTAGAATCACTTGTTGATTGTTGTTCAAAATCTTTGCTATGTTATTATAGATATAGAATTTGAAAACAAAACTTATTGGTAGAGTTTCAATTTTTTTCATCTGTCTAATCGAATGTAAGAATAAAGATAGATAAATCATGAGATCATGCAATACTAAATATTAAATATAGGAAAAATATATTTCCCCGTCTTATATTTATTGTCTATATTTTTTTTATAGATGTATCAAATTAATTGTGCACTTTATATTTTTAATAAGAAAAAAAGATTTAGTGAGGGAATATTATATTTAAGTGGTTGAGAATTATAGTGGTCTCACTTTTATAAAACTTTGTGATTCTTGTCTGTTGACAATAATTTTGAGACGAAAGGAGTACATATGTATAGAACCGGTTCAACCCGATGGTTCAAACGGTTGAACCACTGACCCGATGAACCGGCGTCTAAATCGAATCGATAAAACAAATGGTTTTAAAACATTGGTACCAAAAAATAACAATCTTATTGGCAATTCTCTTTCAATGCAATATCTTTTTTCAAAAACCATCCTCCAAATCAAACATACCACTCTGAACATGGGTAAAATTTTCAATATAAAATTTGAGGAATTTTGAAGGGTTGATGCACCATCACTTTATCATAACTTTTGTATTTTCATGATTGTATCTTGGTTGGTAAGCATAGTTAACTTTTAGCCTTGATGGCTTCCAACCCACCACCACATATCAATGTAATTATAGGGCCATCTTATCCTTTCAACATTCCCTCATTATTATTTTTTTCCCCATTTAGAAATGTGTCATTTTATTGTTCATTTTAATATGTGGGTGGATCATCAATTATTACTTTTCATCTAGTGATCAAAATTGCTTTTCACATATCAATCTTTTTAATCAATTGAGAAAGAAAAACAAAACTTATATGATTTATCAAGGGTGTATTCACAATTATCTAAAAAACTGACTTAAAGATAACATGGTAAAAGATAACATGGTTGAAAATTAGTAGTACGTTAAGTTTAACTAACTATGTTTGACTATGGCATGTTAATGGTGTTTAAAGTTTACCGACTCAATATTTTATTACTAATAGTAACTTTTAAAGTCTAAACTCTTATCTTAAAGTTTTTTTTAAGATAGTTTGATGTAATTGTTTGATATTGGAGAATACCAATTCAAAATGGTTGACTTCTTTTGGAGATGGATGACATTAGATTATGGAAGACTTTGCTGATATTAGTATCTTGTTTATATCTGAAATAAATATTAGGTTTGATAAGTTCAATGTAAAGCAGATAATGTTTTTTATAATCACCTCCAATAGACACATCCTTTTTATTAACAAGTTGGTCAATTGCTCATAGCAATATAATATTACATATTGTTATTTACTTTTGAGATAAGTTTCGTTAATGTCACGTGTTTTTAGTCGGTGAAAAATATCTTATTTTTTATTAAAAAATAAAAATTATTAAAAATAAAAACTGAAAGATTTTTGTCGACTTTAAAAGAAAATAAACAATTAAAAAAATTAAAAAAATAATAAAATTCTCACTTTCAAAATTTTAACTAAAAAAATAAAAACCTCAATCTACCTTCTTCACTTTTTTCTCTCTAGCAAAAAGGAAAAAACGAGATTTTCCCATTTATTAACGTCTTATTCTAATCCTAATCACCATTAGTAAGATCTTTATCTTCTATCATTGTCGTCGCCGCCACTCACCTTCGCAATCTAAAATAATTTTCGTTTTAAAAGAAAAACATAACTCAATCTAAACGGGTTTTCAAAATTCTCAACTCTTCTTTAGAGAAAAAAAAAAAAAAAAAAAAACTATTTTCTTCTGGAAAAAAAAAATAAATAAATAAATAAAATCCACAACTAACTGCTATCGGCTTGTTTAGTGATGGAAAACTCATATGTTATCCAGAAAGATTTTTCTAAAAAACATAAGAAAATAGAAAACGCGTTTAAATTGGGTTTTTTCCAAAAATTTTCTTGGGAAGATGGAAAACCTGTTTTCTAAGTTTATAACTAAGTTTTGGAAAACTCTTTTTATGAGTTCTCCATAAGTTTTCTATTTTAGAAAACCCCGTCTAAACACGTTTCAAGTATTCTCTAAAAAAATAGCTCTCCTATTCTTAAAAAAACTAAAAAAAAACTATTTTCATTACTAAACGCAACCTTTAGTTACTTGAGTACTTGACTATTAAATTATGCATAATCAATCTTTTGATAAAATTGCATCAAGATAAAATACGAGCTTGACTCGTTCACTAAAATTTTGAGACCCCATAAACCGAGTGTGTTAACTTAAAGTCGATATCTCATTACAGCATTCAAAGAAGGTTTTGTGTTCGATTTGACTAAGTCGATATACTTTGTGTTGACGTGTTCAAGGCGTTGGACGTCCGCCAAATGATCACGACATTAGTAAAATCGTGTGTATTTTTAATCCAAAGAGTCTACCAAACTTTGATTTGAGCCACTATCTATCCAATATATAAGAAAATAGTCAAAAAATTCGTCTACCAAAAAAAAAAAAAAAAAAAAAACCTGATTTATTAAACCAAGTCCTACATGAAAATGACCAATAAAACTAACATTGATTTGCTATCTTATCTTGCTTGATCAAGACATGAAATTAATAGCATATGATAATGATTTAACCCGTTGAATCCTACTCCGTATATTGTATGATATCTTCCAAACAACTAATAATCGACGTTTTACCTAATTGTTGTCATTACTTAACATCTAAAACTTGTTCTCATTAGCTTAATTTTTACGTACATCTTCTTACGTCCAATAATTTAACTTAATGAAGTGATATATATGTAACTTTCATGACCATAATACTTGACACGTTTTCTCGATTTTTGATGTAATATATATTACTCGATAATGACTTTTAAACATAGTTTATAGTGATGGCTGAGCTTAGATTGTACTAGGGTCATTGTAGCACATGTTTTGAAAATCTAATCCAAATTCCAAGCACAATGAGGTGATCACCATGAACGTATTCATGCTGCAGAGCCTTTTTTTTTTCTTTTTCTTTTTTTTTTTGAAACGGTAAATATATTAAGAAACCAGCAAACGGGAAACAAAGAGAAAAACACCAGGCTCCAAGCAGGAGACAAAAAAATTAAAATACAAGAAAAGAGAGAAAAGAAAAGCGACCTATAAATCACCAAGACTAAAACGCTACCGGTTCCTAAGTGATGAGAAACAAAGGTTGGGAGAAGACATCCACATGCACCAGTAAACACCAATTTTAGAGCACCTATTTGAAACCCATAGACGAGACATCCGTTGGAGATGGGGGAAAAGATTTTTACGGAGAATAGATGGCGCGTCACTAGGAGACGCATGAACTACTTCATTTTGCCACTTCCAGATATACCAGACAAGGGACCAAGTAACCTCACGGAAAGCTTTAGCAGCCCACTTGTTAACGAAAAAGATCCTGGACCCATAGATAAAATCATCCAAAGAAAACCCCGACAAATCCACACCCCACCAACTCCCAACCTTAGCCCAAACCGATTTTACTAAAGGGCAATTGACGAGACAGTGATCTAAAAGCTCAATCTCCAAGTAACAGAGAGGACAAAGAGTGGACGAGACCGGAATACCCCTAGTGTACAGGTTGGGCTTTGATGGAAGTTTGTTTAGAGAAGCACACCATAAGCAAATACTAGGTTCATACCGAGCTTTTGTGGCAGCGAATAATCATGTATGCCCATAGATCTTAAACTTTCCTGACATAAAAACATTGTTTTCTTGCTAAAAAAACCTAGTTCTCCATAGATTAATCTCACTGAATATGCATATATTGTACGATTGTACATTCACAACAATGAGTATTCCTGCTCGATCGCTACAATTAAATCATTGAAGTGTAAATATTGTAAGCTCGATACTCGGTTAGCTAATAACATAAAATCATAATTAGTTAATCGACACAATTTAGGTTTATTAACACTTGAATTATCCATGACTATCTTCAAGTTAGGTGACAATTAGACAAGTAGATAAGTGGAAATAATATAAGCAAAACCTAATTAATATTTGGTTAGAGAATCATAAGATGTTGGGTAGGATGGATGATCAAACTCTGAAAAAAATAGACCACTTATCCTATGTGTTTGGCATGATTTGTCGTTTATTGCTACAAAATGCTATATTTGTCAATGAATGCAACATTATTGTCTTGAAGCTGTTTAAAAATGTTCTAATGCTTTTAACATACTCAACTTCAAATATGATCAAAATTCTTATCACCTTTATATTATTGTTGTAAGTCTTTTGGGAGGGTTCTTGGATACCATCTCTAAAAATAATTATGTGAATCTCAGTAACCAAAGTTAATAATGAATTGTAATAAAACATGTTAATTATAATAAGCCTTATAGGAGATATTGGTTGGACGTGTTTCTTATCTTTTAACTTGTAAACTTGTAATAATCAGATAATTATTTGTTTTCGTGTTAGAAAATCGACCATGGATCATTTAAAGCTAACACTTTTAATGAGTAATTCCAAATCTTTTATATAATAAGAGAAAAATGTTTTAGGACATTCATTTATTTTATTAATTAATAGGAGAACTCAATTGCAAAATCAAACCATCTTATTAATTACTACGTAGTATAAAAAGCTAAAATTTAATTAGTTTGGTCAAACTATTGATAAATTTGACGGAAAAATTTTGTGAAGAAAAAAATTGAAAATACACGTGGCCTTGTGAGCTATTTGTTCATTTATTTATTTAATTATTTATTTATTATTATTTATTATTTATTTTTTATTTATTTATTTTTTAATTTCATACTTAAGTATAAATAACGTTTTTAAGTATAAATAACATTATATTTTGATTAGTTAATAAAATTTACCATCAAACCTTAAAATTTTTAAAAGAGGCTAATCTTAAATCTAATTTTATGCACTTAAGTTTAAAATCCTCAATTTCAACAATTTTTAAAATTTTATTTGTTTTATAAAAACACCATATTCTTTAAACATTTTTAATAATAATAATAATAATAATAATAATAATAATAATAATAATAATAATAATAATAATAATAATAATAATAATATATTATTATTATTATTATAATAATAATAATAATAATAATAATAATAATAATAATAATAATAATAATAATAATAATATATTATTATTATTATTATTATTATTATTATTATTATTATTATTATTATTATTATTATTATTATTATTATTATTATTATTATTATTATTATTATTGATCGTAATACTAAAAACACCACCAACGGAATCGCTTATATGTTATTAGTATATGCTTAATATTGAATATAACATATATAAACAATAATTTTTAATAAATTTGAATTATGTAAAAATACAAATTAAACTACTCAAATAATAAGATTATTAAACAAATTTGACCATATTTTCAAATCGAGCAAATATAGTTGAAAATTTATTATTAGTTATAGTCATTGTCTGAACTTAATCCACGTATATTAACCCGTGCGCACACGCCAAAAACTAGAACACGGTTAGCTATAAATTAATATATTCGAAAATTTATAGATGGACGAGATTATAAGTATTAAAATGAAAGCACGATTTATAAATACGCACCATACAAATTTAGTTAAAATATAATTGTTAGTTGTACTCATAGTCTGAATCTCGTGCGTGTAATATCACATTTACAAAACATTAAAAAGTTGTTATATTCTTATATGCCTGTATATTAAACTGAAATTTTAAAAATAAATTTGATTATGCGTAAATTTCATGCGTGTACGGGACTTATAACTAGTAAGATTAAAATCATTAATTTGATATTTTAGTTATCTTTGCGTAAATAGTTTGAATTTTGGAATAATAATGGATCGTTGTAAGCTTTCTAATTTCTAATGAGTTCGTTCACTATCAATACGTGGGCTTGGAGAAGGCCTGTTAAGGATGGGCCGATTCTACCAACTTTTAGTGATCCGGTTAAGATTAGGTTCGTTGTTGTCGTCCAAACAACATGGATCATTTGTCGCCTTGTCGGAATCAAACTTTCTTTGATGCACAACCTCCTAGGAAAGACACTCTTAGAGATGAGATTAGAACTTTATAGCATTTGTTGGATTTCACAAAAATCTTAAACTTGAATGTATATCTCAATTGTATTTTTTTTCTAGCGTCTTGCTAGCTTTAATGATATCCACCGTTAAAAGAAAAACTTTGAAAATACATGCTAAACAATACCAAGTCAATGGAGACTTGAAACTTCGTCATGAACATGTGACCATGAATTCTGATAGGCCTAGCTAATGTAGCAGTTTATTTTCATTCACATGCTCAAATCAAAATTTTAATTGCCGTTAATTTTAGCGCACAAACATATAAATTAAAAGCCTAATGTATGACTTGCACGTTTTGAAACCATCATGTTCAAGATATTCTATATTAGTTTTGTAGGAAAATTTCTGGAAGGCTCCATCTACGAAGGGTGTTGAATCTTTTTGTACATACAAAGAGTAATATAAATAGGTGATGGTTTCATTTAGCACTACATATATCAATTTTTTTTTTTTTTTTTTTTTTTTTTTTTGTTTGTTTGTTTAAAACATGCGATACAAGAAAACATTATTATGCTTCTTCTTTCATTAGTCGACTCACATACAAATTGACCATTTGTACACATTTTTTCTTTACACTTTATGAACTGTGAACTCTATTTTTAGGATATTCACACTTATAAGTATGTAAAAATTATTCGTATTTATAAGTCTGATAAGCATCAACCGTCATACAAAAGTTCACATTTTCAATTGTGAAAACAAAAAATCACACTTAAAAATGTGAGTTAGTTATTGCGTCTTCACATTTTTTACTGTGAAGAAATATATAAAAACTTCACACTTAATATGTGAAAAGGGTTAAATTTTATCACGCTTTAAAACTTGAAACAAGATAATATATGGGGAAAAGTTCACACTAACCCGGTGTGAGGTTTTGTTTTTAATAAAAATTAAACAAACACTTATATATAAGAAAATACTAGTTTGTAACTCATTGTGAGGTTTCTTTTTAATAAAAATTAAACAAATAATTATAGATAAAAAATATTCGATCCATTGTCCATAAACACAGGCTCGGTTCGAGCCCTAACCATCATTCATTTCAAACGACGTTGATTGTATGATTCATATCTGATCGTCGCTTTCAGGTATACTTTTAAACTGAATTTGTTGATTTTTGTGTTTGTTTCAGTTAGGTTTAGTTACAGAGATTTGTGATATTATAATGCGATAGAGGCGAATTAGGTGTGTTATGTATGGCTATGGTTTGAAGCTCGGGTTAGTATGGTGATTTAGGTTGTGCACGAAAGGTGTTTCATGAAATGTCCATTAGAGAATGATACTTGCGTAATATCTATCGTGTTAGATTTTGATATGCAAAAATTGTTTGGCGTGTTATTTACTATGCCTTTTCACTGTAGTTAATTTACTTTGAGAATTAGTTAGACTATATTCGTAATTGATATGAAAATTGTTGTCTCGTATGTGTTTTTAGTGTTGAATTAATATTTTAAAATAACCAATATGCTATGATTTTACAGTAGTTTATAGATATGAAATTGTTATGTTCTTTGTTTAATTTTGTGTAAAAAAGTATAAATACTTGTTAGTTTAATTAGTTGTGTTTTCATTATTTTTGTAACATCTATTTGAATAATTTATGTGAATAACTTTTTTAAAAGAAATACGATTACTTATACTTTCTTAATATTCTACATAAATCGAAGAACAAAAGATCACCACATTTTGTCGAGATCTTTGAGGTTGCACATAAAACAACAGAAGGATCTTATGTTGAAGATGCATCAAGAGATCTCCTGGTATATATTTATTTCGCTGATTGAATTTTAATTTTTACTAAAAGTACATGTATCAAGCTATTTCTTAATCTTTTATGCAATCTTTCAGGTTCAAGCAAACAAAGAGATATCAAGAAAGATCTCGGAGTTAGGTTGTCCAAAAGAGGAGATTGATAATGAAAAGCGAGTTGCTATTGATAGGGATTGTAAACAGAGTTGAGGAGACAAGCATAAAGAACCAAAAGACTACATTGTATTGATGTGATAATGATAAAAGAGATTACAGAATAACTTACAGAAAACATAGAAAACCTAATAACTAAACGGGCATAAACTAAACTAATCTAATATGGGCCTAATAAAACGTACTATTAATTCTAACATCCCCCCTCAAGCTGGAGCATATCAGCTTGTTACAAAAATATAAAATCCAAAAATAATAAGCAAAAGTCTTCCTCGAAGCAATAATCCAAATCTTCAACGGAAAGCTAACTGAATCTAATCAAAATGCGAAGCAACCTGAAACTCGGAATAGGTCTCAAACCAAATGAAGAACGAAGCAACTTGAACCAACAATGTCGGAACATGTCTCAACTTAAATGAAGAAACGAAGCAACCTCAAAAGGTCTCTGCTAACCCAAAATCCCAATGACGAAGCAACCCAAACTGAGGTCTCAACTTAACCGAAATACTAAGCAACCGGAACAGATGTTCAAGTCTCAACTTAACCAAAATATGAAGCAACCAGAACAGATGTTCAGGTCTCAAGTAACCAACAAATTCAGGAAACGAAGCAACTTGTTGAGAACAGGTCTTTACTAATCACAATATCCCAAATGAAGCAACCAACTGGTCTCGACTAACTAAAACTCAAATCTAAGTCCAAAAAATCCAAAAGAGCATAACCAAAGTCAAATGGTCTCATCGGGGACCAAACACAACTTTTATTAACAAAAAACTAAATCATAACCCAATAACTAAGCAACTGAAACCAAGCTCATAATCATTCATTGATTCATCATCAACATAAATCTGAATTATCTCGTGAGAATTAACTGAAATCTTCAATATTTCGGATTAACAATCTGAGTCAAACTCCAAGATCAGAATGAATAACCATGGTTATTCAAAACCCAAAGATATTCCCAAAACCAAAGTCATCTCCATCATCACCAATCACCAATAATAAAAATCAGACACCTCAACACTAATAACCAATAATCGGTCACGAAACTCAGAATTAATAGCCAACACTGTCCATCAAATCAGAACCGAAAGCAAATAAAAATCAAAACACTCATAACTAATGACCAGCAACCCATCACCACAAAAATATAAGAACCTTAACAAATTTGAAACATAAAAACATCACAAATCAGATCAGATCTCACCGGGGATCTGGTCGGAATTACCAGACGAACGGACCTGGAAATATCTTCAGTTAAAAACCACAGGATCTGTGCTCACGATGGCGGCGCGTCGGCCGCTGATGGCAGCGCGTAGGTGGTTTTTCGGTGACAGGATTTTGGGGGTTTTGCAATTCGTGAGTAACTGAATTCAGGGAGGTGAGATCTAAAATGCACTTAGGTATCTCAAGGTACCTTCTTCAAAATTAAAACTCGAAACCCTAATTGGAACAATAGCGTAAAATCCAAACCTTAACTAGAACTAAACCCTCTCTCTGATACCATGTAAACAGAGTTGGCGAGACAAGTATAAAGAACCAAAAGACTACATTATATTGATGTGATAATGATAAAAGAGATTACAAAATAACTTATAGAAAACATAGAAAATCCAATAACTAAACGAGCCTAAACTAAACTAATCTAATATGGGCCTAATAAAACATACTATTAATTGTAACAGGGATGTATGGATAGATCTCCTCAGTCCGGAAAGGGAAGCTCTTGGCTATGGGGTAGGGGTAACAAAATCCCAAGTTACAAGTTTCAATAATGAAGTAAGGAAAATTTTATGAATTCAAAATATGTTCATAAGCTTTTAGTTCAAACTATGTCACAAACCTCAATAATAGAATCTCATAATAGAACAATAGCCTTTGAATAAGATAGTGGAAACTTTAAATAAAACATCAGAGTCTCATAATGAAAAAATGGCTTTTCAGAATTAGAAACTAGAATCACAAACTAAGAAAGTCGAGGAACTGCGAAAACACGGTTGGCGGATTTAGAGAAGAACTTAAACTCTTTTAGACTATGTATATGTGAAACATATGGAAGCCAAAACACTAAAGATGAAGAACAAGATATATTTTCAAAGATTGCATTCCGGGAAGATAGTGCTTTATTCTCTTGAAACATGCGAGTTTTACACAAGCAAGCGTAATAATATCTAGGAAAGTTTGAGGATAGCTTTGAAAAAATTAACCATCTTCCACATAATGCATAGATTGAACCAAGTTGGTCATAGCTAAACTATATTATTTTGTTATTTTTTTACTTTGTAATAGTATGAGGCAAGTTAAACCATTCACATTTTGATACGAGCAGAAATAGAATGCACATACAAAGCACGTGAAATGATCTAACACCCGTTCAAACTTAGGCGGGGAAGTTTGTTATCTAACTAGAGTTGACCGCCTATAAATAGTCATTCCTACTTTCATTTACATTTCATGCAAAATTGTAATCTTCTTGTTTCTCTCTAATCTGTAATCTTTAAACCAAAATCTTTCCATAACAAATCATTTCGGTTATCATTCTTCTCTTTGATTTCCCTAGTGTTTATATATTGAATTGTTCTTCATTTGCTAGTGATTTCTAGAACAACACCTATCAAATGGTATCAGAGCTGCTATCTTGGCAACTCTATCGTCTTCTCCGATTAGTGTCCGGCGAGTTTGTTATTTTTTCGGCAAGTTTGTTATTCTTCCAGCAAGTTTGTTATTTTTCCGGTGAGCAGTTAAATTTCCAGCGAAATAAGATGGTAATGGTTACAATAAACACAGTCATGAGAGCCTGGTAATGTTGAAACACCAACCATAACTGAATTGTATCAGTTAATCAAGAAACTGGATGAACAAGTAGATAAATTGTGTGCCAAGATTAATGATCGTGTAAGGACCTTTAACCAACCAGAAAATTGTGTAAATGTTAATCAAGAACATGTTCATTGTCATAATAAGGGTGAAGTCTAAAGATACCCAACAAACTTCCTTTAAAAGAACGAAATACGCAACCAACTAAATCTATTTCTAGTATCGCTAAAATAATTTCAAATTTTAAACTATATACACAATATTGACCGGAAGGTGACCTGTTTGACCGGTTATCACTTAGAAAAGTTATAGTAATGGTCCTTGTAGTTTGCGTTGACTTTTACCGGTCATTCATTGACTTTTTTTCCAGTTATAAAAGTTACAGTAATGGTCCTTGTGGTTTGCGTTGACTTTCACATTTAATCCCTTGACTTTTTCACTTTTTATTTTTAATTTTTAATTTCTTATTATTTGTTTACACTTATTAATTATTATGTTTTTTTTACCACTTATTCATACACTATTTTTTTTACACTTATTCACACACTATTTTTTTTAACACTTATTATACTTCTTTTTACCACTTATTCATATACTAATATTTTTTACACTTATTCAAACACTATTTTTTTTTTTACACTTGTCACACATTTTTTTTTTTCATACACTAATTTTGTTACCACTTAGAAAAATGACACTATTTTTTTTACACTTTAACGCAACTTTAGATAAAAAATTTATTTTTAGGAAAAAATTTCTAAAAGTCGCGTTATTCTTATACATATACTTTACACCCCTCATGTGACTTATATTTCTTAAAAGGCAATTTCATATCTCTCATTATTTTAGTTGGAAATTTCATATATACCCAAATATGCATTAAAAAAATTGTACATTATGCATTTAATATTTGCACTTTGGGTATATATAAAATTAATCATGAAAGTAGGGTGATATATGAAATTAATCATTCTTAAAAGATTTTTTTTTCTCTAAACATTGCATTAGAGTATAAGTATAATAAGTGTAAAAGTGAAGAAGCAAAATTATCACTTTACAAAAAACAATTTTTCTCTAAGCGAATTTTTTGAAATAAAGGTAAAAATATTTTTGTTTCTTCTAAACGTTGCGTTAAAGTATAAGTACAATAAGTGTAAAAAGAATTAGTATCATTTTCCTAAGTGGTAAAAAAATTAGTGTATGAATAAATGAAAAAACTAAAAAAAAAAAAAAAAAAAAAAAAAAGTGTATGAATAAGTGTAAAAGAAATAGTGTGTGAGTAAGTATAAAAAAATAGTGTAATAAGTGTAAAAAAAAATAGTGTATGAATAAGTGGTAAAAATAAGTATAATAAGTGTAAAAAAAATCGTGTGTGAATAAGTGTAATAAGCGTAAAAAAATAGTGTGTGAATAAGTAGTAAAAATAAGCATAGTAAGTGTGATAAGTGTAAAAAAAAAATAGTGTGTGAATAAGTGTAAAAAAATTAGTGTATGAATAAGTGGTAAAAAAAGCATGATGAGCGTAAAAAAATAGTGTGTGAATAACAGAATAAGTGTAAAAAAATTGGTGTATCAATAACTGGTAAAAAGAGTATATTAAGTGTTAAAAAAATAATAAAAAATAAAAAATTAGTTTATGAATAAATGAAAAAAGTTAAAAGAAGTCAAGGGACTAAATGTGAAAGTTAACGCAAACCACAAGGACCATTAAAATAACTTTTATAACTAAATAAAGTCAAGGGATGATCGGTGAAAGTCAACGCAAACTACAAAGAATATTATTGTAACTTTTCTAAGTGATAACCAGTCAAACAGGTCACCTTCCGATCAATATTCCGTATATTGTTCAAAATTTGAAAGTATGAGGAGAGTTATTTTACATACAAAACTTATCCTACATACCAAGGGACTCATCCTCACCATTCATTTAAAAAGAAATAAATGGCTGAGATTAAAAACATTTTAATATTTTACTCATTTTTTATAATTTAAATATCACTTAAACCGTTAATCGTTAAGTGAAAATAATTACACCATCGCGACGAGTATTTAATTATCTTTCTATAGATAGGCACTTTGATATATTTTCAACAAAAAAAAATTTTAGTTTTTTTTACGTTACCGAAAAAATCACATGTGATATATCACATGTGATATGTATATCTAATACAACATGTGATATTAGTGTAATATCACATGTGATATGTAATATCACATGTGATTTTTTCGGTAAAAAAAAAAAAAAAAAAAAAAAAAAAAAGGTAAAAAAACTAATTTTTTTTGTTGAAAATATATCAAAGTGCCTATCTATAGAAAGATTATTAAATGTTCATCGTAACGGTATATTTTTTTCGCTTAACGATTAATTGTTTGAAAGATATTAATATTTGAAAAAAATGATGAAAGTAGGTTTTTTAAATTGTGGGATTAATCTTATCAATTAAATCAAATAAAGATGAGTGTGGAGTGTATCTTATATCTGAAACTATTTTAGCAATACTTATTTTGTTATTTGTTACGTATCTTTACACTTCACTCTCGTAATAATGATGTGATCTTGGGAATAAACAACAGAAGAAATGGTAGAATTAGTGATGGTAAAAAAGATGCATATAAAATGTTTCGATGAAATGTAAGGCTGCATGCAATAACGACCGAGACCGACTCGGTCTTAGTTGATCGAGTCGGTCGGCCTTAGTGTGGGGACGAGGTCGCGACCGAGAAACAAGGGAAGATGACTTGGAGTCGGTCTCCATCTCAACCGAATTTTTATTTGTAGTTTGATCCACTTTTCCTCACATTTAATGTGTTAAGACCGTTTGTGAAAAAAAAAAAAAAAAAAAAAAAAAAAAAAAAAAAAAAAACTTAACTTAACGTTTGAAAAATTGACGTTGGGCAAAAAAAAAAAAAAAAAAAAAAATCCCCTATAGATACACAACAAAACAGCACTTCAATTCACACAATCTCACATTTCTTTCTATTAAAAATGTCTAAGAAAACACCACAACAACAAGCAAAAGGACAGAAATCCCGTTTACCACAATAAAACATCCCGCAATTATCACCGGATTTGACTTTCCGGTTAACCGGTGTGTCACCAACCATCAATTTCCGACCTCGTTCTCTTGATTACGAATCTCAACGACCTCCACAACAACAAACATTCAATCCATTTGCTATGCATCATAATATTAATCTTCCATTTGTTCCCCCGTATCAAAACAACCAACAACCACAACAAAGCAACTCTCGTCAAAGCCAACAATCTATGTATGGCTCCCCCGAATCATGCTATCGTCCAACAATGGACTCATCAATGTCTTCCTACTCTAATTACCAAAATTATTCTCCGGTAAACAACATCAATCTTGATGCTTGTGATTTTATGGAACAATTAGAAAACAATCCGGATTTTTATGTTGAAATCGGTTCGGGTTATCCGAGTCAACAAATGTCACCGGGTTATCCAGGTTCGGGTCACAGATCGTATCACGATTCAGTTCCAAATGATGATCTTGTTGGTGACGACGACAACACTATTTCTGAAGAGATGTCACCGGTCAAACCAAAGAAGCGTGCTGCAAAGGCTAAGAAGAAGGCGGTTGAGAAAGAGGTTGAGGAAAAGGTTGACAAAGACATCTCGAATTGGTCAAAAGAGGAACAAATCGCGTTGTGCATGGCTTGGTGTGATTCGTCGGAGGATAGCATAGTTGGAACCAACCAAAATTCTAAGGGATTTTGGAAGAAAGTGATTACATACTTTGAAAAGGAGGTCGGTGAAGGGAGATCGTACAACTCAATTACTAGCAAGTGGAAAAATAGTATTCGTCCTAGAGTTGGTGCATTTTGTGCCATTTAAGACAATTGTTATGAGAATTTTGGAAGTGGTGCGAATAATCTCAATATTTACCAAAGAGCGTCTAAAGAATATGCAATAATGATGAGGCACACGTTTCATTTGGATCATTGTTGGGAGATTTTGAGGGAGCATCCGATTTGGAAGAAAAATGAGATGCCGCATTTTTTAAACCAAAATGAGGGTCGAAAAAAACGAAGGACTTCTGACACGGGCTCGGATGCGCCTAGTAATGAAGAACCTCGAAATGAGCGACCGGTTGGGCGTGATGCAGCTAAGAAAAATAAGGCTACTAAGAAGAAATCGTCGGGGTTTAGTTTGGATGGGGTAGCCGAAAAATGGAAAGCAATTACGTCAAAGGCATGGGGTAAGAAACAGGAGCTTGCAGACGGATACTACAAATTGAAGGAAAAAGAGCTGGAGCAAAGGGATAAGGAGTTGGCGCTGGAGCAAAATAAAGCGAAGCAAGAAGACAGTGTTGGAAAAATGGTATTTGCAATTGAGTTTTTACAAACTTTGGACATAATTTAATGTATGTATATGTTACATATATTTATGTTTCTTGGGGGCGTTTTGTTCTCCTCCAAGAGAGCTTCGCAACGAGCTAAAGTATGTCCAAAATAGAGTTGAAATAAATGAGATATCGTGTCTCAAAGTGAGGCACGGGAAACACAAAAATGGAAAAGTCCCACATCGCCCAAAACAAGAAGTGAATGCTTGTTTATAAGGAATTGTTGGTATTTGCTTCCAAATTCCTTTAGGTGAGCTATGCTCCCACTCCTACGCGCGCGCGCAGGGTGGGGGGGGGGGGGGTGCAGATTGTGGGATTTCTGGGCCAAAATGAGTTCGAAGCTTCTGAACTCATGCGAGCCCGCGCCAACCTGCGGACATGAATGCAGCACCGAAATCTCGCCTACGTGCGTATCTTTTTGCTGCAGATTCGGGGGTCTTTCTTTCCAGTTTCTGTAAATCTATTTTAGGAATAGATTTCAAACTTGTGGACAAAGTTTACAGAATATATTGTTGTGTAAATAAAAGATATGCAAATCGTGTTTATTGTATAACAGATTTGCAAATCGGGTTAAATTTTAATAGAAATTCTGTCTTGGTGACCAAGACAAGTATTCCCTATAAATTAAACCCATCTCATTCGGTTTTGAGACACAGAAAAAAACGCAGCTCTATACCATACGAATTTCAGCATTCTCTTCGATCAGAAACACGCATGATTTCCATGACCTTTCTGGCAAGTAAGTCAAGTCCGGCTGTACAACAGCTTTTGATGTTGTACCCTGGGAAACAGACGGCGAATCTGTTTTAAGAGAATCGTGTTAAACACGAGCCTCGTCCTTTACTGCTTATTATTTACTTATCATTCATAGTGTCTGTCTTCTGCTTTTACTCCATTCTGTCTGTATTTAATATTCTGTTATTTATTTACGTTCTGTTAATTTTATTATTGTCCTTGTAATCTGATTTTAATATAAAGTGTACACCGTTTCCCACAGCCTTAAAACAGATTCGGTTTAACCGAATAAAACACTTTGTTTAAATCAGATTAATTTTTTTGACAGATTTATAAACTGTTTTCTGTCGAAACCTTGTTGAGTTTCTTTGGAAATCAGTTTTAATTAAACAGATTTAATTTACAGATTTGGTGTACAGATCTATAACCTTTTTTTTAAGCAGTTGTTCTAATCAGTTTATTGAAACCAAGATTGAGTTTCTATTAACTGATTTATCGAAACCAAGATAGAGTTTCGTTGAGTCAGATCTGGTACAAGTAGATACTGATTTGCAACAGTTTGTTTAACTGTTTGTGTTTGATTTTCAGGATGACAAACACTACTCCTCCTGGGACTACTACTGTGCATGGTGCGCCAGTGACCAACACAGTTGTTAATCATGCTGACCAGAAAAATTCAATGGGCAGAATTTTAAGAGGTGGCAACAGAAGATGTTCTTTTATCTCACTACTTTGAACCTTGCGCGGTTCTTAAAAGAGAACCCACCTCAAGTGGAACCTCCTGCTGAAGGTCAATCCTCTAATCAACAGGCTGTTCAAGCCTTGGAAGCATGGAAACATTCAGACTTTTTGTGTCACAACTATGTTTTGAATGGTTTGGTTGACTCTTTGTACAACGTGTACTGCAAGACCAAGACTGCCAAAGAATTATGGGAGTCATTGGAACGCAAGTACAAAACTTAGGATGCTGGTACAAAGAAGTTCGTGGTAGCACGCTTTTTGGATTACAAGATGGATGATTCAAAGAAAGTGATGAGTCAGGTTCAAGATCTGCAAATTTTGCTACACGACATTCATGTTGAAGGAATGACTTTGAGTGAAACTTTTCAAGTTGCTGCTATTATTGAAAAGTTACTTCCAAGCTGGGTAGAATTCAAGAACTACCTGAAGCATAAGTAAAAGGAGATGAGTGTTGAAGACTTGGTTGTTCGTCTTCGTTTTGAAAAGGACAACAAGCTGGCTCAGAAAAACACTTATACGCCTGATTCTGCCAAGGCAAATTTGGTTGAGCATGCTTCGTCATCTTCAAAGTCTCGTGTCAAGGGAAAAGGCAAGGGCAAAGGAAAGAATGACAAGAAAGGCAAAGGGAAGTCAGAGTACCTTGCTCCTAAAGCTGCAATTGTGAAACAGCAGTTCCAAGGGGTGTGTTTCAATTGTGACCAGCCAGGTCACCGTGCTGCTAACTGTAAGATGCCGAAGCGGGTGACTCCACGCGAGGTAAATATGGTGAATGATGTGGACATGATTGCTATGGTTTCTGACGTCATTGCCATGATCTCTGAAGTTAACCTGGTAGGTTCCAACAACACGGAATGGTGGGTTGATACTGGGGCTACCCGTCATGTGTGTGCTGATAAGAGTATGTTTCACTCTTTCAGAGCGGTTGACAATGGAGACAAGTTGTACATGGCCAACTCTGCAATTGCTGATATCAAGGGCGAAGGAGATGACATCCGAGAAAGAGCTATATCTTGGAAGTCAATTGCGGATATCTGACATAAAGGATTCTAGATCGACTAGTGGATATGTGTTTACACTAGGAGGGGCAGCTATATCTTGGAAGTCTTCCAAGCAAATTGTTATAGCTAAGTCCACGATGGAATCAGAATTTATCGCGTTAGATAAATGCGGACAAGAGGCGGAATGGCTACGACAATTCGTAGAGGACATACCAAGGTGGCCTAAACCGGTAACGGCCATTAGTATACATTGTGATAGTCAATCGGCAATTGGCAGAGCTCATAGCATAATGTATAATGGAAAGTCCAGACATATCCGTCGTCGACATAATTCGATACGACAACTACTCTCAACAGGAGTTATCTCAATTGACTATGTGAAGTCAAAGGATAACATCGCGGATCCGCTTACAGAAGGCTTAAGCAGAGAGTTAGTTAGTAAGTCGTCTAAAGGAATGGGACTAAAGCCCTTGAAGGAATGAGTTTCTATGAAGGAAAACCTAACCCAGTTGACTGGAGGTCCCAAGATCTGGGTTCAATAGGACAACCTAATAATAGAAATGTGGGGGAAGCCACGTCAATGTGGGGGAGTTACTTATATATTGTAACTTCCTAGTCCATTCCTATAACAAATGTGACTTGTTGAGAGGTTAAACATATGGCTTTTTATGATTCAGGATGAAATCATAAAGCATAATGGTTCAAGATGAAATCACAAAACATATGTTTTTAATGATTCAAGATGAAATCACCTATGTGAGAGAGAAGTGGGGTCGCTTCGAAGGGAATTGTGGGGGGCGCAATTCCTAAGAGCTCTTGCAGAACCAGGCTAGTATTCATGACCATAACGAATACGACTATGAGGACTTGACAAGGTCAGGGAGAGTTTTGTGTGAGTGTGTATTGTCGTCTACGTAAACAGATGTTGAGTTCAAGGACATCGCGTCTACTCAGATCTAGGAGACTAAGTGCATCTCACAAGGGAAGGTTCAAAGGGTCACACCTACCTATCCTATGCAAGACTTAACCGCAGAAATTTCGCGGAAACTTTCGTGTGTTTTCGACCGATCTCCATTCATGTGGGCGATTGTTGGAAAAATGGTATTTGCAATTGTGTTTTTGCAAACTTTGGACATAATTTAATGTATGTATATGTTACATATATTTATGTTTCTTGGGAGCGTTTTGTTCTCCTCCAAGAGAGCTTCGCAACGAGCTAAAGTATGTCCAAAATAGAGTTGAAATGAATGAGATATCGTGTCTCAAAGTGAGGCACGTGAAACACAAAAATGGAAAAGTCCCACATCGCCCAAAACAAGAAGTGAATGCTTGTTTATAAGGAATTGTTGGTATTTGCTTCCAAATTCCTTTAGGTGAGCTATGCTCCCACTCTTACGCGCGCGCAGGGGGGGGGGGTGCAGATTGGGGGATTTCTGGGCCAAAATGAGTTCGAAGCTTCTGAACTCATGCGAGCCCGCGCGACCTGCGGACACGAATGCAACACCGAAATCTCACCTACGTGCGTATCTTTTTGCTGTAGATTCGGGGGTCTTCTTGTTGTGTAAATAAAAGATATGCAAATCGTGTTTATTGTATAACAGATTTGCAAATCAGGTTAAATTTTAATAGAAATTCTGTCTTGGTAACCAAGACAAGTATTCCCTATAAATTAAACCCATCTCATTCGGTTTTGAGACACAGAAAAAAACGCAGCTCTATACCATACAAATTTCAGCATTCTCTTCGATCAGAAACACGCAAGATTTCCATGACCTTTCAGGCAAGTAAGTCAAGTCCGGCTGTACAACAGCTTTTGACGTTGTACCCTAGGAAACAGATGGCGAATCTGTTTTAAGGGAATCGTGTTAAACACGAGCCTTGTCCTTTACTGCTTATTATTTACTTATCGTTCATAGTGTCTGTCTTCTGCTTCTACTCCATTCTGTCTGTATTTAATATTCTGTTATTTATTTACGTTCTGTTAATTTTATTATTGTCATTGTTATCTGATTTTAATATAAAGTGTACACCATTTCCCACAGACAGCGTCAAAAGAAATATCACGAAGACCTCATCTTCTATTTCAAACCAATCGACCCATCTTTGCCCGCATTTCAACGATAAAAAATGCAAGAACTCAAAGACTCGATCAAGGAACAATACAACCTAGATGATTAGTTTTTATGTTGTAATGTTTTAATAAGTGTTGTAATGTTTTTATTTTAGTTGAATTAGTATGTAACGTTTTAATTTTGAATGAAATTTTAGTTTGTGTTAAAAATGTTTTAAAAAAAAATGAACTTGGTCGCCCTTACTGTGGCACTGAATCGCCTACAGGTTGCTGGAGAGAGAAAGCTGACGTGGTAGACAAATTAAGGGGGATTGACCCTTATAATAAGTCCTTATTGCATGCAGCCTAAGTGTAAAACTTCCAAAACAAGAAGGCTCGGTTCGAGAATATTATGATGCATTTGTTCCTTTCTCTAAAAAAGAGGGCTGGAATGAATCATGTGCCATGGGTGTCTTCATGTGGGATAAATCAAAAGAAATGTTAAAATTTTCCAGCCGGAAACGCTTCATGAGGCATACTCTTTGGCTATTCTGAAAGAGGCGACTATCGAACGCTTGAAGGTAAAGAATAAACCACCGTTTGCACGTACTTTCAATCTTAATAATTTTTGTGAAGTGGTTGAAGAATGTTGTAAAGAAAATGTCAATGACGAAAAAATTATGTGTATTGAGTTGACTGCTCTTGACGAATGTTGTGAAGAAAAAGTTGAGGGTGTAGAAAAGGCTGATGGGATTGAGATTCTTGATGGTGCTAATAGATTTGAAATACACCAAGGAACTCAAAAGAAAACGATGAGTTGCAAGATTTTAGTATTAGTGATAATAGTGTGGCTACTTGTTCTGATGAAAGGAAGCAGAATGAAGACATTAATAAGAATATTAAAGACAAGTGGTGCAGCACTGAGCCAAGTAAGCAGCTAGAGGCATATGAATATGAAAGAGACATTCTTGAAGTGGAAGGTAGAAATGGTGTAGTTTCCGCTTATGATTCTGATATTGCCAATCAAAGTAGCAGTTGGACATATGTTTCAATAAGGAAAGAAGATGTTATTGGGAAGGAATTTAGTTTTGGTCAATTGAAGTTTGATATACGTAAATGGCAGAAAATGAGAAAGAAATGTGTGACGGGTGATTGTTGGAAATGGCCTACAAGGAAGAAAAGGGGTGACACACGATTCAAAGTTAAGCTGAGAAAGGGGAAATTTGACATGTGGAAATGGCCAAGGAGGAAAAAGGGAATAAAGTTGAAGTGTAGTAGTAAAGTGATTAACTATGGCAAAGTTGTTGCGATTGTTGTGGAAGCACGAGCAGTTCTAGAAAGGAAAACGTTCAGTAATGTTGTGGGTTGCTGTTTTTGGGGGTGTTTGGTTTTACCAATAGTTGTTTTTTGGGAGTGTTTGGCTTAAGAAAAAAAAGTTGCTGGACTGATGTTTTCGATGCCGTGTCTGTCAAAAATTCTAGTTTTTCCTTTGCTCTTATCTCCATCGCTTACTTCGGAGGGAAGAATCAAGGTCAAAGTGTTGCTGCTGCAACATATCTAAAGAACTTCACACGACAAAATACTATTGATAGTGTGTTAGCTTCAAGAGCTAGCCATGAGTTTAAAGATATGCTTGTACTGTTAGTTTTAACGGATAAAAATTAATGAATATGTCCGGACTCGAACTCGAGACTTCAGGATTGCACACTTTACGTATGAGTTTCAATTAATTAATAATTATTGTTTCAGTGACGAATAATTATTAAATTCACAAAATGATCGTTAGAGGAAAGATAAAGGACTGAACTTAATATAGAGTTCAAGAAAAACATGGAATGGGCTTGTGAAACCCATGTTTGGCCAAACCCAACCCATTAGGGTGTAGGGTTTGTGTCTTGTGCTCCAAGATGTTGATTAGTATATAAACAAACCCCTTTGTTCATTCTAATCATCCCTTGGTTCACTTGCAAACCAAATCTCCTTCTCTTTCTCCTCTTGAGTTAGAAATCGAACTACACCCTTATAGGGTTCCTACTAGATTTCTAAGCTCAAAACCATTCTTGTTTAGTTGATCAACTACACCCTTCTAGGGTTCCTACGCGATCTTCTAAACATTGTGTTTGGATTGCTTGTGAATTAAGAACCTAGATTTTCTTATTGAAACGCTACTAATACGTGTGTTCAAGAACGAAGTGTTGGCATACTTTTGCTAACAAGGTGATTTGCCCTATTCGACTAACCCTAGTCGATCCACCATTAAACCCAATTAGGGTTTATAGTTCTTGTTCCATTGGTTTCTTGTTTTTGCTAGAAATCACAAAGAGGTACGCATCCATTTATATTCGGTTAATTTATTATTTGTATTTGATCTATTCCACTGCGTACTCTTTGATGTTTATATGTTTATAGTTTATTATTATTCATATATTCCAACAGTGGTATCAGAGAGCCGTTAATACATTATAATGAATTACCGAAACACATAAAAATTGAATCGTTTGATTAATCACATGCTTGGTGTTATTATGTTTTTATATTTTTCATAAACCCTAGATTTTTTTTTTTATTTTTTCGAAATTTGTTTTTTTTTTATATATAAATGTCGATTTAAAAAAAAAAAAGGAAATTAGGGTTTGATGAATTATGTGATAAAAACTTGAAGAAACCCTAGGTTGCATGTAATTTATGTGTATATAAATGGATATTGGTGATATGCCGTTTGGTTGCGTTCCTTGATTGACATGATTATTTGTTATAATATGTGCAATATGGGCATCCATGACAAACCATGCATGTGTTGTCTTGGATTATGATGATTTGGTTTTAAGATTTCATGCTTATTATGCGATTCTATTGTAATTGATAAATTGTTTAGTAAATATTATGAATAAAGATTACTAAAATTTGATTAATTATAAGAATAGGGAAGACCCTATTAATCGTGTATTAAATCAATTGTGTGTTTTAAATTGATTTTTATTTGCATGTCCATTATTGTCGTCGTTTGTTTATTTTATTTAAATACTTTTGTTTTATATGTTTTGTGACATGATAGTAACAAAAGGGTAATTTCATAAATAAAATATTAAACGGACTTAATAATGGTGAAATCTTGTTTTGAGCTTATATATAAATCTTGAACTTTTGGTTGATTGATCGCGACTGTATTAAGTGGTTGTAAGGTGAAACTATTTTGACAAACTAAAAAGTAGGTATAAGGATGGCTTAGCATTAAATTGCGGCCTTAGTGAGCCTCCATTCTGGCTTGCCGCTCGCCTGTGAGTCGAATTTAGTTTTACCTAACATCCATGATAACTACGAAGCACTTAAGGCAAAGTTGTAAGTTTCTCAACGCCTCAATCAAAACTTTGGAGATTTAAGCTCGTAAAGAAACTAAATGAGTAAAAGTTTTTTTACATGAAACATATGCTACAAGATGAATGCATGACATCTTTGTACATATATTTGATTACACACATCAAATTTACTACCCTTAAATTTAAGTTATATGCCATCCAATGAAACGGAAACACCTAAAATTAGATCTACGTCAGGGTGTAACCTGGCTAGATTGCAATGGAGGGGAAAATTACATGATTTCATCACTAGCAGATCAACTGGTGTGGTGTAATTATGTAAGTTTGCTGTTTCTTAAGTTGGTTAACTTAATTGAGTTGATAGCGGGTTCTGATCACTCAAGGCATAAGAAGATGGGGATAAAACATGTTTACATTGCAACTGCGGTTGGCAAATATGTAAATCCCATCGATTCTAGGAATTGGCAATTGAGGTTCGACTCGTACCTTATTGAATACCGTCATCACTAGCAGATCAACTGATGTGATGAACCTATGTCAATTTGGATCCTAGTTTTCAGTGAAAATTAAATGGTTATATGATTATGAACCATGGGTATTTAATTTTCTTGAAAATTTAATTATCGAAAATACTAAAATTGAATTTTGTAATTCTTTTTAACGTATTAATGCAACATTAAAGCCGTAAACGTGGTTTGGTCTTAAATTGGTAAATTGATCTAATTCTGTTTTCAAACATAATGTTTGATTGAGAAAAATTTACCGAAATGAAACAAAGTCTATTTTTCATGAGAGAAGAATAAGACTCAATCCTATTCCTTTTCATGATTGAGAAATGTATGATAGGAACATTAGAATTGTCTACATTCTAATATATAACTTATAGCAATATTTAATATTTAAGGATATAGCACATCTTATTTTCCATAGAAATTTCATTACTCTTATTTGGTGAATGAATTCTTCTATAACAAACAAGGCATTTGGTTAAATGGAAAATATGAGTTATTAGAAGCTGGACAGATTACCGCAAAATTGGTAAAAGGCAAAGCTAGTATTTTATCTAGTTGTTGTGCTTTAAAGGTGCTACATACCATTATGGGGATGGTAGGCCTATTAAGGAAGAAACTGCATGCTCAAATTCTTCAAGTTAATATCATTGATGGATAATCCATCATAAACATAGTAGAATACACATTTTAGAACCTGAGTAATTATTACGTATGGGTTTTTCTAAATGTGTGGGAAAGTAAAAACAAGCAAATTGTTTTCACTGGTTATGAAACATGTACAATGTTGTCAAATCCAGTGGGAGCTTTGTGTTGTTTACTGAATATAGAGTTATTGTTATGTTCTCAAATTCAGTGGGAGCTACAAGACTTAATTTCTGTGTAGTAGCCCAAATTATCTTCAAGATAATTACTTTCAAATTGTAGACACTCATGTTCTTAGGATAGCCATATGCTTTTCCTGATAAGACAAAGTAGTCCTACATCTACTTATGACACAAATCATATTGAATCACATAAACAAACTTATGTTGTGCTGTTTATATACTACATGATATTGTTCAATGCACAAGTGGGAGAATTGTTTATTGTGTACAAAGGAACAATACATAGAAATATGATGATAGGATTCTCTTAATTGCAAGGTAAGAGATCAATGTTCTAATAGGACTTATACATTTAATGTGTAAGATTATCTTATGTAGAACATGTGTCATGATTATAAGACTACTTTTATGTCTTATGATATTCAAATTAAAAGAAACACTTGAATTTACAATTTACGTCAGGGTGTAACCTGCCTAGATTGCAATAGAAAGGTAAACTACATGATTTCATTACTAGCAGATCAACTGATGTAATGGAATTATGTGAGTTTGCAGTTTCTTAAATTGGATAATTCATAAAATGACATAAGCGAATGAAGTAGTAAGTTAACTTGAAATTATGAAACCAAGTGGTGGTGTTCACAAATACTTTAGTTATTTATGTTTATATCTTCTTATAAACATGAAGTCTTTTAACTACTACAAGACTTATAATAAAGTAAGACGTTAAACTTGTTATGTTTCAAACAAGAAATCATTGAGTTGATCAATGATGTACAACATAAAGTAGGAATATAACAGTTTATGTCTTCTTAAGACATGAACATGAAGTAACTTGTTCAAAAGGTACTTATGTTATATAGCATGCAATTGGCTTGAAAATTCTATTGTACCATTAAGTTGACTTAGTTGGTAAATAGGTAAGCCAAAGGGAATAAGTTTATCTTACATATTGTTAGTTTGTCTCACAATATTAATTCTATTGAAACATCACAAGTTGGTGGTGTGTTCAGTTAGGAAAAATCAAACTCTTGTTATATTGTTTGATTAAAAGATAAATATGACTTCTTTTCTTCCAAAAGTTATCAAGGTTAGAAAATTGAGTATGGATTGAATATACTCAATAAGACTCCAACCTAGAAGATTAAATAATACATTATGGAATGTGATGAATCACATTAAAGTCTTAAAATGAAGTTCTGATTTTTTTAATAAGTAGTTTTAACAAACAAGAGTTAGGAACTGTAAAATATTTATGTGATATCCCAAATGAGAACGATTTAGTGTTGCTCATCTTGCTAAAGTATTTATAAAATACAAAAGGCAAGTGGGAATTTTGTTTAGATCTTGAAAGATCAAAATTACAAAATATATAATCTTCTAAAACCACACTAGTGAAAATCATGATGAGGTTTGAAATGTAAAGGTTAAATCTTAACATGATGAAACTCTCATTCATAGATCCGTAGGGATGTCTCAGATATTTAATTAATATGCTGAGAATTATGAATTACAGGATCAAAGTAAGCCTGTTAATCATAATGACGCATTTACTAATTATGGTAAATTGCTCATACTATGAATGTTAAGATGCTGTCCATGAAGATAAGTCAACTTTGAAAACTTGGTTTATCTTAATGAAGATGAGTTTTTGCAAGAGAAGAAAAACCCTAGAGGTTTAAATCTTTGCATAAAGAATCATATGGACAAAATTGTATACATATTTTAATGTATGTCTTATGACAAGATTATTAATCATACTTAAGTAATTAACTATGATTGAATACGCTTTCCTAAGCACATTAAAATTACAAAGATGGTAATTGTCATATTCATTTTTATAAATATGAAATTTGATAATGGATTATAAAACCTCTTTCTTATATAATTACTTAAGCGAGGACGATGAGTAATTAAGAGTTTTATGAATTCATTTAATCTTTGAAAGTATACAAAATGCAAGAATCCAAGTATGGATAGATGCATGCATCAAGGAGATAAATCTTATGTTTAAATATTAAATCTATGTTTTGATTTATAATTTAAAATAAGATAACTCCTAAGTAATTCTGAAAGCTAGTGGGAGTATTATGTTTACTTATTTAAATCATATATGTTGTATAACATATAGGAAGTAACATTCTATATAAGTTAAATGGTAAGTCATAACTTGGAATGAAACTTTACTTGAAAGATTTAATAAGTAAAACATACAACCTTGAATATATGTTTATTGATGTAAACATGTGCGGTAAATGAATCTAATAGAACATGATATATCATTTAGAAAATTTAAATGGATATGTAGTACATGAATGAAATTTAAGTTGGACACGAGAATTTTTCATGTACATCATGTTGTTGTTATATCATGCTTTGATAAAAGATGATTTGACAACATTGATATCTAATTGAAAGATATTAGATAAGTTGTGTAATGAATATTCTAAAGGAATATAATTGGATATAGAATCACATCCTCAGCCTGAAACAATTTCTAGATTCTATAAATGAACAATTTGTAAAATTGTCATAGCCAACAAACTTGAAAGTTTGGAAGGAATAAAACATTACACATTGAAGTTTACGGAAAAGAGCATATTGTTGTTTGCATACAATGATGCTAATATAAATTGAGATGACACTCAATACTAGTCATGGAAGGATTTCATCCTTGTTAATAGCCATGTGTACTAGTTATGCTTAACGGAAAGCATAGTTGCATTATACGTTAAAGAATAAGAATACTTTAAACTTTAAAGGTTTGAAAGTTTAATTATCATAAATTGTATGTTGAGGATGTCATACACATTTTATGATGTATTATGTGGTTATATCAAATTATTTGAATGAACATATACAAGAATTTCATTATTGAAATAAGTATTCTCAAAATTCCGATAGATCAAAGTTAGTTGAATAATGCCTTGTCAACAAGTATGATTATCATTACTTGGGCATAATTGTCAACAAGTATGATTGTTATTACTTGTGACAAAATTCATCAACAAGAATTTTTCATGCATTGATCTATTTAGTATTTGGATAAGGGATGTTAAGCAATTATTATTAATAATGAATTAAAGTACTGAGTACGTTTGTTTTCATTAATAATAGATTGTATCTCATATTTGCATGTTTAATCCATGAATAACTTATGTTATGTTATTCTAAATAGTCCGTTGTCAATTAATGGTATGTGAGTATCATTGAACTAAGACAAATCTAAGTTTTGGTATAATATATTAAAATATATTGATGCGTGGACACGCCAGATTCACATGATATTCAATACTGGATAAATTGGATATAGGACAAAATCCCAATTACATGATTGTACTTATGGATGTTGTCATTGGAGTAAATCATGAATATTTATCCTCAGACTTGAGATACCAGGTAACTACTGTGGATGTAGCTCATTTTCTGTGAGATAATCTAACGCTATCCGTAACTGGTAGTTATAAGGATTATTTTCAGAGGTGATGCGAAGTTCATAGGTTATGCTTGTAGTCAATACAGGATTTGGTTCCTTCAAATCTGTTTTGAAGTTTAATACTGTTTGGCCACTCGTAGGATTAACAAGATGTTTGCATGGCCATGCCCAAGGTCTATCTGGAATGCGTTCAGATGAATTGGTAATCTTGCTTGATTATAAATAACGAGAAACACTAGTTAATTATGGAATGACTTCGATCCATATCCATATTAACATAGTATTAGAATCAAAAGGATAAGTATGATGATGAATCATCAAGGTGGTTTTTTCCAGGAAACCATACTCGTGATCGTTCTGGGGACGTTAGCGTGTTATGCTAGACTAACCATTGTCATTATTACATTAATGTATATCCGAGTGGGAGCTGTTAGTTTTAACGGATAAAAATTAATGAATATGTCCGGACTCGAACTCGAGACTTCGGGATTGCACACTTTACGTATGAGTTTCAATTAATTAATAATTATTGTTTCAGTGACGAATAATTATTAAATTCACAAAATGATCGTTGGAGGAAAGATGAAGGACTGAACTTAATATAGAGTTCAAGAAAAACATGGAATAGGCTTGTAAAACCCATGTTTGGCCAAACCCAACCCATTAGGGTGTAGGGTTTGTGTCTTGTGCTCCAAGATGTTGATTAGTATATAAACAAACCCCTTTGTTCATTCTAATCATCCCTTGGTTCACTTACAAACCAAATCTCCTTCTCTTTCTCCTCTTGAGTTAGAAATCGAACTACACCCTTATAGGGTTCCTACTAGATTTCTAAGCTCAAAACCATTCTTGTTTAGTTGATCAACTACACCCTTCTAGGGTTCCTACGCGATTTTCTAAACATTGTGTTTGGATTGCTTGTGAATTAAGAACCTAACTTTTCTTATTGAAACGCTACTAATACGTGTGTTCAAGAACGAAGTGTTGGCATACTTTTGCTAACAAGGTGATTTGCCCTATTCGACTAACCCTAGTCGATCCACCATTAAACCCAATTAGGGTTTATAGTTCTTGTTCCATTGGTTTCTTGTTCTTGCTAGAAATCACAAAGAGGTACGCATCCATTTATATTCGGTTAATTTATTATTTGTATTTGATCTATTCCGCTGCGTACTCTTTGATGTTTATAGTTTATTATTATTCATATATTCCAACATGTACGCACTCTGCTTCGAGCGGAATCTGCAATCTTGAAAGTGTTGATAAAAGCAAGTTGTCCAATTGTTGATGCTGAGTTCGTGAAGCAAAGTTTGCGGCCTGAACTGGTACCTGAGCTTAGATCAGTAATTTTTTGACTGCTGTGGAACCACAAGATGTTCTGGAACGAAGAATAACAAGGAAGGGCAATAAGGTTGATGTGAATGTTGAGATTCAGTGGGCAAAATGGCAGTGTGCAGATGCTACTTGGAACCACAAGCTGATACTTGAGGACCAAGTATCACTTGAAGGGGAATGGATTGATACTTTAGCATTCAGCATGTAGAAGGAGGAAGAGAAGGGGTGAAGTTTGTAGTTGTATTTGTTCCGGGTTCTATTCAGAAGGAGAAAGAAACAATGGCTAATGTTTGTGGGTTTTCGAATGAGATCAAGTGTTCAGGAGTGTAGATTACTACTATAATGACTGGGACGGTTTATGTTTTGTCATTAGAGTCGGATGGTTATGCACCAAGGGTTGATTGGTTGTATTTTGGCTATTTGTGGGGTGTTGGGTTAAGAACAGTGTAAAGGCTGAATGGTTGACTCAGTTTAGTTAATGCAATCTTGTGGTCAAGGTTTTCTAAGGGGAATGGATTGATATGAGCAGAATAGAAGGCATGTGCGAAGCACGTGAAATGATCTAACAACCGTTCAAACTTAGGCGGGAAAGTTTGTTACAGCTTTGACTAGAGTTGACCGTCTATAAATAGTCATTCCTACTTTCATTTACATTTTATGCAAAATTGTAATCTTCTTGTTTCTCTCTAACATGTAATCTTTCAACCAAAATCTATCCATAACAAATCATTTCGGTTATCATTCTTCTATTTGATTTCCCTAGTGTTTGTATATTGAATTGTTCTTCATTTCTTAGTGATTTCTAGAACAACACGTATCACATTTATATAATTATTTGAAATCTATCTTCTTAGCAAAATAATTTGGATAAATTTCATGCCTCATGTTCGGATTAAACAAAGTTTTGTTTACTTCATTAATATGCTATGCAACACTATTGTAAGCCTGTTTTTTTCTAAAAGGATTCTAAGTAACAGATACAGTTTGATAAGTGCTTTTTTCGTAACCATGAATTCTAACCTTTTGGCCGGCTAATTCATGGGGTTTGAGCGGGTTTGAGCTCACTGACACAGAGACACAAACCTACCCCATTTTTTGTTGCCAGTTATTTTATGGTACATTATATATTCATCGACATCGTCATTCTTTCAGCACCGACACCGAATTTCCCTGTTGTTGCTTTCTTTACGCAACAAGAGACAATTTCTTTAATTCACAAAGTCCTAATGTTATGCTTACATTGTTCATATCATTCACTTATCTTCTCCGCTTGGAGTGTTTAAATCTTACGTTCTTTTGATGCTTATGTTTTAGCTTGGCACTTATTTCTTAATCATTCTGTTCATCACAACTATGCTGACCACTATACTTAATAATATACAGTGGTCACCACCACTAACGTCTCACCAAAAAGTGTGAGCATTTTACTTATCGAATGAATGTAATCATGAAATGCAATATTTTATGAGTTGGAAACTATAATCTAAAACTACAACTAGTCTACTGATTCATGTGTTTTATGTGTCTACGATTGTCTTATGTTCTAACCATAAAGTATTAGGCCAAACTCCTTCAACGCAACACTTGGTGTTTAGTTGTCATCGTCAAATTAGATACCCTGTCAGTGATAAGCCGGAAAGAGATGACATAACTCAACCTATATGCCTTGGACGACACATATGCTCCAACAGGTCAGGCAATGTGATCTGATCTTGAGAGGGTAAGTAAACTTTATGAGGTTGTCCCGAGCTATGGGCTCAACTTGCCACAAATAGTTAAACCAATGTATTTCTAAAATTTTGACGTCGGTCTTTGAATATTCTGTTATAGACTTATAGTCTTAGAAATAAACATGCATTTTTTATCAACTAAATATCAAATAAAGCGTTGCGGTTTCAGTTTCTCCAAAACATCTTGGAAGTATCATAAAACAACTCTAAAAGACTACAACTTATTGAATTAAGGATAGCAATAATCTGTCAGAATACAAAAATTATACTTCTCACTAAATAAAGTTTCTTCAATGGTATAATCAATACCGTGAAACCCTTTATGATCAAAATTCAAATATTATAAGCCGTATTTGAGTTGTCTCTAGTCTTTGGAAAAAAGATGACCCTTTTCATTTTTTTCATCTGGTGCAGAGCTAAAAATCAGCATCCATTTTGAAGACGAAATTCTGGGAACCATCTTGAAGGTTTGACATTACCGATGCCTTTTGATAATCTCCCACTCTTCTCTCAAAGAAGTTTGCTTTTCCTCTGTCGAACAAACATTTATGTTTTCAGAAAACCACAAAGCCGTTTATATAATTTATGAAAGATTATGAACAACTTACTGAAGTGAGATAAACTCCATCCAGTCAAATGGATTTTCTACATTGTACTTCTTTTGACAACCCAATGCAACCTGTTAATCGACTCCATGAGATACTGTTTTTGTGATTTGAGATTATGACATTTTGGTCAGGTTAATGGAAATAAATCATACCAAAAGACGATCAGCAACAAACTTTATGTATTGGCTCATGAGTGTTGCGTTCATGCCAATTAGTGCACACGGAAGAGACTCACAAACAAATTCAGTCTCTATTTCTACAGCTTCGTGCACTATTTCATCGACTTTTTCCCAAGGAAGCTTCTTTCGTAATAAACTGCAAATCAAGATCACATTTTTCTAAGAGTATCTTAACACATGAAGTTCAAACTGGTGGCCAGATTAAGCCGACATGTCAAGTTCTTCTTTGACCATTGATATTCAAAAACGTTAAATGTATTAAATACTATCAGGAGAGTAATCTATTTAAAAATAATAATAATAATTGAAATTTGGTAATTTGAAAGAGTGATTCTGAAGTTTCAAGCATTCGAAAACGCTTTAGGTGCCTTTAGACCCGTTTCTATTTTAGTTAATGACATATGTTAGAAATTTAGCCATTTGACAAAAAGACCAACCAAATCGACCCATTTTGTCAATGTGGATGCTCACCTGTAAAGGAGACAAGCAAAGTCACAATGTAGACCCTCATCTCTTGATATGAGTTCATTTGAGAAAGTCAACCCAGGCATCAATCCCCTCTTCTTTAGCCAGAAAATTGAACAAAAGCTGACAAAACGAAAGTGAAGTGGATTGGACAGCTAAAATATACGGGATATATATCTACAACTATCGGTGCTTGATGCATAAAATTTGTGTAGTGAACGTTTATATTCGTATACCTTATAAATTATATGCAATATCATACCTTCCTGAGAAGAAAATTCCTTCAACACATGCAAATGCGACTAGTCTTTCTGCAAATGAATTAGAGCTGCACAGGAATACAATACAGTTTTAGCGACAGCTAATTAGTGCATAACTGCATATAGCACCAATCTTATAGGTAGAGTTTGATGGTGGTAAGGGAATTACCTTTTAATCCAGTTCAAAGCCCAATTCGCCTTTCTTGCAATACAAGGAATATTCTCGATTGCATTAAACAATTTATATTTTTCCTTGGGATCCTTGATAAATGTTTCCAAAAGCAAGCTATACATCTCTACATATCACAGTACGAATCAGTTAAACAGCTCAAACAAGCATATATTAAGCGAATTTGTAGTGTAAGAAGCTCAACCAGAGTGTACGTTCTCCATTGCAATTTGAAATCCATAAAATGCCCGGGCCTATCCACACAAACGACACCTCAAATTAGTCACATGTCCAAAAAAATCCAATAACTTATATCTCCGAAATTAGTGCTAAATTCTTTTAATTTACCTCTGGTATTTGAATGTCGTTAAGAAATCTTGCAGCAAGATTTTCCAAAACAATTCCATCTGATGCAGCAAAAAAGGCTAAAATGTGACTTATGAATCGTTTCTCAGATTCAGTCAAGTTTTGCCACTGCTGTACGTCCAAAGAGAGATCAACTTCCTCAGCTGAACCAATAAAATCATTATCAGACAGATACAGAATAACTTTACATCCCTCTATATAATTTGGTTTACATGAAGAACAAATTATTGGAATTTTCATAGAAAATCCGAACTGGAGTTGTTCTAGTTTTATCATGTAAATGCTTGCTTTTGTGGGGGTTATAAAATCTTCAAAAAAAGGTAATGATATAAAAGCAAGAAAAACACCCTAATTAAGGAACTGAACAACCAGTAAAACAAACTTTAATATGGATCAGAAAGAACATATACAGCATTACATTAGGCATTAGCCAATAATCATATAAAACAATGAAAGAAACTAACAATACCCAAGTTATTAACTTGTATGGACTACAAAAAGTTCAATTTCATATATTATAGACTATCAGAAAGAACGTAGATAACCATGTAGTAAAACATAAGAACAAACAAAACTGTAGCAAATTACAAAATTTAAAGCATGAAAACACACCCACTTATATAACTGCACAATCAAGAATAAAAATACTTGCTTTGATATGGTATAAATAAAAGACACGGAACAAAACATTAGACAATCTTCCTAAATCTACTCTTTAATAAACGAAACAATCTCATGTTATAAATGTGCATAAACTACAAGAACTTCACTTAACATAGATAGACTATCACTAAGAACTTAGATAACCAACAAAAAAACATAACGTATTACACAGAAAACATTAAAAACACTTAAATATGTACTTAATTTTAGGGAAAATTCTGAAAATAGACCAGTCACCCTAGTGTATATCACTTTATACCCCCTTTATTTTCAAAAGTCCAAAATAGACCGAGGGCAACTCATTTTTTGGGCAACTCGTGTCTACGTTTGACACGTGTCCTTAATCAATCGAATAAAGATTAATTCACGTATCATAAGTGGACACTTGTTGGCTTATGGTTGCGTTATTTAAGTTTCCGAGTCGCCCGGTCTATTTTGGACTTTTGAAAATTTATGGTCTAGAAAGTGATATGCATTAGGGTGACTGGTCTACTTACGGAATTACCCCTTACTTTTATCGGTTTGTGAAAAAGCGCGTCCTTTAGCTGCAACCAATAACATACCATGCATGTTTAGGCATAAAATTAGGCGCATCTTCACGCCTCTCAATCATTTCTTTACCTTTTATACATATTATAAAGAATACACCAAATCTACTAGTTTAATACAAGAAACAACCACCATGTTTACAAACTTGCATAATTCACATCATTTTTATTTCATTTTATATTAAACGACAACTAACTATCTCACATTACACCACACACTATCTCATCTTCAACCAATAACATGCCATGCATGTTTAGGCATAAAATTAGGCGCATCTTCACGCCTCTGAATCATTTCTTTACCTTTTATACATATTATAAAGAATACACAAATCTACTAATTTAATACAAGAAACAACCACCATGTTACAAACTTGCATAATTCACATAATTTTTATTTCATTTCATTTTATATTAAACGGCAACTAACTATCTCACATTACACACAGACTATCTCACATGCCCTAAGCAGGACTTGAACCCGCAACCATTTGGTTACATAATTCACAACAGATTCACAAAATGTAATTATAATAAACTACATAAACAACCATACAAAAAAAGAACATAATACAATAATAAAATAATTACCAGTCCAAAAACTTGCTTGTGATTTCTTATACATCTCCCAAAGTTCCTGATATCTTATTGGAAACATACAAAATCTTTGGTTTTGCTCCATCAAAATTGGCTCATCTTCCTCTTCTTCATTAAAATGCTCTGTTTCATTCTTCAAAGAACCCATTTTTCTTTTCTTTTTTTTAAGGATAACTGTGTCTAAATAAATAAGAACAAAACCCTACAAAAACCCTTTTCAGGATTGTATATATGGATGGATAATATATGCTCAAAATATGACGGTTTTTGTAATTTGGTGTTTTCTTTGCGGGTTTTTTTGGGGTGTGGATAAACCGTTTTTTGTATGAGATTTTTTTTTGTTGTGTAAAGGTGTCCCTAAAGTGTTGTAGATGTGTGATATACATCCCTTAAAATGAAAAAAAGTTACAAAGTATGTGTAAAACTTTTTAGACTCTTTAAAGTTTATAAAGAGTAAATTGCAAAACCCGTTCTTATGGTTTGGCTAAGTTGCAGGTTTTGTCCTTAACTTTTCGGAAGTGCATGCACCATTCTTTTAGAAGACTTTGAGTTGCAGTTTTCGTCCCTGACAGAAGTAAAATGACTTAAATACCTTTGTCAAAAACTACAAAGTAAGGACGAAAACTGTAACCCAAAGTCCTTTATAAGGACGGTGTTTGCATGTTCGAAAGGTTAGAGACGAATTCTGCAATTTGGCCAAACCACATGGACTATTTTTGCAATTTACTCTTTAGACTGTCTACGTGTAGCTTTTAATTTTTCGCATCGATTTTTTTAAACGTTACTCAACAATGCGTTTGCCTTTACCTTTTATGCTATTTTACATATTATGATTACATCTATAATTTTATTATTAAATATTTTTATAAAACAAACAACTACTGTCTCATGATGAAAGCAAAGATCATTTGCCAGAAACATCATGATACAATTATATATTTGTCTATATATGCCTTTTGTAAACATTTGAAAGAAAGTGTTGTGAATCATTTATTAAACCGGCAAATTATTTGTAAGTGAAGTCAACAACGTCGTTTAATTTGTGTCACATCTCACTAAATGTATCATGATAAATACATTAAGGGTGCAAAAGGTAGCCAGAAAGAATGTGTGGCTTTGATGGTTTTGATGCGTTGCAAAATTTTTAAGTGAAGTAGGTTTCAAGAGGCATGATACATGCATAATCCTTTTCAACTTTAAAATGTTGGCCCAACATAATTTATTATTGGCCAAATTTTAATCTTGTCTTTTTAAGGGATGTTTGTTTAAGTTTATTTGTGCCTTACAATTAAGCTTATGTGATTTCGATTTGTTGGCTACACTTAAAAGATTTGCTTTACCGAAAAGAGCCAAACTTCCAACAATTTTCAAAAAACCAAAACCTCAATAATAATAATAATAATAATAATAATAATGATAATAATAACAACAACAAACAAAATAATAATAATAATAAAAATAAAATATAAAGCACCACCAAAACCGTCTTATGGTAAGGTCTCTAATGTCCTCACAAGATGTCTAAATGTCAAACATGACTAGGTACACATTTATTGGTGCCAAAAGAAAAACTCGCAAACAGTCACGAAGATATCCTGATTAAACTGCGTACATATAAGTCAAAACTCGCATTCCAAAAAAAAAAATGTTTAATATCAACAAAAACAACAATAACCAATTCCACCAAAACGTGATATAAAAAAAAGGAATTCTATATCCACATAAAAACATACAAAATCCTTTCACAAAATAAGGTGTCGTTTTAGAAAAGATTTCGTGGATGTTTTTATCGGTGTTTTAAAACCCGGATTGACCCGGCCGGTTGAGCCGTGAATAGATCAGGTGACTAGAAGTCGGTTTTCAGCGAAATAACCAGTTGAATCATGACCCGATCTCGACCGGGTCAATTAAAACACCCGTTTTTAAATGAAAATAGAAAGTCCTCGAAAGAAAAGGCGTGTTTAAATTTGCTACAAACTCAAAGGTACCAAAAAGGAACTAATCATTTTCATTCTCCCCAAAATTCAACTATTCCATTAACTCCAGAACCCACTACTCCAAAAATGTCAGGCCCAGAATGCTGCTCAAACCCTCCGGCAATCATCTCCGGCGGCAATGTTCACCAAATCGGATCACTCAACTCCTATGTTTCCGGCAACCCAGATTCCAAGATTGGCGTTATTCTTGTTTCTGATGTTTGGGGTATTCAAATTTAACTTTACTCATCTTGTTTTTATTTGGTTTTTTTTATATATGGTTAGAATTTATGGGATTGTTGTTATTTGTGCAGGTTTTGAAGCTCCAAAGCTGAGGTATGTGATTTAAGGGTGTGTTTGGGATTCTTGTTCAAAAAAGTTTTTAATCTGCTGATTGTATTTAGTTTGATATAAGTTGTATCCAATAAGCAGTTTTTTAAGATGTTTTTTTAAGCTTATAAAAGTTTAAACTGATAACACTTCTTCGAGTTGCATTTGAAAACTAGTGTTTCTAAGAAAAACAAAACACTCTTAGGTTGTGTTTGTTTTTTCAGACGTTTTATGTCTAATCTGCAAGAGTAGTCGCGTAGAGGTGAATATAAAGTCTTGAAAGAAAAAAATATGTAAAACTAAAGAGGTAACAAGACTTTTTTAAATATGTAATATTCAAGTGGAAAAAAGTACTGTATTTTTTTTTTTTTTTTTTTTTTTTTTTTTTTGTCTCTGCATACATAGGAGGAAAAAAGCACTTCTTTGAAAAAACAAGCACAACCTTAAATCTTTAATAGCTTCTTGCGAAACATACCCTATATATGGGCCTATGAGCTTATATGATTTCGGCTTCTATTTCGCAAGCCCTTTTTTTAAGGTTTGTTTTTAGTTTATGAATCTATTTTTCATCTTTAAATAATAAGAACTAGAACGGTACCCGCGCAATGCGGCGGCGGGTACCTGTGACTATATTTTGCGTTATTCAGTTATTCGGTTACACATTTAGTTGTCTTTGTGCTTTATAAGTAGAGATGGTAAAGATGGTTAAGCCAAATAATTTTAGTTTGAATAACCAACCTTCCTAACAAACTTCCTAACCAACTTGCTTCCTAACCAACCTGCTTCCTAACCAATTAATTTTGAAATCCTTCCATAATAAGCAAGTAAAAGTCTAAATTTTAGACTTTCTAATTATAGAATTGTCCCAGATGCATTATAATGTAGTATAGATATAGATAAGCTCATAATCCATAAAATACGGGCTTATGAAACATAAGCCAAAATCATATAAGATCATAGGCACATATATAAGCTTAAACAAACACCCCTTTAAACGGCTTGTTAGATAAGCAGTTTGGCTGAGCATTTCCAAATACTCGTGAAACTATTTTAAGCATGTAATAAGCGGATAAGCAGTTTTAGGGATAGGGAGTGTTTTAAATTGCTTATTTATCTGCTTATCTGTTTATTTTTAGGCAGATTAACAGTTTTAAGTGTTTAGTATAACTACTTATCTTATTCTGGAATAAGAGTGTTTTTGGTGTTTTTATATTTTTGTAATAAGCACTTGTCGTCCAAATGCTTTAAAAGTGCTTACTTGCATTAAAATATGCGATAAGTGAGTAAAACTTAATGTATAATACAATTATAAGCATTCCCTGTATAAGCACTTAATATAAGGAGGTTGGTACCTGCTTAGTTTTAACAGAAAAGCAGTTAAAGGTAAGGAGTACCAAACACCCTTTTATTTAAGTGCTTCTCTACTTGTTACTTTAATTAAAAGCAGATAATAAGTTTTGATCCTTTGGATGGAACCGATACTCTGTATATGTTTAAGGAAATAAGCACTTAACTTAAGCAGGTTTCTGAAGCAGATAATCAATTTAATACAAGCAATTCCATACACTCCTTAGTCAACTGCTAAAGTCGTTTTTGGGTTTGGAACGAAGGAGAGTCGTTGAATATTTCAGAATAAGTATCGCAAATTTAATGGTGTATAATTTGAATTTTCAGGAAAATTGCAGACAAAGTTGCATCCGCTGGATATTATGTAGTTGTTCCTGATTTCTTCCATGGTGACCCCTTGACTCCTGAAGTTCCAATACAAGATTGGTTGAAAAATCATGCACCGGTTATTAATCTCTCTAATTCTTATCTTGTTATATATTTACTGTTATTTTATTACTACATCTATTTTCAAATGAATATGTACATTTTGACTTTTAAGGTGAGTAACATTGTAAAGGCCAATGTTTATGGATTAGAGACATGCACTTCACATTTTGACTTTTAAGAGAGGTATGAGCTTACAAGTTATCCCAGACGAAACAAATGGGTAGAAGAGACGAGGCAGTGACGAAGTCCGATATGAAAAACTAACATATATAAAGATGTGGGGAGTGGTTTAATGTTACTGACTTCAAGTATAAACATTCATGTTCCTAAGTCATTTATGTAATCAAACATGCCAAGAATCCTTTCACTTGGATTCTCGTTTCAAAAGGAGTTTGAGTGGAAGAGACTAAGGGGTGGCCTAAAAGAACATGAATTGAAAAAGTAAACACAGAGAGCGTTTTGTACTTTGAGAGATTATATACAAAGAACCCCAAATATACTGTCTGTGTCTTTGTCATTTGTTATCTTGTGTTCTTCTAATTACGCTCCTATTCTCTTAAGAACTTCGTACTCCAAATCTTGAACGGATCGACCAGGCTTACAAAGTTGTCTACTCTTTTGTTGAGTAAAAGTGAAGTTCATGCATAAAGTCAACATTGGCCTATAATCCTATATAAAATTACATGTTTTCTACATTTTTCACATATAAAACATAAATCGCTTAATAAAATTGTGATATTATTTTATAATTTTTCGGATATGAGGAATCAGCTTTTATGAATTTAAGAATGGTTTTGTTCATCGTTGATAATACTGCCTCTTGGTTTAGCACCTAAACTCTGCTTTTGTTCCCTTTTATCTTCTGTAGGTGGAAGCAGTTGGGTTTGCAAAGCCGGTTATTCAGGCTCTCAAAGAGAAGGGTATATCTAAGGTTGCGGCAGCAGGATTCTGCTGGGGCGGTAAGTCTAGCCTTTAAAACAAGTTATTTAGAATTAACAATGATATTACAACAATTATAAATCACTTTTCATTTTTATCAATTCTTGTTAACAGCCAAGGTTGTTGTAGAGCTAGCAAAGTCTTCTGATATACAAGTTGCTGCCCTCTTGCATCCTTCATTTGTCTCCTTAGACGATGTCAAGGGTATGTTTGTTCAACAACATTTATCATAATCCCTCCGTGCTTGAAAGAGGGTCATGTTAGAATCTAAGATTAAAACGTAGTATTTATTAGAGTTGGCAACATTGGGGTTTGGTGGGGGGTCGCTGTCAAAACAGGAAGTTTTGATGGGGGTTTGTCGACCCGGAACACTTTTTGTGCAGAGTTTTAAATTCTTTATAAATAATAAGCGTGTCAAATGTCAAATATGCTAACCAAAATTGTATTATTTCAACAATAATCTAATGCTTTTGAATAAAATATATTATGAGGTGTTATGCGTGAGAACTATACTTTGGGCTTCTATCGTGAGCCATTTGACCCGTTTTGTTTCAAGCTGATATGTTTCTCTGAGATAGAACATAACCTAAATGTTGCCATTTATAAATATTTAGGTCGATTCCTTAGTGATGTAGCATCAATGTTATAGTTGCCATGTATGCTCAATCTTGCTATAAATTTATCCCAAAAGTTGGTACAATTCATATAAGGTTGAACTTTGAACTTACAATTTAAGAGTTACAGCTGACTTTAAAATTACGTTGTGGGCCTTCTTTGTTCTTTACTTTTTTGCTGATTGAGGTGATGATTTCTTAGGAGTTAAGGTCCCTACTGGAGTACTAGGTGCTGAGATTGACAAAATGTCTCCTCCAGAATTAGTTAAAGAGTTTGAGGCTGCTTTGAAGGCTAATCAGGTAATTTTTCTAGCAAACGTCTTGTATTTCACATTGAATTTTGCTTTTCCAATTTCGTAACAACTTATATTTAGGCACATATAGATTTTGGGCGACATCCGACAGACCTGCTTCCTTTTAGCTAGACTTGTTTAGCTACATTCACACAATAACCTAAATCAATCCATAAATAAGTATATGGATTTATGTTGGTGTAATTACATGTATGCAGATTGAGCATTTTGTGAAGATATATCCTGGTGTATCTCATGGTTGGACTGTCCGTTATAAAGATGAAGAGGAAGCTGTTGTGAAATGTGCTTTTGAGGCTCATCAGGATCTTGTGGATTGGTTTGACAAGTGTCTCAAGACAAACCCGTGAACCCTGTAAAAACCTGAATCTTGTTATTAGAAGAGACATTTAGAGGTTCGAGAAGCTCTGTCATATCTAAATAAAGCATGTTTCGACATGTTCTGTTGTATTTGCAAATTATTTGTGCAAGTGCTTAACTAAATTCAGAGTTTGTTGGGTTTGTGTAATGGATTCTGAGCTGCTATTTGATGATTCAGTCGTCTATTGACTTATATAATGGTCGTTGTTAGTATGTTATGTAAGATACAAAATCTCACACACTATGAGGTATGTATACCGGTATGGGGACTTAAAATGAAAATGATAATGATGAGAAATAACTATAACTACACATTAGAGATGCATCGATTTGAATTAGACGCATCTCTAATCTTTTAGATAGATCATAGCAAAAAATTTAATACATATTAGATGCATTTAATCAAAGTAGGCAAATTTTATGTAATTTTTGTCCTATGCAAGTCAAATTTCTTGCTAATACTAACTTCGGATCCTTTTTTTTACTTTAAAATCACTTTCAAAATGCATCTAAATGAAGAGAGATGCATCTATTTCAAGTCGATGCATCTTAAATGTGTGATTATAGTTATTTATCATCTTCCTATTTAAAGTTTTCATTCTCACTAGATCACTAAAATGGTCCAAATATGTTAGGGTGTGTTTGATATGTTGTCATGAATCACAATGAGTATGAGTTTGATAGCAGTGGTGGGCCCCGCAGGTATGAAAGATCCATACCTTGCCCTTTTGAGGTATATGGAGTATGGAACATATCTACCATTCATTCTCATATTTGAAAGATTTAGGGTGCATTTGGTATGGGTATATGGGAATGAGGTTATGAGTTTGATAGTAATTAAAGGTGTTTGTTTAGTGGGCTAAGGAATGAAATGAGTATATCATAGTTATAGATTCATTACTCATCAATTTGGTGTCTATGAAATCCATTCCGTGGGACCCTCTCTTTCCCACTACAAAATTCAAATATATATATACACTTTTACATAGGCCAAAAGGCATTTTTACTAGCCCAGATTTGATTAACTGAAACTCCTACTACCATAAAGTATTATTGGTACCTTATAGTACCTCACATTTGGTTATTTGGTTCATATACTACCTTAGCTCTAATTAATATAGTCACATGACTTTCACATGTCATATTACCATTAGTTTTTAACGGAAGAACTTGATGTGAGATTTAGCTAGTGACATTTTTTTTTTTTTTTTTGGACAATCTTTTTCTTGTAGGTATTCAAAGATTATTATTCACTTCTTCAATATTGATCCTGGAATGGATTATGACTTTTGGAAGGGTGTTGCATAATTTTTTATTATCACAAGTGCTAAAGTTGCACCGTAAAATTTTTTTGGCAAATTCTTTTTTTATTTTATTACCTTTTGTTTGTCAAATTAATTTTGCACCATAAAAAATGAAAAATAACACAAAAATATTAATGGAGGTTGCATATACGAAAAAAAAAGACACTTTTCGGAAAAATTATACTGCATGACCTAAAATCGAGTGCAGCCCGTGCCACACCCAACACCCAAGAGGTATGTTCATGAATTTGATCTAAAATCAGGGTGTAATCTGTATTACATTCGACAACCAAAAAATTTACTATTATAACACTTTTTATAAATAAAATAACAAGGTTTTGACAAATTTCGATTCTAACAAACACAATGTTGCTAATTCTGTTTGATCCCTAAATATTGGCATAATAATGTTCAATAAAATCGAGAATTGATAATGATACATGCTCATGGGGTTTTGTCCGTACAATAGCTGTATACTTTCCAAAATGTACCGATATGGTACGTGTACTTTTTTTATTGCCCGGATGGTACGTGTACTTTAGGTTTTGTGTTAATAAGGTCACTTTTTGACCGGATACCGGGTGCACCGGCTATTATTTTCACATTCTCTGACGTGGCTGTGTTTTTTCGTTTTTATTTCTTACGTGGAAATCCACTTCCCCCAAAATACTAATATATACATTACTAATCCATTTTCCCCCCCAAAATCCATTTCCCCCAAATCGTTTATCCCCAAATCAACATGAAACCCTAATTCATTCATGTAAATTCAAAATTAACCCAAATTAACACAACCAATGAAGAAGATATCCATAATTGTTCATCATGAAGGCACATTTATAACCGATCCGTTTGAGTATGTAAATGGATCTGTTGACAATGTTGAGGATGTCGATTTGGGTAAGTGCAACCATTCAAGACTAATGCAGATAGTGAAAGATTGTTGTTTGTTTCCTGTTCATGGTATGTATTTCTGTGCTCCTAAACAAGATTTGGGTACACATTTGAAACCTTTAAGGAATGATACTGAGTTAGCAAGTTTTGTTAAATTAGCTTTTGACAATGGTTGCAAAGTAGAACTATATGTTGAACATCATGGTTATGATGTTTTAGAGGATGCCCATATAAATGCTAGTGTAGGTGAAGAAGATGATGAATCTGAGTCTGAAATTGAATTAGAAAACATAGAAGAATATGTTGGACCAGAACATGTAGGTGAAGAAGATGTGGTGATTGCAAAGACAGAACTTAAGGACCCTTTCCTGATCAAGTTAGTTGGTGGTAAGTACATTAGGGATGATGTTGTTAGTAGGCCTGCAAACTTAGGTGAAGGTTCTGCTAGTGATTCTAGGGAAAATGAAGATGAGCAAATAGAAGTTGATGACAGATTTAAGGTGAAGGAAGGTTACTCATATCCTGTTTTTGATCCTAATGTACCATGGGATGAGATGACCCCATTATTGGGTATGAAATTTGAGCACCCAGACCAGCTTAAAGAATGTTTGATTAACTATGGGGTAAAACATGGATATCAGTTATGGTTTAAGAGGAATGATTATAGAAATGTAGCAGTGTTGTGTGGAAGAGATGTGGAAGAAGGTAGGTGTTCTAGCAAAAAAAGTTGTAAACAAAAGATTGACGAGGGCAAGTCACCTAAGTCTAAGGCTAAGTCACCTAAGTCTAAGGCTCAGTCACCTAAGTCTAAGGCTCAGTCACCTAAGTCTAAGGCTAAGTCACCTAAGTCTAAGGGCAAGCAATCCAAGTCACAAGCAGGTTGTTCATTTAGATTATGGGCAGGATGGATGCAAAATGAGTCAACTTTCCAAATTAAAACATTGATCCCTAATCACACATGCTCTAGGAATTATGATCTGGGGTCATTGGTTACTTACAAGTGGCTAGCAAAACAGTTTGCACATGAGGTTATAAGAAATCCAAAGATTAGTTATAGGCAGATGAAGGCAGATGCTAAAGAGAACTTCAGGATAAATGTAAGTGTTGGAATGTGTAAAAGGGCAAAGCAGAGGGCAGTTTATGATCATGAAGGAGGACTGGTTGATCACTATGCAAGGTTATGGGATTACAGAGAGCAGATCTTGATAACCAATCCTGGTTCTTCTGTTCACTTAGATGTGGACACTAGGGATGATGGCAAAGCAGTGTTCAAAAGGATTTATGTCTGCTTCAAAGGTATAATGTTTTACAATTGTATTGGCATATTATCACATTTATGCATTGTTTGTTGTTTAACTTTTATTTTATTCCATAGCTATGAAAGAAGGATGGGTATCATGCAGAAGAGTCATTGGACTGGATGGTTGTTTTTTGAGATCCACTGTAAGGGGTGAGTTGTTAACAACCATGGGAAGAGATGCTAACAACCAGATGTTTCCCATGGCTTGGGCAGTGATAAACATTGAAAATGGTGACAATTGGAGCTGGTTTATTCACCACTTATCACATGACTTTAACCTTGCAATTGGAGCATACTTGACAGTCATTTCAGATGGGCATAAGGTAATTATTATAACACTTATTAATTATAACATTTGCATTACATACATAGTAATATCCTTTTTATGCAACATATTACAGGGTCTACTCCAAGCAGTTAGAGAATTACTCCCACATGCTGAGCATAGACTATGTGCAAGGCACATTTATGCTAACTTCAAAAAGAAATGGAATGGATTGCACTACAAGGCACTCTTCTGGGGTGCTGCTTCATCTACATTAGAGGTACAATTCAAACAAAAAATGGAACTTATAAAAAACCTTGATGAAGAAGCAGAAAAGTGGTTACTAGATCATGACCCTAAGACTTGGTCTAGAGCGTACTTTCAAATTGATAGGACTTGTGCTGCTTTTGAAAATGGTATCTCAGAATCATACCACAATGCCATAGGAGACCTTAGGAGTAAACCTCTGATTACTATGCTAGAAGAAATTAGGGTTTACTTAATGCAAAGAATGTATTCTATGAACCAAAAGGCTAAGAAATTAAATGATACAGTCTGTCCTGCTATAAGAAAGTATTTAGAGAGACTTAGAAATAAGCAAAGGTATTGGGAAGTACTTGTAGGTGGATATCAAGTGTTTGAGGTTAGGAAATCAGATGAGGCATTTGGGGTCAATTTGGCTGAAAAGACATGTACTTGTAGGTGGTGGATTTTATCTGGCCTACCTTGTGTTCATGCAGTTGCTGCATTTTGTCATATTAACATAGATCCTTCTAATGGGGTGAGTAGTTATTATAAAAAGCAAATGTGGATTGATACCTATAGTCATTTCATTAATACAGTTGGTGGTTCTTCAATGTGGCCAAATACTGGCAAACAACCACCATTACCACCCAAGAAGAGGAGGAAGTTAGGTAGACCTAGGAATAAAAGAATTAAACATCCAACTGAGACAGTCAATGAAGTTCCTAGGACTGGTAGAAAGATGACATGCTCCAATTGTTGGGAGCAAGGACATAACAAGAGAAGATGTCATAATTTAACAAGGCCAAAACAACAGACAGAAAAAAGAAAACCTGGTAGGAAACCCAAAAATGCTCCCAATCAACCATTTAACCCACCTAAGGATGGATCTGGTCCAAGTGCACATCCAAGTGAAGCAAATCCATCTCATCCAACCCAAAATGAAGCAGATCCAGGTCAATCATCTCCAAATCAAGTAGATGAGTATGGTGAAATTCCAATTTCAAGTTCATACCCAAGTGCTTCACAACCATCAGCTCAAAGCTTCACTGGATTACTGCAAATTGTTGAACAAAAGGTATGATAAACTGTTTTTTACACTTAATTGACCCAATTTCTCACAGATCTAACTTGTTTAACCTTCTTGACAGGGAAATGATTATGAAATTACTGATGCTGAACTCACACAACTTGCTGAGCTTAATGAAGTAGAAGATAAAGCTAGAAGAGCTGCAAACAGGAAGTACAATGAAAGGATTATTGAAGATGCAAAAAAAGCAGGTCTTTTTAGAAAGAGAGGAGCTGGTGGATTTAGGGGACCATCTGAGAGGATCAAGAATCAAAAAAGGAAGTTAGACCCAAATGCTCCTGGACAACAACCAGATACAGCACTTGATGTTTCAGAATGAGAGTGAAGAATGGAGAAAGGATAAAGAAGATGCAGACAACAGAAGAGCAATATTTTTTGTTAGACATTATGTAGTGGGTCTGTATTTAAAGATTGTCTTTATGTTTTCAAGTTAGTATGGACCATTAGATGTATGTATCATGTGGATGGTACCACATAAAACAATATGACAACCATGTGGGTCAGTTTATGTCTGTATTGACTCTATTATTATCTATGGTAGTGGGTCACTTTTATGTCTCCAACTTGTTTGAATATGCAAGGTATGCAGACACATGCATCAACACATAACATATATATTAATTTATATTCTTTATAAATAGCAAAAGATATTACATAGATATTGTCATTGTCACTGGGTTAAACAAGAGATCATACTTAAACAAGCTAGTGTTTCTTTCCTTTGCCCTTAATGTCTGCAACTGATCCTGATGGCTTCTTGACACCAAAAGCCTTTTTCTTTATTGCTTCCCAAGTTTTTTGATTTGCAAGCCCTACAACTGCAACTGGTCCTGGTGGTTTTTGAATCCTTTTACCTGCACTGGTTTAACTTTCAACAATTTTAGTATGTTTTGACTTTTTTGCTTCAACACTTGTTGTCCCTGGTTTAACTTTTTTTGATCTTGAACCTTTGTTTCCCTTAACAGTGGCATGGTCATCTTCAGAGCTTGAGTGGTAGCTTGAAACATAGCTTGATATGGATGAAGAGTTTGACATTGAATCAGCATTTGGGTCAACAGCAGGACCATGAGGAAGAGGAGGAAAGTAACCACTCCAACCAAGTGATTCACTGTATGCAGCACTTGAATCACTTGAAATAGTTATAACATCTGCAAACATGATCATCAATGGAGCAGGGTAAGAAGAATGTAAGGACCACAAAAAGATAAAAATTTATAACAAACATACCTGGTTGATTAGCAGAACTCATGTTATGAAATTTGGTGTGCTTGATTGCTTGATTAGGGTTTGACAGGGATAAAATTAGATGTGGATAGATAGGTTATATAAATGTATTAAGGTCCTTGTAGTCAATGCATTAAATAACAGGTAGGTATACTATCATTTATGTCTAAACCCATTTGACTTTTCTTTTTTGACTATCCTGTTTTGACCCATTACACTAAAACCAAACAACAACAAATATAGCAAATTAAAATTTTCATTACATTAAACCATTTGAACATACAACCTAGACCCACATTCCTACGCAAACTACACCATTACATAACAATCCTAACCTAGACACTACATAACCTACACCATACCCATAATCCATACCAGCTTAAACTATACAAACCCCACAAAATCCATCCCAAAAACCCTTACCATCATTTGACTAGGAAAGACATCACCAACACAAACACAGTAAACACAATGACTGCTTTCTTGTAGCATTCACCAGTGGTTGTTCTCTCATTCAGTTCCAACTCCAAATCACGAATCCTATTCCTGTAGGTGTAGTCTTGAACTTGCATCTCCCTCCTTAGTTGTTGGACTTGAGTGTAAAGGCTATGCATCTCATTTCTGTAGTATCCATAGCATAGCTCAGGATCAAGAAAGAAGTAGAACCTGCATTGTTTACCTGAATCCTAAAAGTAACAAAATAAAAACAAAAATTAACACAAACACAATAAAAAGACCATAAATATCATTGCTTTTCTTACACTTGGATGAGGGCAGCACAAGAAACGTCTAGCTGGGTTTGTAGCAGTGCGTGATGTCCTTTCAACCACAGGTAACTCACAAAAGCAATGAGTGGGTATGGGTCGAAGCCAATTAGACGATTCAGTTGTAGAAGACATTATTTTGGTTATGGAGGTGATTAATTGATTTGGGATTTAGGGTTAGTATTTTGGGTAAATAATTAGGGTTAGTTTATGGAGAAAATAGGGGTTTTATAAAGTGGGATGAGTGGCAACGGTCAAATATGCTGATTGGGCATGCCACGTCAGCAACCAAGTTGCTATTAGGTAATAAAACGAAAATGTGGCCTTATTAACACGAAACCTAAAGTACACGTACCATCCGGGCAATAAAAAAAGTACACGTACCATATCGGTACATTTTGGAAAGTATACAGCTATTGTACGGACAAAACCCCATGCTCATGCTACTACTCTTCCTATTTGGTCACTAAAGAAAGAAATGCATAAATTAATAAAAGAGAAAAAGTACCTTGCTAATTAACCTCATATCAAATTTATATCAAATTTACTTCGTTAAAAATTAACGACTATATGGCATGTGACAGTCATGTGACTTAGTTAATTAAGATTAGGGTACTATATAAACCAAATACTCCAACCAAATGTCGGGTACTAAAAAGTATTATTTAAACTTTAGTGTAGTAGGAGATTCAGTTAGTAAAATTTAAGGTAGTAAAAGATATTTTAGCCTTTTATATACTACTAGAAAGATGCCCGGCGATGCGGAGGCGGATTATTGGGTTGAAGAGGAGGGAGGTGGGGTGGTGGAAAGTGGTTGTTGGGGGTGGTTATAAATTGTTGGGGGTGGTTGTTGAAGTGGTTATAAATTGTTGGAGGTGATTGTTAGGGGTGGTTGTTTTCATAATTAATAAATAAAAGTCTGAATTTTTAAGCCTTTCTAATTATAGAATAGTCCCAAATACATTATATAGTAGTATAGATAGTTTGTCCTTCAAACATAAACAATCGTAACAACACACTTTTTAATATTAACTGTCATTCTATCACATACCAAATCCGATACCCATTGTGATTCCTTGTAACAAATCAAACGGCCCCTTATATGTTAAACAAACACATGATCAGAATGAAAATTCATATGAAAATTCATTCCCTGATTTCCATTCCCGAATACCAAACACACCCTTAATGTCAAATTGGACAACTTTTCTTGTTGGTAAGAGTGTCCGGACCAACCCGACCCATTTTTTTGATAATTTTATAAATGATTAATATCTATATAAAGGTTACGTTTCATATAAAAGTGTATAAAAGTGTATAAAAATCGAGTTTCATGCAGTAAACTTACATATTAGTTATTATAAAATAATGATTATATATATTGTATAAATATGTTTTATATATGTATATAACAATAAGAATTAAATGTATTTATAAAAGTTGGGTCAAAATTAAGTTTTTTGATATACGAAATATGTTTTGTTTTCAAGTAATCTTTTAGAAAATTGTGTATAATAGGTTTTAAAGAAATATGTTTTGTTCAAGTAAACTTTTAGAAAATTGTGTATGATAAGTTTAACTTTATATTAGTAAAATCAAGATACATGCATTACACGGGTATGCATAACTAGTGAATTTAAAAATTACGCTATCAAATATAGTTATTTAAGTCGTGTTGTTAATAATATTGTTATTGCGTTACAGGCCATAGAATTGGGTCAAATATGGTCTTTTAAAGTAGACAAAAGCTTATAAATGAATCAAATAATTCAGAATTTAAATTATAGAATAGAAAAGCTCTAAATCAAGTTAGGGAATAACATCCCTGCTGTTAATAATAAAGCTTATACAGTTACACTCGTTTACAAGAATACGTAATTTATTAACTCTGGTAGATATGTATTTTGTTTGCATCCAAATTTTTAACAAAATTGACCAATTATTAAATGCCATGTTTACCACAAGTTTTTAATGAATTTCAGGATATCAATAGTAAATAATTCATGCCAACAACTGAATTGATTATAATTTCAATTTTCCAGGTGTTAAAAATTCAATACGTACACTATAAGAAATTCATAGAATTTGAAATTTGAAATTTTGAAAACCAAACTGGAAATTCAGTGAATATATAGCCTTAAATATTACTGAAGACTTGAAGTCTATTTATAACATATGTTTCAGTTTTGGCATTAAATTATTTTCATCTCTTTGGCTCTCTCTCTCTCTATAAAGCTATCACCTTTCATCACACTCATCTCATATATCTTGCTACACACACATACTAAGAGAGAGTGAGAAGTAAAAGATAAACTGAGAATCTTATATCTTATAATATATACTACATAAAATATGTACATGTATATATTTAAGGGCAGTGATGTAAACAAGTATATAGATAGAGACATGGGAACAAAAGCAATGGGAGATATGCAAGTGGTTTTCAAAAGATTTGGTGATGAGCAAAGCACATTACTAGATAGGTTTGAAAGGCTTTCATTTGAGGTACAATTGAATAAAGCTATTCTAAGCAGGAGTTTTTCTGAGCCTTATGAACCTAGGTATCGACGTGCCCCATTTCCACAGTCGACGCCGCCAGAACCCGAAGTAATTCAAGGAAGACGCCACCAACACCACCGCAGGATCGGGTTTCAGAAGATTTTGAAGAAGCTGTTTAAGCCCATTTTTGGCAGCAGGAAAGAAGAAGAAAAAGAAAGCATTCCAGATAACAAGAATTTCAAGTTCATGAAGGCATTTAATAGGTCTATGAGGGTTTGAAATAAACTTACTAATTTTTGTTAATTTTTTACTGTTATTATTATTAAAGTTTTATTACCCCAGAATTATGTTACAAACATTTTAGATATGTTTGGGATTATTATTATTAAATAAACTTACTAATTTTTGTTAATTTTTTACTGTTATTATTATTAAAGCTTTTGTTATTCGTGACAGTTTGTGTTCAATCAAAATGTACAGTAGCTATTCTATTAGTCTTCCAATCTTAGACAATTTCTCATAAAAATACAAAGGTATGTTTGTCAAACTAGCTAGAGCTAAAGTTTATAAAAGCTTACACTCAGTGGCGAAGCTAGAAAATTTTCAATGGGGGGTCAGGATCTAAATTTTTTTTTCCTAACACTATTTTTCGGGTAATATGTTCGGGTCAGTGATTCGATTCGGGTTGGGTAAAAAATTAAATACTATTATTATATATAAAAAAAAAGTTTCAATCACTAAAAAACTAAACATTTGTCCAAGACAACTAAACATTAAAAAGGAAACAAATGGTTGATACCTGGTTCGATTCATTGAAGAAATTGGTTTGTTAATTGTTAAGGATTGTTCCTTTTTTTTTTTTTTTTTTTTTTTTTTTTTTTTAATGGGCTAAGTAATGGATTTTAGTTTGGGATTTGGTTTGTTAATGAATTTTAGTTTTGGTAGATGGGCTTATGTAAAATGTAATAGATCAATTTTATTGCTTAATGTATAAAAAAATTCACAATTAAAATGAGGGGTCGAAACCGAATATACCGAAATTTTTCTACACGAAAACTATATACCCCTACATCGCAAAAGAAATTTCGGGGGGTCGGGCGCCCCACCCCGCCCCTATATAGTTGCGCCAATGCTTACACTCATTTTAGATATGTTTGGGATTATAGCTATATGAGCTTAGGGGGTGGCAATGGAGCACGGTATGGCACCGCATGGAGCCATACCGAGCGGCAACACCGCAGCCATCATTGCGGCATGGACTCCCTCGGCATACTTTGCCGATGAGGCATGGAGATGGAATCAAAGATATAGCCGTTGTAATGGCTACTTTTTAGGCCGTGTGTGGGTCAAGGCATGGGATCTTGGTTGCCACTAAAAAACTATGGTGAGACATGAGAGAAGCATTAATGAGGTGGAATGATATTATTGATGGGTGGTGAGGCATTGGTGAGACATGAGATCATGACTGCCACCGCCTTATTGTAAAGCAACAGTAAAATAAAATACAAGTTAATCTACAATATAAACACTTAACGGTATTTGTGTAATTAATTTTATGATTTGAATCCTCTGATATTGAATTCAACATTACTAGTCAGCTTGTCTCACATAAACATTAATAGGTCCCTTATTTTAAATTTAAAATAGATCATTTTAAAGGGGCCACTTTCTTTTATTTGAGATAGCATAATTAGTCATGTTGAACTCAATATTAGAGAATCTTTATCATTAATTTTACTAACATCTCTTTATGGCTATTTTTAATAACTAATTGAGTAAATTGCAAAAAACATCCATGTGGTTCTGCCAGATTGCATGTTTCGTCTCTATATTTTTGAATGTGCATACACCGTTCTTGTGAAAAACTTACGAGAATATTAGTCCCCGGCAAAAGTGAAATGACTAAATTACTCTTGTCTTCTTTCTCTTTAATAAAATAGAGAGGATGAACATTTTAGTCATTTTATTTTGGCAAGAGACAAAAATTGCACTCTTAAGTTTCTAACAGGGACCACGCCTACACTTTCGAAAAGGCAAGGACAAAACATGCAATTTAACCAAAAGGACAATTTTGCAATTTACTCTAACTAAATCTTCACAAAATGTGTTAATGTCAAGGCTAGAAATAAATTTCATATATTTTTTTATTTTTTTTTGCTAACTAAGTGATTTTTATTTATTTATTTTAAATTATAGTAAGTTGTTAGTGATTTTGTATAATTTTAATAAACATTATATATTGTCTGAGAATATTTCGGTAACTAGTTTTTAATAACAACTCTAAAGATTGTTTTCAGCAACATCCTTATTAAAAGCGTTATCTTTTATCGTAAGTTATTCTCAAGTAACTTTCAGTTTAATACTTCATAAATAGCTTCAGGTTATTGTAGTAAGCTCTTACATAATTTTGTCCAAATGAATAATATAACTATTATTTTGTAAGCTCAAGCTCTAATAAGACTTTTATTATTTGAACAGTTTTACAGCTTAAAATTTAAAACTAAGACCGGGTGCAATTGGGTTTCTTCACCACCCGTGGAACACCTCAATCGCGCGCCATCACCACGTGTGGTGGTACCACTTTGGTGTGGTTCGGTGGTGCTGACCACCTAACGAAAGGGCACCCTTTTTGTCTTGTTAGGTGATGTGCTGAAATACTAATGTTGCGTTGAGGTGGAGGTGGTGGAAATTTTACCATTACACCCAGCCTAAAAAAAAAAAATAATAAATAAAAAAAAAAAAAAAAAAAAAAAAAAACAGACACATATGTCAAATGCACTTCTTCACTCTTATATCACGTATCCATATTACTCCTATCTTAAATTATTATTGTCCACTGCTAAAAGAAGATAAAAGAAGTTTAATCGAGTTTACCACGTTACTTATATCTTAAATTATTATTGTTAATTTATTAAAAATTATCAATTAATTAGTTAAAGGTAAAAAGTTAAAAAAAGAAAATACTAACAAGTGTGATCGTGAGTTTTTATAGGAAAACAATTTTTGAAGAAAAAATTATTCTCTTTGTCCTTTCTTGGTACTTATCTGTTTTGAAAGAAGAAAATTTTGGAGAAGTTGTGTGAGCATAATTTACAACTGTCGAATCAAATCAAACTAATACACACACAATCTTTAAAACAAACAGTAAAAACCACACCAAAAACACATGTTTTTTAGAGCAAATTTTCAAACAAGCCTAAAATTCAAATAGTGGTCCAAGATCTAGCCCAAAACAATTCATTTACTTTTTAGGGGTGTTTGTTTAAGCTTATTTGATACTTATAAGCAATGTTCTAAAAGGCGTGAGGCGTGGCGTGGCGACACAGCCACGTCTCAAGCTTTACGCGCTTTTGTGAAGTCTTGGCGTTTCTTAAGGCGTGCTTAAGGCGGCAACAAAATATTTATAAATTTATATATTTATACTTTTATATCATTTTATAAGAGGAATTTCAAATACTAAAGCCCAAATCCCAAATAGCCTGGCCCAAATACGAGACCTAAGTAGGAATTAAGTTTTGAAATTACGAGACCCAAGAAAGAAAGAACCCAAATACTTGAATTTCAAGCCCAAATCCATAAATCCCCTAAATGCTTCTAAAAATGGCGCCACGCCTTAAAAAAAGGCGCGCCTTTGCACGCCTTTTCGCGCCTTATTCCACGCCTTTTCACACGACGCCTAGACCTCACGCCTTGGTCCATTTCGTGGCGTCGATGCCACGCCTCGCGCCTTGGTGCGCCTTTTAGAACAGTGCTTATAAGCTTATGTAATTTCGACTTGTAGGCTACACATGTTTTTATTCGCAAGAGTATTGAGATCTTCAATACAATTATAACGCCTAACACCTTTTTTATACAATCCATTACTTTTATTCATTACAAACTAGTGTCACTAATCAAATATCCAACCCTTCACCAATAATTCGACCCTAACACACAAAAATACCAAAACAAAAAAATTCCTAAAAATTTCATAAACCCGAAACCAAAAAAATAATAATATGAAGTTCAAATCACTACCAAAAGTGGTGTAATGGTTAGACACTTAACCTTTTCAAGAGGTCTAAAGTTCAAACTTCACCAGGGATACCCCAAAAAAAAAGACTAGAAACAATCACGCGGATATCTCAATTAGACAACGTACATCTATATCAAAAACTTGTTTAGAAAAACCTCATATGTTTAATATCAATAACAACAACAGTTGAAGTAGGTATCAAAAAAGTATCTAAACTCGAAAAAAAAATAAATAAATAAAAATAAATAAATAAAATGACACTGCTCTGCTGATCTATCTAATATGCAATGGGTAAAGCACTCTTGGTGTTTAGTCTTACAAGGGATGAGGAACCTCTAAAGTTGTTGAGACAACTTGAGTCAAGTTAGAGGATCTTCAACCATTAGATTAAAACCAAAGGTCAAGATTTACTACAAAGATGTGTATTCTTAACCCTTTGATTTTAATCTAATGGTTGAAGATCCTCTAACTTGACTTAAGTAACTTGAGAGGATCCTCACCCTTTTACAAGTCTTGTTAAGCGAAGACATGTTTCCACTTGCCACTTGCTTCTAATGTTTATATCTTTTTCTTAACCTTATTTCTAATGCAATTATCTTTTAAGATAGAGATAATTATTTTTAAGTAATTGTGGAAAACATAGAAGGGTGAATATGTTTTTGTTTAAAAAAACTTAAGTTCATCGTATCAAATAACGGATCAAGTGCGATGTATGAAAAGTGATAATAATAATTATACAACTATAGAGATAGTAGAAAGCATAAAAGAAAATATAGCACCACAACACAAACATAAACACAAAGCCACAACACAATCATAAAACAATGCAGATATAAACATAAAACGATAAGTAAAAGAAAACACAAACCGACACAATGATTTATGGTTAGGTCATGAAGCTCATCTTTGCCCCATTCCACTCCATGAGCACCCAACTCGAGAGTTACTTCACTAAGTCAACAAGTTCCCTTATCGGCAGAGAAAACTTTACAATCTTCGCTTACAAGTTTACTGATACTAAGCTATCGAGTTAGTCTTCAGGTACAACCAAACTCGTTATGTTTTATGTCACAACATAACAAACCTATTACTCTTGTGTTTTAAGGCCTAAACACACTAAAGCAATTACCCTTGTGTTATAAGGTCTAAACATATAAACCATCTAACCTCTAGTTTGGTGTATAGTTTGTGATACAAGATGTTGTATAATGATGATACATGGTGGTGTATAATGATGATCCAAGACATAAGTGTCTAATAGATATAAATGTATAAACTAAATATTAAGAACTCTAAGCTTGATATGATTGAACTTGTAAATGTATACGCATGAAATTATTGTATATGCACGAAATTATAAACTCATTGATGAGGCGAAAAATGATCCGTTTTTAGGGGGTCATTTAAGCCCGAATCCGACTTTATTTGATCAAATATTGCCCTAAATCGTTCCTTTTGTGATTTTAGGTGTTTGGAGAGTGAATTCTGGAAAAGAAGCTATTTTGGACGTTTTTGGAGCATAAAAGTGAAGAAAACGGCTAAGTACCAAATTTCCAAGCTGAAAATACAAGGTGACGGCGTCAAGACCACCATCTTGACGGCGTCAAACATGAGGAATTAAACACCGAAGGTGGTGACGGCGTCAGAAGGATTCGTGACGGCGTCAAAGTGGCAAAAATAATATACCGTGGGTGGTGACGGCGTCACATAGGCCGTCATAAGTGGATCAAGGCCGTCCGAGGAAGTATATGGCGGCGAGGTGACGGCGTCACAAGTAACTCTTGACGCCGTCAGCCTGTTTTTCCTATATATAGTTTTCTAGTTTTTTCATAAAAAGAGGAGAAGTTTTGGTGAAACCCTAAAGACGATTTTGGTGCATCTTTTACAGGTTTTTCAAGGGTTCCAAACCCTTGAGACCTTGCATTGTAATTGATATAAGTGTACTTTCAATTCAATCAGTATGTCTATGTGTTGGTTGTTTATATCTTGTTCTTGTCTCAATTCCATTATGCTAGGCTAGATCTCTTTTGTGTTTGCTTAGATCTAATGAAACCTAGATGTTGATTATGTGTTGATTACTTGTCTATTCTTGTTTTGAATGAATGATTTATATGTTAGGCTTAAGAAAACTGGCAGATCTCCAAATGGTAACATGCTTGAACGTCTTAAGAAACATGAACCGAGGCGTACTAGGTCTTTATTGGTTGTATTTAATGCATGAGCCACTGTTTACAATCCCTATAGTTGTGCTGGGTCATGGTGTAGGAGGAGATAAGAGCTCATAGAGTTGGGGAGTTATGTATGCCACCCCACGAATGGTATTAAGGAATACAATCCGTCATTCATACAAGTGTAACAAGTAATTAACACGTAAAAGATATCTAGGGAGTAGTGAAGTCTAAGTAAACACAATTTCTCCAATTACTGCTCACAACTTTAGTATAATTAGTTTAATTTCATTTTCATTATTTTATTTTAATTATATAATAGCTTTGGGTTAGTTGAATAGCAACTAATTCCGCCCACTCTTCCAAAACCCGAGATTTTACTTGCTTTCATAAAAATATAAAAATACAAAAATAATCATCTCTCACCTCTAGAACTATTAATTAGGTTTTCTAATCCTAGCGACACTATTCCTAAGCTGAACGATCAATCCCCCGGTACTTGTCACTATACTATACTACAACGATTAGGTACACTGCCTGGTGGGGGTTGTAAGCTTCTCGAGATCCCTCGAGAGGTAAAGCAAGGTGCGATTCCCACGCATCAAGTTTTTGGCGCCGCAGCCCGGGGAATAGTTATTGTCTAGGTTAGGATTTCTTTTTATTAGGTCTACTTGCTAGATTCCTTTCTAGTAAGATTTTTATTTTTATTTTTAGGTCTTCTTTAGTGTATCTTATTTCTTCGTGCCTTTGTTTGTAACTCTTCACCATTCACCATCATGGCAACCAACGAATTCTCCAACCTTAGGATCACTAGAAGTCGTAGCACTTCTAAAGACCTCGTCTTGCCTTATGCAGAACCCGAAAGAGAAATGTGTAGGTTAAGATGAACTCACTCAACACCTGAACCATCCAGCATTGCTATCGACTTTGATGCACCTCTCTCTGAAGAAAATTCAGAAAATCACATCACAACCCCGAGCTCCCACAATGAGACGAATACTCCTATAATACCTCCTCCTAAGCGTCTCAAGGATTACTCTTCCCCAACTCCTCGTGGGTTTTCCAATGCCATTGTTTATCCAAACGAACATACCAACGAGGTCTTGCATGCAAATGATATTTGGCTTGTCAAAAGTGTGTGTAAGTTCCACGGACTTGATGAGGAAAATCCGATCCAACACATCAAGGACTTCCTAAAAATAGTGGATACCATCCATACGGGTGGGACTACTAGAAACACATCCCGACTGCGATTCTTCCCTTTCACCTTATACGAAAAAGCCCAAGAATGGTATAACAAACTCCCTTCCGAATCTATTTTCACATGGGAGCAACTCATATCCAAGTTCTATGAGAAGTTCTTTCCACCTGGAAAAACCTCAGCATTTAGGGATAGGATCCTTCGTTTCCGAAAGGGGAAGGATGAACCCTTCCATAAAGCGTGGACTAGATTCAAAAATTTAATAAGACAAGTTCCACATCATGGCATTGAACTTTGGCTCTTGGTCCAAATCTTTTACGAAAATATCTCCTCTAATGACCGGAACGGAATCAACCAATCTAGGAAAGGAAGATTGGCCAATCTTAGTGCCGAGGAAGGATGGGACAGGATTGAAGAATATGCCCAAGACCAGGATGACACTTGGGATGAACCTGAGTCGACTATCGGCATTTCTGAAACCATCTCGGATCGATTAAGCAAAGTTCACAAAAGAATGGATTGCCTAGCTGGATCACAACCACCTAAAATGCTGTCAAATCCTTACTTGATCTGCGACTACTGTGGAGGTCCGCATGAGGTGGAGGAATGCGGAGGAGCAGCCACAACTGAACATGCGTGCTTGTCAGGAGGAGACATTTATGCTGATCCCTCCCTTTTGCCTTTCTACCAAAATGATGATTATACCCTTTGGGGAAATCTGGTAAGGAAAAGATAAGGGGAGGGAGGCCCTGAATTCAAGATCAGGAGCAATTTCGAAGATGACCTTGGTCACTTCACTCAAGAAAAAGACTTGCAAATGAAAGGGCTTAATGAGCTTTTCGACGAACAGCAGGAGGATGTCGGAGAATTTTTCAGCAAGCTTAACTCAGCCCTAGATAACCTCCAACCACCGTCAGAAAGAGGAAAAGATCCCATGCTCGCGATAACCACACGGGCCGGAACGACAACCAAGGACCCTCCTTACCCAAATTCGTCCCCCGTCACACTCGATTCAGACAAACCTGGGGAGGAGGAGCAGGATGTCGGCATTGGCACCCCGGACCAACCACTCGTGACAACCCCCTCCCCATCAGCCCTTCCCAACCCACCTGTGAGAATTCCATACCCATCCCGACTAAGGAACCAGAAAACGGAGAATGATAACAAGAGGTTCTTGTCATACCTAAAAGACTCGGTTGTCACCATACCTCTCCTGGATGCTTGCTATCACATGCCAAAGTATAGCACATACTTCAAAAAGCTGCTCGCTAACAGGAAGAAGCTCGAGGGTCTTGTAACCCTAGGGGAAGAATGCTCAGTGGTGACCCATCGAGGGCTACCAAAGAAGGTAGACGATCCGGGCAGCTTCACCTTACCGTGCTCTATAGGACCTCTATCAATCAAGAATGCTCTTGCCGATTTGGGAGCAAGTATCAATCTCATGCCTCTCTCTATGTTCCGTAAACTAGGATATTCCGGGTTGAAGCCTACCCGTATGAACATCCAACTAGCCGATAGATCAGTCAAGTACCCCGAAGGGATATGTGAGAACGTGCTAGTCAAGGTTGGGAAATTCAAATTCCCGGTCGACTTCGTAATCCTGGATATGGAGGAAGACGACGTGGTACCTATCATTTTAGGTAGACCATTTCTTGCTACCGCTCGTGCAGTCATCGATGTCTACGATGGCAAATTGACCTTACGAGTAGAAGACGATAGCACAACCTTCGACATTAAGGATTCTATGGACCTCTCCCTCGAAGCATCCAACCGGCTCTACTTTATCGGGGAAGTAGATGAGCTCACAGATATCATTGATGATTGCATCGATGAACAAATCGATGAAGGCTGGCTACGGGACGAGAGCTTTCTGCCTTTGCTAGAGGTGGAAAAGATGGAGGAAGTTAATGCAGTCTCCTTCTACCCCAGACAAGAGGCAACGGAGCATCTCGAGCTCCGAAAGCCCGAGAACAAGCTCAAACCTTCTATTATCGAGCCCCCTGACGTTGATCTTAAAGAGCTCCCTAATCATTTGGAGTATGCCTTTCTTCAGGGAGAAAACCAACTCCCGGTAATCATAAACTCTTCCTTGGAAAAGGAACAAAAAGTTAAACTCTTAGAGGTCCTGAAGAAATACAAGGGGGTACTCGCATGGAGTGTGGCCGACATTAAGGGGATTGACTCCACTTTTTGCACACATAAGATTCTTATGGAGGAAGATTATAAACCCACTGTGCAACCCCAGAGGCGAGTGAACCCTAACATTAAGGAGGTAGTGAAGAAGGAAGTTATCAAACTTTTGGATGCAGGACTGATTTACCCGATCTCGGATAGCCCATGGGTTAGTCCTGTGCAGGTTGTACCTAAAAAGGGTGGAATGACTGTAGTAAAAAATGACAAGGGTGAGATGGTGCCCCAGAGAACTGTCACTGGATGGCGGGTATGCATTGACTATCGAAAGCTCAACGATGCTACGAGGAAAGATCACTTTCCCTTACCATTCATTGATCAGATGTTAGAAAGATTATCTGGACACGATTACTATTGCTTCTTAGATGGATTCTCTGGATATTTTCAAATCCCCATAGCACCTGAGGACCAAGAAAAGACCACGTTTACTTGCCCCTATGGAACGTTTGCATACAAAAGGATGCCTTTTGGGCTATGTAATGCCCCCGCCACTTTCCAACGTTGCATGACCGCAATCTTTCACGAACTCATGGAAGACAGCATGGAAGTATTCATGGATGACTTTTCAGTCTTCGGAAACTCCTTCGACCGCTGTCTTGCTAATTTAGAAAAGATGCTTAAACGTTGCGAGGAAACCAACTTGGTGTTGAACTGGGAAAAGTGTCATTTCATGGTAAAGGAAGGGATTGTGTTGGGGCATAAGATTTCAGGGAACGGGATAGAGGTGGACCAAGCTAAGGTTGAAGCTATATCTAAGTTACCATACCCCACGACTGTTAAGGCAATACGCAGCTTTTTGGGGCACGCCGGATTTTATCGGAGATTCATCAAAGACTTCTCCAAAATTGCCCGGCCAATGACTCAATTGCTTGTGAAGGATGCTCCATTCGATTTTTCCCAAGAATGCAAAGATGCTTTCGACCTCCTAAAAAGGGAACTCACTCAAGCTCCAATCATGATCACACCCAACTGGGAGTTACCATTTGAAATAATGTGTGACGCTAGCGACTTCGCTGTCGGGGCTGTATTAGGTCAGCGACGTGACAAGCTTTTCCAACCTATTTACTACGCTAGCAAAACCATGAATCCCGCCCAAGAGAACTACTCCACCACCGAAAAAGAATTATTAGCCGTAGTGTTTGCATTCGACAAATTCCGACAATATCTTGTCCTTTCAAAGACAGTCGTCTTCACTGACCACTCAGCTCTTAGATATCTGTTTGCGAAACAGGACGCCAAGCCACGACTGATTCGGTGGATCTTGTTGCTACAAGAATTTGATGTTGAGATTCGCGATAAGAGGGGGGCAGAGAATCTAGCCGCCGATCATCTATCTCGTCTTGAAAACCCCCTGGATAAACACGATAGAAGTGAGATTAAGGATTCGTTTCCTGACGAACAACTAATGTCTATCCTTGATTCGGAACCATGGTACGCCGACTTTGCCAATTACTTCGCAAGTAGATGTAGGCTTGTTCCTGAACACCTGACTAAATACGAGAGGAAGAGGTTCTTTTCCCAGCTAAAATATTACTTCTGGGATGAACCATTTTTATTCCGAAGGTGTCCTGACCACATTATAAGGCGTTGTGTTTCGGAGAATGAGGCAGTAAAAATCATGAGGGAATGTCACTCCGGTCCCTCTGGAGGGCATCATGGGATAAATGTTACTGCTCGAAAGATTCTCGATGCAGGATTCTATTGGCCCACAATTTTCCGTGATGTAAAAGATATGGTACAAGCGTGTGATGCATGTCAACGGGCTGGAAATATATCACATAGGGATGAGGCACCTCAGAACTTTATACAAGTTTGTGAGGTATTCGATGTTTGGGGGATTGACTTTATGGGACCCTTTCCGTCCTCAGGGGGGAACGAGTACATCTTAGTTGCCATTGACTATGTTTCGAAATGGGTTGAAGCACAAGCCCTTAGGACTAATGATGCTAGAGTGGTCATTCATTTCCTGAAAAAGCTTTTCGCAAGATTCGGGATTCCGAAAGCTCTCATCAGTGATAGGGGGACACATTTTTGCAACGCACAAATGGAAAAGGTCATGAAGAGGTATGGAGTACCCCACCGATTCTCCACCGCCTATCATCCACAGACCAATGGCCAAGTCGAAAACACCAATAGAGCTATTAAAAGAATACTTGAAAAAACGGTTAGTCAAAACAGAAAGGACTGGTCATTCAAACTCGACGAAGCCTTATGGGCATTCCGAACTGCTTACAAAACACCTATTGGAACGACCCCGTTCCGCATGGTGTATGGTAAGGCATGTCACTTACCGGTAGAATTAGAACACAAGGTTTATTGGGCGCTTAAGGCATGCAACTTAGATTACACAACTGCGGGGAACAGTAGGTTTTTGCAATTACACGAGCTTGATGAGCTTAGATTAGAAGCCTACGAATCCTCCATCACATATAAAGAGAGAGCTAAAAGATGGCATGATCAAAGAATTAAGAAACCCAAAGAATTTTCAGAAGGAGACAAGGTCCTATTATACAATTCTTGGTTGAGATTATTTCCGGAAAAACTTAAGTCTAGATGGTATGGGCCGTTCACGGTGAAGAATTCCTCTAAATTTGGAGCTGTAGCGTTAGTTGATGATGAGGGTAGGGAATTCACGGTTAACATACAACGTGTAAAACATTACCAAGAAAATAACAATGAAATGATTAATGAGGAGGATGTGATGTTTGATGATGAAATCACGTAGTAACCCACGACTTTGAGTCTAGCTACAAGACTCGTAAATAAAGAAAAGCGCTTCTTGGGAGGCAACCCATGTTTTGTGTGATTTTGTTTGTTTGATTGTTATTTGCTTTCGTATGCATGTTTTATTTTTATTGTTGGTTGATCATGTTTCTCTACTAAAATGTGGAAATACTTTATTATGTTGTTTAGCCTAGTCTTAACTTCAACCTAAAGGTATTTTTGCAAAAGATAAGTGTAAGGGGAAACCCCAAATATGTTTTTAAGAAACAAACCGATCATGATTCTCTACAATATTAAATGAACATGTATATTCGTATTTGTTAGAGTCAAATGCTTGTATTGAGTCATAATGAAGTTTTGCAGGATTTTCCAGGAAGTAGGACAAAGTTTTTCCAGAAATTTTCCGGAAACTTAACATAAGAATTTCTGCAGGTCCATTCTGACGGCGTCAGGGTATTGCTCTTGACGGCGTCAGGATGTAAAATCTGGAAATTTTACCGGTTTTGTTTTTCTAACGGAGTCTTATGGCTTTTTGTGAATTATTAAGTTTTATAATCTCCAGGAAATCTGCAAACTTCATTCTACAAGCATTATATCTTACTTTGTTTTCTAGGATTTAGTAGCTTATATAGGATGCCGCCGATTTTACGCAAGGTTGCCTTGTCTACTTTTGTCAGGATTTACAGGTTATTTATGACAAGAAGATGATTTATATTCTGGAAGGGAAGCTTTGATTGTTCATTTTCTTAGAGGAAGATTTAACCTGGCCAACCTAAAATCCATACCGAGCGAATCAGGGGAGTATTCGATTTCATTCTCTTTACTTTTTAACTTTTACATTCTTTACTTGAACATTGGGGACAATGTTCATCTTAAGTGTAAGGGGAGGGTAAAAAGATGATACCTTACATATGCACTTTCGCTTGAGTTTGTTTTGTTTGATAGTAGATGAGTAATAAAACTACGAGAAATACTTGTTAGTGCAATTTTAGCGCCAAATTTAAAATTTTTTACAACATTTAGGAGTGAAACTTTAGCCATAGCAAGCGTCTCATGGATAGGAGATTGTATGACTAGCTCATAACCGTATATTCAGAAAAATTTTCCACCCAAAAATGTGAGGCTCGCCTTTAGATTTGATAGGAAAAGCATTCATTATTGGTGCTTATGAGTGTACTGGTAGCATTCAGATTCTAGAACTTGCGTTAGTGATGCATCCCGAGACCGCTAGTGAGACTACATTCGTGTGGTAGGATTTACTACATGATAAGAGGCATTAGGATCACCCTTGTGTTAAACCCGTATTATAATTACTTGACCATTTAAGTCATATTACTTGGCTAGTTAAGTCAACTAATTTTTCCCACACCCTTAGCGTTGTACTCATTTTTAGTACACGAAACCCCTAGTACACCCCTCCGAGCCTATCTTTTCGTTTCTAACTTTAAGCATTTTACTTAAAGGAAGAATTTGTTACACCCCACTTAAATGTACACCCAAATCGTCTTAGCCTTCCGTGTATGCGATCATTTTTAGTGCATTATTGTTATTTGTTAAACCCTAAGTTAACTTTCTAATTGATTACATGGTTGCTAAGTCGAGTCATATCCTTGTACATATTGTTTTGGGACGATTGGGACTCATGGGTAAGTACTTAATTTATGGAGTAATGGGGAAGAACATCACTTATTACCCCCATACGTGCGTTAATCTTAAAAGTGCTCCAAGTGTTTTAATTTTCTTAATTCGAGTCACTAGAATAGTTTAATGTAAAGTATGTAAAGATTCAAGTGTAAGGGGAACTCTCATCCCCTATGATGTATTATTTCGGATGGTAGGGTAAGAGTGTATGCAAAAAAAAAAAAAAAAAAAAAAAAAAAAAAAAAAAATAGAAAAGAAAAAGAGAAAAAACATACGGACTACCATCCCGTTTTCATTCTATGTTTATTTTATGTTTTTGTTATTTTTCATTTATTAGCTTAAGTCGAGTCTAGTCTTGGCTTAGCAACGCCATCTTGTACATGTAATTAACCGAGATTGTTAACTCGCCACCAGTAAAACTTCCTTTATCCAACAAAACCGTGTAATTCATATCCCTACACCTAACGTTATAACCCTTTAAAAGACATCTTTGATAGTTTATCCTAGGTGCTTACGCCATGTGGTGGAGGTTTGATCCTTTCCCAAGCCTATGGTAATCTATTTTGCTATGACAGGTAGTGAGAGATATCTTCCATTTTCATAATGTTATATTACTTTATTACACCCGAGAGATGTGAGTATCTAAACACTATTTGTGAGGTGCTTGTGTATGACCTCCGTGCTTGTCTATTGGTCTTTAGTGGAACGATTATTTGTTGTAATTACTTTTATATTAGTGTTAAATGACCCCTAACTTGTCTTTTGAGTAGAATAAAAGCTCATTTGCTTGAGGACAAGCAAATCTCAAGTGTAAGGGTATATGATGAGGCGAAAAATGATCCATTTTTAGGGGGTCATTTAAGCCCGAATCCGACTTTATTTGATCAAATATTGCCCTAAATCGTTCCTTTTGTGATTTTAGGTGTTTGGAGAGTGAATTCTGGAAAAGAAGCTATTTTGGACGTTTTTGGAGTATAAAAGTGAAGAAAACGGCTAAGTACCAAATTTCCAAGCTGAAAATACAAGGTGACGGCGTCAAGACCACCATCTTGACGGCGTCAAACATGAGGAATTAAACACCGAAGGTGGTGACGGCGTCAGAAGGATTCGTGACGGCATCAAAGTGGCAAAAATAATATACCATGGGTGGTGACGGCGTCACATAGGCCGTCATAAGTGGATCAAGGCCGTCCGAGGAAGTATATGGCGGCGAGGTGACGGCGTCACAAGTAACTCTTGACGCCGTCAGCCTGTTTTTCCTATATATAATTTTCTAGTTTTTTCATAAAAAGAGGAGAAGTTTTGGTGAAACCTTAAAGACGATTTTGGTGCCTCTTTTACAGGTTTTTCAAGGGTTCCAAACCCTTGAGACCTTGCATTGTAATTGAGATAAGTGTACTTTCAATTCAATCAATATGTCTATGTGTTGGTTGTTTATATCTTGTTCTTGTCTCAATTCCATTATGCTAGGCTAGATCTCTTTTGTGTTTGCTTAGATCTAATGAAACCTAGATGTTGATTATGTGTTGATTACTTGTCTATTCTTGTTTTGAATGAATGATTTATATGTTAGGCTTAAGAAAACTGGCAGATCTCCAAATGGTAACATGCTTGAACGTCTTAAGAAACATGAACCGAGGCGTACTAGGTCTTTATTGGTTGTATTTAATGCATGAGCCACTGTTTACAATCCCTATAGTTGTGCTAGGTCATGGTGTAGGAGGAGATAAGAGCTCATAGAGTTGGGGAGTTATGTATGCCACCCCACGAATGGTATTAAGGAATACAATCCGTCATTCATACAAGTGTAACAAGTAATTAACACGTAAAAGATATCTAGGGAGTAGTGAAGTCTAAGTAAACACAATTTCTCCAATTACTGCTCACAACTTTAGTATAATTAGTTTAATTTCATTTTCATTATTTTATTTTAATTATATAATAGCTTTGGGTTAGTTGAATAGCAACTAATTCCGCCCACTCTTCCAAAACCCGAGATTTTACTTGCTTTCATAAAAATATAAAAATACAAAAATAATCATCTCTCACCTCTAGAACTATTAATTAGGTTTTCTAATCCTAGCGACACTATTCCTAAGCTGAACGATCAATCCCCCGGTACTTGTCACTATACTATACTACAACGATCAGGTACACTGCCTGGTGGGGGTTGTAAGCTTCTCGAGATCCCTCGAGAGGTAAAGCAAGGTGCGATTCCCACGCATCACTCATGTTATTATTTTATGAGATTAAGTAAGAAGATCCGTAAAAGTACTTTTTTTTTTCTTTTTTACTAATGGCGTTCAATAACGACTAATGTTCTCTTATATAGATTTAACAACCCCGTGTATGCACCATACATCTTTAGCATGCCAATATATAACACATTATGTAACATTTAAGCCAAAAACTCATACGTGCAATACTTGAATGGGATTAGGTTGTAGAATAATAATGTATTTTTTTAAATGTACTGATTTGGTGCGTGAACTTTAAAGAATTTGTAAAATTGTAACGAACTTTTATAAATATTCCAATTTTGTACGTGACGAAGATGTGTCATACCTGAAATTCTGACATGTGGCATCATTTATAATGTGACACGTCATCATCGCGTACTTTCATCATCATTTAAAGTTGTAGAAATGTAACGAACTTTCATACGTGTTCTAATTTGGTACGTGATGATGATGTGTCACATTATAAATGGTGTCATGTGCCATACTTTCAGATATGACACGTTATCATCATGTACCAAATTGGAACACTTATTAAAGTTTGTTATATTTCTACAACTTAAAAAAGTTCACGTACTAAATCGGTACATTTGGAAAAGTATATATTGCAATTTTTCGACCAAATCCCTATTTCATATACAACAGTTGCACCATATACATCATACTAGTATTCAAGTAGGGATCAGGTCGAAGATTAGCAACGTACTTTTTCAAATGTACCGATTTGGTACGTGAACTTTAAAAAAGTTGTGCAAATATAACGAACTTTCATAAGTGTTCTAATTTGGTACATGATGATGACGTGTCACATTATAAATGATGCCACAAGTCAGACTTTCAAATGTACCGATTTAATACGTGAACTTTTTTTAAGTTGTAGAAATGTAACAAACTTTAATAAGTGTTCCAATTTGGTACATGATGATAGTATGTCATATCTGAAAGTCTGACACGTGGCACCATTTATAATATGACACATCATCATCATGTACCAAATTAGAACACGTATGAAAGTTCGTTACATTTCTACAACTTTAAAAAAGTTCACACGAACTAGATCGATATATTTGAAAAAGTATATTGCTATTCTTCGACCAAATATCTACATTATACTATTCGAGTATGTTTTGATTTGATATTCAATTCAATACTCCGCGCTTAAATATGAAGTAGCTGAGTAGGGTGAAACAGTGTTTTGAAAACCGGGTTGACCCGGCGGTCGAACCGGTTGACCCGGTGCCCGGTGACTCAACCGGGTCGATTTTGAACCCGGTTTTCAAAACATTGGGGTGAAAAAATAAAAACGCGGCAATTATGATCTTTTTTTATATAATAAAATCAATGCAAATGGCAAGTGCCACCGATCAAGCTATCAATCAACGCAAATGGCAAGTGCCACCGGATCAATCTATCAATCAAAGCCTTTGCCACTACTTAAAATGCAAGGTCTAAAAACTTACATGTACAACATAAAAACACCTTACGAACTCCCCTAAATTCAAACTATTTATTAAGCATAGAATGTTAACTCCATAACCCACTGCTATACTTAAAATGTCAGGCCCAGAATGCTGCTCAAACCCTCCGGCAATCATTTCAAGCGGCGATGATGTGCAAATCGGTTCACTCAACTCCTATGTCTCTGGCGACCCAGATTCTAAGATTGGCGTTATTCTTATTTCTGATGTTTTTGGTATTACTATTCAAATTTAACTCTTCTCGGCTTGTTGTTAATATGTTATGATGGAAATTAAATTTTTGTGTTTGTTGTTATTTTTGTAGGTTATGAAGCTCCCAAGTTGAGGTGATTGTTTTTTGAATTAAGTTGTTTATCATAGTTTATTAGACTGGTTTTTTTTTTTTTTTTTTTTTTTTTTTTTTTTTTATTATTATTTTTTTTAAATAAGAGTAAAATGCAAAATACGTCTTTGTGTTTATCAGTTTTTACACTAAACATCTATGTAAGAAAACTTTTGAAATAATCATCCATCCGTTATTAAAATCTAGACACAATACATCCGTAGGGACTAATATTGTAATTTTGTCTCCTTTATCTACTACTTGTAATCGTTAAGCACACTTCTTGACAAAGTCACTCCCAAACACCATTTCTAGAAGTAGTTATTGATGACGTATATCCTATAATTGGGCCGCGAGCCCAAATTATGGACATTACTAAGCCCAAACCCACCACGAGTGGGTTATAATGACAAATGACTTGGGCCTCTAATACATATGGCTTGGGCTCACGAAGCCCAAAGCCCAACCGGTACGTATAATTAAGGGATAAGGACTCTCTATTCACGGATAGATATCCTTACCTAAGATAAGCACCACGAGTGCGAAGAGTAAGGAGCAAGAAACCTACATGGTTTCTGCGCCCTATATATAGAATGATATATTCTCATTCAAAGGTACGATTTACACAATCCCTAACTCTTCTACAAACCCTAAAACCGATTACTTACTCTCACGCCGGAGTCTAATCGTGGGAGACAATCCCACGATAAGTCTAACGGTGTTGTTTACTTTCTTAGTGCGCAGGTTCCATAAGCACTAAAGTTCTAATTGGTACGAGAGCAGGAGTACAAACAAGGTAAAGCCAACTTTTGTATCAACAAGTGGCGCCATCCGTGGGACAATACACTAAGAACTCAAAACCAGAATGCCGAAAAACAAAAACTCATGCCAGCGGACTCCGCAGATGGAGAAAACACGTGACGATTCACATAGGAAGAAGAATCAAGATTCGACTCCTAAACCAACCTCTGGAACAACCAGTGCGCCTGGTCATCGTAAGTCAAACGTGACTCCAATCTCGACCGCGGTAGAATTGCCTTCGGAAACAACCCGAACTGCTACCGTAGTCTCAAGCGCTGAGGACATTCAGCGCACCCTCTTCACCACTCCCCACCAGATGGCATCCATAGTGGACAACACTGTGCCACCGGGAGCAGCTAATAGAGGGAGGGAACCCCATGCGGAGACGGGCATCCTTGCAGTAGAAGAGAATGTACCTGAAGTAGCATTAAACGATTTTGTGTCCCAACATTATGAGACTTTGACTTGTCTCATGCAAGAGGAGGCAAGGAAAAGGTCAAGCCGCAACCCGCAAAATTGGCTAAACTTTAACCAAGAAAAATCTCCACCGCGCCACCCTGAGCGCAGAAACAGTGAGAGGCGCACCAGCGTCCATGATAGACTTGGTACCGCATCTAACTCACAATACTCGGAGGATTACCAAGACAATGCGAGGCGCACCAGTGTCCATACTAGGCTTGGTAGCCGCAGGATACAAGATAGGCTTGGACGACAACATTCACCAAGCGTAAGCACCTCAAGGTCAGGAAGCAGAAGAATCCAAAATAGGTTGGGAAAACACTACTCCCCAAGTACAAGCCCTTCAAATTCGGGCTCCGAGGACAAACGGCGCAAGCGCCATAGGAGAAACAACTCCCCTTCAAGCAGCTCCTCGGACAACGAGGACAGAGAGACGGGACATTGGAAATCTAAGAACCGACGCCGGTACGACGAGGATGAGGATATTTCCCTTCCTTGGCGTCGCCAAAAGATTGATGCGTTTACACGACGCATAAGTGACTTCTCAGATGACAAGAGAAGGCGTATGCCCACCAATGTTAAAACATACGATGGCACGGGTGATCCTGATGATCATCTAAAAATTTTCGAGTCAGCAGCCGCTATCGAAAACTGGCCACAACCTGTGTGGTGCCATATGTTCAACTCTACCTTGGTAGGGAATGCGCGAACATGGTTCAGCAAGCTTCCACGACGAAGCATAAATGGGTTCGAAGAGCTGCGGAAGGCATTCCGCCTAAATTTCACACAACGAAAGAAGTGCGCAAAGAACCCTGTGGAACTTGCCAGAGTGAAACAGCGCCAAGGGGAATCCACGAGCACCTACATGGAGCGCTTCAAGGATGAATGCATGCAAGTCAAGGCATGCCCCAAGGTACTAAAAATCTCAGGGTTCATGAACGGGATCAATAATCCAGAGCTGATACGAAAGCCAAATGACAAAGTACCCAAAGCTTTGATGAGCTAACAAAGCGCACCAGATCCTTCGTTCAAGGGGAAGCGGCAGCGGCAGACAGCAAAAAAGGTTATTCAACCTTTAAACCAAAGAACAGTCAAGGAGACAATCCAATGACCAAAGGGGCAACCGCAACAGGAATTACCGCAACCAAAATAGTGGAAGGGATAACGACAAGTATGTCCTACTTACAAAAACCCCTAAAGAAATATTCGCGATGGAGGGAGCAAATTTTCCAAAACCTCCACCCATGCTAACCCCAGAAGAAAAGCGCATCGGAGGAGGTTACTGCGAATATCATGGACAGAAGGGTCATACTACTAACGACTGCGTCCAACTACGTCAGCTAATTGATAAATTAGTGAGAGAAGGAAAGATGGACCACCTCGTTAAAAACATCAAAGAAGGGAAAGATAGACAAAGGAATGAGGCAAAAAAGGAGATACCAAAAAATAAAGCTGATACCATATACATGATACAATCATGGCAGCGGCATACGAAGCAAAAAGTCAGCCAAAGGTTTTCCAAGGGAAACCATATCTCTTTCCCCACCCTCACTGTGGACAACGCGGTGATCGAACCACTCACTATCGAGATACAAGCGGGAGGTCACGAAATCCACCGCATGTATGTGGATGGAGGAGCATTTGCGGACATCATGTATGAACACTGCTTCAGAAGGCTAAAACCCGAGATACAAAACCAGTTAATCCCAGCCACGACGTCGCTGACTGGATTCACAGGTGAAAAAATTTGGCCTATGGGGCAGTTACGCATACTTGTAGCCATTGGTAACGAATACCATTCTACAACGGCTCGGATGAACTTCATGGTGATCAGGTCCCCCTCATCATACAATGGCATCATTGGGAGACCAGGGATATCCGCTATGCACGCAGTCCCATCCACCACACATGGGATGCTTAAATTCCCAGTAGAAGGAGGGATTGTCACCCTCTACAACACCACCACATCTCCAAGAGAATGCAACATAGTGGCAGATGAAGTTCCGCGCGCTCCAGAACAGTACACGAACAAGGTGACAAACCTGAAAGTTGCAATTAACCCAGATTATCCTGACCAAGAGATATCAATTGGGGGATCACTGTCCGACAAGGGCAAAGCAGCTGTGTGCGCACTATTGCAAAGGAACCTAAACATCTTCGCATGGGAACCCAAACATATGACTGGAGTGCCAAGAGACATTACTGAACACAAGCTCGAAATCTGACAAGGATATCCTCCAATATGCCAGAAGAAACGTGGCCAAGCTCCAGAACGCGCAAAAGCTATCCTAGAGGAAGTACACAAACTCGTGGACGCAGGGATCATGCGAGAGGTCTACTACCACGATTGGCTTTCCAACCCAGTGATGGTAAAGAAAAGCGATGGTAGCTGGAGAATGTGCGTGGACTTCACCGATCTCAACAAAGCATGTCCACAAGACTGCTACCCACTACTAGAAATCGATTGGAAAGTAGAATCCCTGTGCGGGTATCCCTTTAAATGCTTCCTAGACGCGTATAAAGGATACCACCAAATTCAAATGGCCAAGGAGGATGAAGAAAAAACAGCTTTCCACACGAGTCAAGGGGTGTATTGCTACACAAAAATGTCCTTTGGTTTAAAGAATGCAGGGGCCACATACCAACGGTTAGTGGACAACGCATTTGAAAAGAAAGTAGGCCGCAATTTGGAGGTCTATGTTGATGACCTAGTCATAAAAAGCCATACTGAAGAAGAATTGGTGCGTGACATAGAGGAGACGTTTAAAACATTGGGAAGAATAAACATGAAGTTGAACCCCAAGAAGTGCACTTTTGGAGCAACAGAAGGCATGTTTCTTGGTTACCTAATAGAACCCGATGGTATAAAACCTTGTCCAGAAAAAACAAGAGCGGTCATCGAACTACCTTCACCGCGCACACTAAAAGAAGTCCAGTCACTAAACGGCAAACTGGCCGGGTTGAACCGATTCTTGTCCAAATCAGCGGACAAATCACTTCCTCTCTTCAAAACACTCACGAAGTGCACAAAGAAGGGAGATTTTCGGTGGACTCCAGAAGCTGAAGACGCTTTCCAACAATTAAAACAAAACCTAGCAGAGCTACCAAAGCTTGTCGCACCCCGACAAGGGGAAGAATTGATCATGTATCTATCAGCGACCCATGGAGCAGTTAGCGCGGTACTACTGACAGACAGAAACTCTGTTCAAACACCCATCTACTTCGTAAGCAAAGCCCTCAAGAAGACAGAGACTAACTACACCGCTATGGAGAAACTGGTCCTAGCTCTAGTATTCGCAGCTAAAAGGCTGCGCAGGTACTTTCAAGCGCATCCGATAGCTGTAATCACGGACCAACCCATCAAGCAGGTTATTTATAAACCTGACGCATCAGGGCGGCTTCAAAGGTGGAGTGTGTTATTAAGTGAACATAATATCTCCTATAGGCCGCGCACCGCGATCAAAGGACAGATACCGGCGGATTTCATTATCGAGAAGCCAGATGATGATACTCCATCAACAAAGATTGAAGTACCATTACAAGAACCATGGGTTCTATTTACAGATGGATCCTCATGCGCAGAAGGATCAGGCGCAGGTCTTATCCTTACCAGCCCAGATGGAACAGAGCATACTTACGCTCTACGCTTTGAATTCATAGCCACAAACAATGAGGCAGAGTACGAAGCATTACTGGCTGGACTACGCATAGCAAATCAAATGGGTGTACGCAACCTAGAAGCTAATGTGGATTCACGACTAGTAGCAAACCACGTGTTAGGCGAGTATGTGGCTCAAGAAGAACACATGATCCAATACCTCGATAAAGCCAAATCCTTGATCAAGAATTTTGACAAGTTTTCCATCAAACAAATCCCACGAGGAGAAAACAAAAAAGCAGATGCGCTTAGTAAAATCGCATCCACAAGCTTTGCACACCTGTCAAAACAGGTATTGGTGGAAACATTGAAACACAAATCCATCTCCGAGATGGAAATATCCACAGTGATAGAGGAAGAAAATCCCACGTGGATGACCCCCATCATGGATTTTATCAGTAAGGGAACACTCCCCCAGGAACAAAAGGATGCTCGACGGATACGACGCACAGCGCAGAGGTTCGAACTTCGAGATGGTATCCTATACCGGCGTTCATTCCTACAACCATGGCTCAGGTGCGTTGGACCTCATCAGGCAGATTACGTACTCCGGGAAATCCACGCTGGATCTTGCAGCATGCACTCAGGACCACGGTCTGTTGTAGCACGCGCCTTACGATCCGGATACTATTGGCCTACCATGCACCGCGACGCGTGAGACATGATTCGAAGATGCAACAACTGCCAAGTCCATAGACCCATCCCGCGTCGGCCGCAACATGAGCTAACACCCATCACCTCACCATGGCCATTCCACAAATGGGGAATTGACATTGCTGGACCATTTCCGGTCGCGGCAGGAGGACTCAAGTTCCTCATCGTCGCCATTGAATACTTCACCAAATGGATCAAGGCAAAAGCAGTGGCAAGTATTACAGGTAACCAGGTCAAACGATTCGTTTGGGATAACATTGTATGCCGCTTTGGCCTACCTGGAGAAATCATTTCGGACAACGGAAAACAATTCTGTGATAACCCATTCAAGGATTGGTGCGCGCAGTTAAACATCACACAGCACTTCACGTCAGTCAAACATCCACAAACAAATGGATTGGTAGAACGCGCGAATCGTAGCTTGGGTGAAGGAATTAAAGCGCGCTTGGACAAACATAAAGGAAGATGGGTAGACGAATTATCGCATGTTTTGTGGGCTCACCGCACAGAAATCAAAGTCAGCAATGGCGATACACCTTTTTCTCTTGTCTACGGGACAGAAGCTGTTATACCAGCAGAAATTGGGATGCCAACAATCCGTACATCGGAAGTTAACATCGCAACAAACGATGATGAACGACGCATTGACTTAGATCTGTTGGAAGAACGACGCGAAAGGGCGGCTATCCGTGAAGCAAAAGCTAAATCAAAGATGAAGAAGTATTATGATGCACGAGTCGAAAACACTTCTTTCAAACCAGGGGACTTTGTATACCGCGCCAACGATGCCAGCCACGCAGAAGACACGGGCAAGCTCGGACCAAAGTGGGAAGGGCCTTACGAGGTCACAGAAGCATTAGGCGACGGTGCGTACAGAGTGCGCGATATGAAAGGCCACGAGCTACCACGAACCTGGAACATTTGCAATCTCAAGAGATGCTACCTTTAGGCCACGAGCCACACACCGACACATCCGCACTTTAGTAAGCGCTCAATAAATGTTGGTGTATTTATTTTTCTTTCTTTTTCTTAGGAAATTGTTATTTCTGCAATCGCAACAATTAATAAAACGTTGTGGTTTTTAGCTAACTCCACAACACATTTCAACATTATTGCTTACATTATCTATTTATGTTTCAATTCTGTTTATATTTTTGCCTACATGGCGTGCATGCACATATTAAGACCACACGAGGGCAGACAGGATGAGTAAACCTACTAAAGTACTCGTTGAGTAAGAGGGTTGCAAACCCATCAACATCGGATCACGCATCCTTGTTAAACACCTTACTACCAAGACGTTGGAGTAAGTTCATAAGTACATCCCACGATGGATGCACTTTATTGCACACGGTGCGCGTTTAACAAAACATGGAATCAAGACAATTGACTCCTACATAGTGGAACTCGCAGCACGCTGCACTCCACCACATAGATTCGAAACAATTGACTCCTAAGTTCGTACACTAACTTCATACAAGCTCATGACCTTAGTACGCATCTCACAACGAATGTGCAACAACAAGTTGAAAACGAACAAATAGACCAAAATACTTGCCCACCAAAAATGATAAACGTAGTACGCTACTCATTTACTTGCACGTTTGATAAGGTTATGGACCACAAACGTTCCCTAAGTCACGAACTTAACAAACAAGTTTTAGGCTCAAATACAAGATATTCCTTGCGCGTTTGCTACTCTAGATACGTCTTTCACGTAATAAAGACAAAGAATACATCTAAGTACAAAAGCAACATACGTGCCCAAAATGAGTCCAACACTTTTTATTAAAAACTACGAGTTTTTACAATGATATAACCAAGAGTTGTACATATCTATACACTATGGATGCGCTTGGGGGAAGACTCTGGCACAACTGAACTGCCCGCCTCCTGAAGCTTCTTCAACAACTGCGCATCCCTTTGTGACACTGTCGCCACACTGACCGCAATGCCATCCGACCTCGGAAGATGCGCAGCACCCACGCCGCAGAGAGTGGCCTTCCCTTTAAGACCTTTCTTCTTTGCTGCTCTCTCTTCATGGCGCTCTATAACTTCCTTCAGTGGCACCTCCGCCTCAAGAGCGAAGGGGTTCAGGATATCACGCGGTCGCGCAAAAACTGGAACCTGTAGTTGGGATTCATCAGGCTTCAAGAAGAAATCAGCCTCGGCCTCTGCATTCTCAGCTATATGCCTCCCAAGTGTTAACCCCTGCATGATCACTCGGATAGGATAATCTTGGTCGCGCTCCAGCTGCGCAATGTGGGGAAGCTCAAAGAGCCTCATCTTTTCCATTGCCTGCACAAGCTCGTCGTATGCATCAGCCCTATACCCAGGAACCTCAGAAGGAGATACCTTAAGAAGTTGCGCCTCTGCCAGCTCTTCAACGGCCTGTGCTTTGCCACGAGCAACGGCGCACTCCAACACCCTCCTAAAGGCACTCACAACCTCTTTGGACTCCAGAGTCCCCATGGCAGCCAAGCGCAAGCCATGGCTGATCAACCACCTGCGAAAATAACGACAAAGGCATTAGAAAAGAAACACAAAACATATGAAGAAGTTGTGGTACAACAAATACTTGCGCTCTGCAATAGTCGACATCAGATGAGGATACAGCTCCTCATCATACTCTATGCTGAGACGGAACAGCTTCTCTTCCTGCGCCTCCACAGAGTCCTCTATCTGCTTGCCAAACTGAGCAAGCTGACCGCAGAGCTCGTTCTTTCTCTCTTCGAGGTATTTTACCCCCCACGCAAGGTCAGCCTTATATTGCTGCGACACCCCACGTTTGCGCTGAAGCTCAGCCAACACTACCAGCTTCTCCTCAGTTGCCTTCTGGGCGCGCTCATCGGCAGCCAACACCTCCGCCTGAGCCTCTGCCAACTGCGCTTTAAGTTGCGCAATCTGCTCATCCCTCTGAGCAAGGCTACCACCCTCAACGACGGTCCGCGCTTTCAGCTGAGTAACCAACTCAGCCTGGCGAGTAGCAACACCAGCAAGCTCCTCAACCAACTCCTGCGCAGACATCTGCGCCATAGCCTTCATAGGCTCCTCCACATCTGCAACCTTAGGCGAGGCGGCATGATCAACAAAAGCCGCATCACCCCCTGCAGCATGGTCCCTGTGAAATAAAAGAGGATGTAATTAGTATGCGAATACGCCAAATAAAGAAGATTACAAGCACAAACACTTACACAAGTGGTGGAGATCTGTCCTGATCCTTCTGCGCACTAGTAGCAGATATCTCATCTGCATCCAACTCATCCTCACCAATCAGACGGCGCCTTCTTTTGGAGGTGCCAACATAACCACCAGAAGACGCTTCCTTGCGCTTCTCTCTACGGACTTCCACAATCTCCACATTATCAGACGACTCCACATGCATCTCTTCCTCCGCGTGAGACGGCTCTCCAGTGGGAGGAACACTCTGCACTGGTGGCACATACACAGCTACAGGTGGTGAGCTCGGATGATTAACAGGCCCATACACCGTTAGGTGCCCGTCCGTCGCCTCTAAAATAGGCTGCTCGCCAACCCTCAAAGGACGTACTCCTATGGTCGCACGCTTGGGCTCCTTCAACTTCACGAACGCGAACAAATCCATCTCTGCGAAGAACAACAACAAATAACAAGGACAACTTAGTTATTTAAAACAAATACTTACAACCTAGAGGCAAAGGCAAGAAAGGATGAGCACCCACCCTGGCTGTTCTCATCAATGAAGGTTGGAACCTCCCCAGCGCCATCAAAATAATTGCGACTGAGCCCCATGTGCACCAAAAACTCCTCAGGATAGGAGTTAATGGGAATACGGTTACTATCAATAGTATCCGCATCCGCAAGGCTGTACGAACCAGGGACAGGACGCTCATCCCTCGGCAGCGTCCCTTGGGCATAGAACCCAAACCGTGACGGAAATACCACATCATCTACCCAGAAAAAGTGTTCCCTCCAATGCCTTAATGAATCTACCTTAACGGTATAGCATTGAAGGTTACCGGCGCGCTTAGCAAATGAGATCCATCCATTCGCCCACGTAGAATGGTAAAATGCGCGGAACAGGTCGACAGTCGGGTTAAGGGCAAGCAACCGACAGTTAATCTCAAAATTCAATATCTTCGCCGCACCTATACAGTGCAGCTGCGATATATGGAGCTGATAGTGATTGAGCAAATTGCTCAAAAACATTGAAATAGGTATACGATAATTCGCATAGTCAAAAAAGCGCGTGTATAAACCTATCTTCCCATCGGGGAAATCAGCTATACACGCGTCAACATCGGGGGCCTTCGGATGGACTTCTAGAGGAATGAAATAGTCAGAAGCAAACTGACGTACGTCATCCTCATCCATCAAGGAGCGAAACTCATCTAACTGCGCAACAACCATTCTGTAAATAAGTTTTGCTAAAATATTACGCACGCGCAGTTACCTAACGTATACAGTATATCGAGGAGAGACAACGCTTTCGAAAAATTTGCAAATGGTGAAAAACGTTTTAAATGTGTGAAACACAGTGAAATGGGGGCGGTACTTTATATAAGAGACTAAGAAACCCTAAATGGGATGCCACGTGGAATCCACTCATGAACGTGTGGCTGGGAGGTGAAGAGTACAAGCACTTTCCCCCTTTTCCCGAGACACACGTGGATAGCTCCCCCGTTTCTCGAGGCACACCTTGGGATATTTGGGACTAGGTTCATTGTTCCTATCATTTGGGCGGGAAATATTTAATTTCTTCCCGCCACACTTACCGCTCATTCCTTTAGTCTAGTACCCGCGGCTACGTACCACGCATACTAGACTGGGGGGACATGATGACGTATATCCTATAATTGGGACACGAGCCCAAATTATGGACATTACTAAGCCCAAACCCACCATGAGTGGGTTATAATGACAAATGACTTGGGCCTCTAATACATATGGCTTGGGCTCACGAAGCCCAAAGCCCAACCGGTATGTATAATTAAGGGATAAGGACTCTCTATCCACGAATAGATATCCTTAGCTAAGATAAGCACCACGAGTGCGAAGAGTAAGGAGCAAGAAACCTACACGGTTTCTGCGCCCTATATATAGAATGATATATTCTCATTCAAAGGTACGATTTACACAATCCCTAACTCTTCTACAAACCCTAAAACCGATTACTTACTCTCACGCCGGAGTCTAATTGTGGGAGACAATCCCACGATAAGTCTAACGGTGTTGTTTACTTTCTTAGTGCGCAGGTTCCACAAGCACTAAAGTTCTAATTGGTACGAGAGCAGGAGTACAAACAAGGTAAAGCCAACTTTTGTATCAACAGTTATTATTTAGCAGAAGAAAATAAGCAATCCCAAAAACGTAATAAGCGGATAACTAGTTCAGGGAGTGTTTGGAATTGCATATGTAAGTGCTTATCCGTGTTTCTTGTGTTTTTTGAAAAAAAGCGGATGACCAATTTTTATTGTGTATACGGAACATGCTTATCTGTTTATTTCAAAGTAAATTAAAGCAGATAAGCGGTTTGAATAAAGTAATTTCAAACACCCACAAACAATCCGTGGTCAACTGCTAAAATCATTTTTGGGTTTGGAATTGATGAGGCGAAAAATGATCCGTTTTTAGGGGGTCATTTAAGCCCGAATCCGAATTTATTTGATCAAATATTGCCCTAAATCGTTCCTTTTGTGATTTTAGGTACTTGGAAAGTGAATTCTGGAAAAGAAGCCATTTTGGACGTTTTTGGAGCATAAAAGTGAAGAAAACGGCAAAGTCTCAATTTTTCATGCTGGAACAGTACATGAAGGCGTCAAGAGTTGTTCTTGACGGCGTCAAAACCCCAAGAATAAAATACCGTAGTTGATGACGGCGTCACACAGGGCGTCAGAAGTAGATCAAGGCCGTCCGAGGAAGTATTTGGCGACGAGATGACGGCGTCACACCCTTGCTCTTGACGCCGTCACCCCTGTTTTCCTATATATAGTTTTCTAGATTTTTACATTAAGAAAGAGAAGTTTTGGAGAAACCCTAAAGACGAATTTGGTGCAACTTTTACAGGTTTTTCAAGGGTTCCAAACCCTTGATACCTTGCATTGTAATTGAGATAAGTGTTCTTCTAATTCAATCAATATGTCTATGTGTTGGTACTCTATATCTTGTTCTTGTCTCAATTCCATTATGCTAGGCTAGATCTCCTTTGTGTTTGCTATGATCTAATGAAACCTAGATATTGATTATGTGTTGATTACTTGTTTATTCTTGTCTTGGATGAATGATTTTATATGTTAGGCTTAAGAAAACTGGCAGATCTCCAAATGGTAACATGCTTGAACGTCTTAAGAAACATGAACCAAGGCGTACTAGGTCTTTATTGGTTGTATTTAATGCATGAGCCACTGTTTACAATCCCTATAGTTGTGCTGGGTCATGGTGTAGGAGGAGATAAGAGCTCATAGAATTGGGGAGTTATGTATGCCACCCCATGAATGGTATTAAGGGATACAATCCGTCATCCATACAATTATAACAAGTAATTAACGTGTAAAAGATATCTAGGGAGTAGTGAAGTCTAAGTAAACACATTTTCTCCAATTACTGCTCACAACCTTAGTATAAATTAGTTTATTTTCATTTTTAGTATTTTATTTTGATTGCATCTTAGTTTTGGGTTAGTTGAATAGCAACTAATTCCGCCCACTCTTCCAAAACCCGAGATTTTACTTGCTTTCATAAAAATATAAAAACACAAAAAATAATCATCCCTCACCTTTAGAACTAGTAATTAGGCTTTCTAATCCTAGCGACACTATTCCTAAGCTGAACGATCAATCCCCCGGTACTTGTCACTATACTATACTACAACGATCAGGTACACTGCCTGGTGGGGGTTGTAAGCTTCTCGAGATCCCTCGAGAGGTAAAGCCTGTTGCGATTCCCACGCATCAGGAATGAAGGAGACAATTTGAGTATCTCATAATAAGTATCGCAAATTTAATGGTGTATAATTTGAATTTGCAGGAATATTGCAGACAAACTTGCATCCGCTGGATATTATGTAGCTGTTCCTGATTTCTTCCATGGTGACCCCTTGACTCGTGAAGTTCCAATAGAAGACTGGTTGAAGAATCATGCACCGGTTATTATCTCTCTAATTCTTATCTTGTTATATATCTAATGTTATGTTATTATTACATATATATTCAAATGAATAGGTGCATTTTGACTTTTAAGGTGATATAAAATAGATGAAAATGCAACAATGTAACGTTGAATAGGCCAATGTTTACAGATTAGAGACATGTACTTCACTTTTGGAAAATGAAGGGTAACTTACTCTAAAAAAAATATTAAGAAGTAATATTGCCGCTTACGGGTTATCCCAGACGACACAAATGGGTGGAAGAGACTAGGCGGTGACCAAGTACGATATGAAAAACTAACATAGATGTGGTAGTCATGTTGAGACCCAAAACATCTTAACTAAACAAACACCCAAGGGGTAGCCTAAAAGAAAATGAAATGAAAAAGTATTTGAGAGATTATATACAAAGAACTCCGGCAGGATTGGTATGTTGTTGTAGAGATTATAAACAAAGAACCCCAAATGTTCTGTCTACGTCATTGTCATTCATGTGATCTTAAAATTTAACGTGTGTTCTTCTAATTACCCTCCATCAGTATTCGATTAAGGACGCTGTAATCCAAATATTGTACGGATCAACCAGGGTTACAAAGTTGCCTACTCTTATATTGGGTAAAAGTGAGGTTCATGCATAAAGTCAACATTGGCATATAATCCTATATAACATTACCTGTTTTCCACATTTTCCACATAAAACATAAATTGCTTAGTAAAGATGTATACTACTATTTAGAGATAAAAGAATATTTAATTTTTCAGAATTGAGGAATCGATTTTTATGAACTTAAGAATGATTGTATTCATCGTTGATAATAGTGCTTCTTGGTTGAGCACCTAAACTCTGCTTTTGTTCCCTTTTATCTTCTGTAGGTGGAAGCAGTTGAATTTGCAAAACCGGTTATTCAGGCTCACAAAGAGAAGGGTATATGTAAGGTTGCTGCAGCAGGATTCTGCTGGGGTGGTAAGACTTGGCCTCAAAACAAGTTATTAAAAGTAAAAAATTAATCAGTCTATTACAACAATTATAGTTCACTTATTCAGTCTTTTTCAATTTTCTTTAATAGCCAAGGTTGTTGTAGAGCTAGCAAAGACTGCTGATATACAAGTTGCTGCCCTCTTGCATCCTTCATTCATGACTCTTGATGATATCAAGGGTATGTTTGTTCAACAACATTTATCATAACCCCTCTATGCTTGAATGTTGGAATTTAAGAGTAATAACTAGTATCTTGGTGGCAAAATTAGCGTTTCGGAGGCGTGGTTGCTGTCAAAACAGAAGTTTTGTGGGGGTTTGTTGACCTGGAACACTCTTTGTCCAGAGTTTTAAGACTTCTATAAATAATAAGCTTGTCAAATATCAAATATGGTAAACAATATTGTATTATTTTTATAATAATCTTATTTTTTCTATAAAATATTTAGAACGTTTTAAACATGAAAATTACACTTTGGGCTTCTATCCCGAGCCATTTGACCTGTTTTGTTTCAAGCTAATTTGTTTCTCGAGATAAAACATATTCTAAATGTTGCCATTAATAAGAACTTAGGTTGAGGTTGGCACTTCTAGGTTTTTTCAAGAAAAGGCCGGTATCTTTTTTGTTAGTGTTCGAGCACCATTTGTTGATCAGTTGTTGTTATTGCCATATATGCACAATCTAGCTATAACTTTATTCCAAAGTCGGAACAATCCATCTAAGGTTGAACTTTGAACTGACAACATGAGAGTTACAGCTAACTTTGAAATTGCGTCATGTGTTTTTTTTTTTTTTTTTTTTTTTTTTTTTTTTTTTTTTTTATTATTATTGTTGTTTGTTTTTTTTGTTTTTGTTTTTGTTTTTTTTTTTTTTTTGTTTTTTTGTTTTTTGTTTTTTTGTTTTTTAATTTGTTCGTATATTTTCTATCAAACTCTTACCATTCTTTACTTTTTTACTGATTGATGTGATTATGATTTCTTAGGAGTTAAGATCCCTACTGCGATACTAGGTGCTGAGTTCGACAGCGTGTGTCCTCCAGAATTAGTCAAAGAGTTTGAGGCTGCTTTAGAAGCTAATCAGGTAATTCTATAGCATCTGTAATGTGTACATCTTGTCTTTCACATTGAACAGTTCCTTCCAGTTTCATAAGAACTTGTAATAATTGAGCGACATATTGACTAAGCAAGCATCCAACAATAGCGCTACTTAGCCTTTCAGTTAAGTTTTTTGATTTGACTGTTTGAGATAAACACAATCCGTATTGATCTGTTCATTAGTATCTCGATTTACGTTGGTGTGATTAATGGGCATGCAGATTGAGCACTTTGTAAAGATATATCCTGGTGTATCTCATGGTTGGACCACCCGTTATGAAGATGAAGCAACTAAGAAATGTGCTTTTGAGGCTCAGCAGGATCTTGTGGATTGGTTTGACAAGTGTCTCAAGACAACAAATAGACTCTGAAAACCTAATCATGTAATTAAAAGGCGCATGTAGAGGTTTTAGAAGCACCATGACAACTAAATAAAGTACGTTTAGACCATGTTATGTTTTTATCTTTAACTATTTATGTAACTTAATAAAGAGTTTTTGAGCTTATGTTATACGAGTCTCGAAATCACATGTGGCCCTAACATTAAATGTTGGCCCTAAGAGGGCCGGGAATCGTAACGCCGAACCGGCGTTATTGCAGAGCTGGCAACAAAAGCGTCCGACGTGGAAGCAAAACAATGCAGTTTAGGCGTTAGCACCATTCCCTTCGTTCTTGTGTTGCAATGGCGTTTTCATTTACGTTGCTAGAGTAACTCATGTTATAACACTAACTTGGTTCCAAGTTATCATACCCCATTTGCATGTTATAACATTAACTCATGTTATAGCAACATCGTTTACATTTATTTGTTTTTTAATTTTTAAAGTGGGTTCCGAAAGGTGGTGTTATTTGGTGTTATGATTACCTGGTATTTTTTGGTGTTATGTTATTTGGTGTTGAAATGATGTGGCATTGACGTGACGGGTAAAATGATGTTAAGGGGTGTTACCACTCCTTGTGCTCTAACATAATTTGTTATTGACTCAATTCAATCTTTAATTTTTAAGGAGCATTCGTTTATGCTTAATTGTGGATTATTAGCTTATGTAATTTCGGTTTGTTGGCTACACATGTTTTTATTTGCACCGTATCAAGATCTTCAATACAATTTATAATGCCCAACACCTTTTTATAAAATCCATTACTTCTATTCGTTACAAACTACTGCCACTAACCAAATATCCAACACCACTTCAACCCTAAATTCGACCCCAGCACATAAACATAGCAAAAGAGCCAAACTCCAACAATTTTCACAAAAACCAAAACCTAAAAAAAAAAAATTCAAAAAACCACCACCAAATGGTCTAATCGTAAGGTCTCTAATTCCTCACAAGAGTTCTAAGTATCAATCCTGACTAGATACACATTTGTCGGTGCCAAACAAAAAGCTCAAGAACAACCACGAAGATATCCTGATTAAACCGCGTACATATGACACGTGCTCATTTGATATGCTGCCACATGTCTAACAAACTTTCAAATAACAGATTTTGGCGCCCAAAATCTGTTACTCAATTTCACTGCTTTAACTGGTACTAACACTTTCCAAACAATGAGAGTTAAGGGTAGTGTTGGTAAACAAAGCATCAATATATTGGTAGATTCTGGCAGTACACATAATTTCATGGATGTGCAAACTGCCAAAAGGTTGGGGTGTAGGATGAAAAGTACATGTCCTTTACAAGTAACTGTGGCTAATGGTTAGGATATGGTTAATACTTTTATGTGTTACAAGTTGGTTTTAACTGTGGGAAATATGGTGTTTGAAATTGATGCTATGCTACTACCTCTTGGGGCTTGTGAAATGGTGTTGGGAGTACAATGGCTATCTAGTTTGGGGACTATTCATTGGAACTTTGCACATTTGACCATGACTTTCACTTATAAGAAGAAGAGAGTAGTATTGAGAGGCTCCCCAAAGGCTTCTTTACAATGGATGGATGGGAAGAAGGTAGCCAATGGTTCATTAATGATGTGTGTCTGTTCACCAAGCTTGCTGCAAATGGAATTAGAGGTGATGAAAGAGAGTCAATTGCAGGAAGTGGTCAATCAATTTGAGGATTTATTTGCTGTACCTACTGCATTACCTCCAAAAAGAGACCATGATCATCAAATTCAGCTTGTGCCAAGCACTCCTCCAGTAAATTTAAGACCCTATAGACATCCTCCTGTTCAGAAGGATGCTATTGAACAGATGGTGAATGAATTGCTGGATTCAGGTATGATTAGGCATAGCCAAAGCCCTTTCTCTTCTCCCATTGTGATGGTTAAAAAGAAAGATGGTAGTTGGAGAATGTGTGTTGATTATAGACAACTTAGTAAATTACTATAAAAGACAAATTCCCAATACCTATGATAGAAGAACTGATTGATGAACTTAGTGGGGCAACAGTGTTTTCTAAATTGGATTTGAGGTCAGGGTACCATCAAATCAGAATGAAGGAAGCTGATATTGAGAAAACTGCTTTTAGAACCCATGATGGTCACTATGAATTTTTTGTTATGCCATTTGGGTTGACCAATGCTCTTTCAACTTTCCAATCATTGATGAATACAGTTTTCAAACCATTTTTAAGGAAGTTTGTGCTAGTATTCTTTGATGACATACTTGTCTACATCAAAAGTATGGAAGAGCATGTGAAACATTTAAGCCTGGTGTTACAAGTGATGAGACAAAATACCTTGTTTGCAAAACAGTCCAAGTGTTCTTTTGCAGTGGAGAAGGTTGAATATTTGGGCCATGTCATATCTGCACAAGGTGTAGCTACTGATGCAGCTAAGATTCAAGCAATTAAAGATTGGCCAGTACCCACAAATGTGAAACACTTAAGAAAAATGCTTTTAAGAGGAATACTTGGATTGATAGGATATTATAGAAGGTTTATTAAACATTATGCCATCATTAGTAAACCTTTAACTGAATTGTTGAAGAAAAATGCTTTTAAGTGGACTCAGGAAGCTCAAACTGCCTTTGAAACACTCCAACAAGCTATGATGTTAGCTCCAGTTTTAGCTTTTCCTGATTTTAACAAAGAGTTTGTAGTGGAAACTGATGCATGTGGTACTGGAATTGGAGCAGTATTGCAACAAGGGGGTCATCCTATTGCCTACTTGAGTAAGTCTTTGACTGAAAAAAATCAAATGTTGTCAACTTATGAGAAAGAGTTCCTTGCAATCATCTTGGCTTTAGAAAAATGGAAAGGGTATTTGCTTGATAGGCACTTCAAAATAAAAACTGACCATTTTAGTTTGAAGTACTTGTTGAGTCAGAGATTGACAACTCCTTTTCAGATGAAGTGGTTACCTAAATTGTTGGGGTATGACTATGAAATTGACTATAAAAAGGTTGTGATAACAATGCTGCTGATGCTCTATCTAGAATGGACAACCAAGTTGAGTTAGCAAGTCTTGTGGTTAGTACCGTGACCAGTGATTTGTTGGACAAGATCAAAGGAAGTTGGAATGTAGATCCTGAACTAATGAAGATAATTCAAAAGTTACAGGTCAATGGTAATGGGGTTGGGAAGTATACATGGTCAAATCAACAGTTAAGAAGAAAAGGCAAGTTAATGGTGGGAAATGATGTGGAATTAAGGAAGCAAATCTTTCATCACTTTCATTTTGAACCAGTTGGGGGTCATTCTGGTGTACAAGTAACTTTGAAGAAACTGAGTGCAGTGGTATATTGGAAGAAAATGAGGAGAATAGTCAAACAATGTGTGAGAGAATGTGATATATGTCTGATACGTGGGAATCGCACCAGGCTTTACCTCTCAAGAGATCTTGAGAAGCTTACAACCCCCACCAGGCAGTGTACCTGATCGTTGTAGTATAGTATAGTGACAAGTACCGGGGGATTGATCGTTCAGCTAGGAATAGTGTCGCTAGGATTAGAAAGCCTAAATACTAGTTCTAAAGGTGAAGGAAGATTCTTTTTGTATTTTTATATTTTTTAGAAAGCAATTTAAATTCTCGTGTTTTGAAGGATTTGGGCGGAATTAGTTGCTATTCAACTAACCCAATACTAAGATGCAATCAAAATAAAATACTAAAAATGAAAATAAACTAATTTATACTAAAGTTGTGAGCAGTAATTGGAGAAAATGTGTTTACTTAGATTTCACTACTCTCTAGACATCTTTTACTTGTTAATTACTTGTTATAATTGTATGGATGACGGATCGTATTCCTTAATACCATTCATGGGGTGGCACACTTAACTCCCTAATTCTATGAGCTCTTTTCTCCTCCTACACCATGCCCAGCACAACTATAGGGATTGTAAACAGTGGCTCATGCATTAAATACAACCAATAAAGACCTAGTGCGCGTCGGTTCATGTTTCTTAAGACGTTCAAGCATGTTACCAATTGGAGATCTGCCAGTTTTCTTAAGCCTAACATATAAATCATTCATCCAAGACAAGAATAAACAAGTAATCAACACATAATCAACATCTAGGTTTCATTAGATCTAAGCAAACACAAGGTAGATCTAGCCTAGCATGATGGAATTAAGACAAGAACAAGATATAGACAACCAACACATAGACATATTGATTGAATTAAAGGAACACTTATCTTGATTACACATGCAAGGTATCAAGGGGTTGGAACCCTTGAAAAACCTGTAAAGTTACACCAAAATCCTACTTAGGGTTTCTCCCAAAACTTCTCTCCCTTAATGTGAAAAATTAGAAAACTATATATAGGAAAAGGGGGCTGACGGCGTCAAGACCAATTAGGTGACGCCGTCACCTCGCCGCCAAAACTAATCTCGGACTGCCTTGATCTACATTTGACGCCGTCAAGACTTAATCATTTCCAGGCCGTCATGAATTTTACTCTTGACGCCCTACCTTCATGACGCCGTCAAATCTCTACTGGACCATCATGGAATTTTGCTCTTGACGCCGTCACCTACTGTTCCCAGCATGGAAAATTAAGACTTTGGCGTTTTCTTCACTTTTATGCTCCAAAAACGTCCGAATTGCTTCCTTTTCCAGATTTCACTCCCAAAGTACCTAAAATCACAAAAGGAATGATTTAGGGCAATATTTGATCAAATAAATTCGAATTCGGGCTTAAATGACCCCCTAAAAGCGGATCATTTTTCGCCTCATCAATGTCAAAGGCAAAAACCAGATTTAAGTGCTTATCCTGGTTTGTTGCAACCATTGCCTATTCCACAAAGAGTTTTGACTGATGTGTCTATGGACTTTATTGAAGGTTTTCCAAGTTCACAAGGGAAGACAGCAGTGTTTGTGGTGGTTGATAGACTCAGTAAGTATTCACATTTTATTCCTTGAAACACCCTTTTACTGCTAGCCAAGTTGCTCAAGCCTTTTTTGAGAATGTGTATAAGTTGCATGGTCTGCCTGAAACCATTGTGAGTGACACAGATAAGGTCTTCCTTAGTCAGTTTTGTCAATCTTTATTCAAGATATTGAAGATTCAGTTGAAAATGTCTACTGCTTACCACCCACAGTCTGATGGCCAAACAGAGGTGGTGAACAGATGTTTGGAATGCTTCTTGAGGTGCATGACTGGGGAAAAACCTAAGGAATGGATTCAGTGGTTGCCTCTAGCTGAATACTGGTACAACACTAATTTCCATACCTCAATTAACACCACACCTTTTGAAATTGTGTACAGCCAAACACCTCCTATCCGCATACCCTATTTAGCTGGTGATAGTATGGTAGAAGCTGTGGATAGGACACTGACTGTAAGAGAAGAGGTGATAACTATGCTTAAGTTTCATCTCAAAAGAGCACAGGATAGGATGAAAAATCAAGCAGACAAGCATAGAACTGATAGAAGTTTTGATGTGGGAGTTTGGGTGTATTCGAAGTTGCAACCTTATAGGCAAGTGTCTGTGAGAAAGAACCCATACCACAAATTATCAGCAAAATACTATGGTCCTTTTATGGTTGTGGCTAAGGTGGGTCAAGTAGCTTACAAGTTACAATTGCCTGATGACAGTTTGATACATCCAGTTTTCCATGTTTCCCAATTAAAACTGTGTAAAGGTCCAGTGCAAAAGATGGGGGTGTTGCCTCACATTGGGAAGGATGGATTGATTGACATGCAACCAGTGGCTGTATTGGATAGGAAATTGGGGAAACTTAATAATAAAGCTGCAGTCTATATTCTAGTTCAGTGGTCAAATAGTGATGAAGATGGAGCTACTTGGGAGTTATATGATGATGTTATGCAGAGGTTCCCTGAATTTGCTGAACTGGAAGAACAAGATCAGTTGTGATGAGTCATCACAATTGTTAAGGAGGATGGATTGACACGTGCTCATTTGATATGTTGCCACGTGTCTAACAAACTTTCAAATAACAGATTTTGGCGCCCAAAATCTGTTACTCAATTTCACTTTATAATTGTATCTTTCATTCTCATTTGAGGTATTCAAGATTTGTAAACTTTCCTCTCTCTTTGTTTGTACTCAAACACAAGTCTGTTACAATTCATTGATCAATACATTCGAGTTCATCTTCTTATTCCTATATGAATTCCTAAGTTTGATCAGTTAAACTACATTTCCAGTATCTGTTAGTTTAGCACATATCAACCGCGTACATATAACATATAGAGGGAATTGCAAAAATCGTCCCTAAACTTTGGCCAATTTGCATGTTTCATCCCAGAACTGTCGAAACTGCAAAAATCGTCCCTGTGGCAAACTTTTGGGGCAAATATCGTCCTTTTGGGGCATATATCGTCCCAAATTGGTCAAACTTTAGGGACGATACATGCACACGGACCAAACTTTAGGGACGACACATGCACACGGGCGAAACTTTAGGGACGATCCTTGCAGTTTTGAAATTTGTAGGACAAAACATGCAAATTGGTCAAACTTTAGGGACGATTTTTGCAATTTACTCTAACATATAAGTCAAAATCTTGCCTTACACAGAAAAACCTCATAGTATCAACAACTACAACGATCAATCACACAAGAACGGGATATCAGAAAAATAAAATGTCGAAATTTCACTCAAAAGAAAACATGAGAGCAATTGCTACTTTTTACAAACTCAAAGGTACCAAAAAGCACAAACTCGCCAACTAATAATCATTTCATTGTCCCCAAAATTTAGCTATTCCATTCACCAATACTATGTTCTTGAGTTAGTATTTGAGAGAAAAGGAAATAAAAATAAAAGTATTTTGTGTTATTGAGTTTTTTTTTTTCTTTTTTTTTTAAGAGAGAAAAAGAAATTAGAGAGAAATATGAGATGAATTTTTATTTAGAAAATATTCTTTTAATTTTTGGGAAAAAAGGGAAAAGAAACTTTATAATATGTTGTATTAAAGACTAACATGCCCTTTTAATAATATTTGGCCCTAACAACTAAAGCGCATATATGTAATTTAAACAAATTATTTACCTTTTTTTTCCTAACTTAACAAAATGATTTATAAAGAACATAGAGCGACTTATTTGTTTGCCATATCTTACATACTCTGTAATGCCATTTAAAGTGCTAGTCCTACTTTTGATAAAAACGGAACACACAGGGGGTTGTTGGACTTTTCGAGACACGTTGCGCTTTGGCTTAACGTATTTAGACCCGTTGACTTTTACCCATTCTATGAGTTTGACTTGATGTTGATTGGTAGTCGGATTACTTTTGGGATTTGCAACACCGGACTTGGAATATATACTTTGTTACAAATTCATTCTTTAACTTGGACACTTTGGACATTTTGGACTTATTGGACACGTAACGAATATAGTACATTAGACTCGCAATGAATTTAATGTATTCGATTCGCAACAGACAAACAATATGGAGATAATGTCTAACGAACAATGATAATTATATTCATTCGTTATATAATTTGTTGGGTAATTAATAATAAAGTCTTTTGACTTGGAAATATTCAATAAACGAACGGGTTATGTCAAAAATTTGTGAAATTTCAATACTTAAACTTTATTTTCAAAAAAAAAAGTTTTTTTATTATCAAAATTTATAAGTCCAAACTTGTTTCAATTTATAAAACGGCCATGTTTTAATCAAATATTTGGGATTATGCATGGATAAATATCGACGCTTACCAACCGACTTACCTTATTTGATATGTTTGTTTTTCGTCATCTCGTTGATTTCTCTTCTTCATCTCTTCTCGACTCGAGTTCTCGTCAATACCTTCTCGACTATTCGGTTATTTGTTCCTTTTTGGCATGTGTACTCTTGAGTCTATGTTCTCTACCGTTACATGAATGATGATACCAAACTTTTTAAAAAGGATAATATAGGATTCTTATTTTGGAAATGGAAATGGTTGACTTTTGAAAACTCTTGCGCATTTGATTTCTTTCTATGAGCTATATTTTGAGACGAGTCTGTCTATTATTAGGTCGTGCCTAGTACATTGTGCTGTGATATTGTAGATTATGTTGTGATGTGCTACTGTTTGGCTAGTAGCGTTGTTCTATCACTGATATTGTTGTGAAAATGCGTTGTTGTGATGGAGGTGAGTTTATAGCCCCACTTTACTCTCATTACTTGTTTTATTAAATTTTGGGGTGAGAAACATGCAAAGCTTTTACTTGGACTAGTACTTAATTTGTGCTTTTATTAAGCTATTACGTAGAATGAGCCTAAGTCATAGAATCCCTTTCATGCCCAATTTCATGAACCATCAATTCTTGCGAGAAAGCGCGAATGCTATAAATAGATCTATTGGGGGTAACTCCCTCAATCGGTTTGGCTAGGTTGACCAAGTGCAAGTGTATACCATGTCGAAACATGAGTGTCACGGGATAGACACTTACAAGGGCCTTTATTTAACGTGCTTCTAGAGCATGTACAATTTTCAAGCTTCGGTTGCATGAACTTAGTGCTGACGTAATAGACTTTACTTTTGTGTGAACATTACAATTGCTTACGGTCCTATTCACTGTTTTATACTTAAACCTATGAACTCACCAGCATTTTGCTGGCTTTTAGCATGTGTTTCTCAGGTAACTGATTGTTAAATATTGGATGACTATTTGTGGGAGGCTTGGCAAGCGGCATGGTTTATGGATCAATTGACTCTGATAATTTATTTGGGATCGATCTTTATATTTACTTTTGGGCCTTATTTCCGTACTTTTGAATAAATGTATACTTTGAAGTTTTGAATTATGACATGTTTTTATAAAACGGATGAGGTTATTCCGTTTTCTTATGCTTGTGTTGTGTACCAATTAGTAGCACCCAAATACTATTACTGTCTTCCGCTGAACCATTTTTTGGGGTGTTACACCTTGTCACGTGGCGTTTGTCATTTTTGTTTGTTTTTCCATCAAATCTAGCTCAAACACGTATTTTTCTAGCAAATTCATCCAAAGTACCTAAAACTCATAAAGTAATGGTTTAGGGCAACATATGATCAAATATGTACGAGTTTAGAAGTTAAATGATGATGATCCCTTAAAAACGTATAAAATTGCACCTTATCAGGTTGTTCATAATGCTTTACAAAAACATCTTTTTCTCGAATCAGATAGAGTTGAAAATCACATTGAAAAAAAATTGAATTGGGGAATTGTATTTGGTCATGTGAATATTGTAAATCGATTTTTAGGTATGGTTAACATCTAGGAGGATACTCTAGAGTTGCAAAGTGACGCTGAGCACCGAATGAAGTCATGATGCGCGTATGTTGTCTAAAGAAGGAATTCTTGCACCTGAATACTCTTATGCATTATTCCAGATTACCAAAAGAAAATGATCCTTATTTTCTACCATAATGACATGGCTATTGATCCTTAAGATGACGAGATATGTCATCAGTAACTCTGTAATAGATATGACATGCACATTATGGAACGAAATTCTCTTGCATGTTAGTACGAATTGAAGCCAGGAGGAGTGAAAATGATTTTGTGTAACTTTATTAGTATTTTACCTATAGGAACTATTGGTGAGAAGAACCGAAACGATGTTTTGTAACTTTATATGTACCTCATCTAAGATCTAAATGCGAGTTACGTTCATCCTCATTTTTTTACATTCGTTTATGCAGAATCAATTATCAATACGCACTTTCGAATTTGCAACTCCTTTGTTGTAAAAAAAACTAATATTTTCGATACGTAGAATAGTGTCGTATACAAACACTCCGCAGCAACGCGTAGGCTGAAATCCTTGTTGAATACAAGGACTGTTTTCGTAATCTTAGAGGTGGCAATTTGAGATCCATCGGTTAAACATGGGTCTAGTTGGGTAAATATATAGTAGAAATTGGTCTAGCCGAGTCTCTCTAAATATTGTAGATTAGTCTAATTGGATATTTGATAAAAAGTGCAATTGTATAATAATTACCCAACGGGTATAGGTGGGTCAATCTCTTTCTTTTTCATCCTTTACTCAAAATAATAATAATAACAATAATAATAATAATAATAATAATAATAATAATAATAATAATAATAATAATCTTTTATATAATAAAATAAAACCCTTATTGGAAATTTTCCATTTCAAAAAAATGCATTCATACCTTATTTAGTAATAATTGTATTTAAAAAAAATATATATTTTCTTATTAGGTAACATTTTATATTTATCCACAACACAAGTAGAAGATAAATACAAAAAATATAGATAAGATGCAATTAACACAAGTAGAAGATAAATACAAAAAATATAAATAAGATGCAATTAATAATAAACTTAAAAATTTTAAATAATTATCTTTAATAATAAAAAACTATAATTAAATATCATAAATCAAACAAAACAAAGATTAAATTATTTGTTTTTTAATAAACAAAAATATATGATTCAAAAAATTTTTAAAAACCCGTGCTTGCGCGCGCGGGAATTATAACTAGTAATTATAATAATAATTGTCGACCGAACCAAAACCCATTTAGACCCGAACCCAACCTATCTAGACTCAAATCCATTTAGCCTCATATTTCTAGAAAACCCATCTAGAGTCGGATGCATCTAGAGCCAAACCCATCTAGACCCCTGACCCAAATCCGATCCGACCCGCCTATTTTGCCACCTATACATAATCGTATGCTAAGGATGGGATATATTTTGCCACCAAACAACAGGACCTATTTTGTTAATTTTTAGAAAAGTTTACTGTTCATTGAACGGTAAACATTTCATAAGAAATGTTTATATTAGAAATGATTGTTTGAACTTTGACGACAAATGTCTAGCTTTTGATTTTTCAAAGCGATTTTTTGAAACATTCTATATACTACTAATTGCGTTGAGGCAGTCAAATGCAATAAAATACTAATTTTTTTTCAGCCCAATTTTATATACTACTAATTACGTTGAGATAGCCAAATGCAATAAAATCTATATACTACTAATTGTGTTGAGGCAGCCAAATGCAATAAAATAATAATTTTTTTCAGCTAAATAAGCTCCAGTCTCTGGCCCAACTTGGTAGCCCAAATATTTGTTATTTTGGATCCGGTGCCTCCATCTTTAAATATTGGTATCTTTTTTGGCTTTTAGCCATCCATTGCCGACAAAGAAGAATGAATTGGCATATTCCAGGACACGTGCATTATCACGATTGGCTGAAAGTGAGAGCGGGTGGAGGCAAAAAGACGAGACCCACCATATTGAATTATTTTGAGGGTTTGTAGTACACGCTCCTTGCCTTTCACTTGCAACTTTGAATATCCCTCATATTATCTCTATATATTATGAGGCAAAAACGTACAGCTCTATAAAGTTTATGTGTAATTCTTTTGTTTATATAGCAAAGTTTATTTACCAAATCTACACTACATATAAAGAGAAAATGGTCAAAGTTGAAAATGTTGAATGTTGAAGTTGAAACAATGGTCAAATGAATTTAAATAAGCTATAATATAATCCTTATGAAATAATTAAACACACTAATTAAAAGTAAAATGATTTATTCACATTGTACAACTAATTAAAAGCATATCTACCAAATTAAATACAATCAATTAAAACAAAACTTACTAAAAAGTACAATAAAAATTTCATAATGTACAATTTAAATAAGCTATAATATAATCCTTATGAAATAATTAAACACACTAATTAATGTTATTTTTAAACACCTTAAATGAAAAGTACATGTTATTATACACATTATACAAATTAATAAAACACACAAAGCTTCATACAACCTAACAAGTTGATGGTATATATAGTTTTGAAAACTGGACGGTACTAACGGGTTCAACCGGGAACCGGTGTCGCCACCGGTTTGGCTAACCAATAAAAACCATCCGAAAACGAACCAGAGAGGACCCGTTGAAACCGATACAAACTGGTGAATCAGGCCTCATTGAGATCTATTTCTCCGATTAATCGTCACAGGGTACCCGAAGGAAAAACTGAAAAGTGAAAAGTTGAAACTAAAAAAGGAAAATTTGAAAACATATATTTCAAAAGGAAACTATTAATACAAATCACAAACCGGGTTGACCCATGACGCTTCAAACTCGGCGGGTTGACCCGGTTTAATTTCACCCGTTTTTTACCCAACCTAGCAAGTTGACCCGGTTTAAATCGACCCATTTTTTAACCGGAACGGTTCAATCGGTTGAACTACCCGGGTCGAACCGGGTTTCAAAACATTATGTTTAATCCCCAAATCTTCAAACTTTTATTATTTTTCGTTTATAACCAATAAACTTTTTTTTTCAATAAACTATCTGTCACTACAAAATTCCGTTGCTATGCACGGTTACTCGTCTAGTATATAACAAATATCTAACGATTTATACCGCTAGAAACGCCTCCGCACTATAAACAAAACAAATTTAATATTAATATACTTTTAACATACGTGCTTTATAAAAATAAGTTGAAATTAGCAACAAATTAGCCCCACCGCAACACACTGGTGTCCGACACAAGATTCATTCCAAAATTAAACAAGCCCAATATTGATATGCTTTTGACGCACGTACCGTTTTATAAAAAATTTCAAAGTGTAATATATATAGTTTCTAAATAAAAGAACTTTCAAAATGCGCCCTTAACCTATGAAATAACTTTAAAATTATTCTAATTTTTTTTAAACTATAACGGTCATAATTAACCCCGCCACAACACACCGATGGCCGGACGTCGTACGACAACTACATATATAACTTCACACAACATTTTTTCCAAACAGATACAACACGTTTCGACAAAAAACATATCGCGATCTTACAACGAGAAGCCCCACCCAAACACCCAAACATTATTCGTAAATAATTATAAAAAAAGTGTATTTTTAAATGTATTTTTCTTTAGCCAATCGTATATCTCATTGTTTTATGAAAATTATTTCATATTGTCTTACGAAAGATAAAAGCTATAGCAAAAAAAATACTATGAGAAAGTAAATACTGATGATTTGCCTCAAATTTGTTTAAAACAGGTGCAAAGTCAAACATCGTAAAAAAAATTTGAAAAAAATAGCCCCGCCGAAACGCGGCGGGCATTACATTCCTTGTTACTAAACAAAAACGTTTAGCTTTTACCTTTTATGGTTATTTTATATTTTGTGGTTACAAGTTTACAACTATAATTTTGTTATCAAACCTTTTTATAAAACACCAAACTTAAAGAAAGCAAAGATCTTTTGTATCATGATACATCATACAAGTATATTTGTCTATATATGGTTTTTTGTAAACATCTGAAAGAAAGTGTTGTGACTTATTTATCAATCGATAAATTATTTGTATGTGATGTTAACAGCGTGGTGTAATTTGTGTCACATCTCACTAAAGATATCATGATAAATACATTAATGGTGGAAAAAGGTTGCCCGAAAGAATGTGTGGCTTTGATGGTATTGACGTGTTGCAAACATTTTATTTTAAGAGAAGTATGTTTAAAGCATGATCCATGCATAATCCTTTTAAACTTTAAATGATGGCCCTAACATAATTTGTTATTGACTCAATTCAATCTTTGATTTTTAAGGAGCGTTCGTTTATGCTTAGTTATGGATTATTAGCTTATGTAATTTCGGTTTGTTGGCTACACATGTTTTTATTTGCACAGTATCAAGATCTTCAATACTAGTGTCACTGACCAAATATCCAACACCACTTCAACCCTAAATTTGACCCCAGCACATAAACAAAGAGCCAAACTCCAACAATTTTCAAAAAACCAAAACCTAAAAAATAATAATAATAATAATAAAAAAAATAAAAAAAAAAAAATAATAAAAAAAAAAAAAACGAACCACCACCAAACGGTCTTGTCATAAGGTCTCTAATGTCCTCACAAGAGTTCTAAGTGTCAATCCTAATACACATTTGTAGGTGCCAAGCAAAAAGCTAAAAAAACAACCACGAAGATATCCTGATTAAACAACGTACATATAAGTTAAAGACTCGCCTTCCACAGAAAAACCTCATATGTTTAATATCAACAACTACAACGATCAATCACACAAGAACGGGATTTCAGAAAAGTAAAATGTCGAAATTTCACTCAAAAGAAAACATGAGAGCAGTTTGCTACTTTTTACAAACTCAAAGGTACCAAAAAGCACAAACTCGCCAACTAATAATCATTTCATTGTCCCTAAAATTCAGCTATTCCATTCACCAACACTATGTTCTTGAGTTAATATTTGAGAGAAAAAGAAAGAAAAATAAAAGTATTTGTGTTCTTGAGTTTTTTTTAAGAGATAAAAGGAAATTAGAGAGGAAGATAAGAGGAATTTTTCTTTAGAAAATCTTCCTTCCATTTTTGGGAAGAAAGGGAAAGAAAACTTTATAATATTTTGTATTAAAGACTAACATGCCCTTTATATAAAATTTGGCCTAAAGCACATACATGTAATTTAAACAAATTATTTCCTTTTTTTCCTAACTTAACAAAATGATTTATAAAGAACATAGAGCAACTTTATTTGTTTGCCATATCTTACATACTTTGTAATGCAATTTAAAGTGCTATACTACTCCTACTTTTTTCTAAAATTTGACATGATATTGAGATGCATTCCTCATCCTTGAGTATTTTTTGTTCATTAGGAAGGTTTTTAAATTGGCGTGGTACGCAGCTATCATGCATTGAGTTTCATTTCATTTCATTTCATCTACTCAGAGGACGTGTATGTTTATTTGCAGATATGGGTTCGTTCTTCTTTGCTGTAAAAGAGGTTTCTTTGCTTGATCAAGGAAAGCAGAGCATTTCTCAACTTGAACAGTTAAATTTGTAAAAAAGTCGTCGTTTCTTCTAGTAGTTATAATTGGGTGCATAGCCATCAAGTCCTGATTTGCTGCAGGAGATCTTTTTATTAAGTCAAATTTGAACACGATAACATAGTTAGGTATCTTGGGACAAATAAGGTATGCATGCATATTGTTTCTTACCATGCAAGGTCTTGAATTATTCTCTTGCAAAAAGATATATTTCAGTTTAATAGAGATGCTACTTACAAAAATTAAGCACATGCAGTAAACTGCTCCACATTCAGTGCTTCATAAATATAACTACAATATCAAAGTATCTGGTTAGTCTATAAAGCGGATATTGTGGACAAGATCATAACATAACATAAAAAATTAAAGCCACCCTATGACTTTTTAACAAATTATTTTCCTTCTTCTTCTCCTTTGACCCAAATATCAGCCGCCATGATCGGGAGGGGAGAGAAATGTTTTTGCATAAACTGACCAAATTGCCCTTATCACTAAAGGTAAATAAAAATAATTACAAGGACAAATTTGTAAATTTTTCAATGTTCGTTATTTAATCATGTTTATTTCTTCAATTCAAATGTTGGGTACCTTGTTGACTATCCCATCGTCTTTTTTTCTCCCCCTCCCTTTGCTTTCATTTCCATTCAACTACTATAAACACAAAAACAGTGTGTTCAAAAACATAAGAATCATGAATCAACACTTACTTTACCTTTCCTTTCTTTTCGCTTTCCAATTCTTTTCATTTTCATTTCCTTTAAAACTCGACAACATAGTGCAAAGAATGTCAATAAGCCCAGAATGCTGCTCAAACCCTCCTGCAATCATCTCCGGCGGCAATGTTCACAAAATTGGTTCACTCAATTCCTATGTCTCTGGCAACCCAGATTCCAAGATTGGCATTATTCTTGTTTCTGATGTTTGGGGTATTCAAATTTAACTTTACTTTTCTTTTTTTTTTTCTTTTTTTAATATATAGTTAGAATTTATGGGATTGTTGTTATTTGTGCAGGTTTTGGAGCTCCGAAGTTGAGGTATGTTTGGGATTGTTTTTTTAATTAATAAGTTGTTTAAAGAGCTTATTACTTGCCTTGTCACTTTTTCAAGTTTTGTGCAACCATATTTTTGCGCTTTTATATAACCATACTTTTGAATTCCATTGGGCGTATTTTATGACCAATTTACAGTTTTTACCTCAGTCCACATAATAGACAGGCGGAATTAAAAAGTATGGTTATGTATGCTTGCACAAAACTCGAAGTTAGCTACATTTTGAGAAAATTGTCCCTACTAGATGAGCAGTTTGGCCACCGGGTATTTGTTTAAGCTGATTTTTGGGCTTTTGAGCCGGTGTGGTTTCGGATTATGTTTCACAAACCCATTTTTTCGGGCTCATTTTGAAACTAAAATAAGATTATTATGTCATAATAAGCTAATATAAGCCCATGAGTTTATGAATAAGCCGGAAAATTTGGCTTATGAAACATACGCCGGAATAACATTAGCTCACAAGCCAAAACTTTTTAAATACGTAGTAAGGGAATGTTTGGGATTGCTTATTTTGAGGTAAAATAAGCAGATTCTGATAATCAATTACAGAGCTGCTAATTTCAAGGTGTTTCTTTTAGATAAAATTAGACATACTTTTTCACGGACGTAATTAACTTAAAAGTTTGTATAAATTAATTTGTTAGAAAATTTGCAGCAAGTAATTACTTTTTTGAGTATTTTTGCATTTCTTACTAAAGAAGCAAAATCCCAAACACCTTTTCTAGAAGCAATCATAAAAACCCACTAAGTCCCCGAAACACTCACAAAACTGTTTTAAAAACGTAATAAGCGGATAAGTATTTTTTAGGGAGCGTTTGGAATTGCATATGTAAGTGCTTATCCAAGTTTAGCGCATTTTTCAATAAACAGATAACCAGTTTTAATTGTTTATATGGAAAGTGCTTATCTGCTTATTTCAAAGTAAATGAAAGCAGGTGAGTAATCCAAACACCCCAAAACAATCCGAAGTCAAATGCTAAAATCATTTTTGGGTTTGGAATCAAAGGCAGTAATTGAATAATTCAGAATAAGTATTTCTTTGCATAACAAGTTATATGGTGTATAATTTGAATTTTTTCTAGGAATGTTGCGGACAAAGTTGCATCCTTTGGATATTATGTGGTTGTTCCTGATTTCTTCCATGGCGACCCCTTGACTCCTGAAGCTTCAAAGGATGATTGGCTGAAAAAGCATGCACCGGTTATTAATCTCTCTAATTCACGCATCTTGTTAAATAATTAATGCTATGTTATACAGTAATTTTTTTAGACTAGAAATGTAATGTCATTATTACATGCAGTACATCTATAATCAACTGAATATGTGCATTTTGACTTTTAAGGTGATATAAAATAGATGAAAATGCAACAAAGTAAAGTTGTATAGCCCAATGTTTACGGATTAAGGACATGCACTTCACTTTTGCCAAATGAAGGGTAACTTACTTTAAAAAGAATATAAAGAAGTAATGTTGGCTTACCAGTTGTCCGTGATGACGCATATGGAAGAGACTAGGCGGTGACTAGTCCGGTATGAAAAACCAACATAGATAGACTTGTCGAGTGGTTTAATGCTACTGACTTGATGTAAAAATATTCATCTTCCTAAGTTATTTTTGTGGTCAAACATGCCAAAAATCCTTTTACTCCTCTCGTTTCAATAGGAGTTTGAATGGAAGAGACTAGGGTTGGCCTAAAAGGAAATGAAATGAAAAAGTAAACACAGTGAGCATTTTGTACTTTGAGAGATTATATACAAAGAAACCCAAATATTCTGTCTGCTTCGTTGTCATTAATGTTAATTATCTTAAATTTAATGTGTGTTCTTCTAATTACGCTCCATTAATATTCGATTAAGGACGCTGTAATCCAAATCTTGTACGGATCAACCAGGGTTACAAAGTTGCCTACTCTTTTATTGGGTAAAAGTGAGGTTCATTCATAAAGGGCCTATAATCCTATATAACGTTACCTGTTTTCTACATTTTCCACATAAAACATAAATCGCTTAGTAAAGATATGATGTGATAGTATTTAGACATAAAAGAATATATAATTTTTCAGAATTGAGGAATCAATTTTTATTAACTTAAGAATGATTGTGTTCATCGTTGATTTGTTGATAATACTGCTTCTTGGCTGAGCAACTAAACTCCGCTTTTGTTCCTTTTATCTTCTGTAGGTGGAAGCAGTTGAATTTGCAAAGCCGGTTATTCAGGCTCTCAAAAAGAAGGGCATATGTAAAGTTGCGGTAGCAGGATTCTGCTGGGGTGGTAAGACTAGGCCTCAAAGCAAGTTATTATAAGTAAAAATTTTATCAGTCTATTACAACAATTATAGTTCACTTATTCAATTTTTTTCAATTTTCTTTGATAGCCAAGGTCGCTGTAGAGCTAGCAAAGACTGCTGATATACAAGCTGCTGCCCTCTTGCATCCTTCATTCGTCACTCTTGACGATATCAAGGGTATGTTTGTTCAACAACATTTATCATAACTCCTCCAGGCTTGAATGTTGGAATTTAAGAGTAATAACTAGTATCTATTAGAGGTGGCAAAATTGGCGTTTAGGTGGCGTGGTTGCTACCAAAACAGAAGTTTTGTGGGGGTTTGTTGACCTGGAACACTGTTTGTCCAGAGTTTTAAGACTTCTATAAATAATAAGCTTGTCAAATATTAAATATGGTAACGATATTGTATTATTTTACAATAATTTTTTTTTCTTTTCTATAAAATATTTAAGACGTTTTATGCGTGAAAATTACACTTTGGGCTTCTATCCCGAGCCATTTGACCGGTTTTGTTTCAAGCTAATTTGTTTCTCGAGATAAAACATATCCTAAATGTTTTCATTAATAAGAACTAAAGTGGATCGAGGTTGGCACTTTTAGGTTTTTTCAAGAAAAGGCGGGTATCTTTCTTGTTAGTGTTCTAGCACCATTTGTTGATCAGTTTTTGTTATTGCCAGATATGCTCAGTCTAGCTATAACTTTATTCCAAAGCTGGTTCAATCCATCTAAGGTTGAGCCTTGAACTGACAACATGAGAGTTACAGCTGACTTTGAAATTGCATCATGGCTTTTTTTTTTTTTTTTTTTTTTTTTTTTTTTTTTTTTTTTTCGTACATTTTCTATCAAACTCTTATCATTCTCTACTTTTCTGCTGATTGATGGGATTATGATTTCTTAGGAGTTAAGGTCCCTACTGCGATACTAAGTGCTGAGCTCGACAAAAAGGCTCCTCCAGAATTAATCAAAGAGTTTGAGGCTGCTTTAAAAGCTAATCAGGTAATTCTATAGCATCTGTAAAGTGTATATCTTGTCTTTCATGTTGAACAGTTCTTTCCAATTTCATTAGAACCTGTGACAATTGAGCCACATGTAGACTAAGCAAACATCCAACAATACCGTTACCCTTTCAGTTAAATTTTTTGATTTTGACTGTTTGAGATAAACACAACCCGTGCTGACCCATTCATTAATTAGTATTTCGATTTACGTTGGTGTGGTTTGTGGGCATGCAGATTGAGCACTTTGTAAAGATATACCCTGGTGTATCTCATGGTTGGACTATCCGTTATAAAGATGAAGATGAAGCAGCTAAGAAACTTGCTTTCGAGGCTCATCAGGATCTTGTAAATTGGTTTGATAAGAGTCTCAAGACATACAAGTAGACCCTGTGAAAACTCAATCATGTTTGTATTTTGGGATCTTGTATTGTATTTGTTCTCTTTTTTCCGGGTCTCAGTTCCTTAACCAACTTGTTGAGGAATTGGGATGCCATTCTGTTGTACCTTTTTGTTCTTGGTTTATATCTATTGTTGCCTTTCAAGAAAAATAAATAAAGAGTTAACTACTTAAATATCCTTGTGGTTTGCCGGGTATTACGGGTTTAGTCCTTTTTTTTTGTTATGGATTCCCTCCAAATTGCTATCCCCGTCTGATGATGTACCCTCCGGTTAGCTCGAAGGACCCCCTTCGAGTCTCATCGCAACCTACATTTCGAAGGCTGTGGCTAGCCTCCTAGAACTTCCAATGGCGTAAAACTAGTCACCTATGATCTAGTTACCAAATGGGAATTCGCCAATCGAAGGATTAAGCCCTTCGGGGTATCCTTCGATAAGTTCTAAGGACGGAACGAAGCCAAGTCCAAACATTGGTAAGACCAAGTCTTACCCACGTCTCCTCTTTCTCTTTAGCCTCCCCGCTAAACTAGGAGGAGTGGGACATTAAGCCCTAGTGGCCACCACACGTCATGTGACACCCCCATGATCTCCGGAATTTCTGCTAACACTCTCCAAGGTTATTTCGTCCCTATAAATAGCCTTGGACGAGTTGGGAATCTGGTATGCAATCTATCCCACTTTACTTTACTACATTTTTCACCTAAATTCTCATACCAAGTACTTATTCACACGCCGGAGGTAGTTCGCAGGGTCCAACCCCTGCGCAATCACTTAACGTAGTGTTTTAGTATTTCTTATTTCAGGTTATATTCAAGCTTGGCGTAATCACAACACCCCTTATACCCTTTGATCACCATCGAAGGCCTGGTCGTGCAATTTATTGTACAATCAGTGGCGCCATTCGTGGGACCCGCTACAATTAGTCCCGTTATTTCCAAGCAAATAACCAGTCACATATACCCGCTACTATTCCGGCATGAATCCAGAAAGAGAAGTTACACCTCCACCGGGTTTCTCAACTTTAACACCAATACCATCAACTGACCATAACAACCTTCCGCCAATTATGGCCTCCACGTTCACTACACGATCTAACCCAGAAATAACGCCCAATCACCATGCTTCGACATCTGCTCATCATGAGCCTGTCGTTAGCCCTGCCTTCGTTGAAGCCAACTTCGAAGAGTTGGAATCATTACTAAGGGCCCGCACGAGACAGGTCCGGAACACGGAAATGTGCAGGGATTTGGAATACTCCATCGACGATTACGATGAGGAGATAGAAATGGAACCAAGGCCTCAATCGCAGGGAGTCACACACTCAGCTATGAGAATAGGATCCCCTTCTAGCCGAAGAACCAATGGAAGGACTATTAGTTTTGAAGGGATTCCTGAAAGGGCCCCCATAAGGAGAAAGGGAACTATGGCCGAAGGCTCCAATGGAAGGAGCCAGCGAAGGGAAAACACGCATGTTAATATCCCTCCCTTATTGGCTGCTCATTTGGGGAGAAACGAAGCAGAGGTTCCACCACAGCCTTCCCACGCATCTGGCGTAGGAGGAAATCCACCTTTATTCAGTATGGGGGAAACCTTCCTCCCAATGGTACGTATCCCCAATTTCACACTCAAACTTACCCTCCGAATCTTTACCCGCCGGTAAATGGACAGCCAAGTAACCAGAGTTTCCCACAAACTACGGTATCCTTCGGTCACCCCATAGCTTATCCTCCTTACGCTATGAATAATAGCTATCCCTTTAGTATGAGCATACCTTACCATCACTACCCTAACCAAAATCAATCCGGAATTCCCCCCAACCATAATCCGTATTCTGGCATCCCTCTAAGCGCAGCCCCTCACAATTTCTTATACTCAGAGCCTACGGGCTCCTCAACGCCTTTCATTAGATGGATTGAAGACTATCCATTACCCGATGGCTTGAAGATGCCTTCCCGCATAGGCACTTATGACAGAAAGGGGGATCCGGACAACTTCTTGCATTTGTTTGAAGGGGCGATTAGGATGCAGAAATGGGTCATGCCCGTGGCCTGTCATATGTTTACGTACACTTTGAAAGACTCTGCCTGGATTTGGTAGAATGGGCAGAAACCAGGTAGCATCGTGAATCTCGATGATTTGAAGGCTAAGTTCCGGTCACATTTCAGCCAACAAAAGAAGTTCACGAGAACTCATCTGACAGTACACAACATCAAACAGAGGGATAGCGAGAGTACAAGAGCCTTCGTCACCAGGTACACAGACGAAACTCTTCAGATCCTGGGGCTACATAAAGATCAGCGTATCTCTGGCTTCATACATGGTCTCCGAAACCGAACATTGGTGGAATTCTTGTCCACCGATCTCCCAGCCACGTATAAAGGCCTCATGGAGAAGACATACACCTGGATCAAAGCCAAGGAGGTATCCACCAATGGAGCTCCTATTGAAAGCAGGGAACACGGTAGTAAAACCTCGAAGCACTCTTCGTGGGAAGGGTCAAAGAAAACAAGAACCACGGCAGATTCACCTCTTACCACAAAAATCCCAATCATGGCCTATTAGGAAGCCTGTCCAAATCGCCAAGAGAAATAGTACCAACGGAGAGGGCTGCCAAGGCTTTTGAGCCACCCCCTCGCATGACAAGCAAAGGCAGAAACAGATATATGACCAAGTACTGCCACTTCCATGAAGACTACGGCCACGAAACAAACAGTTGTAGAGAGTTGAAGAAGCAGATAGAAGAGGCGGTAAAGACGGGGCAACTAGCGCATCTAGTGAAAGTGTTGGGAATTAAACTAACAGTACACTGCTGGTCGAATACACTAGCAGTGGAAACACATCATTCCCACTGCTGGAAGACTACACTAGCAGTGGAAACATCATTACCACTGCTAGTACAAAGTTACAACTGCCTATGTGATAACGACAGAAATGAGAAGATAAATATAGAAAAGATTTGGTGTATATCTTATTCTCTTAGAATATACTTATCTTGTAAAGGACTCCTTGTGTCTTATAAAAGGAGATCCTATATTAGGGTTTTACATATGAGTTGTCAATATATGTTTTCCTTAGAGCTTCAAGGTTGTAACCCTAGTGATATAAAGATCACTCGTATTATTATTATTAATAATATTGGAGCTAACCGTTTGATACATACATTCTTCTCATTCATATACAATTGTTTCATTCACACACAAACTTCTAAGTATTACTAAGTAGATTCCGCATACTTAGTGATATAACTCAAAGTATCATTCTAACACAGATCAAGGTGTTTAGATCCATTAAGTGGTATCAGAGCCAGGCTTTGATACTTTGACTTAGAAGACCCCAAGTTCACTCATAAGATTCAATGGAGACAGAAACCAGTCAGTCCAACATTGCTGCTAAGCTTCCCAGGCTTAAGTTGAATGACTATGAGATGTGAAGGCTAATGATCGAACAATTCTTTATGGTGCAAGACTATGCACTTTGGGAGATCATTATGTTTGGAAATTCTTTCAAACCTGGTACTACCTCAGAGACAATTGATGGCAAGGTAGTACAAAAGACCAACACTGGACCAGTCACAAATGATGAAAGACTTCAAATGAAGAATGATCTGAAGGCCAGAGGCTTGCTGTTGATGACACTTCCCAGAGATCAAATTCTAGCTTTCAGCAAGTACAAGACTACACAAACTTTGTTTGAGGAGATCTGCAATGTTTTTGGTGGTAATGATTCCACCAAGAAGACACAGAAGACCTTGTTGAAACAGACTTTTGAAAACTTTGGTTCAACAAGTAATGAATCAATTGACAGCATCTTCACAAGGCTTCAAAAGATTGTTACTCAACTCACAGTGTTTGGAATTGAAGTGGAGAGGGAAGACCTAAATTTAAAGTTCTTAAGAAGTTTACCCTCTGACTTTGGTACAAATGTTGCAGTATGGGAAGACAAGCCAGAATTGGAGACTATGAAGCTTAATGATTTGTACAATAACTTTAAGGTTATTGAATAGAGGTTGAAGAAGGCTGGCAAACTAAGTTCAGGATCAGGGAATTTAGCACTCATATCATCATCTGTTGATGATAGTTCAGATGAAGAGAGTGATAGTGATGATGATGATGCTAACATTGTTGTTTCCACTGGCAGTGGAGGAGTTTTCACTGCTAGTTCAAAAAGACAGATTGCTGGTCTTAGTTATTCTACTTTTTATGCCTATCTTTCAAGTCAAATGAATGGTTCAATTCTGACACATGAAGACTTGGATCAAATTGATGAGGATGACATGGAAGAGATGGACATTAAATGGCAAGTTGCATTGCTAAGCTTAAAGGCAAAGAAGTTCTGGAAGAAGACCGGTAGGAAGATCACCATTAATGGCAATGAAATTGTAGGTTTTGATAAAAAAAGGTGGAGTGCTACAACTGTCATAAAAAGGGGCACTTTACTAGGGAATGCAGGAAACCAAAGAAGCCTGATAACATGTCAACTTGGTATAAGCAGGACAAGAAGAAAGAACCTACAACTGAAGAACCAAAGGTTCTATTGGCCATTGATGGAGTGAGCTATGATTGGAGCTATATGGATGAGGATGAAGAAAATGGTTCAGAGTCTGCAATGATTGCTACTGAGCTTGCACTTATGGCTTTTTCAGACTCTGAGGTACAAACTAATAATGATTGTTCTAAAACTTGTAAGGCTTTAAAAGATTATGAGAAAATTAAAGAAACATACTTTTCTTGATGAAAAAAGGAAGAATCAAGTCAGTAATGGCTTGGGCTCCAAAAGCTTAATTGCTTTTGTCATTAAGCATTGTTAGTCTTGCTCTTAATTGTTTAAATTGAAAATGTTTGGTGTATATTTTCTTTGGTTTTAGACTAACATTTGCAGGCAAGAAAAGACGATTTTACTTGCATTGGATATGGTGTGCTTTAGAATGTATGAAGTGTGTAAATGAGACACACAACAAATGGTTATTGATTCACCATGTCTAATCCACATAAGAATCAACTAGTCCAGAGCAAACGGCTCCTGGTAAAGACTCATCAAATCCGTTTATGGTTGATAGTTTACCAAAAACTATATGGTTATCAACTTACCATATTCTGTATGATCAAGAGTTGGCTAGTCCATAGCAAATGGCTCATGGTAAAGACATATCAAATCCGTTGATAGCTGGTAATTTGCACAAAATTATTATAAGTATTTTTCAAAGGTTATGAGCAGTGTTATTTATACTGCTTAGCTAATTGTATGGAAAAGGGCTATCACTACTATGTCAAGTTTAATAGTGATTGGTGGTAAACAGTCAGAAAATATCAATCAAGTAATGGTCAACAAGTCAAACAGTCTAAACCAATACTCCGTGGAGTGTAGTGTCTCCCTGGGTCGTTAGATCCCAACGAGGCGTGAAATCTGAAATAAGACGACTTTGAGATCAGGTGAATTGAACAGGAAAAGGGTTCAAGTGATTATATTACTGAAATATAAGTTAAAATAGCTTTGATAAGCTATATAAACTAATACGTGAAATTAGATAATCACAAATTCAAAGGAACTGGAAAACGCGTATGTTTAATATTTAATCGTAAACATATGAAACAAAACGATTTTAACTATAGTAGGAATTTGCATGCCTTAGGGGCTTAAATGCAAATTAAATAAACTTAAAATATTTATTTTATAATTACTAACTTATTAAAAGTTAAGAAAGCCTACAAATGTAAAAAGATATAAAAATGTAAGTTTAAATTCAAATAAACGTAAACGTATGAAACAAAACGTAAATTCTGTCAAATATAACTCCCACAAATGTGAAAATTATATTTTTGGAATCCTAAAAGTATAAGAAAATTATTGAAAATTTAAAATTATTTTTATAACTATTAGTTAATTATTATTATGTAATAACTATTTTAATTATTTTATAATACACTAATAAATAAGGAAATGTAAAATAAGCCTAGAAAAATAAAATAAAAAACTTAGAAAAATCTAAAATATTATAAAACTTATTTTAAAACTGAAATTATATTTTTCACACTATTTATCTAATTATTATTAATTAATTACTTATTTAATTATTAATTAAATTGATTTAAATTATTACAAATACTAAAAAGACTTAGATAATTAAGAAGATTTTTATAAATCTAATTAACCATCACAGGAATCTAGAAAATTATAAAAAAAAAATTATGTATTTTTAAATTATTTTACTAATTACTATTCTAATTATTAATTAATTACCAATTAAACTATTTAGATTATAAAAAATAGAAAATAAACAGTAGAAATTCTAGAAAAATTCCTAAAAATGTTTTTAACTTATATAAAAGCTAGGAAAATTATAAAAACTAGGTGTTACTTAATAAAATCTAAATTTGCTCTTTAATTCTTTAATATTAATTAATAATTAATTGAACTATTATTGATTCTAATAATTATTAAATGACAAAGGAAAAATTTGAAAAAAATTTCTAAAAGTACTTTAATATAAAAAATATTTAATAAAAATATAAAAATGCAAGAGTGCTTATAAATAAGCTGAAAAGAAAATTAAAAAGATAATTTCTATTAAATAGAAGCTATCACTATAATTAAATTTGGTTTTTTTTTTGTTTTTTCTTTTTCTAAACTATTTAATAACTAAAATTAAGAGACTTTTGTAAAAACAACTAGTTTAGAACTCAAAAGTAAGCACTGTGAGTGCTTATTAGCTTGACAATTGACTTTAGTTGACCAAACTAGGAATTAAGCTCAAATGAGCTTAAGTGGGGTCCACAAGGGTGGATTCTTGTTCAAATTAGTTATTTGGATATGTTTAAGCTAGAATTTATCAAATAAGCTCACAGGATAAGCCCATAAGCCAAGATAAGCACTTTGTTTTCTTATTGAACACAGAAAAATGGGACAAAGATTTTGGGTGAATTAAGGTGGGTTCCAGGGAGCTTTAGGTTAAAAGCTAGCTCAGAAATGGAAGATGGCCAGGATGGGATTGAAAGAATCCAATTGGGGCCTATGGGACCCACTGACGTGGCCAGAAACAACCACCAAAGTGGTGGTGGTGGTGGTGCAGTGACTGTGCACAGGGGAGGTACTTCCCCTGCAAGTGACTTTGAGAGCCTGTAACTTGGGCACAAAAATTCACAAAATTATATTGATGATAGGAATCAGTAGTTTAGCTGGTACACTACCATATGTAAAAAGCTCAGGTCTTGAAACAAGGTACAAAATTCTAAACAATTCTTGCTATTTTTGGATTTTTTGCAAAGGGTAAAAATTGACTTTTTTAGTAAAACCTAATATTTGACTTATATGAACTTAGATCTTAATCTACTAACTTATAATGATGTATTAAGGTATTTAGAGACTAGATTAAGTAGTAATAGCAAGTAATGAACTGATAAGCAAGTTTATGAAGTCCAAATCCTAACAGTGGTCTAATAAGTTGAGATTAAACTTGATTTTGACTATATTAAAAGTAGACACTAGTTTTTATGGTTGTTCTGAGCTACTATGATCTAGTTTAACAGATAACAATCAAAAACTACAACAAAAGCACACCAAGGATCACAGAGATTGTCAAATCCAAACAACCCTATAAGTGACTGATTTTATAAGTTTCAAAGTTAAACACAGATTCTGACCATAATTCAGAATCACAAGGTTCTCTTATGATATAATAAACATTATTGAACAGATAAACAACATGCATAACAACAATTAACCAATTTTACTATTAAAGCTAATAATAGCAGTTAAGATCACAATATAAGCAACAAAGTATTCTATCAAACAAATATGCAATTTTAAGCTACAACTAGACTAAGAAATATTGAATAAGCTAAAAAAAACACAGATATAAGCAATGATAAGCAGTTGAATAGTAGAAAGCCAAAATGAGAAATAAGGCTTACAAATAGCTTTCCTGCCAAATACTAAGAACCAATGATCAAAATCGCCCCTAATAGCTTTCCACAAAGCTTCTAACCCAGGGCCATCAAGAATATACCCTGCTCCATGGCTTTCTTCATTTCATTCACTGATTTTGATTTTTTTTCAATTATTTTATGGAATTTTTAGTATTTTTGCTTTTTATGTTTTAACTCCTTTTTAAGGTTTCTAATAGCTCACATAAGCTATCTGAGGAGTTTATATCAGCTTATTTGTCCTTAAGTTCAGCTATAAACAACAATGAAGCTCTTTGAGAATTTTGAACAATATTTAAGAATAAACTGAGATTGAGATTAACACTGTAAAATAAAGGCTTGAACATGATTTATTATACACTAATGATACTTAATACAAAGCTTGAAAGTTTGAGATTACACTAGCAGATTAAAATTGATTAATACGAAACTAAGACATTAAAATTACACTAGATATCTCATTACAATGCCTCTCCTTGCTTCTTTATAGATCTTTATTGCTCCTTGTCGACCTCTGAATCTTTCCCACTTGATCTTGACCCTTGAATCCCATGAATTCATCAAAACCGTATAAATGGCATTTTGGCGCCAAAATTGAAACAGGTGTCTAGGGGCAGTTTCTTTGCAATTAAAGAATTTTGGGTGTTTGTGGAGGTGGAAGGAGACAAGAAAATGTATTTTTGATGGGTTTGGGGCTAGTATTCCACAAAACCACGGGTTGTGAGTGGAACAGTGAAAGATTGAAGGTGGGGAAGCATTTAATGCAAAATGGGTGTGAATTATAAGGTGGAAGGAGTTGGTAGTGAGCTGGGGAGGACAGGTGGTGGAAGAGAGGTGGCAAAACCACCCTGGTTTTGGGTAAGCAGGGGTGGGAGAGATGGGTGAACAGTGTGTTTGGTTTGGGGAGGTCAAACGGGTCAACGCCCGTTTTAATAACTAAGGGTGTTGGGTTTGTTTTTGTTGGGCCAGGAAAGGAGTTTGGCCAAGGGGGGTTGGGTTTTATTATTTATGGGTTAAAGGTTATAATAGTTTAGGGTCCGGTTGGTTTAAGGTATTTAAGGCCCAAGGACCTAAAGTGTAATTTTGGATTTTATGGGGACTGAACATGTAACTTTCCACAATGTATCATAAGGACCAATTTTTGCCATGTATGAATAGTACAAGGTTTATTTTTGGAATTATTTCATTTTTTAAACCTTAAGGACTATTTTTGACATTCTTCAAACTTGAGGGACTAAAGTTGTTATTTTGTAATTTTTAACTTTAAAGGACTAGTTTTGACAACTTATGAATCCCTAAGGACCTTTAATGATTTTTAACATGGTTTAAATTACCAGGGACTAGATTTGTCAATTTGTGAAAGTTTGAGGACTGAAACTGTAAATTATGTGAACTTTGTTGTTTTTCATCAGTTTTTAATCCTTTTGCACTTGTAAGACATAAAAACACAATTTAATAATATTTCATATATTTTAAAGCATATCTGTATGTTTTCAGATGTTTTTGTAGCTTAAATGTGAACGAAATGATGAGTATTTAGACACTCATCAATCCCCCACACTAAACTATTGCTAGTCCCTAGCAATCTTTTGAGAAAATTTTAATGGATTTTTGTCTCTTTACCAAAAGCCATCACTTCTGGAGTAGCCAAATGTTTCAGTTTAAGTAAGAACCATGGTCCACTTGATAACTATGTGATTTTGAGCAAACCACCAGCTGTCAACGGATTTGTTTTGTCTTTACCAAAATCCGTTTGCTTCTGGACTAGCCAACTCTTGATGGACATAGTCGACATCTTGGTGAGCTGATTACCAATTATGGTTTTTCCACTGCCTTTACCACAAGCCATAATCTTGCGGGCTAGCCAACTCTTTCACTTTTTAGGATATGGCGAGTTGAGATACCATACAATTTTGGGCAAATTGTCAGCCATAAACGGATTTGAGTTATCTTTACCAAGATCCGTTTGCTCCTTGATTAGCCAGTTCTTATGTGGGTTAGACATGGTGGACTGATAACCATTTATTGCATTTCTAAGTGTGAAAAAAATTTAAATTTTGATCAAATGAGGGTGCTTGATGGAACATGTGTTTGAATTCGGGAGAATCACCCCCCACACTTAGAAATGAATATTGCCCTCAATATTCAAAGCACCGGGTGTTAAATCAACACTTAGAACGTAAGAAGGAAATACTAATAACCTTTATTTTACTCTATATACACATTTTTTTTGAGGATATATACATATATACAACATGTGGGGCATCTCCCCCACACTTAGGTGGTAGAAAGGAGAAAGAAAACAGAAATATGGGTGAAAACCCATATTGAGCTACTGTTTTTGATTACCGAGTCGCTAGCTTGACTCGACCTCGAATTAAATTGTTCATGAGGAAGCTACTGTTTTTGATAACCGAGTCGCTAGCTTGACTCGACCCCGAATTTAATTGTCCTTGGGGAAAGTTTGGAGATCCGGGACAACCAAGGATGGTATGTCCTCTCCAAAGTAGTGTTTCAAACGATGCCCATTCACTTTAAAACATGGACCGTCATTTTGAGATAACTCAACGGTACCATATGGATAAACCTTAGTGATAGTGAATGGACCAATCCAAGGGTTTTGAGTTTACCCGAGAAGATCTTTAATCTAGAATTAAAGAGAAGGACTCGATCACCAATGTTAAAAACGCGGTTCTTCATTTTTGAGTCATGAATCTTCTTTGTCTTTTCTTTATAGATCAAAGAGTTCTCGTAAGCCTGATCACGTAGTTCATTTAATTCATTCATTTGAACTTTTCGGTGATCACCCGCAGTTTTGAGGTCAAAGTTGGCATGTTTCAATGCCCAGTAGGCTTTGTGCTCAAGTTCCATCGGAAGATGACATGTCTTTCCGTACACAAGCTTGTAAGGCATACACCCAATGGGTGTTTTATAAGTTGTACGAAAGGCCCATAGTGCGTCATCCAATTTATCCGACCAGGCAGCACGGTTTTCTCTTACAGTCCTCTCAAGTATCCTTTTGATACCACGGTTTGAAACCTCCACTTGCCCACTTGTTTGTGGGTGATACGCGGTAGAAAGACGGTGACTTACACCATACTTTTGCATGACTTTGTCAAATTTGTCATTGCAAAAATGTGTACCACGATCACTTATGATAGCACGTGGAGTTCCAAAACGGGCAAAAAGAGATTTCAGGAATTTCACAACAACTCGGGCATCATTTGTGGGTAAATCTTTCGCTTCAACCCATTTTGACAAGTTGTCAACAGCCACAAGTATGTATTTGTTTCCTCTAGATGATGGAAATGGCCCCATAAAGTCAATGCCCCAGATATCAAAGATCTCACAGACTTGAATAGCATTTTGTGACATCTCATTTCTTTGTGAAATGTTTTCGTAACGTTGACAAGCGTCACATGTTTTAATGAGATCCTGGGCATCTTTATAAATTGTGGGCCAGAAGAATCCGGAATCAAACACCGTTTTGGCGGTGTAGTTGGGATTATGATGGCCCCCAGTGGGTCCAGCATGGCAAGCCTTGAGAATTTCAGTGGCTTCCTGCCCATACACACACCGTCGGATGACTTGATCCGCACAGATTTTGAATAAGTAGGGGTCATCCCAGAAGTAATATTTGATATCCTTAAAGAATTTATTCTTCTGCTGGGTTGACATCCCTTTCACAACAAAGTTACCCGCATGATAGTTTGCGAAGTCAGCAAACCATGGGGTAGTAGAATCTCCACAAAAAGCAACCGCATTGAGTGTTTCGAGAGGAAATGTTTCATTTATTTCCTTTTTCTCATACACATCTTGATGAGGGTTCTCTAATCAGGACAGATGATCAGCAGCCAGGTTCTCAGCTCCTTTTTTTTATCACGAATAATGATATCAAATTCCTGAAGGAGGAGAACCCAACGGAGCAATCTCGGCTTTGCATCTTGTTTTGCAAAGAGATATTTTAGAGCCGAGTGATCTGTATACACTACGCATTTGGTCAAGAGTAAGTATGTCCAAAACTTTTCAAAAGCATACACCACGGCTAATAATTCTTTTTCCGTGGTGGTGTAATGAGTTTGAGCTTCGTTCATAGTTTTGCTTGCGTAGTGGATAGGCTGAAAGTGTTTTGTTTTGTGTTGCCCCAAAATTGCACCGATAGCAAAATCACTTGCATCGCACATGAGCTCAAAGGGTAAATCCCAGTCGGGGGCAACAAGAATGGGTGCCTCAGTAAGCTTTTTCTTCAATGTTTCAAAAGCTTCGATGCACTCTGGTGAGAAGATAAAAGGAGCATCCTTCTCGAGGAGATGAGTCATAGGCCGGGAGATTTTAGAAAAATCTTGTATGAATCTACGATAGAAACCGGCATGACCCAAGAAACTCCTAATACCTTTGACGGTAGTAGGGTGAGGCAATTTAGCAATGACATCAACCTTAGCTCTGTCAACCTCAATCCCATTCTTGGAAATCTTATGGCTGAGGACAATGCCCTCTTTGACCATAAAATGACTATTTTCCCAATTTAGACATAGATTGGTGTCTTCACACCTTTTCAGCATGTTTTATAAATTGGTGAGACATGTTTGGAATGAATCCCCAATGACCGAGAAGTCATCCATAAAGACCTCCATTGTTTTACCGATCATGTCGGTGAATATGGCCATCATGCACCTCTGGAACGTACCTGGAGCATTACATAAGCCAAAAGGCATACGTTTATAAGCAAAGGTTCCATAAGGGCATGTAAAGGTAGTCTTTTATTGATCTGATGGATCAATGGGGATTTGTAAGTATCCTGAGAAACCATCAAGGAAATAATAGTACTCGTTTCCTGCTAATCTCTCAAGCATCTGGTCCATAAAGGGCAGCGGAAAGTGGTCTTTGCGGGTGGCATCATTCAACTTACGATAGTCAATGCAAACACGCCACCCGGTAACCAGCCGAGTTGGAATCAACTCATTTTCCTCATTAGTGACAACAGTAATGCCACCCTTTTTTAGGACGCAATGGATGGGACTAAGCCATGGACTGTCAGAGATGGGGTAAATCATTCCTGCATCAAGAAGTTTGAGAACCTCTTGTTTAATGACATCATGGATTTTTGGATTCACCCGTCTTTGATGTTGCACTGCGGGCTTGAAGTCATCCTCCATTAAGATTTTGTGTGTACAAAAATCTGGTTTAATACCCTTAATATCAGAGAGCTTCCAAGCAATTGCTTGCTTGTGTGACTTCAAGACCTTTATGAGAGCAACCTTTTCCTCAGTACTTAAATCTTTAGCAATAATGACGGGTAATTTGTCATTACCCTCCAAAAATGCGTATTCAAGATGAGGAGGTAAGTCCTTGAGCTCGACCTCAGGAAATTCATCGTTTTTATCAACTGATTTAATTTCTTCTTTATGAAGTTCTACGGGAGGGAGTGGAGGAGAATTGTCTTGATTTAGCAATTTCTCAAGGAGAAGAATATCTCCCTCCATATCAATCTCAGTGTTATCAATTTCCTCTGGAACTGAATCACTTCTGAGAAAAGCCTCGACCTCTTCCAAAATGAAATCACTTCCCTCAAACGGAGTGAGAGAAGGGGAAGAGGCAGAAATGATAGGTTGAGATGATGGAGTGGGATCCCCACACACAGAATTATGAGAATAACCAAGAAATTTTTGAGAGTACTCCTCTGAAGCAATGTCTATGATACCTATTTGATTAACTGCTTCAGAATCATAATTTGAGGAGTACCTCGAGGTTTGATCGAGGTTAAAGGTAACAACTTCATTACCCATACGCAAGGTGATTTCTTGCTCAAATACATCGATAAGAGCATGGCCCGTTCTAAGGAATCCCCTCCCAACAATGAGAGGGACCCTTTGATCAGCATCGAAATCAACAACCACAAAGTCAACGGGGAGATGGAACTTTCCTACTTTCACAAACACGTCCTCGGAAATGCCAAGAGGACGAGATATCGATCGATCTGCAAGCTCTAGAGTCATGCAGGTAGGAGTAAGATCTGGAAGAGAAAGTTTCTTCCAAACTGAATAAGGCATTAGGTTGATGCTTGCACCAAGATCGGCCAAGGCATAGCAATCAACCATTCCTGGAAATACACAAGGTATTAGAAATTTTCCAGGATCTCCAAGCTTCTCGGGAAGCTTCTTTAAAAGAACTGCAGAGCAGTTCTCATTCAAGGGAGTCTTTGCCATTTCAAACAGTTTCTCCTTGTTGCTTAACAAGTGTTTGATTGTTGATGCAAACTTGGGCATCAGAATAATAGCATCCGCTAAGCTAATGTCAAAATGAAAATCTTGGAAGATTTGAAAGAATTTATCCATCTGGTGACTAGCCTTTTCGCGGAGCTTTTGCTCATTCAAACGTGAGGGGTAAGGAATAGAGGAGGTAGAAGGTTTGGATTTAGGGGTTTCAACTGGGATATCATGGGGTTCAAAAACAACTCTTGGTTTTGGTTTGGGTTTTGGGACAACATGAGGTGGGACGTCTTGGGTACCTCCATTATGAGTAAGAAGTACTTCGTCCTTATTTACCTCGGTTTCATTTTCCACTACCTTGGGAGAAGGAGAAGAAGTGGTAGTGGGAACAGTGGGTCCGTCATATGAAACTCCGCTCCTGGTTGTGATCGCCTTTGCATCGCCCCTCAGGTTTGCGATCGTGTTGCTCGGACGTTTTCCAGAGCCCGAGGGTCGTTCATTTAAAGTTTTCTTGATTTCAGAAATCTGGCTGACCAACAACCTGTTTGTTTCTTCTTGAGTTTTCATGAATTGCTTCAACAACTCATCAGATGATGATTGTGGAGCTGGGAGAATGGCTTGTGTTTGGTTGGGGAAATTTTGGACTCGGTTATTTTGATTATAACCTTGTTGTGGTTGAAAATTTTCCTGATTTGGATTACCATTTCCCTGAAAATGATATCCCGGGTTGAAATTGTTTCTGTTAAAGTTTCCTTGGTTGTGGAAACCTTGATTCTGTCCAGGATTGAAATTCCCTTGGTTTTGATAACCTTGGTTCATTCGGGGTTGGTTCTGGTTTCGATTTTGCAAATTCTGGTTTTGGTTGAAACCAGGTGGTCCCATATGTGTGTTAGCAGGGTAACTTGGTTCCATTTGAGGATGGTATTGATTACCTCCCTGATTTGAAGTACCGGCTAAGGCATTGGCTTCAAAAGGACTACCATCGGTGGTAGTACAGTTGTAGTATGCATGTGGGCCACCACAAGTGACACAAACTTCCACCTTTTTTACTTCAGCATGTGAAGGGTTTTGTGTGAAAGTGACTTTCTTTTGGTTTGAGAGAACCAAAGCTTGAATAGCGTCTGTGAGTTTGTCTATCTTAGCATCGGTGCTAGAAGTACTCACGGGAGATGAAGTAGAAGGACCAGCACTCACTTGGGAGCTATATGGCTTTGTGCATGTAGTGCGGACCTTGGACTTATTTTCAATGATTGCTAAAGCTTCTTTAGTTGTTTTGCTCAAAAATTACCTCCCACGGAGGAATTGAGAGAATCTTGGTCAGATTGACTCACACCATTATAGAAAGTGTCAATTTGCATTAATTCAGTGAAACCATGATGAGGACATCGACGAAGCAATTCTTTGAAACGATCCCATGCGTCACCAAACGATTCATCAAACCTTTGAGTAAATTTGATGATTTCATTTTTAAGACTTGTCGTTCTGGACGGGGGAAAAATTCGTTTACAAATTTGGTAACTAAATCCTCCCATGTTGCTATTGAACGAGGGGGTTGTTTTTCCAGCCAAATCCGGGCTGCCCCCTCAAGAGAAAATGGGAATAGAAGAAGCTAGACTGCTTTGGAAGGGACGTTCTTGTATTTGATGGTAGATGTAATCTTGTTAAACCATCCAATATGAGCATGAGGATCATCCCTCTCAAAACCATAAAATTGACTTGAGGTTACTAGATTTAGTAACCCGGTTTTGAGCTCAAAGTATTCAGCCACAATGGCTGGGACAACAATAGCATCTCCGTAACCCTCGATGGTTGCTTGGAGAAGCTCATTCATCGGACGGTCTTCCGCCATGATAACCTTTTTTGTGGTAACAACATGTATCTCAGATACGGCTGTTGGGGCAGAACGTCTACGGCTTCTTCGAGGAATTCTGACAAGCTTACGAAAAGGGCTTGTTGACCTAGAAGAACGAGTGCGCATGCACTAGAGACGACTCTAAGAAACCTTAGAGTGACGGGGATTTAAAAATAGAAAAGAAAAAAAATCTTTTTGGATTTTTGTTTTTATAAGAAAATATAGAAATATGGACAAAGATGATATATAACAATGAGTGATTTATTCAAACTCATAGATGCTTCAAAAGTCGTTATACGCAACACACCTCCCCGGCAGCGGCGCCAAAATTTGATTGGTGGTAAACAGTCAAAAAATATCAACCAAGTAATGGTCAACAAGTCAAACAGTCTAAACCAATACTCCGTGGAGTGTAGTATCTCCCCGGGTCGTTAGATCCCAACGAGGCGTGAAATTTGAAATAAGACGACTTTGAGATCAGGTGAATTGAACAGGAAAAGGGTTCAAGTGATTATATTACTGAAATATAAGTTAAAACAGCTTTGATAAGCTATATCAACTAATACGTGAAATCAGATAATCACAAATTCAAAGGAACTGGAAAACGCGTATGTTTAATATTTAATCGTAAACATACGAAACAAAACGATTTTAACTATAGTAGGAATTTGCATGCCTTAGAGGCTTAAATGCAAATTAAATAAACTTAAAATATTTATTTTATAATTACTAAATTAGTTAAAAGTTAAGAAAACCTAAAAATGTGAAAAGATATAAAAATGTACGTTTAAATTCAAATAAACGTAAACGTATAAAACAAAACGTAAATTCTGTCAAATATAACTCCCACCAATGTGAAAATTATATTTTTGGAATCCTAAAAGTATAAGAAAATTATTGGAAATTTAAATTATTTTTATAACTATTAGTTAATTATTAGTATTATTTAATAACTATTTTAATTATTTTATAATACACTAATAAATAAGAAAATGTAAAATAAGCCTAGAAAAATAAAATTAAAACTTAGAAAAATCTAAAATATTATAAAACTTATTTTAAAACTGAAATTATATTTTTCACACTATTTATCTAATTATTATTAATTAATTACTTATTTAATTATTAATTAAATTGATTTAAATTATTACAAATACTAAAAAGACTTAGATAATTAAGAAGATTTTTATAAATCTAATTAACCATCACAGGAATCTAGAAAATTATAAAAAATTGGTTTTATGTATTTTTAAATTATTTTACTAATTACTATTCTAATTATTAATTAATTACCAATTAAACTATTTATATTATAAAAAATAGAAAATGAACAGTAGAAATTCTAGAAAAATTCCTAAAAATTTTTTAACTTATATAAAAGCTAGGAAAATTATAAAAACTAGGTGTTACTTAATAAAATCTAAATTTGCTATTTAATTCTTTAATATTAATTACTAATTAATTAAACTATTATTAATTCTAATAATTATTAAATGACAAAGGAAAAATCTGAAAAAATTTCTAAAAGTACTTTAATATAAAATATATTTAATAAAAATATAAAAATGCAAGAGTGCTTATAAATAAGCTGAAAAGAAAATTAAAAAGATAATTTTGATTAAATAGAAGCTATCACTATAATTAAATTTAGTTTTTTTTTTTCTAAACTATTTAATAACTAAAATTAAGAGACTTTTGCAAAAACAACTAGTTTAGAACTCAAAAGTAAGCACTGTGAGTGTTTATTAGCTTGACAGTTGACTTTAGTTGACCAAACTAGGAATTAAGCTCAAATGAGCTTAAGTGGGGTCCACAAGGGTGGATTCTGGTTCAAATTAGTTGTTTGGATATGTTTAAGCTAGAATTTATCAAATAAGCTCACAGGATAAGCCCATAAGCCAAGATAAGCACTTTGTTTTCTTATTGAACACAGAATAATGAGACAGAGATTTTGGGTGAATTAAGGTAGGTCCCAGGGAGCTTAAGCTTAAAAGCTAGCTCAGAAATGGAAGATGGCTAGGAGGGGGGTTGAAAGAACCCAATTGGGGCCTGTGGGACCCACTGAGGTGGCCAGAAACAACCACCAAAGTGGTGGTGGTGATGGTGCAGTGACTGTGCACAGGGGAGGTACTTCCCCTGCAAGTGACTTTGAGAGCCTGTAACTTGGGCACAAAAATTCACAAAATTATATTGATGATAGGAATCAGTAGTTTAGCTGGTACACTACCATATGTAAAAAGCTCAGGTCTTGAAACAAGGTAAAAATTCTAAACAATTCTTGCTATTTTTGGATTTTCTACAAAGGGTAAAAATTGACTTTTTTAGTAAAACCTAATATTTGACTTATATGAACTTAGATTTTAATCTACTGACTTATAGTGATGTATTAAGGTATTTAGAGACTAGATTAAGTAGTAATAGCAAGTAATGAACTGATAAGCAAGTTTATGAAGTCCAAATCCTAACAGTGGTCTAATAAGTTGAGATTAAACTTGATTTTGACTATATTAAAAGTAGACACTAGTTTTTATGGTTGTTCTGAGCTACTATGATCTAGTTTAACAGATAACAATCAAAAACTACAACAAAAGCACACCAAGGATCACAGAGATTGTCAAATCCAAACAACCCTATAAGTGACTGATTTTATGAGTTTCAAAGTTAAACACAGATTCAGACCATAATTCAGAATCACAAGGTTCTCTTATGATATAATAAACATTATTGAACAGATAAACAACATGCATAACAACAATTAACCAATATTACTATTAAAGCTAATAATAGCAGTTAATATCACAATATAAGCAACAAAGTATTCTATCAAACAAATATGCAATTTTAAGCCACAACTAGACTAAGAAATATTGAATAAGCCCAAAAAAAACACAGATATAAGCAATGATAAGCAGTTGAATAGTAGAAAGCCAAAATGAGAAATAAGGCTTACAAATAGCTTTCCTGCCAAATACTAAGAACCAATGATCAAAATCACCCCTAATAGCTTTCCACAAAGCTTCTAACCCAGGGCCATCAAGAATATACCCTGCTCCATGGCTTTCTTCATTTCATTCACAGATTTTGATTTTTTTTCAATTATTTTATGGAATTTTTAGTATTTGCTTTTTATGTTTTAACTCCTTTTTAAGGTTTCTAATAGCTCACATAAGCTATCTGAGGAGCTTATATCAGCTTATTTGTCCTTAAGTTCAGCTATAAACAACAATGAAGCTCTTTCAGAATTTTGAACAATATTTAAGCATAAACTGAGATTGAGATTAACACTATAAAATAAAGGCTTGAAAATGATTTATTATACACTAATGATACTTAATACAAAGCTTGAAAGTTTGAGATTACACTGGAAGATTAAAATTGATTGATACGAAACTAAGACATTAAAATTACACTAGATATCTCATTACAATGCCTCTCCTTGCTTCTTTATAGATCTTTATTGCTCCTTGTCGACCTCTGAATCTTTTCCACTTGATCTTGACCCTTGAATCCCATGAATTCATCAAAACCGTACAAATGGCACTTTTGGTACCAAAATCGAAACAGGTGTCTAGGGGCAGTTTCTTTGCAATTAAAGAATTTTGGGTGTTTGTGGAGGTGGAAGGAGACAAGAAAATGTATTTTTGATGGGTTTGGGGCTAGTATTCCACAAAACCAGGGGTTGTGAGTGGAACAGTGAAAGATTGAAGGTGGGGAAGCATTTAATGCAAAATGGGTGTGAATTATGAGGTGGAAGGAGTAAGTGGTGAGCTGGGGAGGACAGGTGGTGGAAGAGAGGTGGCAAAACCACCCTGGTTTTAGGTAAGCAGGGGTGGGAGAGATGGGTGAACAGTGTGTTTGGTTTGGGGAGGTCAAACGGGTCAACGCCCGTTTTAATAGCTAAGGGTGTTGGGTTTGTTTATATTGGGCCAGGAAAGGAGTTGGGCCAAGGGGGGTTGGGTTTTATTATTTATGGGTTAAGGGTTATAATAGTTTAGGGTCCGGTTGGTTTAAGGTATTTAAGGCCCAAGGACCTAAAGAGTAATTTTGGATTTTATGGGGACTGAACATGTAACTTTCCACAAGGTATCATAAGGACCAATTTTTGCCATGTATGAATATTACAAGGTTTATTTTTGGAATTATTTCATTTTTTAAAACCTTAAGGACTATTTTTGACATTTTTCAAACTTGAGGGACTAAAGTTGTCATTTTGCAATTTTTAACTTTAAAGGACTAGTTTTGACAACTTATGAATCCCTAAGGACCTTTAATGATTTTTAACATGTTTTAAATTACCAGGGACTAGATTTGTCAATTTATGAAAGTTAGAGGACTGAAACTGTAAATTATGTGAACTTTGTTGTTTTTCATCAGTTTTCAATCCTTTTTCACTTGTAACACATAAAAACATAATTTAATGATATTTCATATATTTTAAAGCATATATGTATGTTTTCAGATGTTTTTGTAGCTTAAATGTGAACGAAATGATGAGTATTTAGACACTCATCAATAGCTTCACAGGACAGAGATAACATCAATAAGACCTCTACCGTGGCAACACCTAATGTGTCTCATCCTTTTGGATTGGATACAGATGGTGGAATCCCAAGCTAAATGAAACATATGGGTGGTTCAGAAGTACTATCTAGTTTAACTAGGTAAGAAACTGAATCTTTGCCTAAAGATGCACCTCTCCCAGAAGGTAATACATATTGAAGTACTGAAGGCAGTATGATACAAAAGGAATTGATGGAACTCTGTACCATTTTATCTGATTGTGATGATTTTGGTGGTGATTCTCCCAAACAGGGGAGGAAAAATGATGATAAGGTTCAGGGAAGGATTGCTCTCAGGTCAAAGAAACTCCATTTGATGCAGATATGAAAGCTATACTGATGCACAAGTTTCTACTAATAGTAGCAATTTGATGTGCGTTTTGTTAGTACAAGTTAAAAATTTATAAGGGTGAATTACCAAATCTATAAACAACACATACGAGCAAGTGTACTCGTCCGTTATAGCAAGATATGATGGTAAGTCAGGATCGTTCGCAGGGATTTGTGAGTGAATCAAAATATAAGTCTAAAAGTAAATCTCTAATGTACGCAAATAAGATAATAAGCAAATTCAATAATTTAAAAACTACACTTGTTTAGACTAGTTTTCTACTTAATGACACACATGATTGTGATAACTTTTGATAACATGTTGGTTGTGATAATTAGATGGTGGTCTAATCTATTGTTTCTACAAGTTAAACCTTCGTCAAGATTTTAGTTCATTAAAACAAGCTTTAGGTGTAAACCAATCAATTCAAGATCCATCCAAGGTTCATAAGGTATGGTGAATATCTTAAACACAAGAACAAACTCTTATTACAAATCAAATACTTTTAGGAAATGGACATTACAAAAGGTAACCCATTCATAGACAAAAAGGTTACAATTGTTTATAAACATCTAAACTTTTGTCCAACTAAAGGTTTACAAACAATCTGATTTGATGTTATAAAAGCATTCTCATTACAATCATACTTCTTGTTTCTTTGTTTAGTCAAGAATAATTATGGTGAAAAACAATCATTCATAGACAAATGATTATAACTAGTTGAATAATAACAAATCTTTCGACCCTTAAAACTATTATCAATTAGTTAACCTTGGCTCAACAAATGTCACTATGAAACTTAAGGTACAATTGGTTCTTAGGATTGACTTGAAATTGAATTAAAACATGTTATCACAATCATAACTATCACTAAGCATAAAACATCATCAAAACAAGTGTAAAAAGATTACTAGCCACTCATAGCAAACATGCAAATAAACTCAGAATATTTAACATTAGAATCCATGGTTTTAAGTCTTACAATGCTTTGGAATTGATAACAAATGACAAGGTATTGATAACCTAAGTATTGGTGATGATTTCTTGAGATTTTTGGCCTCCAAATGTTGCTTCCTTGGTCCTCCAAAGTTCCTGGTTCTTTCTGCACGAATTCCCCTTCTTTGAGAGCTAGATGATGATAATAATTGAGAGTAGTAATGAGAGTAAATGATCTCTTGAATTGTGTCTTCAATTGTTTACTCTTGGGGTCCTTTTAGGCTTGTCAAATACTCCTGGTAATGAATAGGGACATAAATGTTGGAGCTTGGACAACAAGACACTAAGAAGGGCCTAGAACAATGGAACAAAAGACCAAGATGCATGCACAAGAAGTTGGTATAAACAGGCAGAGATGTTCATCCGATCGGTTGCGGGTTGGCACTGATCGGATGGATGTGGTAATTGTGGCTATCTGATCGGTTGTACTCCAACCGATCGGATGGTAGGTTCTGGTTGCTTTGGACTTTGACTTTTCCTTGTGTAGTTCTTTATGCACTATCCAGACTAGTCCAAGTCTATAGATCAAATGTTATTAGATTTTCTTCCTTGAATCATAACCTCGTAGTCTTTGAGAACTACATTCTTTCGCGATCAATGCTTTATTTTATAGCTTCATTGGCTATACATAAAACTATACATATCAAACTAACTTTTTTTTTTTTTTTTTTTTTTTTTTTTTGCAAATAACTGAAATTCATAACACTTGGAAACACTTGTCATCATATATATTGTGATGACTATACTTTTACTTGCTTCAATCGCTGATTCTTGAATTTCCACTTTCTCATTTCTTTCTTCATGATTCATAATATAATACCTCATAAAGCTAACAACTCACCAAGACTTGACTAAAGGGTAAGGCTAGGCTAAAAAGTGTAAAATCTTTTTGTATTTTTTTATGGTTTTAATCAAAAGAAAAGGAAAGGCTCAGAAGGTGTAACTAAGGGTATCTAGCGTTAAAGATGCACGCTAACAAAAGGGTTAAAAATTTGAAATTAACTAATCAATGTGACTAGCTAAAAATCAATAAGGAAGGCTATTTGGCTAAAATCATAAGGTTGCCTCTTATCACGTATGTATACTTATATTACAAAAATGTAATCTCACAACGGTCTCGTAATGATTTACAAGTACAAGTTCTAGAATAAATAAAATCATCGGCACACTCATAACAAAAGATTCGAGCATATAAGATGTATGCTAGATATGAACAGGCTAAAATCCTCACAATTTAGTGGAAAGGGTTATAATGTGTGCTAGCAAATGTTATCGATCCAAAAGTGGATTGCAATATTAATCGGGACACATCTCAGTTCTTTCAAAATTACTGATTTTTCCAGTGGATAGATCCAGTTATTCTAATAAATTACTCCTAAAAGTGTGAAAACAACTAGATTATAAGGACAAACAAAATTTAAAAATTAACTCGATATTAGACTTAATTTCTTATTTACCTACTCACCCCCCCCCCCCCCCACACACTTAAGTTAAGCATTTTCCTCAATGTGATAAACGAACTTAAAAGTATGAAAGTAGGGAAAATGAGAAAATAAACCATGATATCCGGTTTTATGTTTCTATCCAATCTTCTGTTTCTTACAATCAACACCTGCATTATTAGAAACAAAAACAAACAAATAAAATGCATTGCAATTTTATTCAAATTAGTGGCACACCCCCACACTTAAGTTTGACCAAGTGGTAAAACTTTGGGGTGTAGACACTGAAAAAAATATATATTAAAAATAAACATACGGGTTGCCTCCCGAGAAGTGCTTGTTTTATTAACGAGTCCTCAGCCGGACTCAAACTTCGAATAGATTATGTAGTTGTAGTGTTACATTTCCTTTTAGGGATGTATACCACATTTCCTATCACAATTCCCTCCCCTGTTTCATCTATGTTTTCCAATGTAACTTTTTCCCATGCTCTAGGAAGAGCATCATATATAAAACCATTATTGTGTGCCCAAGGGATCATTCCCTTGTGTGGAGCCATGAATGTGATAGCTTCATATTCAAATTCGGATGGAATTTCTTCATTAGAAATTACGTTTAATTGCTCTTTATCATAATAGAGTTTAATTCGGTGCCCATTTACAATGAAACTTCCACCATGTTTGTCATAAAGTTCAACATAACCTGATGGAAATCCATGTTTCACTACATATGGTCCAAACCATTTTGGCTTGAGTTTCGGAGCTTTAAACTTGTATTTCATATTGAAGAGCAGAACTTTATTTCCAGCTTTGAATTGTTTTCGAATTCTCAACTTTCTATCGTGGTAAGCTTTGGTTCTTGCTTTGTATAGCTGGGAGTTCTCATAAGCTTGAAGTCTTAACTCATCGAGTTCATGCAATTGCAAAAAATATCTTTTCTCCAGCTATTTTTAGATCAGGATTACAGCTTCTTAGCGCCCAGTAAGCACGGTGCTCAAGTTCGAACGGTAGATGACATGTTTTCCCATACAAGAGTCTGTATGGTGTTGTACCAATTGGTGTCTTACATGCCGTACGAAATGCCCATAGAGTGTCGTCTAATTTCCTTGACCAAACGGAAGGATTATCCTTAACCGTTTTTTCAAGTATTCTTTTTATAGCTCTATTGGTATTTTCGACTTGACCACTAGTTTGTGGATGATAAGCTGTAGCAAAACGATGATGAACTCCATATCGTTTCATTACTTTCTCCATTTGTTTATTACAGAAATGGGGTCCTCTATCACTTATTAAAGCTTTAGGAATTCCATAGCGAGCGAAAAGCTTTTTGAGAAAGTTGACAACAACTCGTGCATCGTTAGTAGGAAGAGCTTCAGCTTCAACCCATTTGGAAACATAATCGATTGCAATGAGGATATATTCGTATTTGTGTGATTTAGGGAAGGGTCCCATAAAATCAATTCCCCAAATGTCGAATATTTCACAGACTTGAATACTCTTTTGAGGCATTTCATCTCTTCGAGAAAGGTTACCGGATTTTTGGCACGCATCGCAGTTTTGAACGAGAGTATATGCTTCTTTGAAAATTGTAGGCCAATAGAATCCAGCATCAAAAACTTTTTTAGCTGTAGTGGAAGGACCATAATGTCCCCCAGTTGGGCCATGATGACATTCATCAAGAATTTTTCTTGTTTCGGCACCCGAAACACATCTTCGTATCATTCCATCCTTGCACATTTTAAAAAGGTAAGGTTTCTTCCAATAATAGTGTTTTAATTCTGAAAAGAACTTACTACGTTGGTAGTGACTCATCCCTTTTTTAAGAATATCTCCTGCAAGATAATTTGCGTAATCTGCAAACCATGGTACTTCCTCATCATCATCTTTATCTATCGTCATGAGAGTTTCATCTGGAAAATAATCTTTAATTTCATTTTCTTTTAATTCTTCCAAATTCGGATTCTCGAGACGTGACAAATGATCAGCTGCAAGATTTTCTGCTCCTTTCTTGTCTTTTATTTCGATATCGAATTCTTGCAGTAGTAAAATCCATCTGATAAGACGCGGTTTTGCATCTTGTTTGGTAAACAGATATTTGAGAGTGGAATGATCTGTAAAAACTATCGTTTTTGAAAGCACAAGATAAGATCTGAATTTGTCGAATGCAAAAACTACGGCTAATAATTCCTTTTCCGTAACCGTATAGTTTTGTTGAGCATTGTTGAGTGTTTTACTAGCGAAGTATATAGGACGAAAATGTTTTCCTTCACGTTGTCCTAAAACAGCTCCAACAGCGAAATCGCTTGCATCACACATGAGTTCAAATGGTAGTGACCAATTAGGTGCAACCATAATTGGGGCACTAGTTAATTGACTTTTCAATGTTTCGAAAGCTTTAATGCAGTCTGCATTGAAATCAAATACAGAATCCTTTTCTAAAAGTTTAGTCATTGGACGTGATATTTTTGAAAAATCTTTGATAAATCGGCGGTAAAAACCGGCATGTCCTAGAAAACTTCTAATGGCTTTAACGTTAGTTGGTGGTGGTAATTTGGTGATAACATCTATTTTAGCTTTGTCTACTTCCATTCCTGAACCTGATATCTTGTGTCCTAACACAATTCCTTCAGTTACCATGAAATGACATTTTTCCCAATTAAGAACTAGATGTGCAGCTTCACATCTCTCAAGCATTTTATCGAGATTGGAAAGACAAGTTTCAAAAGAATCACCAAAAACTGAAAAGTCATCCATGAAAACTTCCATATATGTCTCAAGCATGTCTTGGAATATTGCGATCATACACCTTTGAAAAGTTGTAGGTGCATTACATAGACCAAAGGGCATACGCCGGTAAGCGTAGGTTCCAAAAGGACATGTAAATGTGGTTTTCTCTTGATCGGCTGGATCGATAGGAATTTGAAAATATCCCGAAAAACCATCAAGGAAGCAAAAGTATTTGTTTCCTACCAATCTTTCGAGCATCTGATCCATGAACGGTAAAGGAAAATGATCTTTCATGGTGGCTTTGTTAAGTTTTCTGTAATCAATACATACTCGCCATCCAGTGACAGTTCTAGTAGAAACTAATTCATTCCTTTCGTTGGTCACTACAGTCATTCCTCCTTTCTTCAGAACACAATGAACTGGACTCACCCATGGGCTATCCTCGATAGGATAAATAATTCATGCGTCAAGAAGTTTGATGATTTCCTTCTTAACAACTTCTTTCATATTGGGGTTGAGTCGACGTTGTCTTTCTACAACGGGTTTAGTACCTTCTTCACAATTGATTTTGTGTTTGCAAAAATCTGGGCTAATTCCTGGAATATCAGAAGTTTTCCACGCAAAAGCGCGTTTATGTTTCTTAAGAACAGAAACGAGTCTTTCTTTTTGATTTGTTTCGAGCAACGACGATATGACTACTGGAAGAAGTGAATTTTCTTCTAAGTAGGCGTATTCGAGATTATTGGGAAGGGGTTTGAGTTTCAAATCAATGGGTGGTTCTTCTAGAGATGATTTGATTTTCATTTGATCTTTTTCAGTGATATCTTCAAATTTCTCTTCTTTCTCTTCTTCTAATTTTACTTCCATGAATTTCTCAAATTCTTTATCAGAATCTGTTTCACTGATCTTTTCTGAAGTAGTCATGAATGGTTTCGAATCGTCAAGTAATGCATCCAATTCTTCTTCAGAGACTTCATCAATTACATCGATGTTATAGCATGTGTCATCACTGGAATTTGGATATTTCATTGCTTTATCGATTAAGAATGTGATTCGATCTTCTCCTACTCCAAGATTGAGTTCTCTGCCTTTGACTTTGATCATGGCGTCAGCACTGTTTAAGAAAGGTCTTCCAAAGATTAAGGGTACTCGACTATCTTCCTCCATTTCTAAGATGACAAAATCCACAGGAAAAACAAATTTACCAACTTGAACAAGCATATTTTCAGCAACCCCAATAGGATATTGGTATGTATGGTTGGCTAATCTTATACTCATCTTAGTAGGTTTCAATGTATTGATGGAAAGTTTAGAATACAACGAATAGGGCATCAACTTGATACTTGCACCTAGATCGGCTAAAGCATCGCATGTGATGTTGTTTCCTAATGTACATGGTATAAGAAAACTTCCGGGATCTCCTAGTTTCGGTGGAATTTTGTTTTGAATGATAGCAGAGCATTCTTCATTGAGAACGGTAGCGGAAATTTGTTCCAACTTGTTTCGATTATTAAGAAGTTCTTTAAAAAATTTCCTATAATTGGGCATTCCAGCTAGAACATCAACGAGGGGTACGTTAATTCTAACTTCTTTGATCATCTCTATAAACTTCTTATTTTGCTCCTCTTTTTTCTCTTTTCTTAGGGCTTGTGGATATGGTATTTTTGGTATATAAGGTTTTATTGGTGGAACGGTATTTTCTTTGGTTGGTGTTTGGGTTGGTTTTTCTTTAGCTGCTTCTTCTTTAGCTTCTTCCTCCCATCTTGAATAATAGTATTATCAGTAGGAATGGGTGGTGGATCATATGAGAGACCACTTCGAGTGAATATAGCATTGATATGCTCATTTCTGGTTTGTGGTGGACGATAACTCTTATCGTTTGATCCAGACGGTTTTGGATTGGATTGGGTGTTACTTGGTAATGTACCAGGAATTCGAGAAGAAAATAGATCAGAAATTCTACCAAATTTTTGTTCAAGATCCTGGATAGAAGCTTGATGATTTCTCTGACCTTGCTCAACTTTGGTTTTGAGATTAAAAAATTGAGTTTTTACAAACTCATTTGTAGCTCTTTAAGTAGTTACGAAATCTCGCATCATTTTTTCGAAATCAGATTCTTCCTTTTTATCGGAATTTGGTGGGTTTGGGTTGTCTGTTCGGGGTTGAGAATCACGGTTGTTATCCCTTTGTTGGCGATCTTGCCAATTTCCAGAACTTCTTCCGTAATAATTACCACGAAAACCTCCTCCACGATATCCTCCTTGGACATAATTGACTTCCCCTTCGTTGGGTCTATTCATAGGTTGGTTATCATACTCGGATGATGTGTGATTTCCTCCACAATTATTACAGCCATCTCGCATTTCTTTTATTTCTCCTTTTATATCTTTGTATTGCGAGTCGATTTTAGAAGTCAAGGCTTCTATTTTCTCCATGAGTTTCGAATTATCTGAACTTTCGGCGAAAGCAACGGTTTTCCGTAGGGGTTTGGTTTTGGAATCTTTTGACCAATCGAGTTTAAGGAGTACTCGATCTTCGAGAAGTTGATATGCCTCGTTAGGTGTTTTGTAAAGAAAAATTCCTCCGGCATCAAGGATTGCTTGGGATGCTTCATCAAGACCATGATAAAAGATTTGGATTATTGTTCCTCATCCTAAATTATGACCATGACAACTTTGAAGCAAATCTTTCATGCGAAGCCAAGCTTCAACAAGAGATTCATTAGGATTTTGTGTAAAAGCATGGGTTTCTCCCATTAGTCTATCATACATGGCAGGTGGAAAGAATCGGCTTACAAAAGCTTGCCTCATCGTCTCCCAATTATTGATAGTTCTTGGGGTTAATTCGTTATACCATACTTTGGCATCTCCGGCGAGTGATGATGGAAAAAGTTTGAGCTTAATAGCATCGACATTGGTATTTCCATAATGAAACATGCCACAAATTTCAATGAATTCGGCAATGTGTTTATGCGGATCGGCTCGCGAACGGCCATCAAATTGACGGTCTTTGATCATAGAAAGATGGTGACCTTTAACGGTAAAGTTTTCACCAAGGTCGGCACAACAATAGCAACTCCAGGAGTAGGTGCTACGGTTCGATTGGCGGCCCACATGGGTTGATCGTCAGCCATGGGTATTGGTTTAAAAAGATCGAAAATCGGATGTTCTTCGGAAAGATTATCAAACCAATTAAGAATAGATGAAGATCTCTTCTTACGAAACAAACTTTCGGGATTGGATAAAGGTGTACTAAGCTTTTCAGTAGTAGAACGAGTGTTCATACAACTACCAAGAGAATTGAGTCAATTACCTAAACAAAAGAACAAGAAAATAAAATTTTCGAAAACAGAGAGTTCTATCCGAATCGGTTGGACGTCAAACCGATCGGATGGATGCTACGGTAAAAAAAAAAAAAAAAAAAAAAAAAAAAAAAAAAAAAAAAAAAAAAAACTGGGAAAACCTGGGAAACCGATCGGTTGGATGTCTATCCGATCGGTTGGATACTTCGGATAATTTTTTTTTTTTTAGAAAACGAACACGAAAAGAAACGGACTTTTAAAACTTAAAAGAAACACAATCAAAATACCCGGCAGTGGCGCCAAAAACTTGATGTGCGTTTTGTTAGTGCAAGTTTTAAATTTATAAGGGTGAATTAACAAATCTAGAAACAACACAAACAAGCAAGTGTACTTGTCCGTTATAGCAAGATATGATGGTAAGTCGGGATCGTTCGCAAGGATTTGTGAGTGAATTAAAATATAAGTCTAAAAGTAAATCTCTAATGTACGCAAATAAGATAATAAGCAAATTCAATAATTTAAAAACTACACTTGTTTAGACTAGTTTTCTACTTAATGACACACATGATTGTGATAACTTTTGATAACATGTTGGTTGTGATAATTAGATTGTGGTCTAATCTATTGTTTCTACAAGTTAAACCTTCGTCAAGATTTTAGTTCATAAAAACAAGCTTTAGGTGTAAACCGATCAATTCAAGATCCATCCAAGGTTCATAAGGTATGGTGAATATCTTAAACAAAAGAACAAACTCTTATTACAAATCAAATACTCTTAGAAAATGGTCATTACAAAAGGTAACCCATTCATAGACAAAAAGGTTACAATTGTTTATAAACATCTAAACTTTTGTCGAACTAAAGGTTTACAAACAATCTGATTTGATGTTATAAAAGCATTCTCATTACAATCATACTTCTTGTTTCTTTGTTTAGTCAAGAATAATTATGGTGAAAAACAATCATTCATAGACAAATGATTATAACTAGTTGAATAATAACAAATCTTTCGACCCTTGAAACTATTATCAATTAGTTAACCTTGGCTCAACAAATGTCACTATGAAACTTAAGGTACAATTGGTTCTTAGGATTGACTTGAAATTGAATTAAAACATGTTATCACAATCATAACTATCACTAAGCATAAAACATCATCAAAACAAGTGTAAAAAGACTACTAGCCACTCATAGCAAACATGCAAATAAACTCAGAATATTTAACATTAGAATTCATGGTTTTAAGTCTTACAATGCTTTGGAATGAATAACAAATGACAAGGTATTGATAACCTAAGTATTGATGATGATTTCTTAAGATTTTTGGCCTCCAAATGTTGCTTCCTTGGTCCTCCAAAGTTCCTGGTTCTTTCTGCACGAATTTCCCTTCTTTAAGAGCTAGATGATGATAATAATTGAGACTAGTAATGAGAGTAAATGATCTCTTGAATTGTGTCTTCAATTGTGTACTCTTGGGGTCCTTTTAGGCTTGTCAAATACTCCTAGTAATGAATAGGGACATAAATGATGGAGCTTGGACAACAAGACACTAAGAAGGGCCTAGAACAATGGGACAAAAGACCAAGATGCATGCGCAAGAAGTTGGTATAAACAGGCAGAGATGTCCATTCGATCGGTTGCGGGTTGGCACCGATCGGATGGATGTGGTAATTGTGGCTATACTATCGGTTGTACTCCAACCGATCGGATGGTAGGTTCTGGTTGCTTTGGACTTTGACTTTTCCTTGTGTAGTTCTTTATGCACTATCCAAACTTGATTAACTCTGAACTTGGAACTTTGAGATGACAAAACTTAGGTTCTCCTTATGAAATGCGTCACAGATTGGACTTTTGAACTTGGGAATCTTCGTGTAATCGCATATACTTCATTTTCTTCACTTTTTCTCCATTTTTCCTACATTTGGCTACATATGCTACAAAAACATACTTTGATACGATTTAGTGGCAAAAGCATATAAAAACAACCAAATAACATACACAAAAACACTAATAACGCTTATAAAAACATGTTAACTTTGAGCGTTATCACAATTCAAGGCAAAGGTAAAGGTATTATGATTGAAGCAGAAGAAGAAAGAACCACCAATGAAGGATGGACAGCTGCTCAGTTGAAAGAATAAGCTAATGAAGAAATAGAAAGTTTGTACTATAATGCATACAGAAGAGTTAATTAGTTTGAGAGATAAGAACTGCATGATTGAAAAGATAAGTGCTTGGAAGAATCCCTCCAACATCAAGGATGAAGTTTAATTCTAGAAACTTGTGGATTTGCAGAGGAATCACAAGTTTAGGGGAGGATTTTTGGGAATTAAACTAACAGTACACTGCTGGTCGAATACACTAGCAGTGGAAACACATCATTCCCACTGCTGGAAGACTACACTAGCAGTGGAAACATCATTACCACTGCTAGTACAAAGTTACAACTGCCTATGTGATAACGACAGAAATGAGAAGATAAATATAGAAAAGATTTGGTGTATATCTTATTCTCTTAGAATATACTTATCTTGTAAAGGACTCCTTGTGTCTTATAAAAGGAGATCCTAGATTAGGGTTTTACATATGAGTTGTCAATATATGTTTTCCTTAGAGCTTCAAGGTTGTAACCCTAGTGATATAAAGATCACTCGTATTATTATTATTATTAATATTGGAGCTAACCGTTTGATATATACATTCTTCTCATTCATATACAACTGTTTCATTCACATACAAACTTCTAAGTATTACTAAGTAGATTCCGCATACTTAGTGATATAACTCAAAGTATCGTTCTAACACAGACCAAGGTGTTTAGATCCATCAGAAAGGTATAAAGAAGGGTAAGGAAAAAATATCCGACACGCAACTGGAAAAGGACACTACCCCTCAAGAAGCTCCCATCCTCATGGTCCGTCCGGGAGAGCCTAATCTAAAGAGGAAGGCTACCGAAAGGGAGCTACATGAAGTAGGTGAAGTAACATTCACCTCCGAGATAGGAAAATACCCTTCAAATGATTCAGTAGTCATCAAAGTCATAATCTCTAACATAGAAGTCAACAAAGTCTATATGGACTGTGGAAGCTCTTGCTAAGTAATATATGAACACTGTTTCATGAAACTGCAGCCCTCGATTAGATCAAAACGGGTTCCTAGGATACCTTTGGGGGGTTTCTCGGGAGAACACTCGTGGCCTTTAGGAGAAGTGCCTTTAGAAGTAACATTCGGTGACGAAAGCTTTACGAGGACTGAAACCCTTAACTTTGTTATTGTAAGGTCGAAGTCCCCTTACAATTTGTTGATCGAAAGAACAGCCATGCAAACGATGGGAATGGTAGTTGATGACGTACCCTCCGCTCTGCTAACGAGTGTTACCGTCACTCTGGTACTTAGCTTACCATTTGCACAAAGGGTAATGAAGTCTATACCTTCGTCCTACACATAATGGTGGCATAAAGTCATTCATAATGGCTACCACAAGGGAATCCGCCAACCTTCACCCAAAGCACTCATAGTGTCTAACCTCTGTCACGGTTAGGAGGGGCCCTCCATCACGGTTAGCAGGGGACCTCCATCATGGTTAGGAGGGGCCCTCCATCGCGGTTAGCAGGGACCTTCCATTACCGTCGGAGGGGCCCTCCATCATGGTTAGGAGAGGCCCTCCATCACTGTTAGCAGGGGCCCTCCATCACGGTTAGGAGGGGCCCTCCATCACGGTTCGGAAGGGCCTCCATCACTCTTCGAAGGAGGCCTCCATCACTTTTTGGAGGGGCCTCCATCACTGTTCGAAGAGGGCCTCCATCACTGTTCGAAGGGTTCCTCCATCATTGTTCGGAGGGGGCCTTCGTCCTTCTTAGGAGGAGCCTAATTCATGACCTGGTCATACCCACGTCCCCTCTTTCTCCTTAACTCCCCCATTAATCCAGGAAGAGTAGGGCATTAAGCCCTAGCGGTTACCACAAATCATGGGACGCCCCCATGATCTCCTAAAATCATGGGACACCCCCATGATCTCCTAAAAACGTGCAAACACTCTCCAAGGCTGTTTCTTCACCTATAAATAGTCTTGGACGAGTCACAAGTCTGGTATGCAATCACTAATGCTTCATTTTATTACAACTTATCATACCGAATACTTATTCACACGCCGGAGGTGGTTCGCAGGGTCCAACCCCTGCGCAATCACTTAACGTAGTGTCTTCTATTTCTTATTTTCAGGTTATCTTGCACTCGGCATCACCACCATCACCCCTAATTCCGTTAATCACCATTAACGGCCTAGTATGTGCATCTTTTTGTACAATCAGTAGTCTCCACCGTGCACTCGGCAGTTAAGTTCCAAACAGAACATGGCATCGGAACTATACTTTCAAGTCACAACGAAGAGGCTACGAAAAGTTCAAAAAGGGGTATCGAAGAGGGTCCTTGCATATCCACAAAAGAAGTCGAAGGGACAAAGGAGTACGTATCAATAAACGAATCCCATCCTGAACACAAGGTAATAGTGGGAAAGCAACTCCCTACCACCGTCAAGAAGATATTAGGGAAGTTACTTGAAGCTTACAAAGATGTGTTCGCCTGGTTATACTCGGACATGACGGGGATTCCGAGAAAGCTCATGATTGATGGGGAGCCTTTCAACACGGAGCATAGGCTCCATGAGTCAAGAAACGTCGAACCATCTAAACAACCACGTCAAAGTATGACTCCTGAGAAGTATTCAGCCATCATCAGAGAAGTAAGCAAGCTAGTGAAAGCTGGGATACTTAGAGAAGTAAAGAATCCATCCTGGGTACCTAACCCCATAGCAATCCAACGAAGGGATGGAGGTCTGCACATATGTGTAGATTTCACAAACATCAACAAAGCTTGTGCTAAACACGTATGGCTTCCAACAGAGGCAGATGAAAGATCCATACCTTCATCAGATTATCGGCTGAAATGCTTCCTCAGCACTAATAAAGGGTATCATCAGATACAAATGTCGGAGGACGACGAAGAAAAGACAGCCTTTCACGTAGGGGAGGCCACATACTGTTATAAGAGGGTACCTGTTGGTCTAAAGAATGTTGAGGCCACATATCGACAACTGATAGAAAAAGCCTTTGATAAACAAGTGGGAAGGAATTTGGAAGTTTATGCTGGCTACATGGTGATCAAAAGTAAGATGGAGGAAGACCTACTCTCCGACATAGAAGAGACGTTTGCCCAGTTAAGAAGAATCAACATGAAGCTGAATCCAAAAATGTATACCTTCGGAATCGAGAAAACTCAACCCAAGGAAAAGCAGACCACAAACCGAAGGGCTCGGAACAGTCCCCCAGGGTTAATGGCTAAACAGGCTCAGAATGGATCAGAAGTAGCCTATAGCCTAGAAGTTAGGCTAGAAGCACTAATTAAGTTCCTTTCGAAGGGAGCCTACGGACCTTCATCATTCTTCAAGAATTATATCATGGGTACCCATAAAACAACCTTCTGATGGAGTAAGGAAGCTGAAATAGCTTTTCAAAAATGGAAGGAATGCATGGAAATCCTGCCAACTTTCACAATTCCAGATCATAATGAAGCGTTGTTTCTACACCTCGCGACACCCCCCGGTGGCATCAGCGCAAGACTATTAGCAGAAAGAAGAAGGATATACATTTCCATTTATTTTGCTAGCAGAACCCTACAGGAAATCAAGCAAAACTACACAAAGACAGAAAGATTAATTTTGGCCCTGGTGAACGCTGCGAGGTGTCTTCAAAAGTATTTCCAAGAACACACTATACTAGTGCTCACGGACAAACCAATAAGACGGATGCTCTCTCATCCCAATAGGTCAAGAAGAATAGTCAAATGGGCACTTGAATTAGAAGAGTATAATATCGAGTATCAGAAAGAAGACTTTGCCGATGGCCAAACGCCAACAAGTGTACTCTCGGCGCCAAACAAATTATTACTAAGAAAGAACTCTTTGGAGCACAAACGACGAATAAAAATACCCTCTGGCGGTTTGAAGACGCTCGAAAAGGTCGTGGACCAATCTCCTGCAAAGAGCCCTCGATCAGACGAAGGGGTAAAGGCCCTCAATCTTCTTATTACAAAGGACTCGGAACCCCCGGCAGGTCGAAACATGAAGAAAGAGAAACTCCGAAGGCTAAACGCCTACGGTAATGGGGTCAACATAACTCCTCTCGAAAGAGCAGATTCGAACAACGCAAAACAGTGATAACCTTTGTAAGTCCTACATACAAGACTTGCAATTTTAAATAGGTATTTTGTTTTCTATTTATGTATAAAATTCTTCTCTTTCGGGAAAGAAGCATTAATGGTAGGCATCTTAGTGTTCATTTCTTCAAATGATGTAATCCTCCCTACCCACTTAATGATATTACATGTTTTCCTCGAATCTCGTGTTTTATTTGACAACAAAGATTTGCCCAGCCAAGTAATCACAAGTTTCAATGTTCGAAGGATGGTACGAGATACTCATGTCTTGTATGTCATCAAGCATCCAATTTATTCACATTAACTTTCCTAAATTGTCTTAGGGTATTTGAAGCCCTTCGCACTTAAAGGATGAAGACAGAGTGGGTCGCAACCCTCCGTCAGCAATTAAATTATATGATTGCTATAAAATCTTGGTTCAAAGTACACACAATAAGGCTCTCTATTTTAAGCCTTAGGATGTATATTAACGTTTACTAATAAACGATAAAGATATAAGCAAGGATGGGAATACACCCACATTTCACATTCAAATACTACTAAATGCAGCACATAAGTTAGCTGCTCAAAAGATGATAGATATTGTCTAAGCCAAAGCCACTTAAACAAGAAACATAAATTGTTCAAAGCGTAGGTCATAACCTACTAAGGACGAGTTAATATTGTCTTGAGGGTACATACCACCCTCGGGGCCAAATCACTACAAACAAAGCAGCCTTCACTTACCTTGAGACTTAGGGCTTTCTTGTTGGATGGGGGATTCCTCGGGACCTACTTTGCTTGGGGAGGATGTCTTCTCCAAATCTGTCTTGTTGATGGGAGAAGGAGACTGCATAGTAGAATCCTTGTTACTTGGAGATTGGGTCTTCTCAGGAGCTACCTTCGGAGACAGGGACTTCTCAGTAGTGGTCTTCATGGATGGAGGCTTCTCAGGGGTATCTTTTTTGCTTGTAGACAATGGCTTCACCCTTCGAGGCTTCTTGGAAAGAAGTGTCTCAATAGAAGCCATCGGATCCTTGGTTGCTTCAACAAGGAAGGGGTACTCTGCAGTTGCAAGGATGTTGCTGGCTTGATCATACTCTACCTCATGAGTGGAATGGTAATAAGGTACCTTCGATAAATCCACAGGCTTACCAGTTGCAGCAACCTCCTCCTGTGTAGCGCATTTCCCGTGATAGATGGCGGCATTGATAACATCACCAATCACTTTCCCTACCTCATCACTGTGATATAACTCCATTTCCATATAAGGAATGACATTCGAGACAACAGCAACCTTGTCTTTTTTTAGCGCCTTATACTTACGCTTGAAGCCATCTAGTTCTTCGTGTAACTTGGTCTCTTGTTCAACCATCCTTGACCTCTCTTCCTCGAAACCCTCACATTTGGTCTCTAACTCAGGAATTTCCTCTTTGTACCCTACCACCTTCGCCTCCTCTTTTAGCAGCTTCTTACATTCTGACTGAGTTTTCTTTAATTTTTTCTCCAATTCTGTGATGTCAGCACGGAGGTCTTGAACAAGGGGATTCTTCTCAAGATCCCTCATAGCCTCCTCACACTTGGCTTGAATCTCTGAAAACTCTTGATCCTTCTTCTTTTCTCTTGCCAGAATGGCATCCATCTTTTCCCTAGCAATTGTAAGGGTCCGCACCACCTCCCTTGTACGAGCATTTAGATGAGCACAGCTTGTCTTGTATAGCTCTTATAGTGCAAATCACACAACTCCTCAATGGGCATACTAGTTAAGGTGCTCCTCCAACTAGTAGGAGTGATGTGCTCAACAAGACGATGGCAGGCAGAAGCGTTAGGAAGCTCTTTGGTATTGGACAGACCTGTATAGTTAGAATGAATTAGAAGGTGCATAAATGTATCCTCGCTAAAATAATAGCATATGTGCTTACCATGGATGTCCTCATTCTCAGACAACACTTCAACAGCCTTTTGGGTGATAAGCTGACCCTTCTGCCTAGTATTCCTGGTAGGAGGGGTTGGTAGGACCAATTTTCTATTGGGAGTAGCCTTCACTGCTTTGGCACACATACCTTTCGTGTTTCGCACCCTGTCAGCGATGCCAGACGACGAGCCAATGATGGTTACCTGATCATCCTCGGAGGGAGGGTCGTCGGATTCAGCAACGTTCTCCACCAACTGAGAAGCCTCCTCTACATTTACTAGCTTCAATGCTTTTGAAGGCTTGGTTGGCTGGACAGAAGCTATGGGCTCAACCATTTGCGCATCACCCTCCTGGTTGTTGACTGAAACGGAGGGTGAGCCAACACCATAGCTGACTTCGTTGGGTTCCTTCAGAAGGAAGCTCACCTCTTTGGCACCACTAGCAAAAACAAAGTCTGATACATTGGCTAGCACCGTTGGAAGTGCGTCAAGCAATTTGGAAGTTATGTCAACCGAGCTTCGACTTAGACGGGAAGCGGCCCAAATACCATACGACGCGGCTAGAGTGAAAGACGAGACGGCTACACGTTTGAAAGAATTTAAATTTCTCGGTGTGAAAAATGAGTGACATAGATTCGGGCGCAAGAAGTTGGATCGAAATGGGAAAACATAGAATCAAAGAAAAATATAAGTTGCATGATCTGCCAACCGACTAGTTTAATTTATCTACTTATCGTATTTTATTTCGTACTTTCTTTCGTTATTTCTTTTATGTCATTTTTTTTTAATTGTAATGTTTTTTTTTTTATTTCGTATTGTAATGTTTAGTTTTATTAATGAAGTGTTTGAATGTTTAATAAATGAAATTGTTGAGGGTAGAATTTGTAAAAAAAATGTGGGTCCCAAGAAGTGGTGTTATTTGGTGTTATGATTTCCTAGTGTTTTTTGGTGTTATATTGTTTGGTGTTGAAATGATGTGGCGCTGACGTGGCACCAAAAACTTGGTGTTAACATTTTATGACTCCCCGGACTCTTACACTTTCAAAACCCTCAAGGTCTACATCTTCATCTACTAACTCTACACTATTTTCTTCTTCTGCCTCATTACAACCCACCTATTCAACATTATTATCTGTATTCCTCCTAAATTCTTCCATGTCTACCTCAACATCATCTATGATATGCTCATTGTCAAGAATAAACTCACTATCTTCACTGTCATTATCACTATATTCACCATCTTGATTACCACTTTCCTCACCTTAACTTTCATTAGCCTCATTGTCATTACCCCCTAAACCTTTACTACTTTCACCTTTTTTTGTGTTTGGGTTGGGGTATGATAAAAGTGGATCAAATTCATTGTCTCTAGCAACATTGTCATTTCCTAATACACTAGCTACACCAGTGTCATTTGACAAATGTTCATTACTTATTGGTTTTAAAACAGGGTGTTCAATGTATAACTCCATTACCTTATGCCTATCAACATAGTTTATCAAATCCAAAACATCACTATCAATAACAAAAGGTTTCAAACCACTATCTAAATCACAATTTGGTTTCTTATAATGATATGTTGAACCATTAACTTTATAACCTAACACATTTAACATTTCATTTACTTCAACAATAGAAAATTCATCCGCATCAATATTATCAAACCAGTTAACATTACCACCCTTGTAGCGCCTATTGGGACAACTCGTAAGCACCCCTCCATGGTTGATTTTCAAAGAAAACATACTAGGGAACTTACCTGTGGGAAAATAACCATTTTTTTATCAATACATATGTAAAACAGAGTATCCAATAAAATAACCATTTTTGATGAATTAAAACTTGATTAAACACTTACCGTATCTTATGTACGGATCAAAAGCTTCTCCTTTTTTTCTTAAACACCACTGGGGCAACGACATTGTAGTATTCGATTAGGGTTATATCATCAATTAGGTTTTAGAGAAATGAAAGGTTAGGGATTGTTTGTGAAATGAAAAGGGTAAACACAATACCCGTTTAAGTATTACTAGTAAAGAGGAGAAAAGAGAAAAGACATAATTACTCATCACGTTTTAGTCACGTGATGGGTTTTAGCGGAGAAAATAGACGGCGTTGGCATTTTGGAGTGAATCCGTAACAAATGGAAACCATAGCGGCCGGATCCGTAAAAAAATGGATTGAACCCGTAATACCCGTCAAACCACAGGGACCATTTAAGTAGTTAACTCATAAATAAATAAATAAATAAAAGGCGCATGCAGAGGTTTGAGAAGCACTATGACAACTAAATAAAGTGTGTTTAGACCAAGCTATGTTATTATCTTTAACTATTTCTGTAACTTAATAAAGAGTTTGAGCTTATGTTATACGAGTCTCAAAATCACAAGCGGTATGATTAAAACATGTTGATGCCAAATTCGGATACTCCTGAATCTTGCTATTGCGTCGAAACATAAAGAATTAAAAAAAAAATTTACATTCAGGAATTGATAAGAACTAAGAAATAAATATGGGAACCGGATTCCAAAGGTTACTCCAAGTTTGTCAAAACGATTGGGTTGGTCTATAGAAAAGTTAGGAAATGGCCACCGGAATGCCGGGTAAGCTATGTACATTAGAGAAAAAAGGCTCGGCTCTTAAAACTAGAAACAAAGATCATTAGTATTACTGGCAGTATGTCCGCGCAATGCGACGGTTTTAGAAAAACAAAAAGCAATAGTGGCTGGTGGTGGCTTGTGGTAATAGCGATAATGCGGCAATAATTGTTGGTGATAACATAAATACAAGAATAGTGTCTTTTTAGTGACATGCGATTGTTGTAAAATCGTAATGTTGTTAATATTGCATCTCTCTACTAAAAAAGTATAAACCTGGTTAGTGGCAAAATTTTGAAAGTGAAAAGTAAAAAATTTAAACTTTAACTATAATATAAAAAAGACTAACGTAGCGTTTGGTATGTCGTAATCAAAGGGGGAATGGAAATGATTATTACGATGGAATGAGAAAATGTTGTTTGTTTATATTTATGTAATATAATAATTACAATGAATGACTCATTACACCAAAACCATTCCTTAAGGGCCCCTACTTTTTTTCATTACATCTCGTAATGGAATAAAAATTACACAAAACTTCACCATTAACTAACCATATTAATTAAACTTCTCATTAATAATGGGCATTTTAGTCTTTTTATTATGATTCCATTACGTTTTATCAAACAAACCAAACATGATAAATAATGGTAATGACTCATTACATTACACCACTTATTCCATTACATCGGTCATTCCATTCATTTAACATTTCATTTCGCCCTACCAAACGAACCCTAATTTACTGTTCTCAACATTTTTTCATGCACCTTTTTAACATATCGATCCCTAAACACTTGGATGCGTTTGGTTTGTAGCTGGGTTTTGGATTTAGATTCGGATTTAAATTAGAATTTGGATTTAATTAAGAGAGAAAATATAGCACAAAATAGATAATTTATTATTTTAAAAAATTATACATAATATGTAAATTTGATTATATATTGAAAAAGAATGTAAGATAGTGGTGAAGGTGCGGTCCACTCATATTAGAAAAGGACAATATGCCTAAGATCAACATCTATCAAAATTTGATTGATCCCAATTTATAGACCCACCGTAACAAAACAAACGCACATTTTGTATTTTCTATCATTGAATCCGCACTAAACTCATCAACCAAACTGAACCTCAATTCTTTTATAAATATTATTTATCATATATTTAAAATTTTCAATACATTTATAAGATATATTTACTGATGCGTAGGGATTGCACCAGGCTTTACCTCTCGAAGGATTTCGAGAAGCTTACAACCCCCACTAGGCAGTGTACCTGATCGATGTAGTATAGTACAATGACAAGTGCCGGGGGATTGATCGTTCAGCTAGGAATAGTGTCGCTAGGATTAGAAAACCTAAAGACTAGGTCTAGAGATGAGGGATGATTCTTTTTGTATTTTTTATATTTTTTAGAAAGCAAGTAAAAATCTCGAGTTTGAAGGAGTTTGGCGGAATTAGTTGCTAGTCAACTAACCCAATACTAAGATGCAATCAAAATAAAATACTAAAAATGAAAATAAACTATATTAAACTAAAGTTGTGAGCAATATGTGGGAGAATTGTGTTTACTTAGATTTCACTACTCCCTAGATATCTTTTACACGTTAATTACTTGTTATAGTTGCGTGGATGACGGATTGTATTCCTTAATATCATTCATGGGGTGGCGTACTTACTTCCCTAATCCTATGAGTGCCTACTTCACTCCTATGTCGAGCCGGCTAAGAAGCTCCTAACATGGGATCACTAGAATTTGCCCATGCATTAAATACAACCAATAAAACCTAGTACACATCGGTTCATGTTTCCTAAGACGTTCAAGCATGTTACACAATGGAGATCTGCCAGTTTTTTTAAGCCTAACATTGAAATCATTCATCCAATACAACCATAAACAAGTAATCAACACATAATTAACATCTATGTTTCATTAGATCTAAGCAAACACAAGATAGATCTAGCCTAGCATGTTGGAATCAAGATAAGCATAAGATATATTCAAACAACACATAGACATATTGAATGAATTAAGAGAAGACTTATCTCAATTGAACATGAAATGATTCAAGGGGTGAAAACCCTTGAAAACACTGTAAAATATGACCTAGGGTTTACAAAGTTCGGCCCTAGTTTTCTCCACACAAGTTCCTCTCTAATGAATGAAAAATAGAAAACTATATATAGATTTTGATAGGTGACAGCGTCAAGAACAAATGTCTGACGCCGTCATCTCGCCGCCAAATAGTTTCTCGGACTGCCTAGATCTGGGTCTGACGCCGTCATGTATTCACCTTATGCAGGCCGTCACCAATTTAACTCTTGACGCCCTTGTTGTGACGCCGTCAGGTTTGCACTGGGTCACATGAATTTTACTCTTTACGTCGTCAGGGTCTTCCTCTTGACGCCGTCAGGTACTGTTCTCAGCATGGAAAATTAAGTCTTTGGCGTTTTCTTCACTTTTATGCTCCAAAAACGTCCGAATTGCTTCCTTTTCCAGATTTCTCTCCCAAAGTACCTAAAATCACAAAAGGAACGATTTAGGGTAATATTTGATCAAATAAATTCAATTCCGGGCTTAAATGACTCCCTAAAAGTGGTTCATTTTTCGCCTCATCATATACCCTTACATTTGAGATTTGCTTGTCCTCAAGCAAATGCGCTTTTATTCTAGTCAAAATACAAGTTAGGGGTCATTTAACACTAATATAAAAGTAATTACAACAAATAATCGTTCCACTAAAGACCAAAGACAAGCACGGAGGTCATACACTAGCACCTCACAAATAGTGTTTAGATACTCACATATCTCGGGTGTAATAAAGTATATATCACAATATGGAAACGAAAAATATCTCTCACTACCTGTCATAGCAAAATAGATTACCATAGGCTTGGAAAAGGATCAAACCTCCACCACATGGCGTAAGCACCTAGGATAAACTATCAAAGAGGTCTTTTAAAAGGGTTGTAATGTTAGGTGTAGGGATATGAAATACACGATTTTGTTGGATATAGGCAGTCTTTACTGGTGCCGAGTTAACAATCTTAGTTAATTACATGTACAATATGGCGTTGCTAAGCCAAGACTAGACTCGACTTAAGCTAATAAATCAAAAATAACAAAAACATAAAATGAACATAGAATAAAACGGGATGGTAGTCCGTATGTTTTTTTTTTTCTTTTTTTTTTTTTTTTTTTTTTTTTTTTTTTTTTTGCATACACTCTTACCCCCATCCAAAATAATACATCATAGGGAATGAACATTTCCCTTACACTTGAATTTTTACATACTTTACAATAAACTAATCTAATGACTCGAATTAAGATAATCAAAACACTTGGAGTACTTTTAAGATTAACGCACATATGGGGGTAATATATGATGTTCTTCCCCATTACTCCATAAAATAAGTACTTTACCCATGAGTCCCAATCGTCCCAAAACAATATGTACAAGGATATGACTCGACTTAGCAACCATGTAATGATTTAGATAATCAACTTAGGGTTTAACATATAACAATAATGCACTAAAGATGAGTGCATACACGGAAGGCTAAGGCGATTTGGGTGTACATTTAAGTGGGGTGTAACAAATTCTTCCTTTAAGTAAGATGCTTAAAGTTAGAAACGAAAAGATAGGCTCGGAGGGGTGTACTAGGGGTTTCATGTACTAAAAATGAGTACAACGCTAAGGTGTGGGAAAAATTAATTGACTTAGCTAGCCAAGTAATATGACTTAAATGGTCAAGTAATTATGATACGGGTTTAACACAAGGGTGATCCTAATGCCTCTTATCATGTAGTAAATCCTACTACACGAATGTAGTCTCACTAGCGGTCTCGGGATGCATCACTAACGCAAGTTCTAGAATCTAAATGCTACCGGTACACTCATAAGCACTAATAGTAAATGCTTTTCCTATCAAATCTAAAGGCGAACCTCACATATTTGGGTGGAAAATTTTTCTGAATGGTACGGTTTTGTGCTAGTCATACAATCTCCTATCCATGAGACGCTTGCTAAGGCTAAAGTTTCACTCCTAAATGTTGTAAAAAAATTTAAATTTGGCGCTAAAATTGAACTAACAAGTATTTCTCATAGTTTTATTACACATCTACTATCAAAGAAACAAACTCAAGCGAAAGTGTATCTGTAAGGTATCATCATTTTACCCTTCCCTTACACTTAGGATGAACATTGTCCCCAATGTTCAAGTAAAGAATGTAAAAGTGAAATGAGTAAAAAGAATGAAATCAAATACTCCCCTGATTTGCTCGGTATGGATAATAAGGTGGCCAGGTTAAATCTTCCTCCAAGAAAATGAACAATCAAAGCTTCCCTTCCAGAAAAATAAATCATCTTCTTGTCATACATAACCTATAAAACCTGAGAAAACAGACAAGGCAACCTCGCATAAAATCAGCGGCAATCTACATATGCTAATAAATCCTAGAAAACAAAATAAGATATAATGCTTGTGGAATGATGTTTGCAGATTTCCTGGAGATTATAAACTAATAATTCAACAAAAACTTTAAGACTCCGTTAGAAAAATAAAACTGGTAAAATTTCTAGATTTTTACACGTGACGCCGTCAAGAGTAAACTCGTGACGCCATCAGAAGTGACCTGCAGAAATTCTTATGTTAAGTTTCCGGAAAATTTCTGGAAAAACTTGGTCCTACTTCCTGGAAAATCCTACAAAATATCATTATGACTCGATACAAGCATTTGACTCTAACAAATACGAATATACATGTTCACTTAATATTGTGGAGAATCATGATCGGTTTTGTTTCTTAAAAAACATATTTGGGGTTTCCCCTTACACTTATCTTTTGAAAAAATACCTTTGGGTGAAGTTAAGACTACGCCAAACAACAAAGTAAAGTATTTTCACTATTTTAGTTTTGAAACATGATCTACCAACAATAAAAATAAAGCATGCATACGGAAGCAAATAACAAACAAACAAAATAAAAATCACACAAAACATGGGTTGCCTCCCAAGAAGCGCTTTTATTTATTTACGAGTCTTGTAGCTAGACTCAAGGTCATGGGTTACGTTTTCCTATCCCGCAAAATGAATGCGGTTTCAAACATCTTAATCAATTTCTCATCCTTCCTATACTTGGGGCCTAAAGCTAAACATTTCGAGTAATAGATCTCTTTCTTTTTGTAACCTCCAATGTTTCTCTCTTCATCACTCTCAACCTTAATTACGGGGATGTTGTCAACATCGAGATCCTCAACTTCTCTAAACCTCTCTTCATCATGGGGCATCCTATATTTAATGTTTTTCTCTTTGGTTGCGAATGTGATAGTGCCCTCATCATGGTTGTAAGTCATTTTATAGGTTTTGACAAAAGGTTCTCCAAAAACAATCTGACACAAAGATTGATCAATAATTCCCCTAACATCTTCTAAGATCATGAAGTCGCACCTATAAACAAAATCCCCAACGAAAACATGTAACCCTCTAACCAGCTCAACAAAATTACTCATGCGATTAGGGTTGTAAGGGTCCCGCCTAGGTTTCAACTTCTCGTTCATGATCCAATTATAATAAAGCCTAGACATAATGTTCATGGGTGCCTTTAAATCGATGTAGGTGTGTTCTCTATACATATGACCAATCATGCATGGGACCTTAAGATTCATAGAATTATGTTTCCTAATCCATGGGTGTTTTCGATACTTTGAAGGGCAAGGGCATTTTAGAAGGAACTTATGATACCTTAATTCCTCAAGGTTTGGCGGGGAGCTCCTAAATATTCTATAATCATTCCATGGCCCTTTCCTACAAGTGTTACTCCCTAGCTTGGTTTCACCTTCATTCATCTCATTGACCTTCCTTATTTCATCATTTTCTGTTTTAAGTTGGTTATGTCGCAAAATAACTTCCTTGGGCAAGGTGAATCTAGTTAAGAAGAAGGAAGCAAGATCGTCCCAAGAGGAGACAGATCTTTCAGGGAGTTGGCATAACCATTGAAGAGCCCGACCATGTAAAAAGAATTTAAAGAGGGCTAAGAGTTCCCCTTCTTGAGTATCAACTCCTAATCCTATAGAATTGGTAATTTTTAGGTAGTCCTCAAGGTGCTGGGCCGGGTTTTCGAAAAAGTATCCATAGAATGCACACCCGACTTGCACCAATCGAATTTTGCTGGATTGCAAGCGGATGGACCTTATGGGTGGGTGGATTGGTTGTGATAGGTTGATGGGTTCAAGGGTGTTACCATCTTCCATGATGTCGGATGGAAAAGAGTTACGAACAAAAACACAAAGAAATAAGATAGACTAAAGAGAACCTAAAAAATAAAAATAAAATCTTACTAGAAAGGAATCTAGCAAGTAGACCAAATATAAAGAGATTCTAACCTAGACAATAAATATTCCCCGGGCTGCGGCGCCAAAAACTTGATGCGTAGGGATTGCACCAGGATTTACCTCTCGAGGGATCTCGAGAAGCTTACAACCCTCACCAGGCAGTGTACCTGATCGATGTAGTATAGTATAATGACAAGTACCGGGGGATTGATAGTTCAGCTAGGAATAGTGTCGCTAGGATTAGAAAACCTAAAGACTAGGTCTAGAGATGAGGGATGATTCTTTTTGTGTTTTTTATATTTTTTAGAAAGCAAGTAAAAATCTCGGGTTTGAAGGAGTTTGGCGGAATTAGTTGCTAGTAAACTAACCCAATACTAAGATGCAATCAAAATAAAATACTAAAAATGAAAATAAACTATATTAAACTAAAGTTGTGAGCAATATGTGGGAGAATTGTGTTTACTTAGATTTCACTACTCCCTAGATATCTTTTACACGTTAATTACTTGTTATAGTTGCGTGGATGACGGATTGTATTCCTTAATACCATTCATGGGGTAGCATACTTACTTCCCCAATCCTATGAGCGCCTACTTCACTCCTATGTCGAGCCGGCGAAGAAGCTCCTAACATGGGATCACTAGAATTTGCTCATGCATTAAATACAACCAATAAAACCTAGTACACATCGGTTCATGTTTCCTAAGACGTTCAAGCATGTTACACAATGGAGATCTGCCAGTTTTCTTAAGCCTAACATTGAAATCATTCATCCAATATAACCATAAACAAGTAATCAACACATAATTAACATCTAGGTTTCATTAGATCTAAGCAAACACAAGATAGATCTAGCCTAGCATGTTGGAATCAAGACAAGCATAAGATATATTCAAACAACACATAGACATATTGAATGAATTAAGAGAAGACTTATCTCAATTGAACATGAAAGGATTCAAGGGGTGAAAACCCTTGAAAACACTGTAAAATATGACCTAGGGTTTACAAAGTTCGGCCCTAGTTTTCTCCACACAAGTTCCTCTCTAATGAATGAAAAATAGAAAACTATATATAGATTTTGATAGGTGACGGCGTCAAGAACAAATGTCTGACGCCGTCATCTCGCTGCCAAATAGTTTCTCGGACTGCCTAGATCTGGGTCTGACGCCGTCATGTATTCACCTTATGCAGGCCGTCACCAATTTAACTCTTGACGCCCTTGTTGTGACGCCGTCAGGTTTGCACTGGGTCGTCATGGATTTTACTCTTGACGCCGTCAGGGTCTTCCTCTTGACGCCATCAAGTACTGTTCTCAGCATGGAAAATTAAGTCTTTGGTGTTTTCTTCACTTTTATGCTCCAAAAATGTCCGAATTGCTTCCTTTTCCAGATTTCTCTCCCAAAGTACCTAAAATCAAAAGGAACGATTTAGGGTAATATTTGATCAAATAAATTCAATTCCGGGCTTAAATGACCCCCTAAAAGTGGTTCATTTTTCGCCTCATCATTTACTTTGTTTTTTTCCCGCAAAAGTCAAATTTTCTTTACAACTAAACACACGTTAACACAAGGTTGTCATATTTTAAAAAGAAAATAAAAAGTAATGAAAGTATTGGTTCTTCGAATTCCCCACTTACTCTACCTCTAATACTCCTAACCCACTCCCACTCCCAATTCCAAACGTTGTTGATCCATTTCTCTTTATCCGCCACCCTACCCTTCTTTCTCATATCTAGATGCTACTTTATGGAATAATTGGGTACCTAAGAGAGTGAATGTTTTTATATGGAGAGCCTTAAAAGGAAGAGAATTTCGGTTCGTGAGGAGCTTGATAAAAGAGGCATTGACTTGGATTCGTTGCTTTGCCCATGTTGCAACGTGTTACACCCATGGATGGTAGTGGGATGGGTCGTGGCAAGTAGTTCAGGAAAGCACCGGGTTGGCATGAGCAGTTCGTAATGGGCTAGGACTTGTCAAACCCATTTATCTATCTTTAAGTTTATCTGTTTGTTTAGAAAAGTCGGTCTTTTGGTTTTCATTAGGAAAGTGTCATTGTTCTAGAATCTACTTGTTATCGACTTGTGATACAAGTTAGGGTTTATCTATTTATACCAGGTCAAACATTAATGAACGTCAGTTTTTGTGTCAAATAACTCTTTGGTCTTCTCGTTTTTTTCTTAGGAGCTTGCACACGCTATAGTGGTGCTACCTTGGTACGAGTCAAGTAGAATCAATTGGTGCTTTCATTGTTCTCATGGAAGAAAATACCATTCGATTATTGCTTAAGGAGCAGGCTGATGCGGCTAATTTACGTGCACAACAGCAGGCTGCAGCTTTTCAGGAGCAAATTGAGTTATTAAGGTCTGAATTGCAAGTTACTCAGGGGTTACTTCAGGCTCACGGTGGGGCAGGTGGTGATCAAGGATCGTTGTTACCGCGGTCTATGCGGTTGGATGTTCCTAAGTTTTCAGGAAACGATCCAGATAGCTGGATCTTTGCCATTAATGAATACTTTTCGTTGCTTCATACTCCCACAGATCAACGATTGCGGATTGTAGGGTTTAATTTAGAAGGTGCGGCAGCGGAGTGGTTTCGATGGATGACACGTAACGGTTTGATTACCAATTGGGATAGATTTATGGAGAGTGTTAAAAATCGTTTTGGGCCGTCAAAATATGAGGATCTGCAAGGGGCGTTGTCGAAACTGTTACAAACAGGTACGGTTGAAGATTATCAACGCGAGTTTGAAAAACTAATGAACAGGGTTACGGATATACCAGAATCTTTGCTTATTTCTTTCTATGTTTCTGGACTTAAAATTCACTTACAGCGAGAGTTGTTGGTGTCGAAACCAACTACACTAGGTGATGCGTTTGCATTGGCTCGGATCACCGAGGCTCGTTTGGAGGATCAAACTGCTCCAGCATCAGGTATCACGACTCGAACTGTGGCCACTGTGGGAAACCATAAGCAGTCATTGTCTCGTGTTGGTGGACCTTCGACGACGGTTAGTACACCTAAAACACCCTTGTTGTCAAGCCCTACTAGAAATTCCAAACCACTTGCCATTAAGTGGATTTCCCCCGCTGAGTGGCAAGACCGTCTAAGCAAAGGATTATGTTTTAATTGTGATAATCGATGGGCACGGGGGCATACGTGTCCAGGAAAGTTTTTGTTACTCATGACTAAGGAGGAGGATGACCAGGTAGTCGCGACCAATGATGGAGGAGACGAGGCGGTCGAGAGCGGTGACATATCCATTCTTAACTCACTTATTGGTCATGGAAGTCCACATTCACTCCAACTTTGGGGAACGATAGGTAAGAAGGATGTCCATGTACTCATTGACAATGGTAGCACACATAACTTTATTCGGCCTGATGTCGCCGAGCAACTATGTTTACCTATCCAACCAACAAAAAGGTTCAAAGTATATATCGGCAGTGGTGAGACGTTGTTGTGTGAAAGTGTTTGTTCACAAGTTACTCTTCACATGCAAGGGGTCACAATAGTGGTTGATTTATATGTATTGTCAATGAGGGGACTTGATGTGGTATTAGGGATTCAATGGCTTCAAACCTTGGGCAAGGTAACTCATGACTATGTGGAGCAGACTATGGAATTCACTTTGCTTAACACGACTTATATGTTGAAAGGGGATGACTCCCTACGCATGAAAAGAATTAGTTTTCATCAAATGCAAGCTTTATTGGGCCAAGACGAGGTTTATGGTGTTTATGAAGTTCATAGTTTGCCATTGGCAGTAGAGGCGCAAGCCGCGGATGCAGTTTCATGGCATGTGGCGCTCATACCTTTACTTGAACGGTTTGATTCATTATTTCAGGTACCCACAACCTTACCTCCTAATCGTTCAATTGACCATCGTATTCATTTGTTACCCAGTACTAAGCCTGTGAATGTGCGTCCATATCGTTATCCACATTATCAAAAAGGTGAGATGGAAAAATTGGTTAAGGAAATGTTAGATCAAGGGATTATTCGTTTTAGTCAAAGTCCTTTTTCGTCACCGGTGTTGTTGGTTAAGAAAAAAGATGGTAGTTATCACTTTTGTGTGGATTATAGGGCTTTAAATGCAGTCACTATTCAAGATAAATTCCCTATCCCAACGGCTGATGAGATGTTTGATGAGCTTGGGGGAGCGGTTATTTTTACTAAGTTGGATTTACGCGCCGGGTACCATCAAATTCGAGTCCATGAGCGGGATGTGTATAAGACGGCGTTTCGTACACATGATGGGCATTATGAATTTTTGGTTATGCCTTTTGGGCTTACAAATGCCCCTTCTACTTTTCAAGCTACTATGAATCGTTTGTTCTCACCTTACTTGCGCAAATTTGTGATTGTTTTTTTTGATGACATCTTAGTTTACAGTACCACGCTTGAGGCGCATTTGGAGCATTTAGAGTGTGTTTTTCGGTGTTTACAGACACATCAGTTCTATGTGAAGAAATCTAAGTGTGTATTTGGGGCGTGGACGCTTGAGTATTTAGGTCATATTATTTCAGGTCGTGGTGTGGAGGTGGATCCTAAGAAAGTGCAAGCCGTGAGGGATTGGCCACAACCTACAAATCAACGACAGGTACGAGGGTTTTTGGGACTCGCGGGGTATTATCGGCGTTTTATTAAAGGATATGCAATTATGGCAGCGCCGTTAACAGATCTTCTCCAAAAAGATGGCTTTAAGTGGGGTGTGGAAGAGACGTCGGCTTTTGATAAGCTTAAGCAGCAGTTATCGACGGCTCCTATTTTGGGACTACCAGATTTTAATCAAATGTTTGTAATGGAAGCTGATGCGTCCGACAATGGGATAGGTGCGGTATTGCTACAAAATAGCCGACCTATTAGTTATTTTAGCCGAAAGCTTGGGCCAAGAATGCGTATGGCAGCTACATATCAAAAGGAATTGTTCGCCATTATGGAGGCAGTTTATAAATGGCGTCAAATTTGGTGGGGCGGCGTTTCATAATTCGTACTGACCACAAAAGTATTTCATCGATCAAATAATATATCTATCCTTTAAAGTCTTTTTTAACTCGTTAAAATGTCAAAATGAACAATTATTTTGAGTCAATCCAAAATAAAAGTCAGGTGATCCAAACTCCAATCCAACAAAAATTTGTTAGAAACTTGTTGGGATTCGACTTCGTAATAGAATATAAACCAGGTGCTTCTAACAAAGTGGCGGATGCGCTTTCTCGAATGCATGATGATGAGGAAGCTGATAGTGCAGCCTTTATGAGCCTTAGTCATCCAGTTGTGGGGTTAATGAAGGATTTAAAGGAAGAGAATGAATCGTTGGAGGAATTGCTCAGCCTACATAGAAAGTTGGATATGGGAACTGCCCCGAGTGGGTTTAGACGTGAGCAAGGGCTCGTGATTTTTCAGGATCGCTATTATGTGGGGAAAGAATCAAAGTTGAAAAGGTTGTACACGAGTTCCACGATATGCCTAGTGCCGGACATGGAGGGGTCAAGAAAATGCTAGTTGGACTATCCTCATTATTTTATTGGCCAAGAATGAGGAAGTCGGTAGAAGATTATATCAAACAATGCTTAGTGTGTCAACAAACTAAGTATTCAACACAAGCGGTGGGTGGCTATCTACAACCATTACCTACGCCCAATGCCATATGGGAAGATGTGTCCATGGACTTCATTACCGATTTACCAGTTTATAAGGGATTTTCGATTATTCTTGTGGTGGTAGACCGATTCTCTAAATATGCCTATTTTGGTTCGTTACCTACCAACTTCAACGCTCATAAAGTGGCTGAATTGTTTTTGGACATTGTAATTAAACACCATGGAATCCCAAAAACAATTTTTTCTGATCGTGACCCAATCTTTGTTAGCAAGTTTTGGACTCAATTATTTCAACTTAGCGGAACTCAATTGAATCGAAGCACGGTGTATCATCCTCAAACGGATGGGCAAACGGAGGTTGTTAACCGGGGTTTGGAACAGTATCTCCGAGCTATGGTGTCGGATCAACCACAATAGTGGGTGCGTCTCTTACCATGGGCTGAGTTTTGTTACAATACAAGCTACCATAGTAGCATTCGAATGTCACCCTATCAAGCTTTGTATGGACGCTTACCTTTATCCTTAATACCATATCCACCAGGGTCATCTAAGGTGGCAGCCGTAGATGAGTTATTAGTAGAACATGATGGGTTTATACGACGACTCAAGAAGAATCTTTTAGAGTCTAAAAATAGGATGGAGGTAAAGGCTAATCGCAATCGGCGTGATATTGAGTTTAATGTGGGAGAAAAGGTGCTGGTAAAATTACAGCCTTATCGGAAAATTACTCTTGCTAAGCGTCTTTCAAATAAACTTGCAAAAAGGTATTATGGTCCGTATGAGATAGTGGAAAGGATAGGGAAGGTGGCTTATCGACTTGCTCTTCCTAGTACAAGCAGGATTCATCCGGTTTTTCATGTGTCCATTCTCGAGCTCTTTTTAGGTACCAGAGTTGAAGTAGTAACTGAATTACCTGAAGAATTTCAGGAGGGGCAGCCACTTGAAAAACCCATGGCTATATGTGATTCACGGGTAGTATTGAGAAATGGAAACTTCGATAAGCAAGTCTTGGTGCAATGGGACGGACGGTCTCCAGAGGAGGCGACATGGGAATGGATGACTGATTTCAAAGACACTTACCCTTCGTATAACCTTGAGGACAAGGTAAGTTTCGAAGGAGAAGAGAATGTTACACCCATGGATGGTAGTGGGCTGGGTCGTGGCAAGCAGTTCAGGAAAACACCGGGTTGGCATGAGCAGTTCGTAATGGGCTAGGACTTGTCAAACCCATTTATCTATCTTTAAGTTTATCTGTTTGTTTAGAAAAGTCGGTCTTTTGGTTTTCATTAGGAAAGTGTCATTGTTCTATAATCTACTTGTAATCGACTTGTGATACAAATTAGGGTTTATCTATTTATACCGCGTCAAACATTAATGAAAGTCAGTTTTTGTGTCAAATAATTCTCTGGTCTTCTCGTTTTTTTCTTAGGAGCTTGCACACGCTATAGTGGTGCTACCTTGGTACGAGTCAAGTCGTATCACAACGATGTGGTCGAGCCATGTAATCATTGTTTGGTTCTATGTAACTTTGCCATGAGTGTTTGGGGAAAAAATTTAATTAGCAGAAGATTGGGGGTGTTAACGTTTTCTCCTGATGAGGCGAAAAGTGGTCCATTTTTAGGGGGTCATTTAAGCCCGAATTCGAATTTATTTGATCAAATATTGCCCTAAATCGTTCCTTTTGTGATTTTAGGTACTTTGGGAGTGAAATCTGGAAAAGGAAGCAATTCGGACGTTTTTAGAGCATAAAAGTGAAGAAAACGCCAAAGTCTTAATTTTCCATGCTGGGAACAGTAGGTGACGGCGTCAAGAGTAACTCCCTGACGGCGTCAAGAGCAAAATTCCATGACGATCCAGAAGAGATTTGACGGCGTCATGAAGGTAGGGCGTCAAGAGTAAAAGTCATGACGGCCTGGAAATGATTAAGTCTTGACGGCGTCAAATGTAGATCAAGGCAGTCTGAGAAGAGTTTTGGCGGCGAGGTGACAGCGTCACAAGATTTGTCTTGACGCCGTCAGCCCCCTTTTCCTATATATAGTTTTCTAATTTTTCACATAAAAGGGAGAAGTTTTGGGAGAAACCCTAAGTACGATTTTGGTGTAACTTTACAGGTTTTTCAAGGGTTCCAACCCCTTGATACCTTGCATGTGTAATCAAGATAAGTGTTCTGTTAATTCAATCAATATGTCTATGTGTTGGTTGTCTATATCTTGTTCTTGTCTTAATTCCATCATGCTTGGCTAGATCTATCTTGTGTTTGCTTAGATCTAATGAAACCTAGATGTTGATTATGTGTTGATTACTTGTTTATTCTTGTCTTGGATGAATGATTTATATGTTAGGCTTAAGAAAACTGGCAGATCTCCAATTGGTAACATGCTTGAACGTCTTAAGAAACATGAACCGACACGCACTAGGTCTTTATTGGTTGTATTTAATGCATGAGCCACTGTTTACAATCCCTATAGTTGTGTTGGGCATGGTGTAGGAGGAGATAAGAGCTCATAGAATTGGGGAGTTAAGTGTGCCACCCCATGAATGGTATTAAGGAATACGATCCGTCATCCATGCAATTATAACAAGTAATTAACGTGTAAAAGATGTCTAGGGAGTAGTGAAATCTAAGTAAACACATTTTCTCCAATTACTGCTCACAACTTTAGTATACATTAGTTTATTTTCATTTCTAGTATTTTATTTTGATTGCATCTTAGTATTGGGTTAGTTGATTAGCAACTAATTCCGCCCAAATCCTTCAAACCCGAGATTTTAAATTGCTTTCATAAAATATAAAAATACAAAAAGAATCTTCCCTCACCTTTAGAACTAGTATTTAGGTTTTCTAATTCTAACGACACTATTCCTAGCTGAACGATCAATCCCCCAGTACTTGTCACTATACTATACTACAACGATCAGGTACACTGCCTGGTGGGGGTTGTAAGCTTCTCAAGATCCCTTGAGAGGTAAAGCCTGGTGCGATTCCCACGCATCAAGTTTTTGGCGCCGCAGCCTGGGGAATAGTTATTGTCTAGGTTAGAATTTCTTTTTATTAGGTCTACTTGCTAGATTCCTTTCTAGTAAGATTTTATTTTTATTTTTAGTTTTCTTTAGTCTATCTTTTTCTTTGTGTCTTTGTTTGTAAAAACCTTCCCATTGACTATTCCGTTAGCCATTATGGAGAACACGAATCCACCAAGTCCGACACTAGAGTTTTACCAGAAAAAATATAATTACACTAGTTTGGATATAACAAGATGGAGGAATGAAATGAGGAGGACATGATTTTATATTGATTTTATTGAGTACCTTGAGAAAAGAGGCCGAGTGCATAATGCTTTTAAAGAATTCACCTTAAGAGCTCCATCAACCCTTCAAAATGCCTCACTTAGTGAAACCTATGCACCATATGAGCCTTCACCTAGGATAGTTTCGTATGAGCCACCTAGCTGCATGTCATGGTTAGGCCCTACCATAATACAGGATGAACACATAGGCGACCTTGATGTGATTGAGGATGTAGCCGAACATGATCACATTGATCAAAAAGACCTAGGTTTTATGATCGATGATGATGAATCTCAAGAAACAGATGAAGAATCTTTTGGGCAATTTGTATATAGCAGTCAGAATATTGAGGATGATCCTTATGATTCGGACATAGAAGTTGAGATGCCTAGGGAAGCACGTGAGATACTTGGGAAAATGTTAGGGTTAGATTATAATAAAACACATGTTGAGGATATAGGTGATTTTGACACAAGGAGTGATGAAGTAAATAACATGAGCCCACAAAGTACCCCACAAGTCCTACCATCATTTGTGGCACACATACCACCCGTGACTTACCTGGAAGAAGTAGAAGAGACTATAGGAACCCCAATAGAGGTAGAACCCTTGGATCAAACACAACTAGAGGATATAGGTTTGAATACTTATAATGATAACCTTACTCTTAGTTCTAGGGAAGTTCCTAGTTTTGATGAACTGGAGCCTCAACCAAAACCGTTACCTAATCTTCCATTCTTGGATGTGAATTTAGGAATTGAGATAAGTTCCGATCCACCCATCAAACCATATAGTCCGGGTAGTCTTAGGATAAAGGTAGTGGACTCTAAGCCTTGTAGAGAGGAAACCAATATAGGAGTGGAAAATGACCTTACATGCTTACATCACCCATTTATGATTGATCATAAGAAACATTATGGGTTTAAACCGGGTTTATTAGGTCAAGATGGTTTCCCAACTAGGAGTCTCTTGAAGTTGATTGAAAATGATCCCTTTCTAGGAGAAAATCTTAATCCACCCATTAACCCGATTGAATTAGGTAAGGTTATAATGATAGGAGCACACCCCTTTGAGCATATAATTCATCCACCACTATTTTCTCACGTGGCATACTTCCACCCTAAGGGTGTGTATCGCTACTTCCACCCGCACTTAATCCTAAGTGTAGGGAAAACTTCCCTTTTATCCGTTAAATAAGGGTAGAGTCAGGCTCGTGACTCGAACAAAAACAAGCGCTTATTGGGAGGCAACCCAAGCTTTATTTATTTGTTTGTTTGTTTGTTTGTTATTTGCTTCCGTATGCATGCTTTATTTTTATTGTTGGTAGATCATGTTTCTAAACTAAATAGTGGAAATACTTTACTTTGTTGTTTTGGCCTAGTCTTAACTCCACCTAAAAGTATTTTTGCAAAAGATAAATGTAAGGGGAAACCCTAAATATGTTTTCAAGAAACAAACCGATCATGATTCTCCACAATATTAAATGAACATGTATATTCGTATTTGTTAGAGTCAAATGCTTGTATTGAGTCATAATGAAGTTTTGCAGGATTTTCTAGAAAGTAGGACGAAGTTTTTCCAGAAATTTTCCGGAAACTTAACATAAGAATTTCTGCAGGTCAATTCTGACGGCGTCAAGAGTTTACTCTTGACGGCGTCAGGTGTAAAAATCTGGAAATTTTACCAGTTTTGTTTTTCTAACGGAGTCTTATGGTTTTTGTAAATTATTAAGTTTTATAATCTCCAGGAGATCTGCAAACTTCATTCCACAAGCATTATATCTTATCTTGTTTTCTAGGATTTAGTAACTTATATAGGATGCCGCCGATTTTACGCGAGGTTGTCTTGTCTATTTTCTCAGGTTTTACAGGTTATGTACGACAAGAAGATGATTTATATTCTGGAAGGGAAGCTTTGATTGTTCATTTTCTTGGAGGAAGATTTAACCTGGCCCACCTATTATCCATACCGAGTGAATCAGGGGAGTATTTGATTTCATTCTCTTTACTTTTTCGCTTTTACATTCTTTACTTGAACATTGGGGACAATGTTCATCTTAAGTGTAAGGGGAGGGTAAAAAGATGATACCTTACATATGCATTTTCGCTTGAGTTTATTTTGTTTGATGGTAGATGTGTAATAAAACTATGAGAAATACTTGTTAGTGCAATTTTAGTGCCAAATTTAAAATTTTTTACAACATTTAGGAGTGAAACTTTAGCCATAGCAAGCGTCTCATGGATAGGAGATTGTATGACTAGCACATAACCGTATATTCAGAAAAATTTTCCACCCAAATATGTGAGGTTCGCCTTTAGATTTGATAGGAAAAGCATTTACTATTAGTGCTTATGAGTGTACCGGTAGCATTTAGATTCTAGAACTTGCGTTAGTGATGCATCCCGAGACCGCTAGTGAGACTACATTCGTGTGGTAGGATTTACTACATGATAAGAGGCATTAGGATTACCCTTGTGTTAAACCCGTATCATAATTACTTGACCATTTAAGTCATATTACTTGGCTAGTTAAGTCAACTAATTTTTCCCACACCCTTAGCGTTGTACTCATTTTTAGTACACGAAACCCCTAGTACACCCCTCCGAGCCTATCTTTTCGTTTCTAACTTTAAGCATTTTACTTAAAGAAAGAATTTGTTACACCCCACTTAAATGTACAACCAAATCGCCTTAGCCTTCCGTGTATGCGCTCATTTTTAGTGCATTATTGTTATTTGTTAAACCCTAAGTTAACTATCTAATTGATTACATGGTTGCTAAGTCGAGTCATATCCTTGTACATATTGTTTTGGGACGATTGGGACTCATGGGTAAAATACTTATTTTATGGAGTAATGGGGAAGAACATAATATTATTACCCCCATATGTGCGTTAATCTTAAAAGTGCTCCAAGTGTTTTTATTTTCTTAATTCGAGTCATTAGATTAGTTAATTGTAAAGTATGTAAAAATTCAAGTGTAAGGGGAACGTTCATTCCCTATGATGTATTATTTTGGATGGTAGGGTAAGAGTGTATGCAAAAAAAAAAAAAAAAAAAAAACAAAAAAAAAAAAAAAAAAAAACAAAAAAAAAAAAAAAAAAAAACAAAAAAAAAATCGAAAAATCAAGAAAAAAAAAAAAAAAAAAAAAAAAAAAAAAAAGATAGAGAAAAACATATGGACTACCATCCCTTTTCATTCTATGTTCATTTTATGTTTTTGTTATTTTTCATTTATTAGTTTAAGTCGAGTCTAGTCTTGGCTTAGCAACGCCATATTGTACATGTAATTAACCAAAATTGTTAACTCGCCACCAGTAAAACTTCATTTATCCAACAAAATCGTGTATTTCATATCCCTACACCTAACGTTACAACCCTTTAAAAGACCTCTTTGATAGTTTATCCTAGGTGCTTACGCCATGTGGTGGAGGTTTGATCCTTTCCCAAGCCTATGGTAATTTATTTTGCTATGACAGGTAGTGAGAGATATCTTCCGTTTCCATATTGTAATTTACACTTTATTACACCCGGGAGATGTGAGTATCTAAACACTATTTGTGAGGTGCTTGTCTATTGGTCTTTAATGGAACGATTATTTGTTGTAAATACTTTTATATTAGTGTTAAATGACCCCTAACTTGTATTTTGACTAGAATAAAAGCGAATTTACTTGAGGACAAGCAAATCTCAAGTGTAAGGGTATATGATGAGGCGAAAAATGGTCCGTTTTTAGGGGGTCATTTAAGCCGAATTCGAATTTATTTGATCAAATATTGCCCTAAATCGTTCCTTTTGTGATTTTAGGTACTTTGGGAGTGAAATCTGGAAAAGGAAGCAATTCGGACGTTTTTAGAGCATAAAAGTGAAGAAAACTCCAAAGTCTTAATTTTCCATGCTGGGAACAGTAGGTGACGGCGTCAAGAGTAACTCCCTGACGGCGTCAAGAGCAAAATTCTATGACGATCCAGAAGAGATTTGACGGCGTCATGAAGGTAGGGCGTCAAGAGTAAAAGTCATGACGGCCTGGAAATGATTAAGTATTGACGGCATCAAATGTAGATCAAGGCAGTCCGAGAAGAGTTTTGGCGGCAAGGTGACGGCGTCACAAGATTTGTCTTGACGCCGTCAGCCCCCTTTTCCTATATATAGTTTTCTAATTTTTCACATAAAAGGGAGAAGTTTTGGGAGAAACCCTAAGTACGATTTTGGTGTAACTTTACAGGTTTTTCAAGGGTTCCAACCCCTTGATACCTTGCATGTGTAATCAAGATAAGTGTTCTTTTAATTCAATCAATATGTCTATGTGTTGGTTGTCTATATCTTGTTCTTGTCTTAATTCCATCATGCTAGGCTAGATCTATCTTGTGTTTGCTTAGATCTAATGAAACCTAGATGTTGATTATGTGTTGATTACTTGTTTATTCTTGTCTTGGATGAATGATTTATATGTTAGGCTTAAGAAAACTGGCAGATCTCCAATTGGTAACATGCTTGAACGTCTTAAGAAACATGAACCGACGCGCACTAGGTCTTTATTGGTTGTATTTAATGCATGAGCCACTGTTTACAATCCCTATAGTTATGCTGGGCATGGTGTAGGAGGAGATAAGAGCTCATAGAATTGGGGAGTTAAGTGTGCCACCCCATGAATGGTATTAAGGAATATGATCCGTCATCCATGCAATTATAACAAGTAATTAACGTGTAAAAGATGTCTTGGGAGTAGTGAAATCTAAGTAAACACATTTTCTCCAATTACTGCTCACAACTTTAGTATACATAAGTTTATTTTCATTTCTAGTATTTTATTTTGATTGCATCTTAGTATTGGGTTAGTTGATTAGCAACTAATTCCGCCCAAATCCTTCAAACCCGAGATTTTAAATTGCTTTCATAAAATATAAAAATACAAAAAGAATCTTCCCTCACCTTTAGAACTAGTATTTAGGTTTTCTAATCCTAGCGATACTATTCCTAGCTGAATGATCAATCCCCCGGTACTTGTCACTATACTATACTACAACGATCAGGTACACTGCCTGGTGGGGGTTGTAAGCTTCTCAAGATCCCTTGAGAGGTAAAGCCTGGTGCGATTCCCACGCATCATCTCCATTGAGGAATTATTCTCATCTGGTGGAAATGTTGCCATTCCTAATAGTGTGTCTCGTTTATGGCAAGTGGTGACTTGGACATCCGGTTATTACATATGGAAAGCTAGAAATGAGAGAGTCTTTAAAGGAAAAAGTATCGAGTATAAATAAAATAGTTCAAGACATTCAACTTAAAAGTTATGAGTGGTTACGAGAAGAGTAAGAAATAAGGGTTGTGTAGACTGACAACAGTGGCTGCAGAAACCCATCAGATGTCGTCTAATGTAATGTGGATACGTGGTTTTTTTGGTATATGCCGGTGCTACTTCACTTCAAGGGATGAGGTTTCCTTATGTATTGTTCATGCGGCTAGGTTATGGGTGGAATTTTCATAGGTAGAATGGTATCATTGTGGTTGCTTGGTACCTCATGGTATTTGTGGTTTCTTAATGTGTTAGTGGTTTACATTAAGGAGTGTGTTAAGCCTGTTGTGTTGCTTCCTAGTATGGAGTATTAATTCCAATGTTATAAATGGCGTGAGGCGTGGCGTGGCGGCAAGGCCACGCCTCAAGCCTTACGCGCCATGGCGAAGCCATGGCGTTTTTTGCGGCGTGACTAAGGCGGCGAAAAAATATTTATATATTTATCATTTATGTTATAATATCATATTTCATATATATTTGGACTACTATATTAGACATTTAACTACTACTTATTATATAATTATCATACCCAAATAACAAATAGCCAAAATTACAAATGATCGTTCAAATAGTTATTAAAATAATAATAATAATTAAAAAAAAACAAAAAAAACCAAAACTGTTTCAAAAAGGCGCGCCACGCCTTACTAAAAGGCGCGCCTTTTTACGCCTTGTCACGCATTTTCCCACGCCACGCCTAGAGCAGCCGCCATGGTCTATTTCGTGGCGGCGAGGCCACGCCTCGCGCCTTGGCGACGCCTTGGCGGCGCCTTGGCGCGCCTTTTAGAACACTGATTAATTCTTTCAAGCTATGTTTCAAATATGTGGCTGTTTGGACATCATCTCAGCTCATCAGGTAGTATCAAGTAACAGGGGTGTTCTGCTCAGGTCTAGCTTTCTGATGGTTTGGTTCAGGTCTTTCAATAGCTGGTCTTTTGACTTGTTTTCTGTTAGGGTCTAGTTCTTGAAAGTGTGTTCAAGTAATGGTATTGTGGTCCTCTGTATCATACTTCTCTTTTTTAGTCCTTGTTTGGTTGTTTGAGGTATGTCCCTTGTTGGTTCCTTTGTGTTTTGGGTCCCTTTTCTTTAAGCCTCTTACTTGGAGAATGAGATGCCTTATGTTGTAATTGTTTTGGCTTTGTTATATAATGGCTGCCTTTCAATAACAACCACCAAAAAAAATAAATAAATTGAAATTCATGTTTTGAGGTGATGTTTGTTTTGAGGGTGTTGCACTGTAGGCATAGTTTCACACCAAAAAACAATTGTTTGGTACCCAAAAAAAAAAAAAAAAAAAAAAAAAAAAAAAAAAAAAAAGTGGGCCCAAGGTTTGGATCACTAAATATTTTCTAGAATCTCGTATAAATAGCATGGTTTACAAAAGGGTGTTGATATGCACACTATTTTATTTTATAAATACACATCCTGTACAAGCTATATAGCACACCGTACAACACTGTCATGTAAAAAATGTGGTGTGTGCATCAAAAGAAGTGATGTATGTATCAACCCCTTTACAAAAGTATTTATGACATATTTTGTCTTTTTCAAAAAAGTGAGCCCTAACTTTTTCTACATTGCTCATTATTATTTAAAACTTATTTTATTACAACAAATTTAATTAATTTTTTTTATAGCTACGCTTCTTCCTTCCCACTGTAAAGGGAATCAAAGGATACCCGTTCGTAAGCTTTCTCAGAGCTTCCTTCACTCACTAACAATCCTAATCCACTTAGTCGATTAGCTGCTGGTCATTCACTTAGCTTAGTGTTAGGGTTTTGAGGCTAGCCCCTTGTTCCCTTAGTGCTAAGACCGTAGCCTACTAGCTAATCGATTAACTAAATCCCACTTCAAAGCAAGAAATCTCAATACTCTTCCAGGTGGTGGACCCAAAGCAAGCTTCATCCATATAACCTTAAGCGGGATAGGTGGGAGTAGAGACAGTGGATCTAATTTCCCTAGCATTATCCTACTGACCCATACCTTTCTCGAACCGAAGCCATAAGTAATAGTTTAACAAGTGAATGGCATTTTTTATTATTAAATAATACTCCGTAATATTCTAATAATAATAATAATAATAATAATAATAATAATAATAATAATAATACTCCGTAATATTATACAATTTATATATTTTATCTCTCTTACTTTATTTTTTAAAACTTACACAAAAGGGTGCATTTGGTATCCCCCAATCGGAATGGGTCTATGGATTTTATTTCAATTCAACATGTTTGTTTAGTGGATCCGGGAATAAAACGGGTATATCATAGCCATAGATTCATTACACACCAATTTGATATCTATGAAATCGATTCTCGTGGGCCCCTCTCTTTATCACTTCAAAACTCAAATATCTATATATTTTTTCATACATATTTGTCGTTTAAACATAAACGTTTGTAATAACATACTTTTTCATATTCATTGTCATTCTACCTCATACCAAATACAATACCCATTGTCATTGCTAGCAACAAACCAAACATGCCCTAAATTCAAATCCAAATCCATATCCAAAACCATTAACAAACCAAATGGAGCCTAAGTCAAAGAAAAAAATAATAACTTGTTCAAATTTTATTGTTATTGCAAGCACTTTTAAAAGCAATCATATTATTATTTAAACAAAATATATTAATGTTATATTTCCATTTCTTCTATAAAAAAAATGAGGTGAAAATATGTTTAGAAAATTTTCTTTCATTTTACTTTCCAATTTTTTTTTTCCTTAAAGATAAACTCAAAAACAAAACAAAATATAATAAATTTCTTTTCTCCGCAAATATTAAGTTTTCCAAAAAAAATATATATTAAGTCAAAAAAACAGTCTCAAAATTAGGGGAAAAAAAGAAAAAAAGATAATAATAATAATAAAATAAAAAATAAAATACAAGAGTATAAACTATAGTTGTCAGAATCTCGATCCTGATCTTAGGATTTTACGATTGTATAATGCAAAAACGATCCGGATCCTACGTAGGATCTTAACAACCTTAAGATCTTATAGGATCCCGATCTTAACCATAAGATCTTAAGATCTACTCCGATCTGATCTTACTTTTCTGGAACCGCAAACTAAAACTACAAGTTTATAGTTTATGTTTTTATATAATTTAAAAAATAACATGTAATTCTTCTTAAACATTTCATATTCATAATTTACAACAACATTTTCATAAAACATTCATATAATTTCGTGTTTATAATATATAACGAGTGGGGTAGCCCGCGCGTTGCCGCGGAAGTGTTTTGTCATATATTTTGAGTGTGAAATAGTTTTGACTATTGGTTATTTTTGGTACATTTTGAGTTTTTGTCATTTCGGTTTTATAATAACCCTAATCACTCACACACAAAGGCAGTCACTTAACTTTTTTTCTAGCAGTCGTGACCAAATTAAATCTCAAATCGTTCCTTTGTTTTCTTATATCTTTACGATTAGCAAACACCCTCTTTGTTGCTACACCTATACGAATCACAGCACACACTATTTCTTGTTGTTTTGTTTTGATCGAATGAAAGAAATGATTGGAACCGATTGGTTTTGGTTATTTCTTTATAAGATTCGGATATTAAAAAAGAAGTTATGTGCTTCAATATTTGATTTTGATTTTCTTGTTTTGGCCGAATGAAAGGAGGAATGGAACTGTTTGGTTTTTTTTCTTTCCTTTAAGATTCGAATATTATCATAAGTATAGATCTATGATGATTTCTTTTTATGATGTTTTGATCTTAAACGATCTTGAAATAATCATGTGTAACACGAAGTACAATTAAAAATGGATAAGTGTTACAATGCTAAATGGCCCAAATTTATACAATGCTACTCGATAAGTGTTACAATACTGTTCATTCTACAGTGCCCAAATTCTTATCTTTAGTATATCCGAGCTCGGTTTGAGTATTTCGAGATGTTTTTGAAAAAGGTTACGGGTTTTGGTCCGTGTAAAATTACACCTAGTCACCTTACCCTTTAATATTACTAATATTATTATTATTAGTATTGCCATTATTATTGTTAGTTAAAAGAAAGAAAAGAAAATAAAATAAAAAGAGTAGCTACAAAAGCGTCCTTGTGGTTTTGTCCCTGGCACACACCAACACAACACACCCATCATCTTCCTCACATCTCTCTCTCCCTCTCTTTTGCTAACCCTAGCCGCCACCTTAATCCATCACCACAGCCACCACCGCCACTGCTACAACAAAAATAACACCACCACTTTAACCCTCTCATCGAGATCTATCTTTTGGTATACTACACGCGCCCTAAAACCACCTCTAACACCACGAAATAATTACTACCGCCACTATAACATCACCTCTTCATCTTTTTCTTGTTGGGTTTTTGAAGAAATACATTCTTGGAGCCGTTTTGAAGGTGAGTGGCCACGAATCTCACTCGTGTGCCTCGATTTTCTACCCAAACCGTGGGTAGATGAACTTTTCTTGTTGGGTTTCATTATAAACTAATGGGAAATGAAGATTTGTTTATAAAAACTCGTTTGGTATCCTTGGGGTGTCGATTTACTCTTGTTTGGGGCTCGACTTTTGATGTTTGGGTTGCGTTTGGAAATGTTTACGGCTTGTTAGAGCTTAACCGAGACCCTATGGTCTCGGTGAGATGTTACCTTTAGCTCGTTTGGGAGTCTAAGGTGACCCTTGGTTCGAATGGTTTGATTTTTGGCTCGGATTGGTATAAATCCTTGTTAGGGTCTTGTTTGGATTTAACTCGGTGAGGGTCTTGATGTTATTGTTGTTGTTTTTGATCTTGATCTTGATGACGAAGGGAGTATTATTTCTTCTTGTTGTTGGAATTTTGAGGGTCCGTTTCCTAAAGGACCTAACGTGCAAAGAAAGTTACATCTCAGAGACTATTTTTGCCAAAGTACAATCGTTTGAAGCCGGGTTACTGTGCGAACCACTGTTCACACTGTTCATTCAACAGTGATGTACAACAATTTGAAGCGGAGCCAGATTCTCATCTTTAGTATATATATATAATAATTTGTAAATTTGAATAATATTACAAAGATCACTAAAAAATAACATTATTATAGCAGGATCGGATCTCGATCTGATTTTTTTGGATCACATTTTGCAAAGACAAAAAGTATATATCCACCTCTTTAAAACCTTGGTATAAACTATAAAGGTGTCTCATCTCATCTCAACGATCAAATCTCTAGGGTTCCAAACACAAAACCCAAACCCAAAACCAAACACCACCCAATCTTGTTCAAGATGCCTCAGAGACACTCAAAAAACAACAACGATCTAGCATTCTTCACATACGATGAGAAACGAAAGCTAGGATACGGTACCCAGAAAGAAAGACTTGGTAAAGATTCCATTAAACCATTCGACACTTGTTCCTTGTGTTTGAAGCCTTTTCTTGATCCTTTGTGCTGTCAAAAAGGCCATCTCTTTTGTAAAGAATGTATCTTGGAGTGTTTATTGTCTCAAAAGAAAGACATCCAAAGGTATTTAATATCATTTGTTTTAGTTTTGTGTTTATTTGATTATGTTGGCTTTATGAAAATTTGTTTAGGGGGTGTTTTTATTAGCTTATTTGATTTTAGAATAGGTGATAAGCTCACTTTTTAGAGCTTATAAGCTTATAAGGACTTAAGCGTTCAAACACTTTTGGGGTGGGAGGGCAAGGGTTGGAAACGGTTATGAGGATACGTACATCTGAGTAAAAGACTTGCCTTCCCCGGGTAACATGAACAGCACCATCCATGTAGTCTGGACTAGCTTATTTAGCTGACTTATGAGCTTATTTGATTTTGGAAAGGCCGATAAGCTCACCTTTTTAAAGCTTATGAGCTTGAGATTACTGTTATTTTTTTTTGGGGTGGCTACAGAAAGGGTCGGAAACCGGGTGGGAAAACCTCATCCCTTTTTAAGGAACCCTCAAATGGCTTTGTTCTGCCATCAATGAAATTGTAAGCCGTTTCCTTTACCCAAACAATCAGACATAAGGGGGTGTCTGGGTTAGCTTATTTAGCCGGCTTGTGGGCTTATTTGATTTTGGAAAAGCCGATAAGCTAACTTTTTTAAAGCTTATATTAGTATGAGATTGAGCTTATTGACTTAAAAAAGTCAATAAGCTGAAGTTGATAAGATCATAAGCTTAAAAAGGTGAGCTTTTTGGCTTTTCCAAAATCAAATAAGCTAATAAGTCAGCTAATTAAGCTAATTCAAACTCCAAGTAAGCTGGAAAAAGTGGGCTTATGAAATATAAGCCAAACCAAATAGAGCTCATAAGCCCAAAAATAAGCTTAGATAAACACCCTGAAAGTGTTTGTATCATTGTATGTTTCTGATTATTGCATTTTGTTACAGAAGTAAAATAAAACACTATTTTCTGTGTTGCATTTTGTTGTAGCTGATTGATTATTTGTTTGTGCCTGTTTTGTGAAGGATAAGTAGTTGCAATAAGAATTCCCGAACACTACGATAGACAACCTACTAACTTCAATGCTTGTCGCATTGTTGTGTTTTGTTAACTGATTATAGGTTCATGCTTATTTTATGTGTGCTCATAATTGACAATATACGTGCATGATACCGTCACTAATTTGTAAAGATTGGAGTGCTAATCGGGCTAAAAAGGCATGCTTATTTGTCTTTTTTGTTCCCCTTTTTCAACGTCTTTTGGGTTCTTGAATCATGATAAGTCATAGATTAACATTATTCAGGATGCACGGACACATGCCATTATGTGACATCTTGGTCTTGCTGTTAATGTAGAGATCCTTGCCCGGATTCTTTCTTAAAACATGGTTGTTAATATCTCTCAAACAAGCTTCTACCATATGATGATTCTTTTGTTGCTTCACACAAGAAGTTGCGGGAACTTGAGGTTGAGCTTATTGACTTAAGAAAGATTTGATTCTTTTGTTGCTTTGCTAAATTTCAACCCGTGGGTTAGGCTTGATGAAATGTTCTGACCCCAACCTGATATTTTTCGACGTTGTTAAAACAACGTCAGCATCGTGCCATCGTTTGTGAAACTCTCCTCTAAACAGGCCCGAGTTCCCTCTCACTCGAGTTCATTCTAGTGATGATATAGTTCCACCTTTAAAATGCGGGACATATTTACTTGAGCCTTTTCTTTTTTCTTAACACAACCTGCTAGGTTTTTCAACACTTCATGATCCATGACACCAACCGAACCTCTCTTTTGTTCATAATACATTTTTTTTACTGGTTGCTTTTTGTACGAGTCAGTTTGTCAACGGGACTTTTTAAGCGACACCTTCTTAGCCGCGTTGGATTGGTAATTTACTGTAAACTACTAACTTTCCGTTTTTGAGTCCGCACTTAACAATGTGTTTTCGAATCTCTACCTATTGTGGCATTCGAAGGTACACACGCCAAGAATGTTGGTGTGATATCTTCGAGTGTGCTAACAGGTGAAAGTTTATAAACAGCGTTGATGAGCGGCGATTTAAAAACAATAAGTTGGCGGCCTATCTCCCAAAGTTGGCAAGTGTGGGGTCAGTTAACAAATCAAATGCTGAAAAGGTTCGCTTTGTGACCAATTCGAAATGGATATTGATATGAGCAAACAAGTGAGTTAGCAATTTGACCAAATAAAAAGTCTATGGATTCGTAACAGAGCAACCACATATGAAACAAAAGCAAGGTCAATTTGTGTCATGGATCATAAAGTGTTTGAAACAACTGGCGGTTAGTGTGAAAAATGCTCAAATGAAATTGTTAATAATTTAAAAGTGGAAGAGTATCACCGAGATGAACTCGTATGGGAGCTAAACTCAGGCCTGTTTTAAGAAAAGTTCCACAAATGATGTTGACAATATTATTGTCAGAAGCTTTTGTCACGATTAACCCATTGGGTTCAATCTCCTTGTTAATCATGAAGCGGGTTAAGTCAGGGAAGTTAAGAGTTCTTCTCGCACCATATCTCGTTGTAGCCCAATACACTTTTGTTGGGATAGAGGTGCAACCGAGTCCTTTTGAACATCTTATTTTATCTTAACTTTAGTTAGTTTAAAAAAGCACACCATTAAAAATGATTCGAGCCAAGCTCGAGCAAATTCAAATCTTTCTTGGACCAAGCTCGAGCTTCCCTCAAGAAAGCTCGTGAGCTAACGAGCCTAGCTCGATCCAAGCATTATATTCATAAGTCGAGTTGAGTCAAGCCCTGTCAAAGTTTGACTCGGTTGCAACCTGATGTTGGGGAGCTCAAACAACTTTCTGAAATTGTCGTGAGTGAAGTAGCGAAAGCATCATCATATGGCAGAACTTTGTTTGAAAGAGTACAACAATTAGGTTAAGTGTCCATAATTATTGCACTGCCTTTTGGAGCACAAAAACTTGTAATAACCAGTAACCAATTCCCAACACTCGAGCTAATACTTATCTGATATCATGTTCTGTTACGTAGGAAGAAAATTTTGAGCACCATCTTCTGCATTGTGGTTTTGTTGCAGCTAGTTATTTGCTTTTGCTTAGAGAGTGCTTGGGTTTCCTTATTTTTCAGCATATAATTAAGTGCATATAAGCTGCTGTAAAATTATGAGTTTATGCTATAGTGTTTGGATTTATTTATCTTGTAATAAGGTATAAGAAAATGCGGTAATCAGATAAATGATTAATGAGAACCTTATTCGCATGTATTTGAAGGTTTTAAGGTTATATATTAGGGTTTAGAGGTCAATTTAATTTATCTAAAATAAGCTGGTTCAAATAAGCATGTCCTAACCTGCGTATTTTTCCCAAAATAAGCCAGAAACACAGGCTGTGTGGTTTTTCTAAACACTCTAAACTGCTTTTATGCTTAAAATTAACAGATATGTAGAAAAGTAAGCAATCCCAAACACTCTCTTAAACATAACCTGTCTTGATCAACAATCCGAAAGACCATCAAAATTGGAAGTCTAGATGATCACAAGAGGTTGATTTGGGTATGACGAGATCATATACTCCAACTTCTTAGTATAGGTGCCAAACTCGGATACATCAATACAAAGGGGATTCCACAACTCCTACTGCTTTTTATCTCAAAACAAGTCTCTTTACCATCATATTAGAGATGCATCATCATTATATGTTATTACTAATCACCCGGTTACGTATTCGATGTGAGCAGCCTAGGATCTAGGAAATACCTTCAACATTTGAGTTCTTTTGGTCCATGAAGTTGAGTTAGTGTAGCGATGTTTTGTATCTAGTTGTTTTTCTTCATTCTATCTTTAATTGTTTGCTGAAAGATATATCTTTGTCACAGAAAGCAAGTTGCCCATACAACTCAACTGAAGCAAGAAAAAGACGAAGAAGAAGAAAAGCTAATGCTACAGAAGGCTAGAGAACTTGATGCATTCGATCAGCAAAACCATGGAGCGCTCCCACAATACAGCGATAAAAACTTCAACCGTGACAGAAATGGATTTCACGGCGCAAACAGTGTCAAAACCACTTCTTACGAAGAAGAAGCACTCCGAACCATGAAAGCATTTTGGTTACCGTCAGCAACACCTGAAGCTCCGGCCAAAGTCAACGCACCATCCACTTGCACAACTTGCCCAGAAGGTAACGAAAAGCTTAAAATGAAGTCCCTTTTTCCTATCATTTTCACCGAAGACACAAATGAGAAGAGAGAAACGGCTTTGGATAGAACCTATATCTGCCCTAGTTGCAAGGTGACGTTAACTAATACATCATCACTTGTAGCATTAAGTTCTTGTGGACATGTATTCTGTAAGAAGTGTGCTGATAAGTTCATGGCAGTTGATAAGGTGTGTCTAGTGTGTAATAGGGGGTGTAAGGAGAGGAATTTGATTAATTTGGCAAAGGGTGGAACTGGGTTTGCAGGTCATGATGATAATCTTGAAGCTAAGGATTTTAAGCATTTGGGAAGTGGTTCAGGACTAGGGTTGGTGAGGCCTGCACAGAAGACATGATCTTTGGCGTGTTTGGTCCATGATTGCTTACTTGCATGTATAAGAATCTTACTGTTATACATTATATTTGTTTCTGTATGTTCTTTCTTCCGGATTTTGTCAGCTTTTTATGTTGTTCGTCACCTGTATAATCACATGCAATTTACAATCTTCGTTCGCATACAGTTAGATAATGGGATTTTGTTAGCTCCATGAATATCTGCAGTAGCAGATAGGCATGAAACTGCTTTGAAGTTCAAATCCATTATAAGCCATCCTTTCTAACCAGTTAAATGGCATGCATTTTGGCATATGAAATCATAACAGTTTATGTTTATGGGTGCACCTGAGTGCTGTCGCAATCTTTTTGACCTTACCTTCATAATGTTTTGATGAATGTCAAAATCGCATGTGACAGAAACCAATGTAAGAAATAGCAAAACAGGTGTAGAACGTATTATGTAAACGCAAAGTCGATAATTGGTCACAAGAGAATATATAAAACACAATCATGATCTGAGCCTTATATACAACATATTATACCAACTTTCCAATTCACATCTTTTCTATAACATATCCAATTCCATTTTCTTAGTATCAAATCAATGAAATACCACACCACCACCAAAACAAAAACAAAAAAACAAAGAAAAATTTTAATCATTGATATGGAACACTTTCTATATCAAACCCATCATCTATTCTTAAAAAAATTAAGATCCCAACGACGTAACAACCCATCCATTATGTTACTAGACGGCGTTTTTACAACGGTGACTGTAGCTTTGGTCCTATCCGCCATATCAGCATCAGAAGAACTAACGACAGATGGTGTCATACTTGATGATTGCTCGGCTGACGATGCGCTATTACATGGAGACATGAATTGTGAAGGTGATTCACTGCTGCTTGCGGTTGAAGCTGGTGTAGTGGTATCAGTTTTTATAGGTGCAATATCGGTCACTGGAGACTTGCTATCACTAACTGGTTGTTCTTCTTCTTTAGGTTGTTTCGGTTCTAAATCTTTTAGGGACAGGAGTACGGCCTCCATAAGCATCTAAAAGAGTTTAGCAACGTGAATGTAAAGAATGATCAGATTATGTACCTAAGTAATAAATATTGATATATTGTTGGTGATTTTAGTAATGTGTGTGCACTTAAAGCTTACCCTTTCTTCTTCCTCAACATTGCATGGGAAACCTTCCACATGTTGAAGTGGGTACTCGACATAATCTTGATCATCTGATGATGACGGTACGTAGGTATGGCCATTGGGAAACTCAAAGTTGATCATTTTAGAAGATGATGGAGTAGGATCGGTTGTAGTTCCTTCATCCTGAAGCAACAATATAACATAAGTAAACTTCATCATTGAATTGAATGTAAAGTGACTGTTTTGACCCAGATAATTTTTTTTTTTTTTTTTTAACAAATAAGAGTCAATCTTTAGAAAATACCTCAGAATTACATTGTTTATCTGTTGAATTGATATCAGAAGGGACCTGAAATTTGAGAGAAACCGTCTAAGTTTCCCAAAAAAATACAAGAAAAACACACAAATAAACAGAAATTCGTAAAGCAAATTACTGACCTCGGTCTTACTCATTGGTCTTTTTGAACGAAGTTGATTAATAGCATCCTCTGTACTACTCGATGCTGAACAGATTCATTAAACAAAAAAAGTCAAAACACGTTTTAAAGACACGCCTTTAATGACGTTAAAGAAACATATCATGGATAGCATACCTTGAGGTGTAATTAGAAAATCGTCTTCATATCCAACTCCATGTATATCCTGAAAGTACAACAATTAATTAAATATAACCCTTAATATAGAGATCTTATATATGTGATATGTTTGCGTATGAGAGCGCGTGAAAAAATATACCCTGCTAAGGTAATCAAGAGACGAATCAAAGAAATTCCCTTTGACTTCATCTTCTGGAGGTTGCAAGACATTGTGGAAAAAGATGTTTATTGAATCAAAGTAGAACTGAGGACGTGGTGAATTATGGTCACCCTCGAATTTGATAATATTCTTGTCCCCCTGTCAAGATATATTATTTATAAAAGCATTCTGATGCAGTAATTTCCACAAAAATCAAACATGTAAATTGCATTTTGCTTGTAAATCAAGTTATAAAGAATTACCATGTAAGCTTCATAAATACGATCAGAGTGATGCGGATGTATAAAATCATCATCAACAGCATGACCAAACAGAACTGGAACAAAAGATGATTTTGCAGACTACAATGACGGAAAAAGAGTTGGATCAGTTTCTTACATAAAAATATCACATCAGTAGATCTTAACACATGCGGGAAAAAATGCAAAAAGAATTAATAAGAATATGTTCTGTAAAAACCTAACCTTTATGGTATTCAACTCCGAAATGTCGAATTTTGCTTTCTTAAGAATAGCTCTTTTCATGTACTGAATAGCAAACTTAACCTGAAGACATACAAATTGGGAATTCTTGAAACATATTCTTGATTTGTGAGACAAATTGCTGCGACGAGATGAATTAAGCAACTTACTGTAAACTTGGGGAGACGAATTTTGTAAGTATCGACAAGTTCCATCATTAGATCAACCAGATCTGAAAAGGGACTGTCGAGGACCATTCCCGCAATTGAAGGATCCTCAGCTCCATACATCAGGCTGACACCATCAACATTTTAAGTCAAAAACAGAGATCATGTATCGTTCTAATATTTGGTTATTTCAATCCGTAACAATTGTTTTATTTGATACTTAAGGTTTTAATATCTGCAAAATATAAACCGACAGATTAACAAAACAAGAAAACGTTCATATTACCTTGTTACAGCACCCATCGATCGTCCCCAGAGGCCAATTAACGAAACATTTCCATCAGCCCGCAAATAATCTACCACGGATTTCAAATCCTCTTTCTGCAAAGAAAATAATCCTTATTAGCTAGCGAGCGGAAAATGATCTAACAAAAAATTGATATTCTGAAGCTCTGGTATATCACTGACCACAGTTCCTTTACTACTAAAACATATCTGGAAGATCTATAGGCTCATATTTATCAAAGCACAAAAACATTTTCTTCAACTGTGCATAGTGATTTATTACAACACTAAACAACTTATATCAGCATATAAGCATTGGCGGAGCTACAAAGTATTTTCTAGGAGGGCCAAAATGCACATAAGTATATTTTGGGAGGGCCAAACTAATAAATTCCTATTATAAGTTATATTGGCTGAACAATCAAAGTATCATTTTATACATAGATTCAAAAGGGTGGGAGGGCCAGAGCCCTCTTATGTCTCCATTAAGCTCCGCCTTTGCATATAAGGGATCAACATTTTCGTTGCCTCGACACTCCAAGAAAAGATTATGCTAAGTAGACTTAAAATATGCACGATGTTATAATAGATGAGAAACAAATACAATATTATCATTGCATGCTTTAACCTTCAAACAACAGTTATATACGCTAACAACAAATGTCATTACAAACTAATATTAGATTCAGATTCATAAGATAAAAAGATGTCATCATTAGCTAATCCATGAACATTCTTTTAGAAAAATAAGAATAGTGATTCACTTACTTCATACCAGCCTAGACTGACATGCTCTCCACCGGAGAGTCCAGACCCAGAAAAATCAAGAGTGAATACTGTAATATTTGAAGGCAATAATATTATAGCTGCTTCACTTGCATCCGCTCGGCACCCACTGCCACATAATCACAAGCATGCATCTCGTAAGTTAACAAATTTAGAAAAAGAAAGTGGGCTGAACACGGATGGGAAAAATAGCTATGTGTTTCGGAGTTAACCAAATGCAAATAGTCTTATAAACCTTGTTATTAATAGTAAGATTTTGTTCAGAACATGGTGACTCTCTAAGAATAGTTACCAAAAATAACAGAGTAGCCTGCAGCCTTTATTCAGAAAATAATTAAAGATACCAGTATTATATAAACCTGAACTCAAATTTGCTTTTGGTTGATATTAGTTGCATAGAAACCCGATAGTTGTGCGCGACATCATAATAGCAAACTGAATCTTACAAACATACATATTATTTGAATCCTTTATGCAGGCATACAGCAGTGTCTTTTCTCAAAATAACACTAATTGGCAGGAATGCCGCCTTTCTATGACACTATTGTTATATTATCAACCATATCGCGCTTTATCAAATTTTTCAACATTTTATATTCCCATCTTCTTTCTATGTACTAGGTTTAAGTGTTTAACATTTACATTTGTACCACATTTGAATTCAGACTACTGTCAATGCTTATAATCTTATACTAACTACCTCAAATGAACTCTACTACAAATGTTTGCATTTGAGTAACATCCAACAAATTGAGTTCAAATGATCATTTTTACGACGATATATATGAAGAGCTCATTAAAAAGGCTCAAGAATCAGACTGTGGGATTATGTACAAATTGCTTAAGGTTAACAAAATAAAACTTTCAATTGTAATACTCATAACGCATTCAGATATATGGAAAATAGTAGGGATCAAATGCAAATGCATAAGCTTAACATGCATCCTGCTAACCTGTTTCCATGGCAGTAAATTACACACGGCAAAGGCTTTCCTTCAGGACTCACGATAGGTAAGTAATGACTACACTGAAGAGTGTCTCCTCGGCTATTTACAATCTGGAAAATACAAGAAAACTCTTAAATACGTAGTCCAAAACCACTTGGGATTCATGAATAATAATGAGAAATAACGTGTTACATGTGTACAAATTACAAAGCCTACAGATAAATGTATCATCTTTTTTAAGGCACGGATAGAGGATTGAATCCAGTTGCCAACATGTGTTATTCACATAGAATTATAACAACTGAATCAATAAAACAAGGTTTTGTGTTACAAAGAAACATATCATACCTCTATATCTTTCCTTTGAAACCATTTCCCTTTAAGCATGAACTCCTGATCTAGTAAATCATTGTTCGGCTCGTACTCAGCTCTGCCAACCAGAAACAGATTTGTCACAACATGGAATAATGTTGCCATATAATACTATTGACTGATGGTTTTAAACCAAAAAATATATAAAACCTAATACACCACCTAGACTGCCTCTAAGAAACACACTGCTCATTCAGAATGCCAAACATCTTCTCGTCAATCAAATATTCTAAATTCCAAACACACGCTTAGAAACGCCACAATAGCTTAGCCCTTATCCTGATCCTTAATTTTCAACTCCAACATACAATTTACAATATAGCATCTTATTGCATCATATCTACAATGTAATGACATAACAACAGAAGGTCAACTCTTCTTTTTAAACCAGAACTACAGAAAACAACTGTTTCATTGGATGCATCTATCAGTAATTGCATACTCCTAACTACAAACCGCGCTAAATTCCTATATTACTTAACAAACACATATCAAATTATCAAACTTTATCAAATCATAGCTATCCAATCAATCACCCACCCACCAATGACCAATTGACCTAAACCAAAATCACAAATCAAACCAAAAAAACCCCATAATTCTAATTTCAAATCAAAACAAGTCCTCAACTTTATAAACATAAACCACCATACAAAAAATACCCATATCACAAAATTCCACAAAACACATAAAAATCACATCTTTTTTATAAAACAAATAAAACCCATATCAAAAACAAAAAATTTACCTAGGTGGTCGAATAATGAAGTTAATAAGCTGTTCCATGATCTTTAGATCTTGGGTTCTTTCCAATAACCTTAAAGATCAAATCTTTTTAATGGGTTCTTGTTATTTAACTGAAAATCAACTGTAATTTGATATATAAAAAGTGGGTTTGAGAAAAAACCAAGACAAGATTTAAGGTAAAGAGGGATTTTTATTGGGTTGTCAACGTTTGTGTTTTTTTTTTTTTTGTTAATGTTGTTTTGTTGTTGGATTGCAGTTGTGTTTGTGTTTAAACAACCTGTCTTTGTGTTTGGTTTTGTGGCACGTGCATAGCACGATGGTGATATATATGTGCTTTTTGTGTTTGAGTTTGTGTTGCATTTAATATGGGAGTTAAAGTGTTTTTACCTAACCATTTATTTGGGTAAGATTGTAAGGTGTAACGTATCTTTTGAGATTTAATGTAAGGTTGTTTTGTCATTTAAAGTTTAAACATCTTTATTATTTCGAAATTTGGGATATCTGTTGGCAGTGACTCGGTGAGCGTTTAATAGCATTTTGAAGCAACTAGCAACTAGTGATTAGCGTTTTATAAGGAATGTTTGTTTGACAACAAACAACTAGAAGTTCTGATTTTTTTTTAAACGCTTCAAATCAAAATGCTACTTGAATGAGCATCTATTAATAACTATCGTTTACATTTAATAATTATAACCATACATCTATGTTACCAAACGCTTTATCAAAACAAACAACCACTTCTTTCTGTTAGTGCTTAGTGCTATAACTTCATGCTGGTGCTATTTTTGTCGAATGTACCATTGGCATGAAAGTTGGTTTGACGAGCAACTTTAACCTGGAGTTTATTTTGGAGTCGAGTGGTCTTATTTTAAGAATCGCATATCATGTAATGTTGAGCTGTTTTTTGTGAACCGAAAAAAGTCGAGATGAATTTATGACATACAGACAATATTTAGTTGTATACTGCGAACCGATAAGAGAGTAATTGATAGCATATTAGTGTTAATGGCCCAAGCCCAATAACATAGCCCTAAGTCAAGCCCAACACAAACATTCAACAAGGACAATTATCAAGGCCCAACTACATTCCCAGGCTATACCTAGCCTAGAAGACCTTTCAGGCCACAGACACACATAGGACAACTGTCTTCCAACTATTATTAATGGTTAAGATGTACAGTCTGACACATGATAGTGGGGACATACGGCATGCATTACCATGTACGAGCCAAGGAAGAGAGACCACATGTCCTCCTTGTCTGCTCATCAGATGATCAACACGTGGCCTCCCTACAGTCGTTGATCATCCATCAAAGGTTTATCTATAAACCCTACATGTCTCTTTATAACTTAAAGACATCACACACATCTTAGACTCTTTCTACTCATTCGAAGTCTCTATACATTTTCATACTATTTCATATAGTAAAACACGCACCACATGGTTTGTTGTAAGAGTTACCCTAGCTCGTGTTCTTAATCATATCTTTGGGTCCTTACCATTCAATACGGGAAACCGAACAACACAACCATCTCAACCTGATACCAATCACGTTTTACATCACATGCGTAAACATGACGTCATCCATGAGAACATGATACAAAATAGTCGTCAACTTTCATCTAGTTTTATTCATTTTCTCATCTTAAAAAACATATATTTTTTTTTCCTTTTTACGAGTTTTACACGAGTATGTTTGTTGAACAAACATCACAACCTCTAGATTCTTAAACAAATAACTAGCCTATGCCAGTCCAGCTAGAAAACCTTACTTACCCTGTGAAAGGTAAACATAAACTAGAGAGCAAAGTTTACCAGTTAACAAGAAGCTCTATGGAAGGGTCATCAGGGGAGGGGTACATAGTGAGTGACCATGTCAACTTATGTATAATGCCTCTATAAGGAAAACTGGCATGGTATTAAGATCAACAAACAAGTTTCCATGGTGTCCAAATTTCTAGGAATACAATATCAAGGGGTAAAGCTTAAAAAGCCATACATAGGCATTAAAGGTACAATATGGGGAATATCAATGGAGTGCCCAAGTCACGCAAGTGGTGGCAACAACAGTTATGACTCTCAGGTAAACTTATGTCCACTTACTTATACTTCTCATATGCCCATATATCCAATGCTCAGAGCACATTACCACCTAGCATAGGCCCTCATACTAGCTTAACCCTGAACTTAGCTCAGGGATACATCTTATCACAATCACTAGGTCCACCCTCTCTGGGTACCACTTATCATAACACATCTTCAACCCAGTTTCCCTCTAATGAGGGATCCCTAGTCCAGGCAACACGCTAAATACCCAACAAAACCCTGAAAATCCAGCAGGATACGTCTACATGATTTAGTCATGACAATTAGGTAACAAAAGGAATAGTGAAGTACTGGAAGACTGGCAACACATCCCATCGAGAAACATTCAACGGGATTCCTTCATCCCTCAACTGACCCAGATGTCATCACAGCAATGATAGCTTCATATAAGGTTAACAAGATTTATATGGATAGGGAAGCTCGGTAGACATAATGTACGAACATTACTTCAAAAAATTCCCTGAACACATCAGGCGTGGTCTCATGCCAACAACAACAACATTCATCAGATTCTCAGGTGATAGGTCTTACCCTCAAGGTGTCATAAATTTGGAGCTCACAATTGGGACATACCTACTGTCAAGGAAATCATGCTAGAATTCCATATTATCAAGTCAACTTCAACATACAACATCATAATAGGAAGACCAACACTCCTGAATCTAAGCATGAAAGTCTCAACCATTAGGCCACTCGTCGAGTTACCAACTCAAACAGGGTTAGCCACAATCAAGAGTGACTACTCTGGCAACGACGCGAGTTTGGCCGTAATAGGGGTATGTCTGGCAGCGAGCGTTTACGAGCGCTTTGAAGCAACTAGCTTTTAGCCTTTTATACTTAATGTTTGTTTGGCAATAAACAACTAATAGTTTTAATTTTTCTAAACTCTCCAAATTAAAATGCTATTTAAAAAAGTATTTACTAGCAACTAGCGTTTATACTTAATAATTATAACCATATAGCTATGTTATCAAACGCTGTATCAAAACAAACAGCCATTGCTTTCTGTTACTGCTACTGCTTAACGCTACTAGTGCTATTTTCGCCAAACGTACAAGTTGTTTTGACTAGCAACTTTAACCTTGAGTTTATTTGGACTCGAGTGGTCTTATTTTAAGAACCTCATATCATTAATGTTAAGCTATTTTCTGCTAACCAAGAAAAGTTAGAGATTAAATTTACGACATACAAACAATGCTTTAGTTGTATTTTGAGAACTGAGAAGAGAGGCACAAAAATACGTTTGTGTAGGGAGAATTGACGCTTGATGACTGGATTGAAAAGTGTCACTTGTAAAATTTAAAGTTGAGACCTCGACGAGAGAATCTTCGACCCCTACTAGGATAAGTCATAAGGCTAGTGACAGAAGGACCAAACGACCGAGAATCTCGATCGATTCCAATCGGTTGCCACTACTGTGGCTATTCGGTCGACCCAAGACAAAAACACAAAACGGTCAGCTAGTGGATCGAGTACTTTACCTTCTTTTTTTTTGCCTTTTTGATCAAATTAGCCGTTGCCCATTTATTTGTTACCATTGGAAGTGATAAACATCCACAAAAAAAAAGGTACCGTTTAACGTTTGGCCCAAAAAAATTCTTTTATATTTCCTTATAAATACCCAACATAAACACACTCCAATCCACACAACATAAACACAATCTCTATTCAAAATGTCTAAGAAAACACCACAACAAGCAAAAGGCCGAAAATCCCGATTACAACAAAACATCCCGCAAGTATCACCGGATTCGACTTTCCGGTTTACCGGTGTCTCACCAAACGTCAATTTCCAACCCCATTCTCTTGATTATGAATCTCAACAACCTCGAGAACAACAAACATTCAATCCATTTGCTATGCATCGTAATATTAATCATCCATTTATTCCCTTGTATCAAAACAACCAACAACCATAACAAAGCCACTCCCGTCGAAGCCAACAATCTATGTATGGCTCCTCCGATTCCTGTTATCGTCTAACAATGAACTCATCATCATCTTCCTATTCTAATTATCAAAATTGTTCTCCGGTTAACCCATCAATCTAGATGCTTGTGATTTTATGGAACAATTAGAAAACAATCCGACTTTTTTGTTGAAACCGGTTCGGGTTATCCGAATCAACATATGTCACCGGGTTATCAAGGTTCGGCTCATGGATCATTTCATGATTTGGTTCCAACTGATGATCTTCCTGACGAGATGTCGCCGGAAGAGATGTCGCCTGTTAAACCTAAGAAACGAGCTACAAAGGGTAAGAAGGTGGCGGCTGAGAAAGAGGTTGAGCAAGACAACACGAAGGATTCTACTCCATGGACACGTAAAGAAGATATCGCATTGTGCACGGCTTGGTGTGATTCGTCGAAGGATAGCGCAGTTGGAACCAACCAAAATTCTAAAGGATTTTGGAAGAAAGTGATTACATACTATGAGAAAGAGGTTGGTAAAGGGAGATCGTACAACTCAATTGTCAGCAAGTGGAAAAATAGGCTTCGTCCTAGAGTTGGTGCATTTTGTGCCATTTACGACAATTGTTTTACCAATTTTAGAAGTGGTGGGAATGATCTTGATGAGGCGAAAAATGATCCGTTTTTAGGGGGTCATTTAAGCCCGAATTCGAATTTATTTGATCAAATATTGCCCTAAATCGTTCCTTTTGTGATTTTAGGTACTTTGGGAGTGAAATCTGGAAAAGGAAGCAATTCGGACGTTTTTGGAGCATAAAAGTGAAGAAAACGCCAAAGTCTTAATTTTCCAAGCTGGGAACAGTAGGTGACGGCGTCAAGAGCAAATCCTTGACGGCGTCAAGAGCAAATTTCATGAATTCCCATGACGGTCCAGTAGAGTTTTGACGGCGTCACGTGAGAAGGGCGTCAAGAGTAAAAGAGTCATGACGGCCTGGAAGTGTATAACTCTTGACGGCGTCAGAAGTAGATCTAGGCAATCCGAGGAATGTTTTGGCGGCGAGGTGACGGCGTCACATGTTTCTTCTTGATGCCGTCAGACCTGTTTTTCTATATATAGTTTTCTAATTTTTCACATTTAAGAAGAGAAGTTTTGAAGAAACCCTAAAGACGATTTTGGTGTAACTTTACAGGTTTTTCAAGGGTTCCAACCCCTTGATACCTTGCATTGTAATTGAGATAAGTGTTCTTCTAATTCAATCAATATGTCTATGTGTTGGTTGTCTATATCTTGTTCTCGTCTCAATTTCATTATGCTAGGCTAGATCTCTTTTGTGTTTGCTTAGATCTAATGAAACCTAGATATTGATTATGTGTTGATTACTTGTTTATTCTTGTTGTGGATGAATGATTTATATGTTAGGCTTAAGAAAACTGGCAGATCTCCAAATGGTAACATGCTTGAACGTCTTAAGAAACATGAACCGAGGCGTGCTAGGTCTTTATTGGTTGTATTTAATGCATGAGCCACTGTTTACAATCCCTATAGTTGTGCTGGGCATGGTGTAGGAGAAGATAAGAGCTCATAGAATTGGGGAGTTATGTATGCCACCCCATGAATGGTATTAAGGAATACAATCCGTCATCCATGCAATTATAACAAGTAATTAACGTGTAAAAGATATCTAGGGAGTAATGAAATCTAAGTAAACACATTTTCTCCAATTACTGCTCACAACTTTAGTATAATTTAGCTTATTTACATTTTTTGTATTTTATTTTGATTGCATCTTAGTTTTGGGTTAGTTGAATAACAACTAATTTCGCCCACTCTTCCAAAACCCCGAGATTTTAATTGCTTTCTAAAAAATATAAAAACACAAAAATAATCATCCCTCACCTTTAGAACTAGTATTTAGGCTTTATAATCCTAGCGACACTATTCCTAAGCTGAACGATCAATCCCCCGGTACTTGTCACTATACTATACTACAACGATCAGGTACACTGTCTGGTGGGGGTTGTAAGCTTCTCGAGATCCCTCGAGAGGTAAAGCCTGTTGCGATTCCCACGCATCAGATCTCACTGTTTATAAACGAGCATGTGAAGAATATGAAATAATGATGAAGCATGTCTTTGTATTGGATCATTATTGGGAAATTTTGAGGGACCATCAGACTTGGAAGAGAAATAAGATGTCGGTTTTTTTAAACCAAGATGCGGCTCGAAAAAAACCAAGGACTTCTGAAACCGGTTCGGATAATGAAGAGCCTCAAAATGAGCGACTAGTTGGTCGTGATGCCGCAAAGAAAGCTACGGCTAAGAAGAAATCGTCAGAGAATTCCAAGTCTTCGTATTTAGAAGGGGTAGCCGACAAATGGAAAACCATTAAGTCAATGGCATTGGGTAAGAAGCAGGAACTTGCAGACGGATACTACGACTTGAAGAAAAAAGAGCTGGAGCAAAGGGATAAGGAGTTGGAGCTGCAACAAAAGAAAGCAGTGCAAGAAGACAGAAGATTGACAATGGAAGAACAAAAACTTGAATTTGAGCGAGAAAAGAAATATCAAAAAGACCTCATCTTCTATCTCACACCAATCGACCCAGCTTTGCCCGCATTACAACGGCAAAAAATGCAAGAAATCAAAGACTCGATCAAGGAACGATACAACCTAGATTATTAGTTTTTAATAAGTGTTGTAATGTATTTTATTTTATTTGAATTATTATGTAACGTTTTAATTATTAATTAAATTTGAGTTTGTGTTACAATGTTAAAAAAAAAAAAAAAAAAAAAAAAAAAAAAAAAAAAAAAAAAACTGAACTTGGTCGTCTTTACTGGAGCACTAAATCGCCTGCAGGTCGCTGGAGAAAGAAAGCTGACGTGGCAGAGAAAGTAGGAGGATTGAATCCCCTTACTGTCAGTAGTGACTAGCCTAAGAGATACTAGTACCATTTTTTTCTTTAATTATAGAACTTTTGAAATTTCCCCCTTTATTGATTTTTTTATTTATTCTTTATTTTTTATAAATTGTTACTGTATTATCTCATTATCTGTACCTTTTTAAGCTATAGCTAAAACTAAAAGTACTTTTGTCATAGTTGAATTGGGATCTTAATTTGTTAAAAAAAAAATAATAATAAATAAAAAATAAAAAATAAAAAATTAGGATCTTAACGAAACAACTTTTGGCATATTTATAGTAAGACTGTTTTTTTTCTCCATATTGGACTCCCATATCGTTTTATATGGGCAAAAAGCCAATACAATCCAAATCAAATATTATTTTTGTCATCCATGAAGTTTGCCAGTTTGGACTCATTTTTCTATCAAGTTTGAACTTATAAAAGTCCAACGTACTTGTTCTACTTTGTTCTACACTTCTACTTAAGATATAATTGATAGGTGTACAAAAGTCATCCAATATCTATAAATTCAACTTCATTAGAAAATCCGCAAAGAAAAACGAAATAAATTTCCTATACACAAAATTATTAGTTAATGAAGATGTTTAGTATATTTCTACCATAAAAGTTTGATAAGTTATATATCTTTTTACTCCCATTTTTTTCTTATTGTTCTACATTTTATGTGTTAATCACTTCATCATACATACATAGACTCACTTTCTCACTCACCGTTAGATGTTTAACATGTGACAATGTGATGATATATATGAGTACGATTAAGAAGATTTAAATCTAGTTAATTCTAGTTAGCGATTAGAGATAATAGTAATATGAAGTATATACAAAACCAAAACATGATAAATTATCGATGATAGATCATAAAGAAAATTTAAACAACCAAATGAATTTTCATTCTTTAAAAACGATATAGTAGCTTTTTATCATACAATCCGAAATGTATGATGTCTCATTTTTCTAAGAACTACTTATATATTTCTCGCCTTCATTATTTACTTGACGGCAAAACTTTCTTTGATAACCAGGATGGTCAGATATGATTTTCATTGACAAAAAAACATTTCCCACCTTCATGCGATACTTTGCAACTCATTTGGTTTGTATTTTGTGTAGTGTATAAACAGAATCTACTATTGGGCGAACGTTACCTGAATTGGGCTGATAAGTTATTGGGCTTCTTCATGTGTCTTTAAGCAGCTAGTTTCCTAGTCCACAAGCTAATCGGGTTTTGGGTTTGATGTAGGGGTGTTCATGGGTCGGGTAATAAACCGAATAAACCGAAAACCGAACTAAATCGAACCGAAAAAACCGAATCGAACATATAACCGAACCGAATTTGTTAAAACCGAATCGAACCGAATTAAAAATTCGGTTTTCGGTTTGGATATAGGTTATGCTATATGAACCGAAAACCGAACCGAAAACCGAATTTATATAAATATATATATATATATATATATATATATATATATATATATATATATATATATATATATATATATATATTTTATATATAAAAAATATCAATTAAAATTTTATACTAATATAAAAAACACTTTTTTATGCTTGAAATAATTTTTTTGCCAAAAATATATATAATTAAATTTAAAAAAAATATAAATAGTGTAATTCAAGTATAAATTTCGGTTTTTGGTTTTGACCCATAACCGAACCGAACTTCGGTTCGGTTCTCGGTTCGGTTCGGTTATAGATATTTTCGGTTCGGTTCGGTTTTCGGTTATGACCCAAAGTTTTTTTTAACCGAAGAACCCGGACCGAATAAACCGATTAACCGAGAACCTAACCGATGAACACCCCTAGTTTGATATTTTTTATAGATTCTATAATCTATAAATGTTGGAAAATGATTGGCATGCCTAAATAACATGACTAATTTTATGCCTAATCCACTCAATGTATGACAAGTGGAGCATGATGTTTCTCTCTCTTCATGATATCCTTTGATTATTTCAAGTGTGATCATCTAATTGTTATGGACTAATATAAAACTCTAAAATTTTAAAAAACTTAGGATCAAAATAGATTATTAATTTTAAACAAAGACATCTTTTATATAATAAGAGAAACATGTTTGTAACTATCCATCTTTTTATTCACAAATACGAGAGCTTAATTGCAAAATCAGTGAAGAAATTTAGTGGAGAGAAAAAATAAAAAATAAGTATAGCTTTGTGAGCTTCTTTTTTAGATTTTTACTTAGGTGTAATAAACGTTATATTTTGATTGATTAATAAAATTTACAATCAGATCTTAAACTTTTATAAAGAGGCTAATCTTAAATAAATTAACTTAAGTGTAAACTCCTCAATTTTTATAAATTTTAGACGACTTATATATTTCACAAAATTCTCATATACTTTAAACTTTTTTTTTTTTTTTTATATATAACTATTACTGCTATTGCTCATGCTGCCATTACACAAGCTAATTTAACAAAGATGGAGAGTTGTCTAGCGATATGCACATTTAGATTTAAGTTACACACTAGTTCAAGTAAACGCCAAAGCCATATAACTTTATTTTTAGTATTGAGGCGATACAAATCAAAGTGCACATGTGTGTTGTTTTCATTACTCCATAATTCATGCGGTCCAAAAATAAAGGGTCATCTACATCATCTCAAACATTATTTTAACCTCAACCAATGTGTTTCAAGTCTGGTTTTGTTGGCTTCTATTACTCTTTGAGTCTTTGTCGTAGATAACGTTACTTCAAGTCTTCAATTAAGTAAATTATCAAACCTTTCTTGGATAATAAAGACTGTTATAAGGTTTAGAAACAACCTAGTTGATTAAAGCACACCTAGTTCATAATTCTGTTCCCGCCAATTCACACCTTTTTGTAGAAAGCACACTTAGTTCTTTAAGCAAGTTTAAAGAAAAGAACATATATTCGGTTGATTCAGTATTAGTAACTCGTTTCAAGAAAAGTATATTGAAACGAGTTAACTAGTTGGTTTTCTACTTCTTTTTCGTGTTGTCTAAAAATAGGTCTCTTACGTTCATATTTCAATGTTTCGACCTGTATCTTTTCTATAGTAAAGCCCAAAGTTATATCGCTTCATTTACAGATATGGAAGACAATAAATGGAAGCATGTTTCGGTCACGGATATATAGATAGCAACCAAATTCGATCGATGACACATCCTCTTTGTACTTTTACGTACTACGAAATGTAATATCTTGGGCTAATTACACGATAATGTATAATAGTTGTTATGATTTCTTTTATATGTATCGAGCTTTTTTTTTTTTTTTTTTTTTTTTTTTTTTTTTTTTGTTATTCTATATACCAAACTTGTATTTTTGGTATTTTTTGTGTATTTTATGACCATTTTGCCCCTCCCGGATTAATAAAATAAGGGGCAAAATGGTAATACAATACACAAAGAATACCAAAAATGCAAGTTTAGTACATAGAATAACAAAAAAAATTTATTCGATGCATATAGAAAAAAATCATGACAACTATAATATATTTATAGGCCATTAGCCCTAATATCATTCACTCTATTAAGCTGTGAAATATGCATTTTGGCTACTGATCAATTAAAAGTATAGTTGTGTTTATGAATATAATCATTCACTCTATTAAACTGGCAACTGATCAAGTTTGGAACCTAAAAAAAAAAAAAAAAAAAAAGAGACAATAATTTAGCTAAACAGGTTACTAAGTGTGAAATATGCATCTTGGCAACACTATTGAAGACTTCTCTACTGTCATGGTTTTTTCTATTGTACTGTGAGGCCCTTTATGTCTAAACTGTATAAAGTTGACAACTTGATGTATAAATATTGACAGGGTTAATGTTGTTGTTTATTTTGATTGAATGTAGGTTGTAGGGGTGAGCATGATACGGGTTGATGCGGGATTTGATAAAAACCGAACCGCATCCGTAATTGCGGTTTAAAAAAAATAAGAATCTGTAACCGCCCGGTTTTGTGGTTTGGTTTCGTTGGTAGTAGGTGACACTTCTCCAGCAAACAGTGATTAACCGGCTAACCGGCAATGAAAGTCATTGGTACACAAGTTAGAATATCATATCAGCCAACACCTTTTTAATTGCACACCTTTAGTTGAGAATTAGTTAAATTTAAAAAAGGAATGTGGTTATTGGATTAGCATTTCTCTATGTTAGTATGTTTTATTAATTCCTATAATTTGTCATCTTAGCTAAGCTATATATTCATGTTATTAAGGGTATAAATAAAAAAGTTAGCTAACCCAAACATCCTTGCATATTCAACTTCAAATTGCTAGCCCAAAAGTTTACCAACAGAGGTGTTCAAATTATTTTAAATTGACCTGAAGTGACACCTAAGTCCTAACCGAAACTATGTAGGATGATTTAGAAACTGAATATTTCAATCTTTATTTGCTTCTGCTTATCAATAAAAGTAATAAGCAATCGTATATGTGGCTTAAAGTTTATGCCAAGAATTATGTGAAATTAGATATTTATTTAGGCCTCAGTTTTTTCTTTATAGGCACAGGAACATACGCCGTCTTCATATGAGAAAATGTTGCAGTTCAAAAAATTGACGGCATCATAGTCCGGTTAGGGATGTTAGTGAAGAAAGTTGTGCCAAAATTGAGCAATGGAACAGCCAAACGGATGAGGCAGCTATGTATTTTGATGACCAAACTATATGTAACAACAAAAACATTTACTATTATAAATTTACAAACATGTTTTTGCGAAATTTCAAGCACTAGTTGATAAATCATGTATAGTTCTGTATGAATCCCATTCAAACATCCCGCTGCAAAGCGCGGCCTTAAAGAGTGTTTTATAAATTATTAGTTGATCTTATGTTTATAACAATTACATGTGCAAACGCCCCGCTGCAAAGCGCGTGCTATAACCCTCGTTGTTCTTAAAGATGACAACAAAGTGCATTTACGTTAATTGAAGTGATCGATGTATACATATTGATATTTCACTTACATTGATTTATATCATATTCAAAAGCTTTAGAACCTTTGAAATGTTAAATGACTGTTTTCTCTAGCTAAAGAGGCACCCTTTTGTGATTTATAAATATGTCGACATGGTCTTGCAATTATTATCCTTTTAGCACATGTAATTACAATTATTAAGCAACATGTTCTCATAATATAAAGTCAATTCTTGGATCTAAATACATACACGTATATATTATTGGTTTACGTACATTATTGAGTCATGCTACTATAAACTCATCTAACTAAAAACAAGATATTTATAGTCAAAACTTAATACGTATATAATAATAGCGTAAAGGCTCTCCATAAGAGTCCTATTTAAGGTCACTTTCCTATGCATAATAATATTTGTTCAGTGATGTAAGACACTCTACTAAACTATAAAGTAAGATATATAAATTATTAAACTTATGACGATTTTTCCATCCAACTCTCAAGAGTTATTCAACTCCATTTAATTACATGTAAAGCGAACCATGTTTAATGTCAATAACTATATAATATGCTGACAAAATTTATTTTGAGTCTATGTCATTATGTTGCAAAGTCATTTTTTCATATTGTTATTTATGTTTTAAGATAGGTGGATAAAATTACTGTTAAACGCGTAAATCCCATCTCACATTCGGTGAAAGTATCGTCTCAAAGTTAACATATATAATATAAGCTTGTTGAGTTACCTCTATTACTAAATTGTTCTAAGTGTTGGATTTTAGTGTAATTGGATTAATTTGTTTGACCAATTTCATCATAAAAAGACATTATTTAGGCTTGAACATTCGGAGTGCACACCTATTTGAATTTATTATGATTTTAGGGGCGAAGTCCCTAAGGGACGGGGGGTCCGGGGGCAACGCCCCTGGGAGCAGGGTCCAAGGGGCAGCGCCCCTGGCTGGGGTCGAGCTGCCAGGTCAGGTGGAAAATTATTTATTTCCATTAAATTGCTATGGTAAAAGTTTCTTAGAAAATCAAATTTTTGGAAATTGAGGGACTAAATTTGACAACTTTGAAACCTGCCCAAAAGGCGGTTATGATGGCCCTAATCCCGTTTTCATAGGTATATATGTTTTTCTCTATTGGTCGTTTTTATTTCTGGTTCATAAAAATCTCAAACAAAAACCATACAAAATGTTCTCAATTTCTGAATTATATCCGATTGAATAATTCGAGAGAACCACCGAATTGATTCGATCTGAAAGTGTTTACACGCTTTTCAGAGATTCATATATTATCCGGTTGTGTTCGTTGATTCTATATATCCCATGCACTAAGTAGAACCCATATTATGTTTATATGTTGAGTTTAGTGGGTTTTAGGTCGTAACCACCTTACCGATTATTTATATATATAGTATTGATGTATTTTGTTGTTGACTACATGTTCGAGGTTCAAGTTCACCGATACAAGCAAACTCAAACGAAACTAATCTCGATCATAAAAAAGTTAACATGGCGCCTCACAAAAGTTTATGACACCAACTTAACGTTTGACTTTTGAATATAGTTGGTGAAAAGATTCTTAAACCGAAAATACTTCAAATCAAGATTTCTTTGAATAGAAGCAATCAGATTTATAAGAACAAATTTCCAATTCAACTTACATAAGCAATTCCTTTACAAGAATAAATTTCCATATCAATCACAAATTTAAAACCTATGTGCTTGCATAGTGGATAATATATAATTATATATGATATCATTTTTCACACTTCTAAGAAAAACACGATCAAATATCAATTAAGTGACAAGAAATAGCTCTTGTATAAAACTAGTTAGAAAACCACGCGTTGCCGCGGGGTGTTTTCCGAATAAGAAAAGTGTAATAACGGCCGGTAGCTACTTAACGTCAATTTAGTGACTAAGGACTAACTTTGCAATGGACGTATAACATGAAGGACCAATCATGTAAACTATGCGAGGACTAAATATGCAACGAACTTTTGAAATGAAGGACCAATTTGGTATGGATTTTTAAAGAAAATGTTAAAGATAACGGCCGTTAGCTAACAGCCGTTAAATATCTAACGACAGTTAGTCCCGACCCGCCCAAACCCGCCCCGCCCCGCCCAAACCCGACCCGGGCTAAATGGTTTCTACAGTGTTTTGCATGGGTGGGGTTGCCATAAAGGCTCCCAACAAATGTATATATGTATAATGTTTGATACTACGTATAAACTTTCTCATGTCAATGGTCTATATATATGGCAAGGATCATTTAAGAGCGTTTAGTGCTTACCGTTTAAACTCAATAACTTGTTGCTAAACCAGGACGATGTTTTTGAGGTTGATAAGACAACTTGGCAGTTGACAAATGATGTGGGAAATATTGTTAACGACAGTGATAGTGACGAAGTTGAGAATGTGTTTGACAGGAAAAGAATACGTCTATAGGAGGAAAAATGCGCAAGGAAAAAGGTGGGGGCATCTCCCAGGAACATATCGCTGATACAAGGAAATAGGTAGGAGCGGCTCCTAGGAGGATGGGTATTTGGTTGAGTAAGAATATGGACTTTGACCTCCTCACGAAGGAAGATGGGAAGAGTATTTTGCGTGATCTACAGGAGAGTGATGATGATGATGATACTGATCTACTGTAGCACTTGGATAGTTTTTTATTCTAGTTTGTGTATGTAGTTAATGTGGTCGTTTTGTGGCATGTAACAAATGATCTAGTTGTTGTTCAAGCTGTTGCTTGAAGTTGATGTGGTATTTTAGCCACATTCCATTATATTTAAATTTTTTTGGTGTATTATATGTTACCAGGGAAACCCTTTAAAAAAATTAAAATAAAAACGAGCGCTTATCTTTTGTAAACAATACTGAAGATGCATTTAGCGTTAGTGTTTAACTATATTGTCATATACATCCTTGTAGTTAGCCAATTGTAATACAATACATCTTTAGTCGATAAGTTGACACACATTTACATCCATCCGTTAGTAAAGTCGGTCATCATACATTCCGGAGGACTAACGATGTAAATTATTTCCCCGTTATCTTCTAACGCGAGAGAAAATATTTGCATCGTTAGTCATCAGGAATGTATAATGTCTAACACGAGAGAAAATATTTGCATCGTTAGTCCTCAGGAATGTATAATGTCTAACGTTATTTATTTATTTATTTGTGAAATCAACTAAAAAGGGAAGCAGGGATCGAACTCGGGTCTCCCTCATAAAACAACGCCTCAACCATTGGACTAATCATCCAGTGGTGTAAATATACCAACTCAATTTTCTTTTAACCATTTTCTTTTCGTGTTTATAGCATATCAACCGGTTTAAGTTTGGGTCAGCCGGTTCATGGTAAATGAGCAGGTTCTTGGGGCGGGGCCAGATCTGTTGGAATCGTTTTTTCATGCTCTTTCTTCTGGTATCATTGGGATTCATTTGGACATCGATAAAAATAAATGCGTGATGGATACTTGTCTGAAATTTCACCTTTTTGCTCCGTTTTCAATTCTTCATACCTACAAAGTAAAATACTCGTTCGAAAATCATTATTCTACTTTGTAAATATGAAGAATTGAAAATAGAGCAAAAACGTGAAATTTCGGACAAGTATCGATCACGTATATATTTTTTATCGAAATCCATATGTACCCCGAGGATACCAGAAGACAGAGAACGAAAAAACGAGTCCAACGGATCCTCGGAGATTCATTTGGAATTCGATAACAATATATACGTTATCAATACTTGTCTGAAATTTCACATTTTTGCTCCGTTTTCAGTTCTTTGTACCTACAAAGTAAAATAACGACTTTTCAGACAAGTATTTTATTTTGTCGGTATGAAGAATTGAAAGCGGAGTAAAAACGTGAAAATTCGGACAAGTACGATCACGTATACATTTTTATCAAAGTCAAGATAAAGTCTAAATGAATCCCCGATGATGCTAAAAGAAAGAGGACGAAAAAACGAGTTCAAGAGATCTGGCCCCGCCCAAGAACCGGCTGACCCAAACTTAAACCAGTTTAGATGTTATAAACCCTAACAGAAAATGGTTAAAACAAAATTGAGTTGGTATATTTACACCACTGAATGATTAGTCCATTGGTTGAGACGATGTTTTGTGAAGGAGGAGACCCGAGTTCGATCCCTGCTTCCCTTTTTAGTTTGTTCAATAAAAATAAAATTTAAACGTTAAACATTATACATCTTTGAGGACTAACGATGCAAATATTTTCTCTTGCGTTAGAAGATAACGGATAACTAATTTGCACTGTTAGTCCTCAGGAAATAAAATTTAAACGTTAAACATTATACATCTTTGAGGACTAACGATGCAAATATTTTCTCTTGCGTTAGAAGATAACGGATAACTAATTTGCACTGTTAGTCCTCAGGAATGTATGATGACTGACTTTACTAACGGCGAGATGTATGGTGGTTGACTTTACTAACGGAGGGATGTAAATGTACCAACTTATCGACCAGAAATGTATGGTGTTACAATTGGAAATCACAAGAATTTATTTTGAACTTTTATCATGTACAATTATTCTATCAAACACTAGCTTTTGCAAAATAAAACAACTATGTATAATTATTCTATCTAACACTTTTGCAAATAATACAACTATTAATAACTATTAATGCTGGATTTGACTGGTATACCCTAACTGTTAGCTAGATGTAAGAAGGAGCAACACCAAGCCGATAGCACATGCTATTATACAAAATAAAAACTTAACTATCAAAAACAGACATGTATACAGATGTATAATTTAGAAAAAAAAAAAATGCTAGATAAATAGTTATATAGTTTGGGGTGGTGAGAAAAACTCACTGAAAAACCTTATCCAACACTAGTAGTGTGGGAATTGGATGAATAGATGGCCTTAAATTAGACCAAAATTGAAAACGAATATCCTCCACCCAAAACACCCATACCCCTATCTCATATTCAAAGGCCAATCCACTTTCTGGCCTTTTTCTTTCTATATTATAATTCCCATATATATATTTATTTATATATAAATAACATTTTTTGTACACATTTTACAAGTTTCACTTTTCTCCTTCATTTCAAACAACTTTTCCAGGCAAATTCTCCGGTAACTTAGCTTACTTATCTCCTCCTACATTCTTTACTATGTCAACTTTGTGTCATTCTGTGTGTCTCTTTGTAACCAGAATGTAGTAACTGCTTTTTTTGCATTATCTTAGTTCATATTATCATATATTGTGTCATTGTGTTTGTATCACCAAGGTGGCCTAGTGGTCATGCACACAAGAGGTTACGAGTTTAAACCTCGCTAGATACACATCTCGAGAAACGGACTAGTTAAACTTCGTATGTTTACATGTTTATATAGTACGTACTTTATAAGTTGATTTGATGTTTACATGTTGATCAATGATGATCATATTCATTAGTGATATAGGTTTCTAGTTTTTGATCTGTTTTTTAGTTTGTTGTTATGTGATTAAATGATTGATTAGTTGTTGTTGTTACTAGTAAATCACACCTAAATTGTTGGAATTATTTTCATTTGTTAGCTTTCTGTTGGCAGCAGGCCCATGGCAAAGCTATTTGTTTGTCTTTTTTTTTTCTTTTCATGTGAAATGACCAAAATGCCCTTCTATCAATCGCAAATTTGCAACATGTGTCCATCATGCAGAAGGACTCACTTTTTCGCTCACCGGTGAATGATCGACATGTAGCAGTAGGAGGATAAGCAGAAGGATGTAGTATTTTTCGACTCATATTAGTTGACCTAGTATTTTTCTGACTTGTTTTTTCATGTGATGAAGCGGAAAAGACCAAATTGCCCTTGTATACTTGTCAATGAAACATGTTAGTTGATCATATAATATAATTAGATTGCATCATGAAGCATCTAATTTTATTTTATGTTGCCTTTTGAATCTGATACTCAATCATGGCTAATTAAATATTGTTATTACTAGAATAAAGTTTATAAAAAGAGGGCTAAAGTTGGTCTTAAATTAAGTTACATAAAGTTTTAAGGAAACTAATACCAAGAGTTTTGGAATAAAAAGCTTTATAAAGTAGGTCTTAAATAAATGTAACAAAAGTTTATGTATTTCATTAAATTTATTAAAGGTACTAGAATTGCTTAGTTGTGGTTTAGGGACCATATTAGAAAAATACAAAGCTAAACTTTTCATGGGTGGATTTACATAGTTCTTTAGCTTGAGTTTTATGTTATCTTTTAGAGTAATAAAATAAAATAAAATATTACTACTCGTCAGGCGTTAGTCTGATGCATCCCTGAAAATGAACTAGTTCCGATATGTAAACATATACCACGGTTAGTAATTTGGGCTTAAAGAATGGTGTTTTACTTTGATCATAGAATTTACGCTTAAGAATTGATATTTTTGAGGTATATAGATGGTGAATGACATTTATCAAAGAGACCAACTACGCACATCATTGTGATTTGTGATTATGATATATTGTGATGTTTCATGTTGTTCCCTAAACGAGGTTAAGTTGACGCTGTTCAGTCAACCTCATTGTTGACTTTAGTCTTCTTTAATGATATTGTTTGATTGTGTTCAATGGTATGTTTAGGTGAAAATGGCGCAATGTTTGGCTCCTTCAGTGCAATGGCAGATGAGATCAACAAAGAATGCCATGGAAACAACCTCCATGTCATCCAAAATGTTCAACTCGTTGTCCATGAAGCAAAGCAAGAAAGGAGCACTCAAAAGCGCTACCAAATTTAGAATATGTGCTTCAGCTGGAACCATCAACAGGGTGGAAGACCTACTAAACTTGGATGTCACTCCTTACACCGACAAGATCATTGCTGAATACATTTGGTAAAAATACTCTTCCTTTTGAGTTTTCGCTGAAATAAAAGATTTTATATTCACTCGACTATTTTACATGACTTTTTAAACAGGATTGGAGGTGCCGGAACAGATGTCCGCAGCAAATCAAGGGTATGCTTGCTTTTAGTGATCTGATCATCTTCAATAATCATCTATTCTGTTGTTAAAATAGAAAGTCAAATAATATTTAATCCCATCTTTTTTAGACTCTCTCAAAACCAGTTGAGCATCCTTCTGAGCTTCCAAAGTGGAACTATGATGGATCAAGTACCGGACAAGCACCAGGAGAAGACAGTGAAGTTATCCTATAGTAAGTCTTATCTGTTATATAATCATAATTTTAACTTTTTTGGTGAATTAACTGTGGTTAAAATTCTAAATTTACAGCCCCCAAGCGATCTTTAAGGATCCCTTCCGTGGAGGCAACAACATTTTGGTGAGTATTACGTTGGTGAAATTTAGTAAAATATCTTATATATAATCTGCAAAGTAAATGTAACTACAGATTAACTTAACTTTGTTCCGTATTTTTTTGAAAGGTCATCTGTGATACATACACACCACAAGGCGTGCCTATCCCTACAAACAAACGTGCTAAGGCTGCTGAGATCTTCGCTGATCCTAAAGTTGTAGCACAAGTCCCCTGGTAAGTTATTTTACTAGAACTACTATGATTTTCTTCATGCAACAAAACCTTTGAATTTTATAATTGATATCGATTTCTCGAAATCTCTAAAGAATTTAATCACCACATCAAACTTTTTGTAACACATTATACAAACTGGAAATAGTTGCTGTTAGATCCATATCAAAAGTATAGACCATAGTTGAAGAACTGATACATCTGTTCGATCAAATCTTATTATAGGTTTGGAATTGAGCAAGAGTACACTTTGATGCAACAAGATGTAAACTGGCCTTTGGGTTGGCCTGTTGGAGGTTACCCTGGTCCTCAGGTACTAATCGTTATTTCTCTTGTAAACTTGTACTATTCTAAAAAATGGACAGAAAAGTGTTTGCTGCCCAACTTGGCTCGTTTCAACTTGTACTAAAATGACCTGTCGCAACCTGACCCCATTTCAACCTGTTACATAATCCACACATCTTTCCTCCAATCTAATTATATATATATTTTTTTGAAACTGTAGGGTCCATACTACTGTGGTGCTGGAGCAGATAAGTCATTCGGAAGAGACATTTCTGATGCACATTACAAGGCTTGCTTGTATGCTGGAATTAACATCAGTGGAACCAATGGAGAAGTTATGCCCGGACAGGTTTTCTTCGACTCCTTTTTCATATTTTTCTTATGAATTATATAAAGAAATATCTTGACAGCAATTGTGTTTCACAGTGGGAATTCCAAGTCGGTCCCAGTGTGGGAATTGAAGCTGGAGACCATATCTGGTGTGCTAGATACCTCCTTGAGGTGAATCATCTACCAAAATTTACACAACGATGTGTTCTATTCAAATATTATATTGCGATCATAATCTAAACCAAGCTTGTTACTTGTTTTTTTATCTTAACAGAGAATTACCGAACAAGCTGGAGTTGTCCTCACACTTGACCCTAAGCCGATTGATGTAATTAAAATCTTGCTTCATGACTACTTTTGAGGTGGCAATTTCGACCCATTTACTGAATGGGTCGATTCGGGTTATATTATATCTTTAACGAGTCAAATCGGTATAATGAAAAAGTAGCTTAAACAGAAAAAAAATCAAACGTGTCGAAAGGGTTAAAAGTCGCCTGAGCATGTTTGAGAAGTTTGATTATCATATAAATAATATGATTTTTGTAATAATCCGACACTAGTTATTTAGAAAAACCGGGTCAACCCAATACAACTTCTACCAAAACTTACCCGTTTGACTCCAACTTGTCTAACCCGTCCACTTTGCCACCTCTGTATTATATTTATACACATAATGTGAAAAATTGTTCTGGTTACAATTGACAGGGTGACTGGAACGGAGCAGGGTGCCACACTAACTACAGGTACTAAGAGTAAACAATAGTAGATCTGTGCATGTTTTCCAACACTCAAATGTTTGCGAAAGTTGCTAATATTTTTTTTTTTTTTTCCCCTCAATTTGCAGTACATTAGCCATGAGAGAAGAAGGTGGTTTTGAAGTGATTAAGAAGGCAATTCTGAACCTTTCGCTTCGCCACACAGAACACATCAGTGCTTACGGAGAAGGAAATGAAAGAAGATTGACAGGGAAACACGAGACTGCCAGCATCAACACATTTTCATGGGTATATAAAACATATTAAAATTTTGTAATAAGATAGCCCAAGAAAAAAAAAAAAATATCGTTTTTAGAAGTTTTCTCAACCTGTCTTCATTGCAATTGGTTACCTTACAGGGTGTAGCTAACCGTGGTTGCTCAATCCGTGTGGGACGTGACACCGAGAAGGCAGGCAAAGGTATCACTATCTGAACCATCTTCACCCTAAAGTCTTAACCCATAATCTTCCTCCTTAATTTGGACTTTTGAGGTCAAATGGTTTCTTCACTCTGCTGACTTTAAAATGGGTCGGTTCAGGTTTGGAAAAACCCCCCGAACATATTTTTGTAGCCGTGAAGGAGTTGCACGACCCTACTTTTCACATATGCTTCTTAAGCTTCTGTTTTTCACGGTTCTTGTTAATTATGTGCAGGTTACTTGGAAGACAGGCGTCCAGCATCAAACATGGACCCATACACCGTGACTGGATTACTTGCCGAAACCACAATCTTGTGGGAGCCTACTCTTGAAGCTGAAGCACTTGCTGCCCAGAAGTTGGCATTGAACGTGTAGACTCTCCATCAAGCAACCTTTATAAATCGAAGAACACATCAACACACGAACAATCATCATTGCTCTTCGATAGCTCGGTTTTCTGTTTCTAGTTTGATTTCTTGAAGATCTTGTAGATAAATTTCCCAAAAAGTGACCACTGCTTCATATTGAAAGATATTTTTAGCAATTGGGTGTTTTTTCAAACGATTATTGGACAGTTTCTGCACATTTTGATGTGTGCGTAAGTGCTCTTGGTCTAGTCCGAGCAGGCTTTATTTTCTCTTTTTGAAATGAAGAAAAGCACCTTCAAGTTTTGAGGGTATTTTCTCTGCATCAGATTATCATCATAAATTATCAATAACGGCTTCTTCGGACTAGCTTGTGTTTCTTAAATTGATTTTTCATCATTCTTTTTCTCTTGAATATACGGTTTATATAAACAAGTAAACAATTGTCATATGCATGAAGTACCCAAAACCTGAAAACCTGCAAACTGCATGGGGAGTAGTATATTTGTTTGTGTATGTAAAAATATAAGTATTGTAAAAGAAAAGGTAGAATAATTGTAGAAAAAAATATTTGAAATGGTCACGTGCACGGCATGCACGATAAGAGAGTGTATGCAAGATGATGATGGTTTGAATTAAAAGCGTCACTAGAAAGTACTATCGGGGTAATCAAAATGTCGAATCTATAGTGCCAACGATACTTATTTCTCAATCAGGTAAGTAAACCATCATATCGACATTGTAAAAACGGTGTCTACGATATCAAGCGATAGACATTTTCCCAATAATTTCATCGTTTGCCTAACTGACCCCACGATAGACCACACAGTAGACTAACTCTACTATGGCTGTCGATATCAACGAGATACATCGATATAGTATTCAGAAGTGTTAGACATTTGATTTACCTCATTGAGATTATTGTGTTAAAAGTTAAAATAGAAAGGGTTAAGTGATTATCGATTGTTATTGGTATTTTTTATCCCCTTTATTTTATATCTTTTGTTAAAAATAGATTTGGTTTAGAAGGATGAACTTCATCATAAAATGTAATCTGGATATGACATAAGATAATATCATTATAAGCACAAAATTACAAAAGGAAACAACCTAAAATCTCGATATAAAACAACCTAAAATCTTGATATAAAATTACGGAAACTAGTCTAACAACTTTTCCATCCTCTTCATCTTATATTTTCTTCATAGTATGGCTATGTTTGGCGCGGAGCTTTTTGGGGTAATGAGCGGTGAGAATGAGCTTTTTTATTTTTGATGTTTGTTTGGCATGAGAGCTGTGGGCTTTGCTATTTTTTAGGAAAACTCATTTTCCCAATGCTTCTTTATGAAGCTGTAAGCTTTTTTGGCTACTGCTCACAGCTCACAGCTACTGCTCACTGCTACTGCTCAATGCTACTGCTCACAGCTACTTTTGCCAAACATAGCCTATGAGAAATATTTGCACAAAATCTTATTCTCATGCGGCTTTAGCTTTTCAAACCAATGCCACCAAGGATTAAAGAAGCTTTGACACATAGTCCTCATCACCAAGAAGTGATGCTCAAGTTCTCATGAAGCATATGCAATCGCGCCTGAGATTAAAGCTCAAATTAGGAAGATAAAAGAGGACAAAGATTACCGATTCGATCATCTACCGTCGTGAAGTGATAGAGACTTATGCTGAAAACATTGTGTAGCGTTGAAAGACACGGGGCTCATGTATAGATGAAAAATACAAATGTTAGGCATGGAGTATTGAGGGAAGTAAGGTTAGTGTTGAATATATATTGAGATGGAAATTCAGTGCCACGTGATACTCATGTGACAACATCAAATTTTGAATGTTTATCATCAACATCGCAATATATTGCATGTGTAACGAGATTGACGTAAATGACATGATAGTTTACTAAGACACCATAGCAACCGGATAGAAAAAGCTGTCAAATATTATCATGTTGTAGCCATAGCGGAAAGTCGCCAAGGTTTCGCAAAAGTTCGTGGGTTATCGATTTCATTTTGAGTTTATTGAAATACATCTCGAAACAATGTTGAAATCGATATCAAATTAAAGAGGAAATTATTTTTGATTGAATGATGTGGTTTTTAGAATGTAAAACATAACATAAGACTACCCACAATAAGCACAAAACGATCGATCGATCTCTATCAATCGTCCTTGTTATGGTTGATCAATCGATTGGAAGGTTTGAGAGATCAAGGTCGTGTAAGGCTGTAAGCGATCTAGATTGCCAATTTCGTCCTCGTGTCTTTTTTTCCCCTCAATATTTGTGTTTTGTGTTTATTGTGTTTTGTTTTTTAAACATTAAAGTGAAAACAAATTAAACAAGTTAAAACACGAATTACATTAAACATTAAAGTAAAAACACGAATTACATAGTACAATTAATACAAACTACGATACTGTAATGAAAATAAAGCTACAAATCTTTTATATTATAAAACAAAACCCCAAGTGGGGACTTTTCTATTTCAAAAAAACTAAACCATACCTTATTTAGTAATAATATTATTTAAAAAAAAGATTATTTTCTTAATAGGTAACATTTTATATTTATCCATAACACAAGTAGAAGATAAATACAAAAAATATAGATAAGATGTAATTAACAATAGGATTAAAATTTTTAAATAATTATCTTTAATAATAAAAAACTATAATTAAACATCATAAATCAAACAAAATAAATATTAAATTATTTGTTTTTTAATAAATAAAAATATATGATTCAAAATTTCAAAAAAAAAACCCGCGCGTGCCCGGGCATTATAACTAGTTACAATGAAAAGTCTGAGTTATAACCCTCCTCACTCGAAGACTATGCATCCCTAAACTCGGCATTATTATACACTGCTTCCATAATGTCAAACCAGTTCTTCCTAAGATATTCTGCATCCCTTTCTTCCTGCTCCCTACAAGCAGCTTCCTCACGTGCTTCGTTTTCTTGTATCTCTCTCAGTATTGCCTCATCCTGCTCAAGTTCTCGGAGATATTCCTCAATAAAATTAAACGGATTGTTTTGGTGTTCCACCGGTGGAGTGTTAACCGGTTCATTTTCTGGTTGGAATACCGGAAAGATATCTTCCGGTGGAGTGTTATAAACTTCATTTTCCGTTAGGTTGGAGCTGGGGATTTGTTGTGAGAAGTCGTGTGAACTGGGGAATTGTTGGGAGAAGTCTTTGCGAGACATTGTTGAGAATTTGTGTGTGTGATAAACAACTCCGGTGGAGTTGTATATATAGGCAGTTTTGAATTTGAATTTGAATAAACCCCACTGCAATTTGAAATAAAATAATCCCGCTTATATTTGAATTTGATTATCCCGCTCGAACTATACCCATTTAATTTGAAATTAAATTATTAAATTGAGTAGGGTTGGTTTTGAAAATATAAAAAGAGTTTTTTTTGAAGAAAAAAAATGAATACCGCCCTTACTGTGGCACACAGGCACATGTAGATTGCCGGAGAGAGAAAGTTGACGTGGCAAAAAAAAATAAAAAAAATTGAGAGGAATTGACCATCCTTATTGTGTTTAGCCTAGTTAAAGAATAAAGATTTCGTGGCGATTGACGGTAGAAAATAAAGTAAAAACAGTTTTCATCAAATTTCCCATCACAAATAAGTCAAATTTCTACCTAGGCCACTAAACTTGACATTTTTACACCAAATTTTGATCATCTTTGAGTCTTCTCAAATGGCTCTTATTCACACACCCTTCACCCAACCCAAAACCCTGTAACCAACCAGTCCTCCACCCAAATGAACATCACCACACTCTCCCAAACGCACCCAAACACCCTTATCTTCATTCATCACCAGAATCCAAACACCCCCAAATTCACCCATTCATCCCTTCACTACCCTCACAAAACCCATTTCAAAACAACCCTTATCAAATGCACCAGTGACAAAAATGAACCACAAAAATGGGAGAAAATGATACCAAAGAATGTGATATCAGCTGAGAAGATACTGAGGTCAATTGCAGGGGCAACTTCTGGGCCTATTTGTCAGTTTATAGCTAAGCCTGAGACTTTCTTGCATCAAGTTGATCCAAGAATTAAGTTGGTATCATTCTTTTTTGTGTTTTTTTGGATGTTTGTGGAATTTGGTTAATGGGTTCTTGTAAAGTTTGTATCTTGGTTGAAAAAAAAATGCAAATGAGAGTAATTGGGTTAATGGGTTTGTGTCTTGTTTGGAAATTGTGGGGTGTAAAAGCTCGAAATGAGCCGAGCGTAGTTTGAGGCTAATTTAATAAAGGAGCTCGATTAGGCTTGCGAGCCTAAACAAGCATTAGAAATATATACTTTTATATATATTGTGTATCACAACAATACCGGGTCCTGCCGGGCGGGGTATGGGGGAGTTAGGATGTAGACAGTCACGCCCCTATGGCCCAGGGTAAAGGGAGTGCTTCAACAAAGGCCCCCGGGCTCCGGCATATGTAAATGAGCTTATCACAAATAAACGAGCTTGAGCTTAGTGTGCTTAACAAGCCGTTATTTCATTTAGGCTCATAAAAATGAGTCCGGCTCGGCTCGTTTCCACCCCTATTTTTCAATCATTGAAATATAATGCGAATTGGTAATTTGTTGTCCTTTTTATGTCGTAAATTTGTGGAATTGGGTTCATGGGTTTGTGTAAAGTTTGTATCTTGTTTGGAATTTTGGGGATTTTGAATGATTGGAATGTGATGCAAGTTAGATGAAATGCAAGAGTAGTGGGGTGTAAATTGATTGAGTGGGTTGTATTATTTTGATGAATTAGTTTGATACGTTTCAGGTATCGAGTATTTGTGCTTAAATATTATTTATGGTTTTGATAGAATAGTTTAGTGTATGGTAAGTTAGGGTCTCTATGAATGATTGGAGAGACATTAGTAGCTCAATTTAATGCATACTTTGAAATGTCAATGTGTAGTGTTAAGTGAATGGTCTGTATAAAAAAAAAAGGATGAGGTTTTTCTATTAGGTTACTTGGGGAGAGCGGGTCTTTTGACTCATATGTATTTGACCTAACCGGGGTATCCTTGTGACCATTTCTGACCCTTTCCTTAGCCATCCCAAATGTGTACCTACTACCTAGTGAAGATTGAACCTTAGACGTCTCGTGAGGACATAGGTGCCTGACCACTAGGCCACTTTTGGTGTTGCTTAGTGGATGGTTTCAATATTGTGAAATTATTGATTATAGTAGAGATTACTTGAGCTAACATTGGCGTTAGAAGGTAAGCTAATTCTATGTCATTTCCGTGTTCTCAGCTATAAAAAGATACTTTGAACAACTGACCGGTATTTTGGCTCTAGTCGCTAATATTTACAAGCCTATGAGTGTATCAAATAAACCATAGAGGGCATGCTTCATTAGCAACATTTTAAAGATCTGTATTAGTTTCCCTACTTTATATATAATACCTATTACGTGTCATCAATTTCATGAAGCAATGCAACTTGACCTTTTCAATTGATAGTTGTAATTGTTTAGTTTCATTACTTTGAGCAGTGTACGTATTCATGTGTAACATTCTATACTTCTCATTTGCTCAGGCATGGCTTCTGGTCTTAGTTGTTTTACCAGCAAGGTCCCATATATACATGCGTTTTGGATTAATCACATTTCTTGGTATATTATCGGTGTGGATACTCCCAAGACAAGTTTGGACGGTATGCATCACCATGTTTTTTATGGCTAATTTTCTTTCTTTACGAGTTCTCTTTTTGAAGATAATAGTTTGCTAATGCAGGGGAACTCCCAAATACTGTTTGTAGGATCAATTGGGAAGAGTTGCCCTACTATCCGGGGTTTTGTTTTTAATGTTGGGGCTTGGTGCAGATACTCTTCCTATGGTGGTTCAATCAAGAACTCCACCGCCTTCAATGATGGGGTTGCCGAGTATTCCACCATCTTATGATGGTTATTCGTATCTACTGTTTAAATTAGGACCGTTGCAGCTTACAAGAAAAGGCTTATCTTTGGCTAGCACATCTGCTTGCTTAACGTTCACCGTAAGTTTATTCTTACTTTAAATAATTCAATTCTTATGTTTTAGTTAGATATTCATAGACACGAGTTTGTTAGGATTATAATTTGACTAGCATGACGAACCATCGACAAGAGGCGCTGTTCACTTGGTCCAATTGTTGGTGTCTGTTTAAATTTGTGCTTTAAAGCTAATTATGTGATCTCGAATAATCTAAACCAAATAATCAACTGTGACAAAGCCTGCTGCGTGATATAATGTTTGCCTGTCCTTAACTAAGTTGATGATCAATATCAGAATCATTTTATCCAAACTATAAAAGCTGATTATTGCAATAACTCACATCCGAAGACCTTCTGAAATGAAAATGGTCATTTTTTTGTAGGTTTTTCAAAGTGCAAGTCTATGCTTGACGACTACTACACCGGAACAACTTGCGTTTGGTCTACAATGGTTTATGAAGCCTTTCAAGTACATTGGTGTTCCCGTTGATGAAGTTATTCTTACTCTTCTACTATCGTTAAGATTTATCAACCTAGTCTTTGATGAGGTGAGCTGGATTTAGTTGTTTATCTTCTTTTTTTCTAATCTGAATAATAAACTCTTAGCGGCTTAGTGTTATATGTACTCATTTTAGGTCCGGATTGTGGCACTGGGGATTGTATCTCGGAGGATTAATTGGCAACAGTTGGCTACAATGGAGACGGTTGAAGGTAAATCTAAAACTCATATATATTATCTGCATATTGATCTTTGATTAAAAAGCAATATCTTTAATGTGTATCCCGTGAAATTGCAGTATTCTTTACGTACATCCGCCGTATCTTCAAAAATATATTTAATCACGCAGAGCAGATAACCCAGGTTTGAAATATTTTTCTTGACTTGTATCTTCGTCATTATTTTGATAATTCGATCAATAGCTGGACATATCAAAATGCATTATATTGACTCGGGTAGAATGGATAGTATATACTTACGGGGTGTTTTGGATTACTTATTCCAAACTGCTTATCTGCTTAAAAATAAACCTGCTTATTTTTAGCTCTTATCTGCTCTAAAATGAACAGATAAGCAGTTTCATCCAATCACTCAAAGCTGCATATATGCTTAAATGATAACCATAGAACACTTAATAAGCAGTCCCAAACACTCTCTAAATATCTGTTGTGCGATTTTACAGGCAATGACTGTGAGAGGGTTCAGGGGTGACAGCAGCTCCCACAAGATTTACTTCTCATCGGCTTCTTCTGCAGCAGTCGCAAATATTGTATCTGTTATGACACTTGTTGGACTTATAGGTGCTGCCGCTTTGTCCGAGTACATTCTTGTCTGAGGCTATACGTCACTATATTAGTTATAATCAAGTCATTCTTGTTTCAGTTATGACGGTGAAAATTCATTTTAGGAATATTAACCCATTTTGGTTTAGGAGTATAGTCATTTCTCCATTTTGAATCAAACATTGGTAGACTGAATGTACTTTATATCCATCTGACTAAAGTAAGAGCCTTGTGAAAATTACACAAGACGAATGGTTATAGCAACTTAGCAAGCGCTCCTTAATTATGGTATAAGCAAATAGCGTTTACTCTTTTACTGTTGCTACCTGTTTCAGCTATTAATACACTTTTATCCCCTTTGAATTATAACTACATTTTGAGGGTTGAATGTTGATTTTAGACACCTGTTACGTTAGTTTAGGACAGGACTGCAATAAATTGACAGACCATGGGGTCTTATTATTTTATATCTAAGCTTGTGTGACAGTTATGTTGGTTGCAGCGGATGGAAATGTTCTTCACAAGCCAGTCGACTATTGTCACGCATGTTTAAGCATTAAAATTACGCGTGCGTATAGGCTTCTCAATCAAATTCAAAGAAATTATGTAGTCAAAAAAACACTTTTTTAATTTCTTGTATGAAATGAATGCATCAACAAGTCAACTTTAACTAGCTATCTAATTTTGTACGCCACTTGTACCTTTGAATCTTCCATTTGAAAACGCGCAACTTTGATCGGATAAGTTTGAAATATGAGTTTGCAATACCAAATATTTCAATGAATCGAGGAGTTCGATAGTTAAACGCAAGGCTCCGCTTGAGTACACAGAGTTACAGAAATCCATCAATAGCTCACACCTGAAAATCTAACCATTATTACAACTTACAACCTACAACAAATCTAACCATCTTAAACGCGCCATAAACAGCGACTCAGTCCCTAACGTTTTATATTTCTATCTACCAAACATGACATAAACAGCGATGCAGTCCCCAACGTTTTATATTTCTATTTACCAAACGCGCCATAAACAGCGATGCAGTCCCTAACGTATTCATATTGTTACTTAAAAGTGATGCAGTCCCTAATGTATTCATATTATTGTAAATGAAAGTAACTACGAACACGGACAGCCAACCCATTCTCTGAGAAGATTCACAAGAAGCAATTGTGTTAAACTAAAAATGTTCAAGTTTTATTTAATAAAGATAAAAATAGGAAAGAACAATCATTAATCAAGAAAATCAACAACCTGATTAGAAAAACTCAAACTCTAATCTTTTTCCAAACCTGAAATTGACAAGTTACAGTAACACAATTGCTGTAAATACCAAAACTAACGAAATGTGCACCGCATGATCCAGCCGAGAAGTAAATAAAAGGCTTGTTCGGACAAAAGAAAGGGGTTGAAATTGCAAATGAGATGCTGCTAGCAACACCGATCATTTCCCTTTAGAAGTACTCCGTATTGTAATTCTCGATAAAAGAAATACAACATCAAGTGCTAGGATACGACATTGAAGCAGATTATTAGCATAATATGCGTGATCACACAAAACAGACCCGCGAACAATTCAAGTAAATAAAGAAACACACAGGATTTACATGATTAGACCCTTCCTGGCCGCAATTATGTCCCATAGCGACAATCAGCCTCTGTGACTTAAACAAACCCAATACATCTCATGCATACATCCTCGCACAATTATAACAATCTCACTGTTGTCCTAGACGGGACTTGAACTCACAACCGAGGACATAACTATCTCACGGATACCACTAAGGTCAATGGGTCTTTAGTCATCTTATGCACATATAAACACGAAAACTAATACAATCATAAGATTCAAAATTCATAGAGATGCACATAAAGAAAAAACAGAATCAAGAGAAACAAGTTTTTTGCCATTAAGATAACCAGTTTTGTACAAAATGTGCTCACACAATTATTGTACCTTAAAACAATCATAGAAAAATATGAACCCCCCTCTTAACATTTTCGCGATATCGCAATAATCAGATTCCATAAACAACGTTGGTATACTTATCTTTAATCCATCTAAAACTCTTCCTAAACCCTCCTTTAAGTTTCCCTTCAACACTAAAAACTTTATAACCAGCAACTCTTTTCTTCCTTTGAAACTCTGGGTCACTACTAAACCTCCATGATTTCGACATCGACCCATTAGTCGACTTGCCTTTTTTCAGCTTGAAATCATTCTTACTACTTGCAACAACTATATCCATATTTGTTTTGTAAGAAACACTGTATGATCTAAAGTCACGAGGAGGGTGATCAAGTTCATATTTATTAGTATCATTGTTGTATGTGTCTAGCTGCATGTTGTTAGAGTTTGTGTAGCTGTAAGAGGTTGATCTGTAATGGGTCATTTTGGGAAAATGGTGGTTTTGAAATGGGTTGGATTGAGGAGAAGTGATATTAAAGAGAGGTGGCTGTGAACAAGTCGTATTGGGAGGCTTGTGAAAAAGTCAACACACGTACTAAATGTCTTAATTTTATGTTCCATATTCACACACATCAATGCTTTGATATTTGTTTTTGAATTTATTACTAGTATTGGGAACATGGTTTCTTGTTGTGTATGCTTTTTTATATTTTGTTTTGTAATCATTTACTTCCTCCGTCTCAAATTAATTGTCATGAGAGAGAAATTACAAAGTTTAATAAAAATGAGACCCCTATAAATCTCAACCACTAAATGAGAACATACCCTTAAAATATTCTCTAGTTTTTACTTAAAAAAGAAAGTGGACAATTTTTTTGAGACATCCCAAAAAGGAAATGTGGACAATAAATTTGAGACGGAGGGAGTAACATTTTTTGAAATAGATTTGGTCAATTGTTTATGTGCACTTCTTGGTTAATAATAGCGTGATGGAAAGTTCGGTTGAAATTAAGGGCGGAGCCAGAAATTGAGTTAAGGGGGGCGTAATTACTTGTTAAATAATAGTAACATACAGTTAATTGATTGCTCAAACTCTCTTAGATTCTAAGAAGGGCTAGTTTAACTTGATTACATGTTATAATAGCAATGATAAGTTGTGCATTTCTTTTTGAATGTCTTGCTATTCTTTTATTTTCATCTAATAAACCTTTTTCTTTGGGGATTATATAGATGAAATTCTAGAGTCCAAACCTTAACTATTATTTAGATGAAAGTCCTAGAGTCCAAACTATACATAAATAATTATGTCACTAAGTGGTATTTCGTATTTTTTAAATTTCAAAAAGGTACGTAACAGATAAGATTCTAAATAGTACTCCGTACTTCAAAATTATATAATATAGTTTTTGGAGTTTTCATTTTTATAACATGCATTGTTGTGTCTTTAACCAAATCATTTTCAACAGCATATTTAAGATTGGGGCTAATATAGTCAATTTTTAAACTTAAAGGGCATAGACTAAAATGTACATCTAGATAAGGACACAAATGCATTAGTTTTTCTTTTGGCCAACAAGTAAACACGCATGTGGCCATTTTGTTCTTCAATTCATCCCCATAGAAACAAACCCAGACTGTGTTTTTCTAAACATTAAAATAGCTCTTTGTTCAAAACAAAAAATGGATGTCCTCCATCATAAACAAAACCTAATTTGATGCATTGGGCCGTCAATCGGTTCGCCCATGGCCAAGATTGAAGACTTTATGAAGTGTGGCCGGAAATCAAGCTACGGTAGCTAGGCTGTTGGGGGTGGCCGAGCACCTGCGTGCCACCCTACTGGCTCCGCCTCTGGTTGAAATCGATAAAATTAGAAAACTGAGTTGAGAATATCTAAGACTCGACAGTAATAAGGACGGCATTTTATATAAGCTTTTCACTCCTTCATCAAATCCATCACCAAACAATCGTATTAATGATCACCAAATCAATAACACAAATATACGTCATTTAAACAAAAACATATCACACAATACCATGTTTATAAATAGCGTAAGGCGTGGCGTGGTGGCAAGGTCAAGCCTCAAGCTTTAGCATGAGGTGTGGCGGCATGGCATTTTTAAGGCGTGAATTAAGGCGGCAAAAAGTATTTATAGATTTATATTATATTTCATTAATATATCATATTTCATATACATCGAGTTTACAAAAACTGTTATAAATAAGCAATAAAGTCAAGAAACTCTTTTTACATTTGTAATCTTCTTCAAATACTAATAAACCTCTATACGCCAAATACCAATAAACCTCAAATACGATGCCCAAATTTCAATTACTAGTAAATCCCCTAAACGTCTCAAATACTAGTACACCTTATCGCGCCTTATCGCACCTCATCTCATGCCAATCCTTAAGACGATGCCTTAGTCTATTGTGTGGCATGGAGGTGACGCCTCGCGCCTTTGCGAGGCCTTTGCGGCGCCAAGGCACGCCTTTTAGAACACTGCACAATACACTCAGACCAAATGAATATAAAATAAAAAAATAAAATGAAAGATAAAAAAAAAAAAAATATAAAAAAATTAGGCCATCCAGGGAACCAAATATTGCAAAAGTTTGGTCTATAACGTGTCGGGGTGGGGGGAGGGGGAATAGTCGACAACGTGTTGTTGGGGGTTGCACGCGTGGTGATGCACCCTTATTATGCTTAGTCTTAGGGTGGTCCGATTCTCGGTCCATGATACATGAAATATCCTACTTAAGGTTATGCTTGGCCGTCTCATCTCGATAAATATTTCATTTTTGGTTTTGTTTGGTCATCTCATTTTGAATTGGTTTTAGTTTGATTCGGTCAAGAATTGGTTTTCACATGGTTTGGTTTGTAATTTAAAAGATTTAAAGTAGAACCAGACCAATACCAAACCTAACGTACATAGTGATTCTTGCTCAATTTTTTAATAAAAGAAATTCGGTTTTGATTCAGTCATCTATCAATTAAATCACGCAAAGACAAGTTTAGTCCCTTATCATGAAAGGGCAAACCAGCTACTTTCTCAGCTCACGACAATGCACATCTTTCTGGTTTGGACCACTGCACACTACGAAAATTAGCTATTTTTTTAACGTTACAACTTTAGGAACAAAATAACATCTAAAAACAAGCTAGAAGAAAACATGAAACAAAGATGAACCCTTATAAAAATTTCATAAATGAGTAAATGTGGTCATGTTGACATCATATATATTAGTGAGATATAAAGTTAGGTTCTATTTGTTCACATTGATAGTAGACAAAGACCATACGACACCTTCAAATTAAGATGATAATATTAAGACCCCTACCTACTATGCAAGAGTCGTGGAGTAATTTTTTTTTTTTTTTTTTTTTTTTTTTTAATATTTGTTTACGATGGCATGATGTTTAAAGTCGACGATTTAACTATTAAAATTCTGAGAGACCGTTTGCTGATATCTTATCTAAGACCACTTTCAATTTTTTTTTCCTTTTCAAAATTTTTTTTTGTTTTGAAAGTTCGGACATAAAATATATAAACTTGTTACCTTTTTATGATTCATAATTTTGTACTATTTCCCAAAAAAAAAAAAGTTGTGTTATTTAAAAGTATTCATGAAATGCCTTCAATATTCTAGGAAGAGAGTGTTTATCAACTTGCTTTTTTTGGTAAAAGGGGTCACCTTGGTAAAATATATTACACCAAAAAACGTTTAAGTACAACGGATGAGAGTGAATCTATCATCTCGGCCCATTACATGGGCAAAGAACAAGCACATAATGTGCAACAACCAAAATACTACATAAGAAAAACATTCCAATCTTATGACCTATCAAACAATATAACTACTTCCTACCAAGACCTCGGATCTTGATATCATACTGGTCACAAAACTCATCCAAGTGCCTTGGTAATCTTCAAGCTCGTAATCGCCGCCTGCTGATGCAAGATACTTTGCCATAGGGTTATCCGGCTCAAGAACCTCATCCTTATCACTGCCAGAACAAACCACATCCCCTACCTTAGAGAATGAGTTAACCACCTTTGTTGAAGAAATACATGGAGAAGAAGAAGAACTAGGCTTAGCATACGGAGAAGAAGAAGAACTAGGTTTCGAAGCCGCAGCGTGCTCCTTCTCTCTCAACTCACTCACAAGCAGCTCTTGTGAATCCTTACAAGTCTTTTGAGACCATCCACCTTAGCTTCCTTTTTATTACCCCGATAATCAACCTTTTTTAGAGGATGACCATCATCATCTACAAGAGTAGCATTCCCATCAATAATTAGTTTTTCAAGCATCCTAATTTTTTCAACATACCACTCTCATCAGTATCATCCATAGCAAGAGCATCAAATGGGTTTGATGTAGCAACTGCCGTTCCACTCGTACTTACCCCAACATTAATTTTCTCCTTATTAGCATTTGGTTTCTTCGACATTGCTACATACACCTGCTTACGCTTAGAAGGCCTAAAATTAACCCCTTTACCAACATCAATACCACGAAACGGCTGTTTTTACGGCATTTGAACCCCAACCTTTTTCCTTTTAGCCTTACGATGTTGTACCTCTCTGAAACAATCACCCGTCTTACTATGCCTTACGATGTTTATCAACTTGTTTGATTTGTACATTATGTTCTATTAATGATACTTTTTGTTAAAGAGGTGTTGTAAAGATTACATTAATTATTGGCATTGACCATTCAATGTATATAGGTATTAATGCATAAATTAATTATACATCTAACTTAATTAATTTTATTTGCTTAAAAGTCTATATAGTTAGATTAGTAGATTTCTTAGATTGTACATGTGATAATATAAGTGTACTTTTGAGTGAAGAGATATTTTAAGAATAATACTAATTATATGTGTTGAATTATGTATTTGTGCATTAAATAGTTGTATAGATAACTTTATAAGAGCATTTAGTCTTTAAATATTTAATAGCTTTTTACTATTCTATAAAGTCATTTGACAAGGTTTTTTACATTGTGGTAAAAGCTTTTTGAAAATGATTTGGTGAACTCTAAGAGCATCCACAATACAAAACGTCTTTAATAACCTTTTGTATTCAATGCATACATTTTTTTAGTGTAGTTGCATTGGATGCCTTTAATGCATAAGTCATTAATAACTAATAGGTTTTGTAAAAGCTTGGTGTTGGCCAAGTCTTTTGTATAGAAACTTTTAGAAAACCTAATGTTACAATGCAAAAAAGCTTTTCCAAAAGCTTTATATAATAGTAAGAAATTTTTTCATGATTTATGCATTGCGGATGCTCTAAGCTTTCATTAAAAGCTTTTCATCATCTATCAATATTATTTTACTATATTTATTATTTAGTACAAAGCTTTTAAAAGACTTGGTGTCGGTGGATTAATGACTTTTAGATGGCTTTTTTAATAATGAAAAGATGAGTTAGTAATGATGAAAAATCCTTAAAGATTTAAGCATTGTGGATTCTCTTGTAATGCTTAAAAACAGCTGGTTAGAGCAAAGGACTGAAAATCCTTCTATTCGTGAAATCACACACGCGAAAATAAAATTTTAGTAAATATATTCTACCAAGTATCGCCATCTAACATAAGTTTAAAAAAATAAAAGAAAAATGAGAAATGCTTCAATCACATAAGTTTTAGAACAATATTTTCACAGAATGACATGTTATGCTAATTTGTAGTATTCTCCCTTCTTTTTGAATTACTCTCATGTGTATTGTAACAACTGGCAAAATAGGGAGCCGTTTTTAAAACCCGCATTACATTAAAAATTATGATTTTGGAATTTTCGAAAAGTTTATTGTGACGAGATGTTTTATGAACGTTGGAATGTGATTTTGATCGTACGTTATTTATGGGATTCGATTATTTATTTATGGTTTGGTTTGGTTCGTTCGTGATGATTTATTTTGAGATCATTATTTTGGCACTACATTGACTCCGGCACTAGGTTAACCTAACAATTTTAATTATTTTAATATTGGTTCGGATATTATTATTTTTGGAACGTATCGCGAGGTTTTGATTATTTTTGGAACGAGTTCGGTTTGAGAAAGTTGTTTGGTTATTTAAGGTTTTGGGTTTGGTCCGTGTATTTACACCGGGCTACTTAACCCCCTACACCCTCACTATTATTATTATTATTATCAAAAGTTTTCTTTTATTATAAGAGTAAATTACATAAAAATCGTCCTTGTGAGCCTGTAAACACAACACCATCACGAACATTTCAATTCACTCTCTCTCTCTCTTCAAAACACAACCATCACCGCCGCCCCTAATCCCCTCAATAGCACCACCACCACCACCCTCACATCAAATCTAACACCACCATCTTAACCATCTTCTTCCGGTCTATCTATTGGTGCAAACCACGTGCGATTTGGACCACCCTAACACCATTTTCGAATTAAAATCGCCATGTTTTCACCACTTATACCATCTTTTCTTTTGGGTTTTTGAAGAAATCGGATTTTTGGAGCTTGTTTGGAGGTGAGTGGCCACGAAATGTATTCGTGCGCCCCGATGTATACCCAAATCGTGGGTATCTTGTCGTTTTTATGTTGGGTTTTGATGAAATAATGATGGGGAAATGATGTTTTGACAATAAAAGTCCATTTGGTATCTTGGGTTTGGGTGTGACGCGAGTTTGGTACTCGTTGCGTGACTTTTGGGTCGCGTTTGGTTTTGTTGTGGCTCGAATGGAGCTCGACCGAGACATTAAGTCTCGATGTGACCTCTTCTTGACTCGTTTGGGAGTCTCGGATGTTTTGTTGGTCCGAATATTCATGATTCTTGGTGTTGATTATTGGTATTTGATGTTTTGGTTGGATTGTTATTCTTGGCTTGTTGTTGTTGTCATGGTTCTTGGCCGACGACCCCTTCGGGTCCGTTTGGTTCTTTTTGGCTCGTGGAGCAATGCCGAGACCTAAGGGTCTCGGGTGAGGCCATATTATGAGTTTTATGGTCTCATTGTTGACCCGGGTTTGACCTTGTAAGTCGACCCGTATGCATGGTATATATTATTGATTGTTTATATTGTGTTATTATTATTCTTGTTGTGGCATACTTTGGACCAAAGCTTTTGGATGGGTCGAGACACTTTGTGGTCTCGACTTGGTATACTTGTGTTTTGATATGGAGATGTGTTGTCGAATGTGGAACTTGGGGACCGATTGTGAGACGGTCGATTAGATGACGGAGATAGGTTAGTTGGGTGCCGTAGTCGGACCCTCATGTTGTAGCACGTGATTATGGGATTGATTTGGACGGAGTTGGTTTATTTATTTTGACTTATGTTGGACTTGGACTATGAGCCGAGAGTCATGACTCGGACATGTGACCAAATTCTATGACTCGATAAATATTTAAAAGTCAAATATTAAAAATAATACTCGTAATAATATTATTGAGAATATAATCGTTTATATACGTATATAGACGTGATAAATGTATATATATATATATATATATATATATATATATATATATATATATATATATATATATATATATATATATATATATATATATATATATATATATATATAAATGCGTATATTAATAATAAAACGATCACGTGTAAACGTTATAATAATATAACGATAATTCTTATACTATGCAAATAGTGTAATAAATGTCGGAATATTGTTATAAATAATAACTATAAATAACAGCGAAATAATAAGTCGGGTGAATAATAATTAAAAACGTGATTTTTATAAATTTAGAAACTTATCGAGTTATACGAGTTGTGGTTCTTTAAAGTCCAAGTGGGCTTTATATTGTGACTTTTGTGTTGTCACGGATATATGACGATTAATATAAACATTTTATATATCAAGTGACTTATTTAATCGACGGATTAGATCGAGTTATTTGACGATATAAAATGAGTATATTAATGGGCATCGTATCCCACGACGCCCATAGGTTGTGGTATATGTTTTAGGGTAATAAATTACTAGGTATCTCGTGGAATTTGGCCGATTCGACGATATATCTAGGGAATTTATTGGACTACGATATATACCAAAAAGAATTCTTTTTGCTATGTGCTTTAGGTTGGGTATAATTTTGGAACGATATATTACGTAAATAAATATGGGAGATTACCAAATCGACGGATTTGATAAACTTCGATGATTATTTAAATAATATGTTGGGCTAATATTAGACCTATAGTTGGTTTATTATTTCGTTTGTTGTGGATTTTGGTTTGAGTTGTGTCGACCCTTCACCCATATGGATACCAAACGTCGAATTTCAAATTAATATGAAGATAATTCGAGAAATGGATATTTTTGGAAAGTAAAATGGAATACGTTCGGGAATGGGAATGTTTGATTTTGAGGAAATGATTTCTGAACGAGTTTGATATTGTTAGGAAGTGCTGAGTCTGTAGTCGCCGTTACGTGAGTTGCTTGAGTTTGCTTACGTCTTTCTTCTATCGATTTCTTTTGAAGATTTCTGGACTTGAGGTGAGTTATAGCCCCACTTTTACTCTTGAACTTTGTTTTCAATACTTGGGGTGAGAAACGTGCAATTGTTTTATGTGGACTATTATCGCTTTTTGATTTCAAAACTTGCTATGCTTATAGAACTAGGTAGGATTAAGTGAGGCCTAGACATGAGCTAGGTAAGCTATTGATTTGGTTGTTGAGCGAGGCCTAGTCCCGAACTAGGTAAGCTATCGAATTGGTTATAGAGCGAGGCCTAGCCTAGAGCTAGGTAAGCTATACAACGAGGCCTAGACTAGATCTAGGTAAGTTGAACATGTCGTATCCTTACGAATGTTGGGTATGTCGTATCCTTACGCATACATATTGATTTGATTGGATTGATTATAGAGCGAGGCCTAGACTTGAGCTAGGTAAGCTATTGATTGGATTGATTTGAGCTATAGCGTGCACCTATAGGGTTGATTTGATTTGGTTGGATTATATTGGATGGATTATTTTGGTTGGATGATTGAGGCCTAGTATAGTTAGCAAGCGTTTTGCGTATATGTCCACTATATTGAATTATGAATTTAAACCTATGATCTCACCAGCGAAAGCTGACTTTTAGCACGTTTTCTCAGGTAATTAAGTGATGCTCTATGGATGCTTGGGATTGGAGGCTTGGCAATGGCACCGGTTATGGATCTATTTTTCTAAAACTCTGATAAACTATTGTGGACCTATGTTTATTTCTTTTGGGCCTTACTTTGGATAATTGTTGGGATAAATGTAAACTTTAAAACCCGTTTTGGTTGCGTTTTTCCTATGTTTACTTTATCTCGTTCTTTCATGACTTTGAATGGATACCAATTCCCGTAGCACCTCGAAAGCTTGTTGAGTCTTCCGCTGTATCAAATTTTGGGGGGTGTTACAGATTGGTATCAGAGCCAAGGTTATAGAGAACTAGGTAAATAGACACCTAAACTATAACCGATTTTTATAGAAAACGATCCTCGACCATTGCCCGCCAGCCCGCCAAGCCAAAGCATCATTGTTTATTATTGAGGTATTATGAGATTATTGAGATGATTATTAGATTTGGGATTTCTTGAGATGATTTGAGGTTTTGAGGTTTATTGATTTAGTGATATGATGGCGTTTTGAGGAATTATATGCGTTTTTGAGGAATTATATGGCTTAATTGTTTTACGAATGGTTTTAGTAATGCGGTATTTTAAATCTTTCTTGATTATATATGATTTGGGATTATATGATGATGTTGATATGGCATTTTGAGTTCGCGGTTTAGTTGTTTTGAAACACTTACACCTACCCTACGCCGTTGTCACAGACTATGGCCTCCCGTACGCCCGATGTTGTTGAGGATATTCTTACTGCACCGGTATTTCCAGCACAGTTCACCATGGCTCCTGATGACCCTTACCAGGTTGCCATGCATGCAGCTACTGTGACACCGACAAGTTCTACTTCAGCACCACCTGATGCATCTACGCAGGGACCCTCATCTTCTCTAGGGCTCCCTGGTACATCGAGGCAGCTTACTCTTCATCAGGCTTTGGCTCGTGTGGCTCCACGTTTTGCCCACTGAGCTACGGCACGTATGTCGGTACGCCCTACTTCACCACCTTTACAGATGGATGCTCACTCTCTTCTGTCAGAGGCGCCACCTGCATCATTGCGTCGTCGTCCTAGATCACCTACCTCTTCACCACATGGTTCACCTGTTAGGAGATGACGATTGATGAGGTACTTTTCCGATGAGGAGGAGGAGGAGTACGAGGGTGAGGATGAGGCTGATGACCCTCAGGAGGCTGAGCAGGGTGATGATGATGACCCTGAGGAGGAGGATGACCCTCAGGAGGAGGAGATGCCTGATGATGATGATTTGTTAGTGCCGCCAGCCCAGGCTGAGGAGCCTGATTCACCTATACATCCGATTGAGCCTGTTTCACCTGATCATCCGTTTTTGTGTGAGTTGCCACCTGGTAGTCCCGTTGAGTCGGATGCACCTTCTGAGGTTTCTGCTGAGCATGCAGAGTTAGGTGAGACTGGTAGGATGTGGGCTCAGATTACTGATCTTGGTGAGAGAGTTACACGTATATCTGATCGACTTGAGAGGGTTATTGGAGAGTTTATAGCGGATCTGAGAGTTGATATGACTGTGGTTGTGGGCAGGACGACTGAGATGAGGCGAGGTTTGATGGAGATTCACGAGCATATTGAGAGTTTACAGCGAGGTTTTATTACAGCTCGAGAGGCCGACCGCAAGTTATGGCAAAGGAATGCCGAGCTGGAGAAGGAGGTGGCTGACCTCAAGAGAGACAGAGACACCCATAGCGTGGATTTAGGATCATTATGGAGAGATCTTGATGGCTTGAGGCAGGAGTTGAGGAGCCTCCGCCAGCAGCGTGGCTAGATGTTTGAGCTATGTTATCTTGTTGCTTTCTTAACCGAGGAGTGTTCGGTTAGAAAAGCTAGTTATCCTATTTTTGATGTATTTCCGTTGATTACTCGTCTTGTTGGAACGATTATTATCTTTGTGTTTTCGGTAGTTGGAACGATGTTGGATCTTTATTGTATGGTTGATGGTTATTATTATATGGTTTTTGGATATTATGGAAATTGAGTTCCTATTCGCCTTATTGATGTTTTACGGTGTATTGTTGATATTCTTTTCATGAATTGGCTTCGTTGATTAAATTCTTGTTGAGCATATGATAAGTTCTATCAGAGACTCATGAACTTGTATGATGTTTCAGATCAATGGCCCCACGACGAAACCCTGTTAGAGCTACCAGAACTGGTCCTGCAACGACTACCCCTGGTCGTCGAGGACGCCGTCCTACTCGAAATGTTGAGACCCCTACTCCTGATAACCTGGACACTACTAACCGCAACAACAGGAATCAAAATGTTGATGTTCAAGGAGACAATGATCATGTTCCACTTAATGCACCTACTGTGGATCAAGCAATGATCAATCAACTTGTGGAGCAACGAGTTGCTGAACTACTGGCTGAGTCAAATCATTCCAACAATTCTGCTGGAACTTTTCCGCCTGTTCGTGTTGGTGGATGTCACTACAAGGAGTTTAAGATTTGTGCACCTATTGAGTTTGGTGGAACTGAAGGAGTGGTTTACTTGGTCAGGTGGATAGAGAAGACTGAGTCAGTTTTTAATGTCAGTGGTTGTGCGGAGAATGCGAAGGTAAAGTTTGCTTCTTTTACTTTCAAGGATGAAGCTTTAACTTGGTGGAACAATTACCGTAACTCGGTTGGGAGTGATGTAGCTTATGCTATAACTTGGGAGCAATTTAAGTCTTTGCTGATTCAGACTTACTGCCCAAGGAATGAGATTAAGAAGCTGGAGATTGAGTTCTGGAACCATAAGGTGAAAGGTACCGATATGGCAACTTACAATCGCCGTTATCGAGAGTTAGCCCTACTTTGTCCCGATATGGTTAGGACTGAGACTCAAAGGATTGAGAGGTATACCGATGGGTTGCCGGTAGCTACAAGGAACGATGTGATTTCTGCTAAGCCTGCAAACATTCATGAGGCTATCACTATTGCACAACAATTGATGGACTCGTTGGCATTCGAAGAAGCTGAGAAAGACAAGAATGGAAAGAGGAAGATGGATAATCATTCTAAGGGTAATGATCGTCGAAACAAGCGACAAACAACTACTAGAGCTTATGCTATGGGAGATGGAGACAAGAAGAACTACAATGGAGATGCACCCAAGTGTAACCGATGTTATAGGAATCATTCTGGATGATGTACTGTGATGTGCAAGAATTGCTCTAGGATGGTACACATAGCTAAGGATTGTAGAGCTCGACCACTTGCTATGGTTCAAGTTACTCCTGAAACTATGAGTAAGGCAAATGTTACTTGTTATGGATGTGGAAAGAAGGGACATTATAGGAATGAGTGTAGGGAATCGTGGAACCGAGGAAATCAAGTATCGGGTGGTAATGGGTACAATAATGGAAACCGTGGAGCTGGAGGAAATCGTGGACGACAAGATAATAGGGACCAACGTGTAGAAGCTGGAGCTGCTCATGGGAGAGTGTATGCACTTGGGAACGAGAGAGAAGAAGATCCGAACGTCGTTACTGGTACGTTCCTTCTCAATAATCGTTATGCTTCCATACTATTTGATACTGGTGCCGATAAGAGTTTTGTGTCCACTAAGTTTGCACCCTTGCTAGAGAAACCCCCGATGGCCTTAGGAATTGGTTATGATGTAGAGTTAGCTAATGGGAACATAGAGAGGATTAGGACTATCATTCGCGGTTGTACGTTAAACTTTCTGAATCGTCCTTTCAACATAGATCTTCTACCCGTCACGTTAGGGAGTTTTGATGTTATTATTGGTATGGATTGGTTGTCGAAATATCGTGCTCATATAATCTGCGATGAGAAAATCGTGCGTGTGCCATACGGCAGGGAGATACTGAACATACCAGGAGATAGAATGGATTTGAGAGGCCCATCTAGATTAGCGGTCATATCTTGCACTAAGTTGCCGAAGCTGATGGAAAAAGGAAGTTGCCTTTTCTTAGCTCAAATTTCTGAGAAATGAGGGAAGGAGAAGAAGGAAAGGTGCATTGGAGATGTACCTATAGTTCGTGATTTTTCAGATGTGTTTCCCGATGATTTGCCGGGAATTCCGCCTACTAGACAAGTGGAATTTCAGATTGAGTTGATACCTGGTGCTGCACCTGTAGCACGAGCGCCTTATCGTCTTGCACCTACTGAATTGGAAGAGTTGTCAAAACAATTAGCGGAGTTAGCCGAAAAGGGATTCATAAGACCAAGTTCTTCACCTTGGGGAGCCCCGGTCTTATTTGTGAAGAAGAAGGATGGATCGTTTCGCATGTGTATTGATTATCGAGAGTTGAACAAGTTAACGGTAAAGAATAGATACCCGTTACCGAGGATCGACGATTTGTTCGATCAGCTTCAAGGATCGAGTGTGTATTCGAAGATCGATTTGAGATCGGGATATCATCAGCTTCGAGTTCGCGAGGAAGATATTCCGAAAACGGCTTTCAGAACCCGTTACGGGCATTACGAGTTTCAGGTAATGCCGTTTGGGTTGACTAACGCACCGGCGGTATTCATGGATCTCATGAATCAGGTGTGTAAGCCTTACTTAGATAAGTTTGTGATTGTGTTCATCGATGACATTCTAATTTATTCAAAGAGCGAGAAGGAGCATGAGGAGCATCTAAGACTTATCTTAGAATTGCTCAGGAAGGAGAAACTGTATGCCAAGTTTTCTAAATGTGAATTTTGGATTCCGACGGTACAATTTCTTGGTCATGTGATTGATAGACAAGGAGTTCATGTAGATCCTGCTAAGATTAAAGCGATTAAAGATTGGGCTGCACCTACGACCCCAACAGAAGTTCGTCAATTTTTGGGATTAGCCGGTTATTACCGAAGATTCATTGAGGGATTTTCGAAGATAGCAAAACCGTTGACCAAATTGACACAAAAGAGTGTTAAATATGAATGGGGAGATAAGGAAGAGGAAGCATTTCAGTTACTTAAGGAGATGTTGTGTAGTGCTCCTATCTTAGCATTGCCTGAAGGTAACGAGGACTTCGTCGTCTATTGTGATGCTTCTCATAAAGGTTTAGGAGCTGTGTTAATGCAACGAGAGAAGGTGATAGCTTATGCTTCCCGACAGCTCAAGAAGCACGAGAAGAACTACACCACCCATGATTTGGAGTTAGGTGCTGTGGTTTTTGCTTTGAGGATATGGAGACATTACTTGTATGGAACCAAGTGTGTAGTGTTCACTGACCACAAAAGCCTGGAACACATTTTGAACCAAAAAGAGCTTAACATGAGACAGCGACGTTGGATTGAGTTACTAAGCGATTATGATTGTGAAATTCGCTACCATCCTGGTAAAGCAAACGTTGTTGCTGATGCTCTTAGTCGAAAGGAGAGAATTCCACCATTACGAGTTAGGTCATTAGGAATGACTATCGTATCGCCATTACCGTCTCAAATATTAGAAGCTCAAACAGAAGCGTTGAAAGCAGAGAATCGAGCTGCTGAGAACATATTTGGGATGGCTGAAAACGAGAAGGGATTTGTTAAGCGTTCTGATGGAGTATTATGTTTTGGAGACGAAGTTGGGTACCATTGTATGGAGGAATTCGAGAGTTGATTATGCATGAGTCGCATAAGTCAAGATACTCTATTCATCCTGGGTCTGACAAGATGTACCAGGATTTGAAAAAGTTATATTGGTGGCCAAATATGAAGGCAGATATAGCGTTGTATTTTAGTAAGTGTTTGACATGTTCTAAGGTTAAAGCCGAACATCAAAGACCGTCAGGATTGTTGACGCAGCCAGAACTCCCGGTTTGGAAATGGGAGCGGATTACGATGGACGTTATTACCAAATTACCAAAGACAGCTAGCGGTTGCGACGCTATATGGGTAATTGTGGATCGTTTGACTAAGTCTGCTCATTTCCTGGCGATTAGTGAAGATGATAGTGTGGATAAACTTGCGAGGTTGTATGTGAAGGAGATTGTTTCCCGTCATGGAGTTCCGATATCGATTATTTCTGATCGCGACAGCCGCTTTACGTCAGCGTTGTGGCGATCACTTCAAACCGCTTTGGGGACGAGACTTGATATGAGTACTGCATATCACCCCCAAACCGATGGTCAAAGTGAGAGAACTATTCAAACTTTTGAGGATATGCTTCGTGCATGCATAATAGACTTTGGTAAAGGCTGGGAGAAATATCTACCCCTTGCGGAGTTCTCCTACAACAATAGCTACCACACAAGTCTTAAGGCTGCACCATTTGAAGCTTTGTATGGTCGTAAATGTCGTTCGCCTATTGGTTGGGCAGAAGTTGGAGATAGCCAACTCACAGGCCCTGAGCTTATTTTGGAAACTACTGAGAAAGTAACGCAAATTCGAGATCGACTGCAAGCAGCTAGAGATAGGCAGAAAAGTTACGCCGATCAGAGGCGTAAACCCCTAGAATTCCAGGTTGGAGATAAAGTGATGCTGAAAGTCTCGCCTTGGAAGGGTGTGATACATTTTGGGAAACGTGGAAAACTAAATCCCCGCTACATTGGACCATTTCTTATTTTGGAAAGAATTGGGCTCGTAGCTTATTGATTGGAGTTACCACCGGAATTGAATAAAGTTCATGATGTGTTTCATGTCAGCAATTTGAAGAAGTGTCTTTCGGAGGAAACGCCAGTTATACCAATTAAGGATATTCGTGTGGATGAAAGTTTGAATTTTGTGGAAGAGCCGATTGAGATACTGGATAGAGAGATTAAACGACTTAAAAGAAGTCGCATCCCGCTCATCAAAGTTCGTTGGAATTCGCGGCACGGACCGGAATTCAAGTGGGAACGTGAGGATGAGTTTCGAAAGAGATATTCGAAGCTTTTTACTTCATAGATGGTTTGTTCCGAGAGAAACCCGGGACGGGTTTCTTCTGAGGCTGGGAGGATGTGACAACTGGCAAAATAGGGAGCCGTTTTTAAAACCTGCATTACATTAAAAATTATGATTTTGGAATTTTCGAAAAGTTTATTGTGACGAGATGTTTTATGAACGTTGGAATGTGATTTTGATCGTACGTTATTTATGGGATTCGATTATTTATTTATAGTTTGGTTTGGTTCGTTCGTGACGATTTATTTTGAGATCATTATTTTGGCACTACATTGACTCCAACACTAGGTTAACCTAACAATTTTAATTATTTTAATATTGGTTCGGATATTATTATTTTTGGAACGTATCGCGAGGTTTTGATTATTTTTGGAACGAGTTCGGTTTGAGAAAGTTGTTTGGTTATTTAAGGTTTTGGGTTTGGTCCGTGTATTTACACCGGGCTACTTAACCCCCTACACCCTCACTATTATTATTATTATTATTATCAAAAGTTTTCTTTTATTATAAGAGTAAATTACATAAAAATCGTCCTTGTGAGCCTGTAAACACAACACCATCACCAACATTTCAATTCACACTCTCTCTCTTCAAAACACAACCATCACCGCCGCCCCTAATCCCCTCAATAGCACCACCACCGCCACCCTCACATCAAATCTAACACCACCATCTTAACCATCTTCTTCCGATCTATCTATTGGTGCAAACCGCGCGCGATTTGGACCACCCTAACACCCTTTTCGAATTAAAATCGCCACGTTTTCACCACTTATACCATCTTTTCTTTTGGGTTTTTGAAGAAATCGGATTTTTGGAGCTTGTTTGGAGGTGAGTGGCCACGAAATGTATTCGTGCGCCCCGATGTATACCCAAATCGTGGGTATCTTGTCATTTTTATGTTGGGTTTTGATGAAATAATGATGGGGAAATGATATTTTGACAATAAAAGTCCGTTTGGTATCTTGGGTTTGGGTGTGACGCGAGTTTGGTACTCGTTGCGTGACTTTTGGGTCGCGTTTGGTTTTGTTGTGGCTCGAATGGAGCTCGACCGAGACATTAAGTCTCGATGTGACCTCTCCTTGACTCGTTTGGGAGTCTCGGATGTTTTGTTGGTCCGAATATTCATGATTCTTGGTGTTGATTATTGGTATTTGATGTTTTGGTTGGATTGTTATTCTTGGCTTGTTGTTGTTGTCATGGTTCTTGGCCGACGACCCCTTCGGGTCCGTTTGGTTCTTTTTGGCTCGTGGAGCAATGCCGAGACCTAGGGGTCTCGGGTGAGGCCATATTATGAGTTTTATGGTCTCATTGTTGACTCAGGTTTGACCTTGTAAGTCGACCCGTATGCATGGTATATATTATTGATTGTTTATATTGTGTTATTATTATTCTTGTTGTGGCATACTTTGGACCAAAGCTTTTGGATGGGTCGAGACACTTTGTGGTCTCGACTTGGTATACTTGTGTTTTGATATGGAGATGTGTTGTCGAATGTGGAACTTGGGGACCGATTGTGAGACGGTCGATTAGATGACGGAGATAGGTTAGTTGGGTGCCGTAGTCGGACCCTCATGTTGTAGCACGTGATTATGGGATTGATTTGGACGGAGTTGGTTTATTTATTTTGACTTATGTTGGACTTGGACTATGAGCCGAGAGTCATGACTCGGACATGTGACAAAATTCTATGACTCGATAAATATTTAAAAGTCAAATATTAAAAATAATACTCGTAATAATATTATTGAGAATATAATCGTTTATATACGTATATAGACGTGATGAACGTATATATATATATATATATATATATATATATATATATATATATATATATATATATATATATATATATATATATATATATATATATATATATATATATATAAATGCGTATATTAATAATAAAACGATCACGAGTAAACGTTATAATAATATAACGATAATTCTTATACTATGCAAATAGTGTAATAAATGTCGGAATATTGTTATAAATAATAACTATAAATAACGGCGAAATAATAAGTCGGGTGAATAATAATTAAAAACGTGATTTTTATAAATTTAGAAACTTATCGAATTATACGAGTTGTGGTTCTTTAAAGTCCAAGTGGGCTTTATATTGTGACTTTTGTGTTGTCACGGATATATGACGATTAATATAAACATTTTATATATCAAGTGACTTATTTAATCGACGGATTAGATCGAGTTATTTGACGATATAAAATGAGTATATTAATGGGCATCGTATCCCACGACGCCCATAGGTTGTGGTATATGTTTTAGGGTAATTAATTACTAGGTATCTCGTGGAATTTGGCCGATTCGACGATATATCTAGGGAATTTATTGGACTACGATATATACCAAATATAATTCTTTTTGCTATGTGCTTTAGGTTGGGTATAATTTTGGAACGATATATTACGTAAATAAATATGGGAGATTACCAAATCGACGGATTTGATAAACTTCGTTGATTATTTAAATAATATGTTGGTATATAATGTTGTGCACAATTTGTGGTTTGCCATCATCATATACTTACGTATATTGAATGACCCAACATGCCCACTACATAAGTATACCGAATGACCCAAACTTGCTTTGACTTTTTGTAAGTCAAAGTTGATAAGGAACCACAAACCAAGTTTACTGCATATTGATTCTGTAATATTGACTACATTTGTCTTCTTATAATAACAAGGACAACTAAAACAACGATGATCCCACTATAGTGCTAAAATCAAACACTTTTTATTAACATGAAGGTCAATACAAACCAGGGATGACCTTATACCCTGTGATGATACAACCCAGAAAGATGTCAACACACCTACATACCAACGACCAACCTAAAGCAACTTAATGGCAATGAAAAAAAAAGAGCCAACTAAAAATAAGAAACTTGTTGAGCTTCTTAATCCGCTGATCCTTCTCCCTCATCAACCTCACCTGCTCCTCCAATTCTTCTTCAAGCTCGTTCCTCGCCCTCAACAGGCCAGGAATCACAGCAACTGCTCGGCAACACATTGGAGGATCCGTCCATCTAATAAACCCACATGAAGGACAACAGTAGAATCGTCGTCCTGGGTTCCTGTTTGTCCAGCTTGTTTTGATTGTTGCTTGTTTCCCACAGTCACAGATCAAGACCATATTTTTTGCCGGATTTCGGAAAGTGTGAAACTTTGATGTGCTGCAACGTTCATATTTAACGGGGAGTGGATAGTGTACCGTTTGTAAAAAAGGCAAACAATCGCCTGCAAATTTAGTCCCTCAAGCTACAGTGTCACTAGCCTAGTACGCGGTGAACAGTGAAATGACAATACTACCCTCAACTACGTGGCACTTAACGTGAAAATTAACGGAAAAGGGCTCTTAGTGGCGAGTTTGCGAAAATGTGGAACGTGGTGGCTTTTTTGCGCTACTTTTTGTCTCGGTCCCGTTTTTGCGATTTTGCAAAAATGTTCTATTAATGATACTTTTTGTTAAAGAGGTGTTGTAAAGATTACATTAATTATTGGCATTGACCATTCAATGTATATAGGTATTAATGCATAAATTAATTATACATCTAACTTAATTAATTTTATTTGCTTAAAAGTCTATATAGTTAGATTAGTAGATTTCTTAGATTGTACATGTGATAATATAAGTGTACTTTTGAGTGAAGAGATGTTTTAAGAATAATACTAATTATATGTGTTGAATTATGTATTTGTGCATTAAATAGTTGTATAGATAACTTTATAAGAGCATTTAGTCTTTAAATATTTAATAGCTTTTTACTATTCTATAAAGTCATTTGACAAGGTTTTTTACATTGTGGTAAAAGCTTTTTGAAAATGATTTGGTGAACTCTAAGAGCATCCACAATACAAAACGTCTTTAATAACCTTTTGTATTCAATGCATACATTTTTTTAGTGTAGTTGCATTGGATGCCTTTAATGCATAAGTCATTAATAACTAATAGGTTTTGTAAAAGCTTGGTGTTGGCCAAGTCTTTTGTATAGAAACTTTTAGAAAACCTAATGTTACAATGCAAAAAAGCTTTTCAAAAAGCTTTATATAATAGTAAGAAACTTTTTCATGATTTATGCATTGCGGATGCTCTAAGCTTTCGTTGAAAGCTTTTCATCATCTATCAATATTATTTTACTATATTTATTATTTAGTACAAAGCTTTTAAAAGACTTGGTGTCGGTGGATTAATGACTTTTAGATGGCTTTTTTAATAATGAAAAGATGAGTTAGTAATGATGAAAAATCCTTAAAGATTTAAGCATTGTGGATTCTCTTGTAATGCTTAAAAACAGCTGGTTAGAGCAAAGGACTGAAAATCCTTCTATTCGTGAAATCACACATGCGAAAATAAAATTTTAGTAAATATATTCTACCAAGTATCGCCATCTAACATAAGTTTAAAAAAATAAAAGAAACATGAGAAATGCTTCAATCACATAAGTTTTAGAACAATATTTTCACAGAATGACATGTTATGCTAATTTGTAGTATTCTCCCTTCTTTTTGAATTACTCTCATGTGTATCCATAAAGTTAGCATGACATGTCATTATGCAAAAATGCTTTTGTAAAAATTATGTGTCATTTGTAAAGTTTTAGTTAACTAACATTGTCTAACGTAGGGATGAGCAAAAGAACATGGGAATCAGACTGGAACCGGGAACTGGACCTGAATCGAGGAACCGAACCGGATCCTGACATGATGGTTCTAGTTCCGGTTCTTGAGTTTGGAATTTTTGAGGTTTTTGGGTCGGTTCATTTCGGCTTCACCGGTTCTTGGTCCTGAAACCAAAAACTCAATAATACTAGAAACACACGTAAATTTGTTTACTTCACATAATCAAATCATATGTACCGTATAAAAAAATCTTATTTCAGAAAAATCAAACCAAACACCCTAAACCCTAATCATTATCTATTTAAAAATCCACAAATCAATAATTAATCCAAACCTAATAACATTTCAAGATCATTCAACATTCAAAGCTCCATAAACAACTATCATCATTGTCAAAACAATGGAAGTAAGTTTTATATTTGATTTTTCGGATTGTTATGCATTATTGTTTTGTTAGAAATATGAACAATGTGAAATTATAAAATGATTGTTTGTTTGAGTTTATGTTTTAGTTGTTGAATGTTCTTGGTTTAAGCGTAAATGGTTGCAAACGTTAAAAAAATCATTTTTTATTGGTTTAATTCATTAGTGCATGAGAATTTTTATTTTGTTTTTCAGGATATCGGTTTTTAGCCGGGTAGACCCAAAGAACCGGAATATAATTGAAACCGGAACCGAAAACTATATTGGTTCGATTCACGGTTTCCATTTTTCACAAAATCCAGTTCTCGAATTAATGTGGTCCGTTACCAGTTCCGGACCGATGCTCATCCCTAATATACAATCAAATGGATGCAACATTTTTTTTTTTTGGTTAAAAAAAATGGATGCACGCATGTCATGTATGTCGCGGGACTTGTACACCTTTAACTTGAGGTTCACCTAGATACGAATTTGAACAGTTAAAAGTGAAGATTTAGCATGATCATGGATCAAATAATTCATCCGTTTAAAAAAGTATATCTGTTTCCAAAAGTGAACAAAACCTGAATTACAAATAAAAAGATGAAAACAACCTACTTTAAGGGTAAATTGCAAAAATGGTCCTTAACGTTTCGCAAAATTGAAAAAACGGGACCGAGACAAAAAGTAGCGCAAAAAAGCCACCCACGTTCCACATTTTCGTAAAATCGCCACTGAGAGCCCTTTTCCGTTAATTTTCCCGTTAAGTGCCACGTAGTTGAGGGTAGTATCGTCATTTCACGGTTCCCGCCTAAAACAATATTAGACCCACCGAACAAGCACATTAATCCCCTGATCCAAACACTCCCTTGCCCAAAGTCAATCGCATTTTTTGCCCTAAAGTTTCCAATTACGATTTCCGTACCGGGAAAAATTGAAGAAGATGGTTAGTTTATTCGGGAAAAACCGCGAACGATCGTCCCCGATCCCTAATCTTCAACAACTTTACGGTATGTTTTGGGCATTGTTAATTGTATCGATTTTTTTATCTACACTGATATGTGATTGTAATGAACAGTACGAATAGGATGTGGATTATACATTAAGTTGATGTTTCATGTTGTTAGTGTGTGTGTGTTGATGTTTATTGTTTGCATACAGCATCAAAGCCGACCTACTTCACTCTGAAAGTAACCCACGGTGGAAAATTTACGCCACTACCAGGAAGGATGTATGTTGATCCAGTTATTTCGTGGTATGATTGTGTGGATTATGACTTGTTTAGCTTTTACGCCTTTGAAGAGTTGGTAGCTGACATAGGTGTGAAAGGTGGGGTTGCAGGCTATTATTATAGGATACCAGGCGAGACGTTGGATGTTGGGTTGTACCCGTTGGAGTCTGATGAGCATGTGATTGATATGTTGGATTTGATTCCAACGCATAGAGAGATTGAGGTGTATGTTGAGATGAAACGCAGAAGACTCAAAAGAGGACGAAAATGTAAAATAACGGATGAAGTACGGGTGGAGCCTTCAAATGATCCTACCATTGATCCAGAACAAGCTGAGACTTCAATTGATGGTACCAATTGTAACACCCCCAATTCATGGTTGCAGCGGAATTCGAACTGGGTGTTACTCGACGGCACAATAGTCACAATAATAGAAAACGAACTCCAATTGAGTCGTTTTAAAAGATTTATCATTCAAATTATATAAATATCAGAGATTACAAAATGAGGTCCCAATTGGTTCCATGTTTACAAATCACATTAAGTGAGTTTTTGAATGATAATAAAATTTATAGCCCTCTTGAACATCCGTGCCCTTCCGTGCCATCCTTGATCGTCATGAACCTGAAATACATGCTTGAGAGGTCAACACAAAGGTTGAGTGATATTCATAGAGTTTGTTAAATCGTTTGAACACAATATGTTGGAAGTGTGAGTTATAGGCTCACACCAATGTTTGGAAAACAAAACAGGTAGGCTACGTTATTATACGCCCATAAAATGTATTATACACTAAGCTTATGAAACCAAAACGTTAACGTGTACCAATATCGATTGGCAGATTTATCCCGGTAGGTACTTTGCCGTCATACCTAATGTCTCAAATATTAATGCATTTGTTTGAACTTAGTCAAAACAAATGGGATTCGTCAATCCCAATAGGCCTATTCACAATATTCGCGCTCACTTGCAAGTAACCCTCGCAAGTGATTAAATGGTTCATAATAAGGGATCTTGGTTTGGCAAGGATGTTACTTAGTGATAATAAAACATAGTCGAATAGCATACAGTAGAAAGCATTGTGTTCGATTCAGAAATAGCATGTATTCCCCCCAAGGGTTTGTAAAACATTGAAGTAATGTAAAGTGGGGCTATGAACTCACCTTAAGTAAGATAGCAAGTAATGAATGTAACGGTTGAATCATGAAGGTTTCTACGAGCAACCTATAATCGAATGTTGCGACTTAGGATTTGAGTACAGAATATGAAGTAGTGCCTATATATATATCTTGCATTATAGTCCATGATGTGGTATGATGTATATTGCAAGTCCTTGAAAGAAAAGATTCATGAAACATGTATGTTTTGTATATCGTTTACTACCGTTCGGGCCGACATAATTCAGAAGTCATGTTAGTAAGCGTTCGAGGAGCCAGGACACTTTAACTCGTAAATCCACAACTCAACTCGACGGCTTACATAATGAACTCCTCACATGAGGCTCCCTACTATTGTAGTAGTTGATGAAATATATAGATATAAGTTTTGATCCGAAAGGTTACATGTCCGATATTTGAATAAACTTAGGAAAGTTTATTAGTACATGAAGATTGTTATTAGGGTATGTTTCATAAGTCTTGTATGACCATTTTCTCTTGGTAATATCTCATGGTTCCCTTTTAAGTGAAGTAGATCCAAATTGCTTGTTCAAGTTCTCGTCAACTCTTTGTTTCATGTTTACGCCTATGAAAGTTGGTATGGTCATTTCGTCATGGCCTAGCCATGACCTTTGGTCCTTGTTTCAAGGTCATGAGACACAACCTTGGCTCTAGCCATGGTTGTGGTCTTGATTATAGGTCATAAGACCTCTTGTTCCTTTCAAAGTATAACCATAATCTTGTGACTTTCGCCTAAAAATGGGCTGTTTAGAATTTGAAGAATTTTATTACTCGAAAAGTGTTTTTAGGTCTCGAGCTTCTTTGTTCCTGAACGAAAACGGCGTTCCGGACAACTTTCGTGTTTTAACTTTTTGATGAATCGGACCAGAAGTGGGACTTTCAAAACCCAAATTTGATCAGAATGGTATTTGGCAGTTTACCGCAAAGTTTTGGTAACTTCAAATGGGCGTAACTTTTGACTCGTATACTCGTTTTGGGTGGTTCAAGTTGCTACGGTTTCCTTGTTAAGTCCTCTACTGTAATATGTAATGATCAAATATCATATTTTTACCATTTTGATCAGGTCTTACCAAGAAAGTCACTAGTTTACTTGTTTTAGTAACTTGTTGTAACAATCAATAACAATAACTTGTTTTAATCATTTTTATACATCATGGACATAACTACAAGACATAATATAGCAAGAATAACATGTAAATAACATGAAAATGATTATTTAACAAGAATCAAGTTAGGGTTTGGCTCACAACTTTTGGCTTTCAAAGATGAAAGGAAGTTAACATGTAAGGATAGGACTTTGATAGACTTGCTTCAACCCACTTCACATCATGCAATCTTTCTACTCTTGTAATCTTGAAAGAGAGATGATGAAAATTGAGGTGACTTGAGTGGATTCAAACTCAAGAGAAATCACCAAAGTTTCTAAGGATTTGAAGTAGTTTTGATGAATCAAAACTAAACTAGGGTTTATGTATGGATATTGCACTTGATTTCTTGGATGGAACTTGAAGTAAATGAGCTAAGGATGAGATGATGGTGTGTTTTTATGTGTGTGGGTCGTTGGAATGGCCAAGGAGGGGAAGGAGAGGCATTTATGTGCAAATGAGGAGGTTACATTGTTGACTAGTCAACACTTGGAGGCCAAGTTGAACACATGTTCACATCTTAAGGCTCCTAGCATGAGATTAAGACACACAAGGATGAATTCCCCCCTCCTAGGTTGGTTCCTAAACTTGGGGGACAAGGTGTGGACTTTGTTTGGTATTATCCTAAGTATTAGGAAGAGTTTTGACTCCGGGAAATGACAACCGTAAATGATTAGGCCTCAAAACATAAAACCGGGTGTCGTAAAATTATGGAACTTTAAAGTATTGTTAGACATGTCCATATGTCCCATAATAAAATATAAAATGAGTGGTAGGTTCAATTTGGGTGGTAAAACCCTGCTAAAAACTGGAAACACGGGTCTAAAACGCGTAATACGTAAAACGTACGAATATTGCGTAAAATTGAGAAAAGTAAAATGTTACTTTTCTAATGTGATAAATATGATTTAAAATGACTTATAATGTCTAGACTGGGCTCAGTCTAGTGTTGGTTGGTATTAAATGTCTTTTAGACATCAAACCGTAAGCCTAAAAATCAAGGAATGACTTATAACATCAAGGGATGATTTTTGGTCAATGGAGGAGGGAAAAATATGTTGACTTTTTCTAATAAGTTGAAAACTCAATTCTTTTTAGAAACACGTTTTGTGGTGGAACGGTTAATCGGCCATACGGTTAAGCGTGCTCATGCGAGAGTAGTACAGGCTTGGGTGACCTGCCGGGAAGTCTTTGGTCATGTTTTTCTCAGTCACGATTAATTCTCAAATAAATCATGAGTGTGTCAAACATTTTTCTGATGCGGGGTCACTTAACGCGGTCGAGTTTCGTTGTACGTAGAATTTCTGAATGACGTTTTACCCTAAAACGTGTAATTCCCTGTAATTCCTTAATAACTTTCACGAAAATGAGCTTATGAATGTCAAACTTTTAATTTGCCATGGAAATGATTTATCACTTGAGCCCAAGAAATAAAAATCAAATTTCGAGAAAATTTTCGGGAAAAATGAATAGTAAAAGTGAATAGTGAAATTTTCCGGGAATAGGAATTATCCTGAAAAATGTGAATTGTTACAGTCTCTACCCCTTACGGGGAACTTCGTCCCGAAGTTCTGTGTGTATCATATGTTGGAGTGGTGTCGATGAAAAGGTGTGGTTACTTATGAGGACTAAAGTCTGGGATTACCGGTGATGTAACTTGATTTGTCATTTCAGTGTATGGTGTAGGATGAGGCTTACTTTTATATAGGAAAGGTATGGTAATAGTCGAATATCAAAGGAAATTGATATAGCAGTCGAATATTAATAGGAATTGATATAGTAGTTGAATATCAAAATAGAACTTGATATAGTTGTCAAGTATCAATAGCAATTGATATAAGAATCGAATCATGGAATAAGCGTTGAACATGTGGTTGGACCAAGTCCTGTTTGAATTGTACGGCTGCCCATGCATATGGCTACATGGCTTCGCAATGAGTTTGGTACGACTGCGCATGCGTATGGTTACATGGCCCCGTAATGAGTTTGTTTGTTATTGCACTATCATTATGAAAACCAAAATGTAAACCTCGTACTAATGGAAATTGGGATAGTCGTTGCAATCATAGCCTAGTAGGTAATCTGTTGTTGTATCTAGTGTTTATTGACTTCATACTTATGTTATTTCGGATATAATTAAGCCCACTTGTTTATAATTCTTTATTTACATAGAGAGGCATCCCAAACAATGTAACTAAAGGAATATAAACGTATGGTTCGATGATTTATAATTTCTTTATTTAAATGAAAAGGCATCCCAATCCATTCAAATAAGGATATTATAAATCATCCTAATCAAGAATTCCCGACACAACATTCATACTTAGCCAGTGAGTTACAAGGTAGTGTATTACGAGATGATACTGGTGTTCCAAAAGTACAAGATGAATATTCAAACTTGTAAAGCTGATGAGGGTACTTGTGGTGTAACTAAGGATGATTTGAGCTTTAAAAGTGCATCAAAATCTGTTAATGAGCTTGTGGTTCCAACGGTTGTGAAGATAATGTTATGATATGTTGATGAACAAAAGTGTGTAGTGTATGCTTAACATTAATACTCTTAGGTATAGATGTTGAGTTTGCTTTAAAAATCTTAAGAGATTTTAAAAGTTTATGATGGAATGGTATCCTTAGGACCTAAACATGATAGTACTTCTATAGGATGAAGAGAATAATTGATAACTATCCCAAGATAGTAGTTCGGATTATCTCATAAATGAAAAATTTCAAGAATGAAATTAGGTAACACAAATAAGGTGTTAAGATTTCGCTGAGTGGTAAGACATTATCGTGTCTCTAGATTGTTTTAATGTATTCTGGTGGTTTATCGAGTTCATGTAGGAAATCAACCTAAACATAACCCTAGTACAACTACTCTCAGTATTTGAAAATTCTAAGTCGAATATAGTTAGTCAGACTATATTCCACTGTCCCTAGGTTAAATATAGGTGACTAGTCTATATTTAGCCAAGGTTCGATAAAATTTTCAAATACCTAAACTAGGTATACTTTTGATATGTCCGTTGCTTTCGGGAAACTGTCCACTAAACAAAGGCGATGTCAAACCCTTAAGTTGCAAGTCCCGTCCATACAAGACTTGTAACGTATGTTTTCATATTCCATTGCATAGAAGGTAGTAAGGGTAGATACGTATGGAAAGGAAGTTTTAAGTAGTTCTAAAATAGAACCTACTTGGCCAGGATCACGAACTTTTAATAATGAAGGTTTCATAAGAAAACTTTGATGAATGTAGAGAAAGTTCAGCTTTTGTCGATGATGGATTAGTTTGTCCTTTAGAAATCTCATATTTCTTGTTTTGAAATCGATAGATTGTGACGGGTTTTTGATATCATAAGAAATGATATTGATGATGTGATGGAATAATTCTAGAGACCATTTGCACAAAACACAATGTCTCGGAAGTAGGTTAGACCATTGTGCAATTCACAATGTCTGGGAAGTAGGTTAGGTCATTGTGTGACACAAAACATTTGAGAAATGATTAAGACCATTGTATCATACAATGTCTTGGAAAATGAATGAGACCATTGTATCTCACAATGTCTTGGAAAATGAATGAGGCTATTGTATCTCACAATGTCTTGAAAAATGAATGAGACCATTGTATCTCACAATGTCTTGGAAAATGAATGAGACCATTGTATCTCACAATGTCTTGAAAAGTGAATGAGACCATTGTATCTCACAATGTCTTGAAAAATAGGAAAGACCATTGCAATCAGTTACAATGTCTTGGACATATAATATTGGAGTAGGAACATGATTGGGAGAGTGTGGCTGTGCCGAAATGCCTTAGAATAGGCATACACAGATATGTTTAGTCCATTGTTTAGATAAATGATTGAAAATAAACCGAGTTTATATATCAATATACTAATATGTTCATGTAGCATAAAATGCCTAGTGTGTATATATCAATATACTTATATGTGTTCATGTAGCATAAAATGCCTAGTGTGTATATATCAATATACTTATATGTGTTCATGTAGCATAAAATGCCTAGTGTGTATATATCAATATACTTATATGTGTTCATGTAGCATAAAATGCTTAGTGTGTATATATCAATATACTTATATGTGTTCATGTAGCATAAAATGCTTACGGGGAAATGCTCAATTATGTTTAGGGTACATATATTAATATGCAATTATGTTTGTGTAGCATAAAATATCTACGGGGAAATGCTCAAAAAGGGGTATTATATATGAATATACTAATATGTTTGTGTAGCATAACATGCTTACTAAGTCCATAATCGTCTGGAGGATGGAAGACACGGAGAGCGGAAGGCTATAAAAATGGTTTTGCTTGTAGTTGTAGTTATAGTTTAGGTCTCAATTAGACCCGTTTCTCTATAACCATGGCTCTGGTACCAATCTGTAACACCCCCAATTCATGGTTGCAGCGGAATTCGAACTGGGTGTTACTCGACGGCACAATAGTCACAATAATAGAAAACGAACTCCAATTGAGTCGTTTTAAAAGATTTATCATTCAAATTATATAAATATCAGAGATTACAAAATGAGGTCCCAATTGGTTCCATGTTTACAAATCACATTAAGTGAGTTTTTGAATGATAATAAAATTTATAGCCCTCTTGAACATCCGTGCCCTTCCGTGCCATCCTTGATCGTCATGAACCTGAAATACATGCTTGAGAGGTCAACACAAAGGTTGAGTGATATTCATAGAGTTTGTTAAATCGTTTGAACACAATATGTTGGAAGTGTGAGTTATAGGCTCACACCAATGTTTGGAAAACAAAACAGGTAGGCTACGTTATTATACGCCCATAAAATGTATTATACACTAAGCTTATGAAACCAAAACGTTAACGTGTACCAATATCGATTGGCAGATTTATCCCGGTAGGTACTTTGCCGTCATACCTAATGTCTCAAATATTAATGCATTTGTTTGAACTTAGTCAAAACAAATGGGATTCGTCAATCCCAATAGGCCTATTCACAATATTCGCGCTCACTTGCAAGTAACCCTCGCAAGTGATTAAATGGTTCATAATAAGGGATCTTGGTTTGGCAAGGATGTTACTTAGTGATAATAAAACATAGTCGAATAGCATACAGTAGAAAGCATTGTGTTCGATTTAGAAATAGCATGTATTCCCCCCAAGGGTTTGTAAAACATTGAAGTAATGTAAAGTGGGGCTATGAACTCACCTTAAGTAAGATAGCAAGTAATGAATGTAACGGTTGAATCATGAAGGTTTCTACGAGCAACCTATAATCGAATGTTGCGACTTAGGATTTGAGTACAGAATATGAAGTAGTGCCTATATATATATCTTGCATTATAGTCCATGATGTGGTATGATGTATATTGCAAGTCCTTGAAAGAAAAGATTCATGAAACATGTATGTTTTGTATATCGTTTACTACCGTTCGGGCCGACATAATTCAGAAGTCATGTTAGTAAGCGTTCGAGGAGCCAGGACACTTTAACTCGTAAATCCACAACTCAACTCGACGGCTTACATAATGAACTCCTCACATGAGGCTCCCTACTATTGTAGTAGTTGATGAAATATATAGATATAAGTTTTGATCCGAAAGGTTACATGTCCGATATTTGAATAAACTTAGGAAAGTTTATTAGTACATGAAGATTGTTATTAGGGTATGTTTCATAAGTCTTGTATGACCATTTTCTCTTGGTAATATCTCATGGTTCCCTTTTAAGTGAAGTAGATCCAAATTGCTTGTTCAAGTTCTCGTCAACTCTTTGTTTCATGTTTACGCCTATGAAAGTTGGTATGGTCATTTCGTCATGGCCTAGCCATGACCTTTGGTCCTTGTTTCAAGGTCATGAGACACAACCTTGGCTCTAGCCATGGTTGTGGTCTTGATTATAGGTCATAAGACCTCTTGTTCCTTTCAAAGTATAACCATAATCTTGTGACTTTCGCCTAAAAATGGGCTGTTTAGAATTTGAAAAATTTTATTACTCGAAAAGTGTTTTTAGGTCTCGAACTTCTTTGTTCCTGAACGAAAACGGCGTTCCGGACAACTTTCGTGTTTTAACTTTTTGATGAATCGGACCAGAAGTGGGACTTTCAAAACCCAAATTTGATCAGAATGGTATTTGGCAGTTTACCGCAAAGTTTTGGTAACTTCAAATGGGCGTAACTTTTGACTCGTATACTCGTTTTGGGTGGTTCAAGTTGCTACGGTTTCCTTGTTAAGTCCTCTACTGTAATATGTAATGATCAAATATCATATTTTTACCATTTTGATCAGGTCTTACCAAGAAAGTCACTAATTTACTTGTTTTAGTAACTTGTTGTAACAATCAATAACAATAACTTGTTTTAATCATTTTTATACATCATGGACATAACTACAAGACATAATATAGCAAGAATAACATGTAAATAACATGAAAATGATTATTTAACAAGAATCAAGTTAGGGTTTGGCTCACAACTTTTGGCTTTCAAAGATGAAAGGAAGTTAACATGTAAGGATAGGACTTTGATAGACTTGCTTCAACCCACTTCACATCATGCAATCTTTCTACTCTTGTAATCTTGAAAGAGAGATGATGAAAATTGAGGTGACTTGAGTGGATTCAAACTCAAGAGAAATCACCAAAGTTTCTAAGGATTTGAAGTAGTTTTGATGAATCAAAACTAAACTAGGGTTTATGTATGGATATTGCACTTGATTTCTTGGATGGAACTTGAAGTAAATGAGCTAAGGATGAGATGATGTTGTGTTTTTATGTGTGTGGGTCGTTGGAATGGCCAAGGAGGGGAAGGAGAGGCATTTATGTGCAAATGAGGAGGTTACATTGTTGACTAGTCAACACTTGGAGGCCAAGTTGAACACATGTTCACATCTTAAGGCTCCTAGCATGAGATTAAGACACACAAGGCTGAATTCCCCCCTCCTAGGTTGGTTCCTAAACTTGGGGGACAAGGTGTGGACTTTGTTTGGTATTATCCTAAGTATTAGGAAGAGTTTTGACTCCGGGAAATGACAACCGTAAATGATTAGGCCTCAAAACGTAAAACCGGGTGTCGTAAAATTATGGAACTTTAAAGTATTGTTAGACATGTCCATATGTCCCATAATAAAATATAAAATGAGTGGTAGGTTCCATTTGGGTGGTAAAACCCTGCTAAAAACTGGAAACACGGGTCTAAAACGCGTAATACGTAAAACGTACGAATATTGCGTAAAATTGAGAAAAGTAAAATGTTACTTTTCTAATGTGATAAATATGATTTAAAATGACTTATAATGTCTAGACTGGGCTCAGTCTAGTGTCGGTTGGTATTAAATGTCTTTTAGACATCAAACCGTAAGCCTAAAAATCAAGGAATGACTTATAACATCAAGGGATGATTTTTGGTCAATGGAGGAGGGAAAAATATGTTGACTTTTTCTAATAAGTTGAAAACTCAATTCTTTTTAGAAACACGTTTTGTGGTGGAACGGTTAATCGGCCATACGGTTAAGCGTGCTCATGCGAGAGTAGTACAGGCTTGGGTGACCTGCCGGGAAGTCTTTGGTCATGTTTTTCTCAGTCACGATTAATTCTCAAATAAATCATGAGTGTGTCAAACATTTTTCTGATGCGGGGTCACTTAACGCGGTCGAGTTTCGTTGTACGTAGAATTTCTGAATGACGTTTTACCCTAAAACGTGTAATTCCCTGTAATTCCTTAATAACTTTCACGAAAATGAGCTTATGAATGTCAAACTTTTAATTTGCCATGGAAATGATTTATCACTTGAGCCCAAGAAATAAAAATCAAATTTCGAGAAAATTTTCGGGAAAAATGAATAGTAAAAGTGAATAGTGAAATTTTCCGGGAATAGGAATTATCCTGAAAAATGTGAATTGTTACAGTCTCTACCCCTTACGGGGAACTTCGTCCCGAAGTTCTGTGTGTATCATATGTTGGAGTGGTGTCGATGAAAAGGTGTGGTTACTTATGAGGACTAAAGTCTGGGATTACCGGTGATGTAACTTGATTTGTCATTTCAGTGTATGGTGTAGGATGAGGCTTACTTTTATATAGGAAAGGTATGGTAATAGTCGAATATCAAAGGAAATTGATATAGCAGTCGAATATTAATAGGAATTGATATAGTAGTTGAATATCAAAATAGAACTTGATATAGTTGTCAAGTATCAATAGCAATTGATATAAGAATCGAATCATGGAATAAGCGTTGAACATGTGGTTGGACCAAGTCCTGTTTGAATTGTACGGCTGCCCATGCATATGGCTACATGGCTTCGCAATGAGTTTGGTACGACTGCGCATGCGTATGGTTACATGGCCCCGTAATGAGTTTGTTTGTTATTGCACTATCATTATGAAAACCAAAATGTAAACCTCGTACTAATGGAAATTGGGATAGTCGTTGCAATCATAGCCTAGTAGGTAATCTGTTGTTGTATCTAGTGTTTATTGACTTCATACTTATGTTATTTCGGATATAATTAAGCCCACTTGTTTATAATTCTTTATTTACATAGAGAGGCATCCCAAACAATGTAACTAAAGGAATATAAACGTATGGTTCGATGATTTATAATTTCTTTATTTAAATGAAAAGGCATCCCAATCCATTCAAATAAGGATATTATAAATCATCCTACTCAAGAATTCCCGACACAACATTCATACTTAGCCGGTGAGTTACAAGGTAGTGTATTACGAGATGATACTGGTGTTCCAAAAGTACAAGATGAATATTCAAACTTGTAAAGCTGATGAGGGTACTTGTGGTGTAACTAAGGATGATTTGAGCTTTAAAAGTGCATCAAAATCTGTTAATGAGCTTGTGGTTCCAACGGTTGTGAAGATAATGTTATGATATGTTGATGAACAAAAGTGTGTAGTGTATGCTTAACATTAATACTCTTAGGTATAGATGTTGAGTTTGCTTTAAAAATCTTAAGAGATTTTAAAAGTTTATGATGGAATGGTATCCTTAGGACCTAAACAGGATAGTACTTCTATAGGATGAAGAGAATAATTGATAACTATCCCAAGATAGTAGTTCGGATTATCTCATAAATGAAAAATTTCAAGAATGAAATTAGGTAACACAAATAAGGTGTTAAGATTTCGCTGAGTGGTAAGACATTATCGTGTCTCTAGATTGTTTTAATGTATTCTGGTGGTTTATCGAGTTCATGTAGGAAATCAACCTAAACATAACCCTAGTACAACTACTCTCAGTATTTGAAAATTCTAAGTCGAATATAGTTAGTCAGACTATATTCCACTGTCCCTAGGTTAAATATAGGTGACTAGTCTATATTTAGCCAAGGTTCGATAAAATTTTCAAATACCTAAACTAGGTATACTTTTGATATGTCCGTTGCTTTCGGGAAACTGTCCACTAAACATAGGCGATGTCAAACCCTTAAGTTGCAAGTCCCGTCCATACAAGACTTGTAACGTATGTTTTCATATTCCATTGCATAGAAGGTAGTAAGGGTAGATACGTATGGAAAGGAAGTTTTAAGTAGTTCTAAAATAGAACCTACTTGGCCAGGATCACGAACTTTTAATAATGAAGGTTTCATAAGAAAACTTTGATGAATGTAGAGAAAGTTCAGCTTTTGTCGATGATGGATTAGTTTGTCCTTTAGAAATCTCATATTTCTTGTTTTGAAATCGATAGATTGTGACGGGTTTTTGATATCATAAGAAATGATATTGATGATGTGATGGAATAATTCTAGAGACCATTTGCACAAAACACAATGTCTCGGAAGTAGGTTAGACCATTGTGCAATTCACAATGTCTGGGAAGTAGGTTAGGTCATTGTGTGACACAAAACATTTGAGAAATGATTAAGACCATTGTATCATACAATGTCTTGGAAAATGAATGAGACCATTGTATCTCACAATGTCTTGGAAAATGAATGAGGCTATTGTATCTCACAATGTCTTGAAAAATGAATGAGACCATTGTATCTCACAATGTCTTGGAAAATGAATGAGACCATTGTATCTCACAATGTCTTGAAAAGTGAATGAGACCATTGTATCTCACAATGTCTTGAAAAATAGGAAAGACCATTGCAATCAGTTACAATGTCTTGGACATATAATATTGGAGTAGGAACATGATTGGGAGAGTGTGGCTGTGCCGAAATGCCTTAGAATAGGCATACACAGATATGTTTAGTCCATTGTTTAGATAAATGATTGAAAATAAACCGAGTTTATATATCAATATACTAATATGTTCATGTAGCATAAAATGCCTAGTGTGTATATATCAATATACTTATATGTGTTCATGTAGCATAAAATGCCTAGTGTGTATATATCAATATACTTATATGTGTTCATGTAGCATAAAATGCCTAGTGTGTATATATCAATATACTTATATGTGTTCATGTAGCATAAAATGCTTAGTGTGTATATATCAATATACTTATATGTGTTCATGTAGCATAAAATGCTTACGGGGAAATGCTCAATTATGTTTAGGGTACATATATTAATATGCAATTATGTTTGTGTAGCATAAAATATCTACGGGGAAATGCTCAAAAAGGGGTATTATATATGAATATACTAATATGTTTGTGTAGCATAACATGCTTACTAAGTCCATAATCGTCTGGAGGATGGAAGACACGGAGAGCGGAAGGCTATAAAAATGGTTTTGCTTGTAGTTGTAGTTATAGTTTAGGTCTCAATTAGACCCGTTTCTCTATAACCATGGCTCTGGTACCAATCTGTAACACCCCCAATTCATGGTTGCAGCGGAATTCGAACTGGGTGTTACTCGACGGCACAATAGTCACAATAATAGAAAACGAACTCCAATTGAGTCGTTTTAAAAGATTTATCATTCAAATTATATAAATATCAGAGATTACAAAATGAGGTCCCAATTGGTTCCATGTTTACAAATCACATTAAGTGAGTTTTTGAATGATAATAAAATTTATAGCCCTTTTGAACATCCGTGCCCTTCCGTGCCATCCTTGATCGTCATGAACCTGAAATACATGCTTGAGAGGTCAACACAAAGGTTGAGTGATATTCATAGAGTTTGTTAAATCGTTTGAACACAATATGTTGGAAGTGTGAGTTATAGGCTCACACCAATGTTTGGAAAACAAAACAGGTAGGCTACGTTATTATACGCCCATAAAATGTATTATACACTAAGCTTATGAAACCAAAACGTTAACGTGTACCAATATCGATTGGCAGATTTATCCCGGTAGGTACTTTGCCGTCATACCTAATGTCTCAAATATTAATGCATTTGTTTGAACTTAGTCAAAACAAATGGGATTCGTCAATCCCAATAGGCCTATTCACAATATTCGCGCTCACTTGCAAGTAACCCTCGCAAGTGATTAAATGGTTCATAATAAGGGATCTTGGTTTGGCAAGGATGTTACTTAGTGATAATAAAACATAGTCGAATAGCATACAGTAGAAAGCATTGTGTTCGATTTAGAAATAGCATGTATTCCCCCCAAGGGTTTGTAAAACATTGAAGTAATGTAAAGTGGGGCTATGAACTCACCTTAAGTAAGATAGCAAGTAATGAATGTAACGGTTGAATCATGAAGGTTTCTACGAGCAACCTATAATCGAATGTTGCGACTTAGGATTTGAGTACAGAATATGAAGTAGTGCCTATATATATATCTTGCATTATAGTCCATGATGTGGTATGATGTATATTGCAAGTCCTTGAAAGAAAAGATTCATGAAACATGTATGTTTTGTATATCGTTTACTACCGTTCGGGCCGACATAATTCAGAAGTCATGTTAGTAAGCGTTCGAGGAGCCAGGACACTTTAACTCGTAAATCCACAACTCAACTCGACGGCTTACATAATGAACTCCTCACATGAGGCTCCCTACTATTGTAGTAGTTGATGAAATATATAGATATAAGTTTTGATCCGAAAGGTTACATGTCCGATATTTGAATAAACTTAGGAAAGTTTATTAGTACATGAAGATTGTTATTAGGGTATGTTTCATAAGTCTTGTATGACCATTTTCTCTTGGTAATATCTCATGGTTCCTTTTTAAGTGAAGTAGATCCAAATTGCTTGTTCAAGTTCTCGTCAACTCTTTGTTTCATGTTTACGCCTATGAAAGTTGGTATGGTCATTTCGTCATGGCCTAGCCATGACCTTTGGTCCTTGTTTCAAGGTCATGAGACACAACCTTGGCTCTAGCCATGGTTGTGGTCTTGATTATAGGTCATAAGACCTCTTGTTCCTTTCAAAGTATAACCATAATCTTGTGACTTTCGCCTAAAAATGGGCTGTTTAGAATTTGAAAAATTTTATTACTCGAAAAGTGTTTTTAGGTCTCGAACTTCTTTATTCCTGAACGAAAACGGCGTTCCGGACAACTTTCGTGTTTTAACTTTTTGATGAATCGGACCAGAAGTGGGACTTTCAAAACCCAAATTTGATCAGAATGGTATTTGGCAGTTTACCGCAAAGTTTTGGTAACTTCAAATGGGCGTAACTTTTGACTCGTATACTCGTTTTGGGTGGTTCAAGTTGCTACGGTTTCCTTGTTAAGTCCTCTACTGTAATATGTAATGATCAAATATCATATTTTTACCATTTTGATCAGGTCTTACCAAGAAAGTCACTAGTTTACTTGTTTTAGTAACTTGTTGTAACAATCAATAACAATAACTTGTTTTAATCATTTTTATACATCATGGACATAACTACAAGACATAATATAGCAAGAATAACATGTAAATAACATGAAAATGATTATTTAACAAGAATCAAGTTAGGGTTTGGCTCACAACTTTTGGCTTTCAAAGATGAAAGGAAGTTAACATGTAAGGATAGGACTTTGATAGACTTGCTTCAACCCACTTCACATCATGCAATCTTTCTACTCTTGTAATCTTGAAAGAGAGATGATGAAAATTGAGGTGACTTGAGTGGATTCAAACTCAAGAGAAATCACCAAAGTTTCTAAGGATTTGAAGTAGTTTTGATGAATCAAAACTAAACTAGGGTTTATGTATGGATATTGCACTTGATTTCTTGGATGGAACTTGAAGTAAATGAGCTAAGGATGAGATGATGGTGTGTTTTTATGTGTGTGGGTCGTTGGAATGGACAAGGAGGGGAAGGAGAGGCATTTATGTGCAAATGAGGAGGTTACATTGTTGACTAGTCAACACTTGGAGGCCAAGTTGAACACATGTTCACATCTTAAGGCTCCTAGCATGAGATTAAGACACACAAGGCTGAATTCCCCCCTCCTAGGTTGGTTCCTAAACTTGGGGGACAAGGTGTGGACTTTGTTTGGTATTATCCTAAGTATTAGGAAGAGTTTTGACTCCGGGAAATGACAACCGTAAATGATTAGGCCTCAAAACGTAAAACCGGGTGTCGTAAAATTATGGAACTTTAAAGTATTGTTAGACATGTCCATATGTCCCATAATAAAATATAAAATGAGTGGTAGGTTCCATTTGGGTGGTAAAACCCTGCTAAAAACTGGAAACACGGGTCTAAAACGCGTAATACGTAAAACGTACGAATATTGCGTAAAATTGAGAAAAGTAAAATGTTACTTTTCTAATGTGATAAATATGATTTAAAATGACTTATAATGTCTAGACTGGGCTCAGTCTAGTGTCGGTTGGTATTAAATGTCTTTTAGACATCAAACCGTAAGCCTAAAAATCAAGGAATGACTTATAACATCAAGGGATGATTTTTGGTCAATGGAGGAGGGAAAAATATGTTGACTTTTTCTAATAAGTTGAAAACTCAATTCTTTTTAGAAACACGTTTTGTGGTGGAACGGTTAATCGGCCATACGGTTAAGCGTGCTCATGCGAGAGTAGTACAGGCTTGGGTGACCTGCCGGGAAGTCTTTGGTCATGTTTTTCTCAGTCACGATTAATTCTCAAATAAATCATGAGTGTGTCAAACATTTTTCTGATGCGGGGTCACTTAACGCGGTCGAGTTTCGTTGTACGTAGAATTTCTGAATGACGTTTTACCCTAAAACGTGTAATTCCCTGTAATTCCTTAATAACTTTCACGAAAATGAGCTTATGAATGTCAAACTTTTAATTTGCCATGGAAATGATTTATCACTTGAGCCCAAGAAATAAAAATCAAATTTCGAGAAAATTTTCGGGAAAAATGAATAGTAAAAGTGAATAGTGAAATTTTCCGGGAATAGTAATTATCCTGAAAAATGTGAATTGTTACACCAATGGTCAATCACCTGTGCCTATGATTGCTGGTCAAGAACAACAAGCTGAAGATAATGTTGGTGTGGGAGACGATTTGATTACAGACACTCCTTCTGCGCAACCACATGTAAGCCGAGTTGTTGGTGACACAGACACTCATGCTGCGCAACAACCTGTAAGTGGCGTTGATGGCCCAGAACAAGTTGAGCAACAATCTCAACATACAGATGAGGACTTGTACCAGTTTGCCAGTCCTGGAGATAATGTTGGTGTGGGAGACGACTTGATTACAGACATGGTTGCAGAACTTGACCAGAGTGAGAATGTGGTTTTAGAGCTCAACAAAAACTATGTTGATTTAGAAGAAGTAGTGGAAAGGGATGATGTGGAAAGGGATTATGTTGAAATCGATGATGTTGAAAGGGATGATGTGGGCACCTCAACACAGCAGGTAAACGAGGAAGAACATGTTGTACATGTGTCTGAGTTTGAAGATGAAGAGGATGATGTGACAGCCCCTATTGAGCCACAAGTGGAAATGATGGACTTTAAGTTTGATGTTGATCCCCACTTTGAGAATGTATCAAAGTTAGCTGATGAGTGTATGGCGGATTATACGGATCATGATAGTGGCTATAACTTTGATGATGATTTTCATAGTGATGGAGAAGGCAATAATAACAAATTTGTCACCCTACGCAAGATAAGGTTAAAAGAAATAAGGAAGGAGTATGAGGGTAGGGCGAATGTCAAGAAGGGAGAGTTTTTTGTAACAGAAACATTTAAACACCCCAAGGACATCAAAGATAAGCTCATAATCTATGCGTTGGAGTCCCGAAGAGATATTAGGATTGAAAAGTGTGACCAAGAAAGGATTCGAGCGATGTGTAGAGGGACTGTTGTGGGTTATGGCAGAAATGATACAGGAAGTTGTCAACCATCAGCTTCTTCTTCGCAGTCAAAGGGAAAATTTGCAAGTACCAAAACCTACAAAAAAAAGAGTAAGGCCATGTGCGAATGGTCCCTACATGTGTCAAAAGTGGGTGATGAAAGGAGTTGGAGTGTCAAAACATTAAATGATGAACATAAATGCCTACAAACAAGAAAAATTAAATTGTTGACTGCACAATTCCTTTCATCCGAGGTTGCTAAAATTCTTGTTAGGGACTGGACAGCGCCGACAGCTGCAATAGCAATGGAAATAAATGAAAAATTTCAGCTTGATGTCCCAACCACAAAGATATCAAGAGCAATGGAATTTGCTCAGAAACAAATTGACGGCGACCATGAAGAACAATATGCCAATCTTAGGGATTACGCTTTGGAATTGAAGAATAGAAACCCAGATACAACTGTGAAGATTCAAGTTGAAGCAAACCCTGATTCAAGTGTTTCTTCAAGGGTTTTCAGACGGATCTATGTTTGTATTAGTGCATTGAAAAAAGGTTACAAAGCAGGCAGAAGGGACATACTAGGGCTGGATGGGGCGTTTATCAAAGGACATCACACTGTTCAAGTCTTAACTGCTGTTGGTGTCGATAGCAATAATGACCTCTATCCAGTTGCTTATGCAGTGGTTGAAACCGAGTCCAAGAGTTCATGGTTATGGTTCCTTAGCAATCTTGGAGATGACCTTGATTTGCAACCAAATTCAAACTTCACCTTTATATCCGACAGACAAAAGGTATAAACATTGTGTAAATTCAATTAGTTGATTTCAAATCCAATTCAATCCTCATTACCATAGTAAGTTTTGTACCAATCTACAGGGAATATTACTAGCCATTGCAGAACTGTTTCCTGCTGCTGAACATCGCTTCTGTGTGCGACACATATATGACAACATGAAGCAGTTATTTAAGGGGGAGAGTATCAAGGAGCTTGTTTGGAGGTGTGCTAGAGCATCAACAATCCCTGAGTTTAATAGAGGAATGGAAGAGCTAAAATCAATCGACTCTAAAGCTTATGACTGGTTAAGGAAGATACCAGCATCATCATGGTCAAGGTCACATTTTTCAGGTACACTATACACATATTATGACTTTCATCTGTACTATTAATAATATTGAAAATGATTTTGATATTATGATTGTCATCTGTAATGTTAATAAGATTAAAAGTGATGTTGATATTGATATATTGGTTACAGGGAGAGCTAAATGTGACATCCTTCTTAACAACTTATATGAATCGTTCAATAGCAAGTTAGTGGGCGGCAGAGATCAACCAATCATTGGTTGTTTGGAGTACATTAGGCAGTATCTTGTTTGGAGTACATCAGATAGATGTGAAGGTCTCTTAACCCCAACAGCAACTAAAATTTTAGAAACCATCAAGGAGGAAGCAAATGAGTATAAGGTTTTATGGAGTGGGGGGGATACATACCAGTGTGCGGGAGGTTGGGGTGACCAATGTGTTGTGAATATACCGAAAATGAAATGCACATGTAGGAGATGGGAACTCACTGGTATTCCATGTAAGCATGCTGTTGCGGCTATCAACGACATGGCTAAACACAGCAAGGAATCAACTGACAACATGGTTGTGATCCCAGAGGATTATGTGCACCAATGCTATTGGTTAACCACATGGAGGGCGATGTATCAACACAAGATTGAAGGAATTGCTGGTCGACACTTTTGGCCCAAATGCCCTATCCCTAGTGAACTAAAGCCACCTCACTACCATGTTCCAATTGGGAGACCACGAAAGAAGAGAAGAGTATCAAGGGATGAGATTGCTGAACAGGTTATGAAAAAATCAATGGTGAAGAATGGGAAGCTGTCAAAAAGGGGCAAGACTGTCAAATGTGGTGCATGTGGTGGGCAGGGTCATAATAAGAGAGCTTGTACGGGACGAAGAGGCAACCAAGGGACAAGAAGAAGGGAAGGAGTACCAGATGAGGTACTAGAAAGATCAACTCAGCCAGTGGGATCTTCTGCAACAGAGGTGGGAGCAGGGCCAAGTCAGCCAGTTGGAACACAATCAAGTGAGGTAGCAGGAGGGCCAAGTCATCAAGTTGGAACACAAGCAAGTCATGTATCACAATCTACTGGGAATGGTGGAGGTCAAAGGAAGAATAGGATCAAGAGAAAATCCAAAATCGGCAAGTGAGTCAACACAATTGTGATGGTGCAATAACCTTTGGTTGGTTATTTGTTTATGTGTTTTAAGACAATGAGTGTATGGATTGTGTAACTGAGTTTCTGTCTTCTAGACAATAATTTATACGTGATTTGTTTTTTAGACTTGATTAATCAGGAATGATATTTGTTTTCATTTTGGTTTACCATCATTATTTGCTGCATAATGCTGTGCACAATTTGTGGTTTGCCATCAGCATATACTTATTTGTTGTATAATGTTGTGCACAATTTGTGGTTTGCCATCATCGTATACTTACGTATATTGAATGACCCAACATGCCCACTACATAAGTATACCGAATGACCCAAACTTGCTTTGACTTTTTGTAAGTCAAAGTTGATAAGGAACCACAAACCAAGTTTACTGCATATTGATTATGTAATATTGACTACATTTGTCTTCTTATAATAACAAGGACAACTAAAACAACGATGATCCCACTATAGTGCTAAAATCAAACACTTTTTATTAACATGAAGGTCAATACAAACCAGGGATGACCTTATACCCTGTGATGATACAACCCAGAAAGATGTCAACACACCTACATACCAACGTCCAACCTAAAACAACTTAATGGCAATGAAAAAAAAGAGCCAACTAAAAATAAGAAACTTGTTGAGCTTCTTAATCCGCTGATCCTTCTCCCTCATCAACCTCACCTGCTCCTCCAACTCTTCTTCAAGCTCGTTCCTCGCCCTCAACAGGCCAGGAATCATAGCAACTGCTCGGCAACACATTGGAGGATCCGTCCATCCAATAAACCCACATGAAGGACAACAGTAGAATCGTCGTCCTGGGTTCCTGTTTGTCCAGCTTGTTTTGATTGTTGCTTGTTTCCCACAGTCACAGATCAAGACCATATTTTTTGCCGGATTTCGGAAAGTGTGATACTTTGATGTGCTGCAACGTTCATATTTAACGGGGAGTGGATAGTGTACCGTTTGTAAAAAAGGCAAACAATCGCCTGCAAATTTAGTCCCTCAAGCTACAGTGTCACTAGCTTAGTACGCGGTGAACAGTGAAATGACGATACTACCCTCAACTACGTGGCACTTAACGGGAAAATTAACGGAAAAGGGATCTCAATGGCGATTTTGCAAAAATGTGGAACGTGGGTGGCTTTTTTGCGCTACTTTTTGTCTCGGTCCCGTTTTTGCGATTTTGCGAAAATGTTCTATTAATGATACTTTTTGTTAAAGAGGTGTTGTAAAGATTACATTAATTATTGGCATTGACCATTCAATGTATATAGGTATTAATGCATAAATTAATTATACATCTAACTTAATTAATTTTATTTGCTTAAAAGTCTATATAGTTAGATTAGTAGATTTCTTAGATTGTACATGTGATAATATAAGTGTACTTTTGAGTGAAGAGATGTTTTAAGAATAATACTAATTATATGTGTTGAATTATGTATTTGTGCATTAAATAGTTGTATAGATAACTTTATAAGAGCATTTAGTCTTTAAATATTTAATAGCTTTTTACTATTCTATAAAGTCATTTGACAAGGTTTTTTACATTGTGGTAAAAGCTTTTTGAAAATGATTTGGTGAACTCTAAGAGCATCCACAATACAAAACGTCTTTAATAACCTTTTGTATTCAATGCATACATTTTTTTAGTGTAGTTGCATTGGATGCTCTAAGCTTTCGTTGAAAGCTTTTCATCATCTATCAATATTATTTTACTATATTTATTATTTAGTACAAAGCTTTTAAAAGACTTGGTGTCGGTGGATTAATGACTTTTAGATGGCTTTTTTAATAATGAAAAGATGAGTTAGTAATGATGAAAAATCCTTAAAGATTTAAGCATTGTGGATTCTCTTGTAATGCTTAAAAACAGCTGGTTAGAGCAAAGGACTGAAAATCCTTCTATTCGTGAAATCACACATGCGAAAATAAAATTTTAGTAAATATATTCTACCAAGTATCGCCATCTAACATTTGTAAAGTTTTAGTTAACTAACATTGTCTAACGTAGGGATGAGCAAAAGAACATGGGAATCGGACTGGAACCGGGAACTGGACCTGAATCGAGGAACCGAACCGGATCCTGACATGATGGTTCTAATTCCGGTTCTTGAGTTTGGAATTTTTGAGGTTTTTGGGTCGGTTCATTTCGGCTTCACCGGTTCTTGGTCCTGAAACCAAAAACTCAATAATACTAGAAACACACGTAAATTTGTTTACTTCACATAATCAAATCATATGTACCGTATAAAAAAATCTTATTTCAGAAAAATCAAACCAAACACCCTAAACCCTAATCATTATCTATTTAAAAATCCACAAATCAATAATTAATCCAAACCTAATAACATTTCAAGATCATTCAACATTCAAAGCTCCATAAACAACTATCATCATTGTCAAAACAATGGAAGTAAGTTTTATATTTGATTTTTCGGATTGTTATGCATTATTGTTTTGTTAGAAATATGAACAATGTGAAATTATAAAATGATTGTTTGTTTGAGTTTATGTTTTAGTTGTTGAATGTTCTTGGTTTAAGCGTAAATGGTTGCAAACGTTAAAAAATCATTTTTTATTGGTTTAATTCATTAGTGCATGAGAATTTTTATTTTGTTTTTCAGGATATCGGTTTTTAGCCGGGTAGACCCAAAGAACCGGAATATAATTGAAACCGGAACCGAAAACTATATTGGTTCGATTCACGGTTTCCATTTTTCACAAAATTCAGTTCTCGAATTAATGTGGTCCGTTACTAGTTCCGGACCGATGCTCATCCCTAATATACAATCAAATGGATGCAACATTTTTTTTTTTGGTTAAAAAAAATGGATGCACGCATGTCATGTATGTCGCGGGACTTGTACACCTTTAACTTGAGGTTCACCGAGTTTTTTGTTGGACTCTTGCAATTTGAAAAGTTAAATACATAACTGAGGTACTTCTAAAAATATTTACACGAACATACAATTTTTATATATATCTTTTAAAAGAACTCAAGCTCATCATCTGATAAGGCGAGCATACCTTTTGTCATTGTCGCCTACCTCTCCCACCACTCTACTTTCATCCACCTTCTCACTATTATATCTTGATTTTCGTTCAAAACCGAAACCCACTTGAAGAATGCTTCTTCGAAGCTGGTCTTGAATACCCTTCTTGATTCCATACCAAAAGTATGACCCGATTGAAAACCATGCTCACTTAATCTGGTAAGAAAGCCTCTGCATACTTAGTAAGAACTTGACACGTACGGTGCAAAGGAGCATGAAGCAAAGACGAAGTTTTCCAACAAAATGATCTAACAGGCATTAGTTGTAAGAAAAAACAAAGGCAAATTATCATATGCTGAAGGTAGAATTTAGTAACCAAATTGATTTCTATGCCTCGATGAAGTAATTTTAATACGAATTGTATGAGAAGTAAATAAACACGTAACCTCAAAATATAAACCGATACTTATTTGTTGGAATATATAGATTTATATACCCACAAAAATTAATCGATGAATTAAAAGAAAACGCTAGTCAAAAAATAATACAGTAGTTATTAATTTTATTAGTTGAGATTTGAGAGATAGTATGATATTGTGACGTTGATTATAAGGTGTCGTAAGCTCGTAACTAGGGACAAAGAGTATTGTGTAATTATTTTTTAAAGTACTACATTTATGTATTTAAGTTTTTAAATTGCAAGTGTCTAACAAAAAACTCAGGTTCACCTAGATACGAATTTGAACAGTTAAAAGTGAAGATTTAGCATGATCATGGATCAAATAATTCATCCGTTTAAAAAAGTATATCTGTTTCCAAAAGTGAACAAAACCTGAATTACAAATAAAAAGATGAAAACAACCTACTTTAATTAGGAGGTAAGAAGACAACATTCAGTTTCTAACACGTTTATTATTTTTGTTTTATACGTCTTTGAGCTAGTGAAATTCAAAGTGTATCTTGTACTACTATTAGAGCATTAGACTAGAGAATAGGCTGGTTACAATGTTGTATGGACTAGCCAAATTATCACCCAACAATACAATAACCATCAATGTCATACCTGTTAGATGTGAATGTATACTTATTTTAGAACGAAAATAGTACAATTTAAGGCTATATTCCTTGTTAACCTTATATATTCTAGCTGATATATACTGCACACATTTAGTGAATGCCATTAATCCTTAGATATAACTTGAAATACTAAAGGAAGTATGAGAGAGAACAAAGAGTAGAGCGCGTGACAGATAGAGGGTGAGCACACATCACTTCAAGCATATGAATCTCATAATTTGCAAGAAAGGCGATGGGTGCTCACTCTCTTCTGTCACGACTCCTTACCTTTGTAGTTTCCCATAATGTGTAGACCGAACAATTGCACGCTGCCATATACAGAAGGTGAAACCCTAGTATATATGTAGAAAGCTTTCATGAATTAGATACACAGACCAAATTATTTAAGTATTTGGTTGGTGGTACTACAAGTCTGTGTGCTTGATTTGATGTATGGCAAGAAGTGGAGGCTTTCACCCTTATATAGAATTCTCAAAGATTCTTTCCATGACATTTTATATATTAGGAGGCTTAAAAATATGAATAACTATGTGACTAAATATATGTGTCAATAAATTATTGGTTTGTAAAAAAATGGGTCCACCTGCTGTCAGCAACAAGATGCTGACACATATTTTTAGAAATATACGGAGTAATTAGATATACCAGTTAGGCATTTCAATCGATGCTCTTTGTATCTTAACAGTTGTCAAAGGTTTACTATTCACGAGATATAGTGAATATCAAACAAAAATGGCAAAATTGGTCAATGTGGTTTACTTACGATGAAAAACATAGTCTCCGAAAAATTGCAAAAGATGCCTTTACCATTTACTCTCGATAAAATAAACGGTCCCTAAGTTAAATCAAAAGACTGTTAGTGTAACAAAAAAAAAAAAAAAAAAATCATAAATGTCCCTCCGGTTTACGTGTGTTGCAAAAAAGGTCCCTAAAGTTGCAGAAAAACGTTGCTCGTGTTACTTGCGATTACGGAAACAATCCATACGTTAAATCTAGGGGCTGTTTGTGTAAAAAACACTTGCGATTACAAACACAATTCCTTGCGATTACAAACACAATTCCTCTGTTAAATCTGAGGACTAACTGTGTGACATACATGAATAGTCCTTGTAGTTAGCTACTGATTTCAGAAATGACCATTTCATTAAATCTAAGGAATGTTTATGTAACAAAAAAAATTCACGTAAAACCCGTGCCCCGCAGCGGAACAAGAGTAAAAAAGTCCTCGTTTAGAATTAAAGAGATGTGGTTTTAATATGTTATTTTTTCCCTATCTCTATATATTATTTCAAATCAAGAATCAGTGTTTAATATTCTCTATTGATAATCAAGAATCAGTGTTTAATATTCTCTATTGATTGTACCGTCTATTTTTAATGTTAGATAAGGCCATATCTATTTGATTGACATGATGATCTCTCTATTGGGTTAATCCCAATCTAATAAAGTCAACCCTAAAGTCAATATGGAGCAAAGTCAAACGCAGCAACAACTGCCCAAATGGCAGTTACAAAACAGTTAGATAGTTAGTTATTTTCAGTTATTTACAGTTACAAAACAGTTAGATAGTTAGTTATTTTCAGTTATTCATACGAACCAACACAACTTTTACTTGCACCCATTCGATATGTATTTATAGTTAGCTTTTGTATTCAAACAAAGATGTTGACAGATCTATACTACTTATAAAGACAAAACGGTCAAAGTGGAAAAGTGAAAACTTAACTTTTGGTCAATTCCGATTTTGCCCCTGCGAAATTTATGGCATGGAAATTAATATTGAAACTAATCCTGCGAAATTTATGGAAAGTCTTTAATTCATATTGAAACTGCCAATCATCATGGGCTGGCACATTAGCTTCTTATGAACGCCTCTTGACTACTAAATCTATAAATATATAAACCCTAAAAAAAACACACACACAACACCATAAACACACTTTTCCATCTTAAATTTTCTCTCTTTCATTGTAACCTAAAAAAACACACTGCTACCCTAGAAACCTTATCTCAACAAAGCGCAGCCACAAATCTACAACCAAATCCACAAAACTCACTTGATTTTTGACCTTTAAACTGAAAAACATAAACCCACGAATGAGATACAAGAAACTTTAAAGATCTTTGGTTGTGTTTTTGTAGATATAAGATTTTAGTTTGTTTATGCGTTATTTTTTTGTATGTCTCATCAGGCTTTGGTGATGCTGAGTTTAATTTGGATCTAAATCTAGAGGTTTTGTTCTTTTGGTAACTTTTAATTGTGTAATTTTTAGTTTATGGTTTCATTTGTAATTTTTGTTGTTGATTATGTTTAAAGATTGAAGGATGTAGAAAAATATTCGAAGAAGAGTGAAATGAATGTGTGAAGATATATAGCAATTCTTAAATCTTTGAGGAGTTATTTTGTTTAGGATGGTTGTTTAATTTTAATAAGTAACTTGTAAAGCTTTATCGTTCATCAAAAAGTTTCGTGTTACTGATTTGCAAATAAGTTTACCACCTTCTTATGGTCATTTCCTATGTTATTTTTATATTCTCAGTTGAGTTGATACAGTTTAGATTTTGCAACAAAAAATTAATAAATAAAAAAATAGTTAATTGGTGCATATGATTTTGATACGGTGTTTTATATAGTCAGTGAAGATTTTTATATGCTTTCTATTTTGTTGGCAGTTGACAATGGTAGAACTTCACAATTATGATAGAACAAACAAGTTCAGCTAATGCAAATATATTGCGAGTATAAAAAATGATGAGAATTCATGTTAATGTTAAAACTTCATCTAAAAGATATGCAAATATTTTTGTGTTAAAAGTCCAACAAACATTACCATTCATTTGCAGATAACATGTTGATAAAATGACAAGATTACGTACTACTTGCTTTGACGAAATGAGTATGGGTCATTGGGGAAAGTCATGCATGAAAATGATGGGAAAGTTACAAGTATGATGAAAAGATTGAACTTTACATAGGTTAAAGGACAACGAGTCTATGATGATAGGCTCATAGAGTTTATACAGACCCTTTAATAGGGGGTTTTGTGAGGCCCTGTGTTGTGAGTTTATACGATGTGCATCGCGTTTTGTACATTTTGACCAAAACTCTCTATTATCACATCATAGGAGGGTCTTAATAACGTTACCTTTTTGCAATATCTTAAACCAAATCAAATCATGATATATCGACCATATAAAAATTTAGAATTTGGTTTATCATAAATATTATGTTATACGGAGTATATAAGAAAACATAGCATAAACTAATCCTCTAAACAAATTCATTACATATACTCATTGGTACGTGTAAATATTAAAAATAGTTGCAACAAAGATTAATGTAACAAATACCTATTGTTTGCTACTTATAATTAACGAACCATGTCAACTTTATCAAGGTGTTTTGTTAGCTAAAACCCAACAAAATAATTTGTATTTTGAAGTAAAACGAATCTGAGAGGACTGTCGGAATTGGTAAGAACAGGTGAATCGAGCCGGATCGGGATCATTTTCTTTGTGTTTTACCACGTTAATCAGCTCGTCATTGTTATTTTGTTGATGCCTGAATTTTAGTCACAGAGTAACCGCCGCCGCAACGCGCCGGTACCTTGATAGTTTTAAATAATGATTTAACTCATTTAAGTATCATTATTTAAAATTTGAGCGACCTAATAGAAGAAAAGATAGTTGACTAAATTAATTGAATAAGTTGAGTAAATTAATTGATCAAATAACCAAAGTATAGTAAGTCATTGTATTTTGCGTTTTTATTCACTCATTAAACTATTTCTATAATTTTATAAAAGAAATTTTTAACTCATTTTTGGCAACCGAGTACCTAATATCAACTTGTTATTTATCCAACCTGTCCAAATTACGTGTCATGTCATCTAATAAGTCACTTTTAACTGGTTTCTAAGTTATTTTGAACATATATTTCTTTTTATTAAATTTTCTACTTAAAAAGTTTGTTATATTTCCTCGTCTACAAACAAGAATATAGGGTTTTGCTTTTAATTTGTCTTATAGCTTGCCACTACATCTTATAACTTTAACCTTTAAATAAAATAAGAGATATGCCAATATCAATAGTAAAATGAGAGTAATGAACATTTTCTATAATATAGTGAACTATAAAACTATAAAAAGGATATAAAGATTTAACTGAACAAAAAATGAAAGCAAAATGACTTTTTTTTATTAATCCTACCTATTACTTAATCCGTTTCAAAATTATTGTACTCAAATTAAAAAATGCACAATTTAAAAAAAGTGAGACCATCACACCGTTAACCGATCAAATATTATCTTAATTCACTAAACAATTTTTCCATTGATTAACACAAGAAAAGAGATATTATTTTGGCACAACCAAAATAAAAGAGGGAAAAACAATTTTTGAGAGTGAGGGAGTACCACATCTATATTATGTATAAAACAAAAATGGTCAAAGTGAAAAGTAAAGAAAGTGAAATGTTGAAAAAATTAAAAAGGAAATGTTGAAAACATATGTTTCAAAAGGAAACTATTAATACACATCGAAAACCGGGTTGACCTAGGATGCTTCAAACCCAGCGTGTTGACCTGGTTTAATTTGACCTGTTTTTTTTTTACTAAACCTGTTGAACCACCCGGGTCGAATCAGGTTGCAAAACATTATGTTTAATCCCCAAATTCTCAAACTTTTATTATTTTTCGTTTATAACCCATAAACGTTTTTTATCACTAAAACTATTTGCCGCTATAAAATCCGTTGCTATGCACGGGTACTCGTCTAGTTTATAATAAAGGTTTTATAGATTAAAATCATTTCTTTGTATCTTGGTATATTTTGACCACGTTAAGACCATAGACCCAACGATTGAGACCAACACTCTCAAAATTACACCAAGCATTATTTAGCATTAAAGTTTCATAAATGTCTCAATATTACACCAATCATTAGTTAGCATTAAATTTCTTAAATGATTATCATGAATATAGAAGAAGATATTTATCATGATATATTTGCTTTTTGCAAATGATATTGTGTTCGCTGGTAATGATATTAGAGAACATGTTGATGCAAAGTTGAAATGATTGTTGGACCGAAAAAGTTCCAGATAACATGATTACAGAAAACAAGTATAGAATTCAATTCGAGTTTCTCATATATTCTGAGCTATGAAATGATTTGTCTCGAGAAGACTCGATTCGATTCGATTCTCCTTTTGAAAAGGTTGCTTTGTGAGTGTTATCAGACTCTGCAAAAAAAATAACAATTACCTTTCTTGCATTAAGCACCAGGCGTTATCACAACTATGATATATCATTTATATAAATATTTATGGTGCTTTCTCTTTTGCCTTTTGCCCATATCGCCCAACATTCTAGATGGATTCTTACTTATATGTCACTTTAATTTGTATGCAAACTAAAGCAGCACTTTGTTAAGATAAGATCTCACAGCAAATTGGACGTTACCTGACTTTCAACCATCTTCTTAAATTATGTGGTTATTATTATAACACAACACCTCATATATATATATATATATATATATATATATATATATATATATATATATATATATATATATATATATATATATATATATAAGTAGAAGGTAACATCAAATAGTCAAAAAACCTTTCAGCTAGTGCTTTTACTTTTGCACACAAAGTCAAACGGAAAGCTTCAATTCATTTGCACTAGTTTAATTCTATGTAGCTCAAGATCCACAAATTAGAGACCTAATTCCGTGTTATCACATTTTTATCGACATGTATCTCCTAATCTATTAACATTGTCACAAGGCCGGGGACAGAGAATGTGATTCAAGTTTAGTTTTCTGTAGATAGCAAAGTGGTGCATATCTCATTAAACTGCTAGCTAAGACATCGAATTAGAACTACTAGCAGATAATAGTTCTTAACTAACTAGCTGACGAAAATTGTTCATATCATAAAGTTACTTTATATATTCAAGTTATCCTACAATTAGTAGGGTAGGCATCTAATGAGAAGAAACCTAGAATGAGAAGGATGAGGTAACTATAACCACATATTTAAGATGCATCGACTTGAACCAAATGTATCTCTATTCATTTAGATGCATCCCAATTAGTTTTAAAAGTAATTTTAAAGCGAAAACAATTCAAAGTAGGGATGAGCATTTCGACCCGAATCCTGAAATCGAACCGGAACCGAACCGGAACCGATATACGGTACGGTACCAGGACTAGGAAATAAGGTGAAAAAAAATCGGGACCAATAATTCGGTACGGGACCGTTACCAAATCGGGAAATTCCTGAAAAAAAGGAAAAACCCGATTTCCCGGTACCGGTATCCGAGTCCCATTCGGTACGGTACCGGTACCACTATTTATGCTTGGGAAAAATCGATACCACTAATTCGTTACGGGATCGGTACCGTGCTCATCCCTAATTCAAAGTAATACTAGCAACAAATTTTACCAGTGAAGCACGAAAAATACATAAGATTCACATAACTGGATAAAATGCATCTAATATGTATAGCCATTTAATTTTTAGCTAGAAAATATATTTGGGTGAATTTAAAACATTAATAGGAATGCATATAATTCAGATCGATGCATATCTAATGTGATGGTTATAGTTATTTATCATCTTTTTTATTTTAAGATTTTTTCTCATTTGATCTCATGTAAAAGTTAGTATTGTGTTATGTATGTCGACATTTTCATGTACACATACACTAGAGTTAAGATACAATTAATATGACGTTAGAGATGAAGAAGACTATACAGAGTAAAGGGTGGCTTTTCATATTTAAAATTTTAAAAAGATAGTCAAAAAAAGTTAAAGGAATACGGCGATGAAAGTAACAAGCAATCAAAGCTTAACACGTACACCCTCACCCCACCAAGTATCTTGGGCAGTAAAGTAACTTAAAGTATACGTGCTTTATATAAATATTATGCTTTAGTTAAGCTCAAGTTGATAAGTTTGGGTAAGCATACCATATATACCTCCTTTATGGGCATATAGCACTGTGTGTAAAGTAGATATGGGATTAGTTAGTTGTATAATTGGGGTCATTAGGACCATAAAGTTTTCAACGTTAAGCCTCAAATCACTCACATCATACTTGTACCAAATGATGGAACGATTTCCATGTTAATCATATCAGTTAAATCATACTACTGTTGCACTTTATGCTTTTACTTAACCTTTAATTAGCCCGATCACCCTTATATATATAGAAAGAGCACGAGATTAAGTTGGATATTTACATGCTGCTAAAGCAGAAAGATACAGTAAGAATCTACAGTGATAATATGCTTTAATGTGTGCCCTACTACACCTTTCTTCTTGAATGCTCCAATCGTGAATGGAATTCCTTTTTGCCATGTTCTCACCCAATCTTGATCTCACATGCGGCCAATGCAGCATGTTCTATGTGCAGCTTCCCGGGTGCTCCACTTGATCAGGGAATGATCTATTTTGTGGCTACATGCCCTGATGCATGAAATGAAATATAGTTCCGTTTTTCTTTGACACAAAATGTCAAATAGCCATTGAAATATATGTTTAGTGACACAACTGATAATAGATTTTTGATATTTTGTGCTAGATTTATTTTCTTTAAAATAAGTATAAGTGCAAAGCTAATAATAGGTTTTTGATATCTTGTGCTAGATTTATTTTCTTAAAAACGAGTATAAGTGTAAATCCCTAAAATGATATATACTATTTACCTACTATCTCACGAAGGGCGATTACAAATACAGGATATTACTCGGAATTCTTTAAGTAATGTTCACTAGAAAGTAAATATTTTTAGTCAATTTCAGACTAGCTAGATGAAAATTTAGGCCGTTACACAACAAAGGTGATCAGTCTACGCCTGGTTAATTTGGTGTCCCCAACTTAGCGTTTTGTGGTGCTTTATATTTTTATTTATATTTTTTATTATTTTTTTTGAACGGTGGATTTTATTAAAGGTCTCTAGAAGGAAACTAGAGCCAGAATGGACGAATTAAGTTACTTTTATGAAAAGTCCAACTATGAGACAAGATATTGATATCATTGCCTAATGTATCTTTCCCCTTGTGTTTGGTGTCGAAGCAAATGCTATTCCGATAACGCCGTATGTGTTTGGTGTCGATGCAAATGCTATTCCGATAACGCCATATATGATTGAGAAACTCGTGTTGACAACCGCATCAAAATTGGTTTAATTAATCATGCCATGAAGATTGATTTTGTCTTCTATCTAGGTTTGTCAATCAATTTTCGTGATTCATTGTTAAATAGTAAAAGTTTAACAAAACTTGTAGTGATTATTCTTGCATCATATATATACGATCTAATGATTTATAATTCTACACAATATGCTTTCTTGCAAGTTATTTCTTGCATACAGTTCGGCGGTTCAAAACAAATAAAATGAGTAATAATAGGTTCCCTATCGTGTAGCATCTTCTGAGGTGTGTAATTTTCCTCTTATCTTTGCTCATTGATTGCCTTAATTAATAGTGGATAAAATTATTTTTTGACATCTTCTCATCTAATCTTCAATGCAATCTCTGTTGGAAATACAAACGTCTAAGTCTAAGGACTTTATTGCCAATTATGAAAGTTATTATAGCTGGTGTTTTAAGTTGTGCTCTATGTGACAAGAGAAGTTATGTTGAAGGGCTAAATTGTAACATGAGCTTATATAAGCTCATATTCAGGCCTAGGGTTTCATAACTTGTACCAAGCCTCTCTTTTTTTCTCTCTGGCATTCACACATACTTTTTCTGTCTTTTGATTCTTGATATCACTAGGATATATGCTTGTATTTGTATTAAAGGATCGATCTCTTTATTTGATCCTTTGTAGTCTGAGTGGTTGAGTGATTATGTAGTGAGGTTGATTGGTGTTTTCCTAGAAGAGATCAATCCTTGTCTTTGTATTCTGGTTGGTAAGCACTCAATTGAGGACTTATCTTCTATACATGTTATTAATAAGAATAAGCACCAAGGGGTGGTTGGCTGGGTGTTAAAGATTGTTATTCTGTGTTCTTTACCATTTTTACATGGTATCAGAGCGCACGGTTACTTGATCTGGTGGTTTTTTGAGATTCTAGGGTTTCTAGGGTTTCGAAGTTTTTTGGGGGTTTTTCCAATTGAAGGTGTAATGGTTAACCGAGGCTATTTTCTTAACGGAAGTTGTTGATTTAGTCTGTTTGGGCTAGATCCGGTGATTCTTTTAGGATTCTTGATTAAGGTTTCTTGAAACCCTAATATGGAATTTGGGGGTTTTTTTTTTATCCCTGGTGTTGGTTTGAAGTTGTTGGGCCTTTCTTGGTTACAATAACGCTAGACTAAGTAAATCTAGTGTTGTTGTGATTGTTCTTCCGCTGGATATTGCTCTGTAAGTTGATTTTCTTCTTTAAGACAACATTTACTTAGTTTAGAAGGTGCAAACGGGGTAGTTAACTTCTTGATTTGCCAACTTGATTGGTACGAATACCTGCTCTGGCTACCCTCAGTCTTCTGGCTGGTATCTTGTTGTTCTTAGGTGTGAGTATATTTACTTTTGTCTATTGTCTTTATTATTTTCTCTTGTTGTGTCTAAGTCGAAGGAGGATAGGATTTGGGCAGTCTTGGAAGTTGGTTGTGATTAATAGTAGTTATTTGGTCTGTTTGGTTGTTAGTTGTTATCTGTTGATTATTTCTTGCTGTTGGTTATTTGTTCTGTTATCTGTATGTTTCTATATTGATTACTTGTTTCTTGTTTCTGTTGATTGTTTGTTGTATTGTCTGATATTATGGCTCCTTGTGATCCTAGTAGTAGTGGAACACAGGTTTTAATCATTAATCTAGATGCTTGTAATCCTCTTCATATTCAAACTAATGATAATAGTGGTACTGCATTAATTCCTTTTAAACTACATGGGATTGAAAATTATAGAATTTGGTATAGCGCTATGAAATTAGCTTTACAAGCTAGGAACAAATATAGTTTTGTTGATGGTACTTGTTTGAAAGAGTCTTTTGTTACTAGTGATGTTCTTTTTGCCCAGTAGGACAGGTGTAATGCCATTGTGTTAACTTGGATTATGAATTCTGTGCCTCAAGATGTTTATATGAGATTAGTTTACTCTAAAAATGCTGTATCTGTTTGGAATGAATTAAAGGAAACTTATGACAAAGTTGATGGGTCTGTGATATATAATTTGTTACAAACGATTAATTCTATGAAACAAGGTGGTAGTTCTGTTGCATATTATTATCATAGACTTAATTCTTTATGGAGAGAATTTGATGCTTTGACTAAGTTGCCTAAATATACTTGTGAGGTTAAATGTTCATGTGATGCTAGTAAGGAGCTAGGTTTGCATCGGCAATTGATGAAGCTGATGCAATTTCTCATGGGTCTTGATGATTGTTATCAGCCTGTGAGGACTGCTTTGTTGACTAGGGATGCTTTCACTGAGGTCAAAGATGCATATGCCAATTCTTTTGCTACTTCTGAGTCTAAAGTTAATGCTACTTCTTTTGCTGCTAAATCTTTTAACAACAATAGAAGGGTGTTTAATAATAATAATAATAATAATAATAACACTAGAAATTCTAATTCAGGTTCTAATAATAACAATAGGGGTCCTAATCCTAAGCTAAATTGTAAAAACTATGGTAAGATTGGACATACTATTGAAATATGTTATAAGATCATTGGTTTGTTAAAAACAATAATCCTGTTAAACAAAATGGTTTTAAACAGAATTATAATGCTAATGTTGATGTTAAGATGATAAATCATCATCTGCTAGTACTTCTTCTAGTTTTACATCTGAGCAGATGAAGAAACTTTTGTCTTTGATTAGTGATAATTCTTCTGGAAGCATACATGCTAACATGGCAGGTAGGGCTTATTTCTTTAATCACAATGTCTGGTTTAATATGAATTTTTCTAGATATTTTTTGCAAACTCTAGTATAATTGTTGATACTGTTTCTTTGGGTTTGATTATTGATTCTGGTGCTAACCATCATCTTACTGTGTCTACTACTGGTATTTTTAATGTTGCTGACATATATAGTATTAAAATTACTGTTGGTCATCCTAATGGCACTTTAGCTACTATAACTCATATAGGGAACTTAAAACTTACAAATAATGTTGTTTTATATGATGTTTTGGTTGTGCCTGGTTATTGTGTTAGTCTTTTATCTGTTAATAAGTTGATAAGAGATAGTAAAATGTTTGTTGGTTTTGACGAGGACAAATGTTATATTTAGGACTTGAAAAGGGAGACAATCTTGGGGATTGGTAGTCAGTGTGATGGCCTTTATCTGTTTGATATGCAGCCTGTCAATAATGTGAGTAAAAGTAACTTTCTTATATCTTATAATGTATCTAAGGCAGTGTGGCATAACAGACTGGGTCATCCTGCTGATCCAGTCTTATCTGTGCTTAAAAATGATATTGGTTTTACCAAGAATACCTCTGCGTCTGTTTGTGAAATCTGTCATAAGGCAAAACAAACAAGGGAACCATTTCCTTTGTCTGATCATAAGTCTGTGAGTTTAGGTGAACTTGTTCATCTTGATTTATGGGGCCCATGCAGAGTAACTAGCAGAGAAGGTTATAGATACTTCTTAACTGTTGTTGATGATTTTTCTAGGGTTGTATGGGTTTACAAAACTAAGGATGAAGTGTTTGGTGTATGTGCTTCTTTTATAAACATGATTCTTAATCAGTTCAATGTGACTAGCAGAGAAGGTTATAGATACTTCTTAACTGTTGTTGATGATTTTTCTAGGGCTGCATGGGTTTACTTGGTTAAAACTAAGGATCAAGTGTTTGGAGTATTTGCTTTTTTTATAAACATGATTCTTAATCAGTTCAATGTGAAAATTAAGACTGTTAGGTCAGATAATGGAATCGAGTTTGTGAATAATAAAATGAGTAATTTGTTTTCTGATCTAGGTATAATACACCAAACATCTTGTGCTCATACTCCACAGCAAAATGGGATTGCTGAAAGGAAACATAGACACCTGCTTAATGTAGCTAGAAGTCTTATGTTTAAGGGGGGGGGGGGGGATTCCTTTAAAGTTCTAGTCTGATTGTGTTCTAACTGCTGTCTATCTTATAAATAGGCTGCTATCATCTGTGTTAAAAGGAAAGGGTCCTTTTGAGTTAGTTCATAATAGAAAACATAATCTTTCCCATTTGAGGTCATTTGGTTGTCTCTGTTTTGCAACAATTTTAAATAATCATGATAAAATGTCTTTTAGATCTGAAAAATGTGTTTTAATTGGTTATTCTACTGTAAAAACAGCTTATAAACTTTTAAGCTTGGATACTAGAAATGTGTTTTTTTGCTAGAGATGTAAATTTTTTTGAAAATGTGTTTCCTTTAAAATGAAAACTTGTGATTCTACTGATGCTCAAAAGGCAAGGGAAGTAGAACACATGAATTTATTTGATAATATGTGGTCTCAAAGTCCCAATAATGAAGGGGAGATTCACATATTGAGGATAGCAGTGAGTCACCTTCTAGAGTTGCAACAAATACTAGTACAAATACTACTTATTTGCATCAAGAAGGGAGGCAATCTGCAACCCATCATGGTGACCAAAACTATTCTGAGGGGAATTTGTTTTAAAATGAAAATGATCCAACTCATTCTATTAATGTTAATGATGATATGCAGGTACCTGTATTAAGAAGGTCTAATAGGGAGTCTAGAACTTGTGTGAGGTTCAATGATTATGTGTTAAGTGCTATGGTCCGGTATGGTATTGAAATGTATGTGAATTTTGGTAGGTTAAGTGTTTCTAATAAATGTTTTGCTTCCACCTTAAACAAATATGTTGAATCTACTAGTTATGAAGAATCTGTTAAGGATCCTAACTGGTCTATGGCTATGAACAATGAGATTGAAGCATTAAATAGAAATAATACTTGGATTGAATATGTTTTACCTGTTGGTAGACATGCCATAGGGTATAAATGGATCTGAAAAATTAAATATAAGTCCACTGGTGAAATTGATAGATATATGGCTAGGCTGGTTGCTAAGGGTTTCAATCAAAGAGAAGGCTTTGATTATGATGAAACTTTTAGCCCAGTGGTTAAAATGGTTACTGTTAGTTGCTTGATAAGCATTGCAGTTAATATGAATTGGCCTTTATATCAATTGGATGTTAATAATGCTTTTCTGTATGGTGACTTGGATGAAGCTTTGTATATGGTGTTGCCTAAAGGTTTTAATGGTGGTGATGATACCAAAGTTTTCAAACTTAATAAATCTCTTTATGGGCTTAAGCAAGCTCGAAGACAGTGGAATGCTAAACTTACCACTGCCTTAAATGAACATGGTTTTGTCCAAAGCAAGTTTGATTATTCTTTATATATTAAGCAAAAAATTATGTATTTGTTTCTTTGCTTGTATATGTTGATGATATTGTTATAACTGGGAATAATGAATATGAAATTGAAGCTTTTAAGCAATTTTTGAGTACCAAGTTATTATTAAAGACTTGGGTGAATTGAAGTATTTTCTTGGTATTGTAGTTTTGAAAAATGATAGAGGTATATGTATGTCTCAAAAGAAGTGCTGTTTAGCGTTGTTATATGAGTATGGTTTGTTGGCAGCTAAAACTGTTGATACACCATTACCTGGAAACATTGTTTTAAGCTCTGTTGAGACTGATAAAGACAAGGTCTTTAATAATATAACTAATTATCAAAAGCTAGTAGGTAAACTCATATACTTGACCAGTACTTGGCCTGATATTAGTTATGTTGTTCATTGTTTAAGTCAACATATGCGTAGGCGTTTACAGTCTCATCTTAAGGCTGCTTTAAGAGTGTTAAAATACTTAAAAGGATCTTCTGGTTCTGATTTGCAATTCAATAAAGAGTCTAATCTTAAGCTTATGGCTTATGCTGATGCAGATTGGGCAAAATGTCCTAAAACCAGAAAATCTGTTACTGGATTTTGTGTTTTTCTAGGTAATTCTCTCATTTCTTGGAAAAGTAAAAAGCAAGCTACTTTGTCTAAGAATTCATAAGAGGATGAATATAGAAGCCTTGCTTCTGCTACTTGTGAAGTTATTTGGTTGGGAACCTTGTTGGATAGTCTTGGTCTTAAAAATTTGTTGCATGTTGATTTGTTTTGTGATTGTGCTGCAATTCAGATTGCAGCCAATCCTATGTTTCATGAGAAGACTATACACTTTGATTTATATGTTCACTTGGTTAGAGAGAAGGTATCTACAGGGGTTATCAAAACTGTTAAAATTCTTACTGACTTGCAGATTGCTGATATCTTTACTAAGTGTCTTGGGCAAAGAAAACATAGTTTGTTTTGCAAAAAAATCTTGGTTTGTTTGATATGTTTGCAGGGTGAAATAATGGTGAAAGTAGTAGCACGCAAGTGGAAGGTGTGGTTGGAGCTCAGAGTGAAGCCTTATCAGTTTGAGGAGGCATGTTGGAAATACCAACTTCTAAGTCTAAGGGCCTTTATTGCCAATTATGAAAGTTATTATAGCTGATGTCTTAAGTTGTGCTCTATGTGACAAGAGACGTTAAGTTGAAGGGCTAAATTATAACATGAGCTTATATAAGCTCATATTCAGGCTTAGGGTTTTTGTACCCAGCCTCTCTTTTGTTCTCTCTGGCATTCACACATACTTTGTCTGTCTTTTGATTCTTGATAGCACTTTGAAATCTATTTGTATTTGTATTAAAGGAGCAATCTCTTTATTTGATCCTTTGTAGTCTGAGTGATTGAGTGATTCTGTAGTGAGGTTGATTGGTGTCTTCGTAGTAGAGATCAATCCTTGTCTTTGTATTCTGTTTGGTAAGCACTCAATTGAGGACTTATCTTCTATAGCTGTTATTAATAAGAATAAGCACCGAGGGGTGGTTGGCTGGGTGTTAAATATTGTTGTTCTGTGTTCTTTACCATTTTTACAATCTCTTTTGCCCACTGTATAGCATGCTTGATGTGTAGCCGGCCTCCCTGGTGGCGTGCGTGACACTTTGGGAATGAGATTGCCATACCATTACACCCTAACCTCGGAAGTCTGCGTCATTATATTCTCAACTTTTTGGATCCTTTTATTCATTGTAATAGTTTTTGTTATATATTTATGATAATCATGTTCTCAATTAGTTTGATGTGGAATATTACTTATATATAGTAAGCCAGTAGTTAATTTGGTGTCCGTAACTTAGATTTTCTTGGTGTTTTTTTATTGAACAACATAATTTTATTAAAGGTGTCTAGCAAGAAACTAGAGCCAAAATTTACAAGGTATATAGTAAGCCAGTAGTTAATTTGCTGTCCATAACTTAGCGTTTCTTGGTGTTTTTTTCTTGAACGGCAGAATTTTATTAAAGGTCTCTAGCAAGAAACTAGAGCCAAAATTTATAAGGTATTATTACAAGTAAGGATGAGCTCGGTATCAATCTCGTCCCGAACCCGTACCAAATTGATGGTCCCGTTTCTTTCCCGGACATGAAAGGTATGTACCGGTACCGTACCAAATGGAATTCCGGTACCGGTACCGGGAAATCGGTACGTATCGGGTTATTCCCGATTTTTGTTAAACCATGTTGAGGAAGAGTTAAAATTACAAAAACTTGGATAAGCCTGTCCCAACTCCCAAGCATGAAGGATGCAATATCCTGTACATTTATACCCCAATAGTTGTTGAGTCAATAGTTGAAGAACCAATGTGAATGACTAAACATACACTCGTGAATGATTAGGCACACACATGTGCCTTGGTTCTTGCAAACACATAAGATTTGCCTAGTCTTATTTTGCATAACGAAAACTTAAAAATGCATAACTTGTGGATAAAAAATACAATGATAGAAGACAGTAATGAATCAAAGTATATAATTTGAGATTGTTTCCTATTGACTAGAATTCATTAAAAAACATGGACTATTCAAATGGGTGTTCGGATAAGACAATTCATTAAAAAACATGGACTATTCAAATTCCGGTACGAAATTGTGATTTCCTGAATAAGTCCCGTCCCGAACCCGAAAGGTACCAATTTTTTTTGACCTTATATAGTAGTCCCGGTACCGTACCGTATATCGGGACTTGGTACCGTTTCGGTACAGTATTGGTACAGTTTAGGTTCGGTTTCGGGATTCGGTTTGAAATGCTCATCCCTAATTACAAGCATTGATTGGATTTAATTCCAATTGTTCCAAGATGGATGAATTAACTTACTTCTATGAAAAACTATGAGGCAAGATTTTGATATCATTGCCTAATCTATCTTTCCTCATGGGTTTGGTGTCAAAGCAAATGCTATTCCGCCATATGATTGAGAACTTGGTGTTGAAAAATGCCTAAAAAATGGTTTAATTAATCATGCCGTGAAGATCGATTGGTCCTCTCTAGGTTTGTCAATCAGTTTTTCTGGTTCGGTGTTCAAATAGTAAAATTTCAACGCAACTTGCCGTGATAATTCTTGCATCATATATTGGCGGGTTTTTCCCAGTTGGGTATAGATAATCAATGAGTATCGGATATCATTTAGAATCATGTAATTACTTTCCAAAGTAAACTATTCGACCCTAATGCTTGGGTTACGTGAATATCTCCTTGAGACCAAGTGTTTATTCTTGATTTAGGCACAAAACAAGAACTCTTTTGCTTCTAAGTGTTTAGGTTTTCTATATGTTTTCCATGCAAGTATGTGTTCCAATTTATAGGAAAACTCAAAGCCTAATAATGGAATTATGATAATTAATCGGTCCATTAATTACATTATAGTGTTCCTCCATTATAGGAAATAGTGGTTACATGACTGTTAAACCTGGTCATTAAGTTGCAGTTAAAACTGCCATTGAATAGGTCAAAGCAGTTACAAACAAGTTTGAATTAAGTCCAACGTGTTTACTCACTAAAGAACATGCTTGCTAAAGAAGCTCATCAGTTCCCAAGTTTTTTCATTGAAGAGTTTACTCGTTTAAGTGATGAACCCTCTAAAGAGACTACCTAATGATATCCTTCAGCTCACTATTCATAAGAGTACGAAGTTGGACTCATCAAACTGATGAATACCTCTAGCATAAGCTGAACTCATCAGTGACATGAATCACACTTTACCACTAACAAAGTCAGGGTGGTTCAGCGACCTGATGGGTGTACAGTTCGTAATTCCACACCCATTACCAGGTGTGACCTGAAACCCTCAATTGAACTAAATTTATAACAATCCTCCCTAATTTAGTACAATTCCTTTTGCTTGAAAATTAAAAACTAAACAAAATGAGTGCATAAATGAAAATATCTTTAAGATTGAATTTTCATCTTATACATTAAACATTCCAAACATTTGAGAATCAGGGTGTTCTAAGAATTGAATAATTGAAGATAACACACACACAAGTTTTCAAACACTTAAATGCTCTTGACACTAGATAAGCCATGTATCCATATCCATTTCATGAATATTTCAGGAACCAAAAGCCTAAAGCTTCCTGAAGTGACAAAACTTCACATTCACATAGGTAGTTCCCTTTATTCATGCACCTACTCTTATATTTTTTAAAATGAACTATTAAGAAGTAACCCTTCAACCTGATGTTTCAGCAAGACATAGCACAACCTTGGGCTGGAACATAAACATGTGCTCGAGCCTCTAAACATCAAGGTTTCCACATTAAATTCAACTCCTGAGTTACCTTAGGTGGGAATTGGGTGTCTTAATACTTAGCGACTATTATTGACTTTAAACCTATCCCTTTAGCAGACTTTAAAACCAAGTCTCTGCCAAACTCTTCTTCAAGTGATCAACTAAATTTTGTTGAGATTTTACAACTATACAAATAACCCCATTGTACATTTGGCTATAAGCCTTTGCCAGTGTTGTTGCTCTATCACAGTGGATAAAAATAGGTGCTATAGGTTTAGGCCACAATGGAATCTCAAGAAACAAGTTTTTCAACCATTCAACTTCTTTACCACTAGCTGCTAAAGCCACAAATTTAGACTCCATTGTTTAACTTGTGATATAAGTTTGTTTCTTGGAAGCCCATAAGGTAGCACCTCCCCCAAGCAAGAATACCCAACCACTTGTTGAATAATTATCCTTAGTGTTGCTGATCCAACTTACATAAGTCTATCCTTCTAACACTGAAGGATACCTAGCATATGATAAACTATAATTAATAGTTTTCTTCAAATACTTCAGTACCCTCTGGACTGCTTGTAAGTGATGAGTACTAGGATTACTAGTATACCTACTCAGTTTAACACTGCAAAAGCAATATCAGGTCTTGTACAAGTCATGGCATACATCAGGTAGCCAACTACCCTTGAATACTCAAGTTGAGATATAGCCTGACCATTATAGGTTTCAGTTTCTCACTTCTCACTTGTATTAGTACTCACTCGAGTATAACTGAAGTAATTAAATTTCTTCAGTAACTTCTCAATATAATGATCCTGAGATATAGAAATTCCTTTACTTTCATGTTTGATCCTTATATCAAATATAACATCAACCCCCTCCCCCCCAATGTTCTTCATAGAGAATTTTGATGAACAAAATTCCTTTATTAGATCAACATGAACTTGGTCAGTCCCAAAGATCAACATGTCATCAACATACAGATAAATGATGACTCCTTTACCAGATTCATCAAATTTGCTATACACACATTTGTCAGACTGATAAAGAAAATAACCACTAGACAAAACCACCTCATTAAAATTTTAATGCCATTACTTGGGTGCCTGTTTCAGTCCATATAAAGACTTAATCAGTTTATACATCTTGTTTTCATTGCCAGGCATGATGAAGCCCTGAGGTTGGTTTACATAAACCTCCTCATCCAATTCGCCATTCAAGAAAGCTTTCTTCACATCATCTGATGGATAATCAGACTGTGAATTGATACCAAGGCAATCAATGGTCTTATGGTACTGATACGTGCCACTAGAGCATAAGTATCAAAGTAGTCTATTCATGAATTTTGTTTAAAGACTGTAATGACCAGTTTAAATTTTAAAATTTTCAATAATTTCATCTACCTTTATCTTTATTTGAAGGTTCATTTGCAACCTAGAGGTTTGCAACCAGGTGGTAGATCAACTAACACCCAGGTGTTGTTGTTCATGATGGAATTCATCTCATCATTTATTGATTCTTTCCAGAAAGCAATATCCTAGGACTGCATTGCTTCCTTAAATGTTTTGGAGTTATAATTGAAATTCAGGTCTTAACGACTTTGGAGTCCTATCTCTTTTGCTTTTTCTAAGCTCAAGTTGCTAAACCACAACCTCCTAGAGACCTTTTCATGGGCCTCTGAATCACCATCATATTCAGTTTCATTTGAAGTTGAAACAATATGATTTGGTATAGGTATAGATGATAATCTATTATCATCAAAGATTGCATTCATTGATTCAATTATAGAGTTAATTGAAACAAATTTTTTAGGTTTAATAACATAAATCCTGAAAGCCTTGGAATGCTCAGCATATCCAATGAATATTCAATCTATACCACTATTAACCAAAGTTTTCAGCTTTGGATCCATGAGTCTTACAACTGCCCTACAACCCCGAAACCCTAAGATAATTCTGGTTGGGTTTTCTTTTATTCTAGAGTTCATAATTGGTAACCTTGTTTCTTCTATTAAGAACCCCATTTAATAAATTGCAAGCTATTAATATAGCTTCACCTCATAACCCTTCGCTTAGCCCTAAATAGGATAACATGGAGTTAACCATTTCTTTAGTACCCTGTTTTTACTTTTAAAGATAAAATTTTGTTGTGGGGCATAAGGAGCAATTATTTCATGGATTATACAACATACTGACTGAAAATATGAAGTATCTATATATTCTCCTCCCGTATCAGTCCTTAATCTTTTGATTAGGGCTCATTGTGGCAATTCTACTTCATTTTTAAACACTTTAAATGTATCTAACTAGGATTTTTCCACCGCGCGTTGCAGCGGAGTGTTCAAATACAAAATTATTGACTTTGCAACGGATGTATAACATGAAGGACCAATTATGTAAATTAGGTGAGGACTAAATTTGCAACGAACCGCTTAGATGAAGGACCAAGTGCATACAAATTTTTTTTGAAAAATGTTAAAGCTAACGGTTGTTAGCTAACGGCCGTTAAATAACTGACGACCGTTAGTCACTGTGCGTATCACTGTTTAGATGTGAGTGCTTTTCACTGTTGCACTACAGTGTTTTGTGGTACTGTAGCTAAGCTACAGTGAATCCCAGTAAATGTTATATATCTTAATGCTTAATCCTTAGTATACAATAAATGAACATAACAAAACTTAGAAGCATCATCAATAAATATCACAAAGTATTTCGTATTCCCTAATGAGGGAGTAGCATGCAAATCACATAAATCACTATGAATTAACTCCAAAATTTTAATTTCTCTTTTAACATTATGAAAATGTTGCTTAGTGATTTGAGTCAGCGTATAAGTTTTACGCTTTTCATTGTTTAATGCAAAGGTATATATCAAAACATCTTTAGACATATCTTGCATTGTTATAGAGTGAACATGGTCAAGTCTAGCATGCCAACGGGTTGAATAGTTCGACTTAGAGGATGACATAATGGATGAATTAACAATATCATTAATAATATTAAGCCTGAACATTTGATTGGACAAATAACCAAAACGAATAAACATTCAATGTTTAGATGAAATGAACTTATTAGATTAAATCATTTATTTATAACCATAATTATTCAATACACTACTTAAAAACCAATTATTTATAAATTGAGGAACATGTAAAACATTAAAAAAATAAACAATTTTTCCAGAACTAAATCTTAACTCTACACTAAGGCCATGCAAAATCACCCAAAAACTGACCCGAACCAACAAATCGGCCGAAAGCAGGCCGAACCGAATAGAACAGACCTTATTTGGTTGGGTTTTAGATTTTGTATAATTATTTTGGTTTTACTCAGTGTGGTTCGGTTCAGGTCAAAACACACTTATTTGGTTCGAAATAGCTAAACCGAACCGACCTTCGTTTTGGTTTCGATAGTTTTTACTCGGTTCGGTTCTCATTTCACGTTTTACCCTCATTCAGTTTTTGAGTCGGTTCGAGTTAGGTTTGACCCGTTGCTCAGCCGTTGTCCACATATCCTCCTCATGCACGGCTATTGACTCATTTCTTATATGAAGAATAGATCCGTCATTCAGTGACTCGTAAGTCTTGAATCAAAATCTATCGTTACACACATGGATTTTAGCACCAAAGTTAACCCACGACGCAACATCATCATCCTGCATAAAGTAGGATTCAAATATATATGTAATATAATAAATCTGAAAAGACTTGTTAAACATAAGCTGACCTTTCAAAGTGTTGGATGAACCACTACCTGAACCATTGCTTTTATTACCAACTTCACCACCTTTGTAATCCCTTTTCAAGTGTTTAGGTTTTTCACACTTTCAACAAGTCAATTTTGACTTTTTGTTTAGATCAGCCTTGGTTTTATCCTGATGTTTACGTTTGCCTCTTTTTTCATTGTACCTAGTGGAGTTATTATGCTCCACCATATTGACAACTAAAGTATCAGCAACATGGTTGCTATTTGGCTTGTCATTATCCTGCGCCTTGAGGGATTCTTCAATACGCAGATGACCACCCTACTCAACAAGAGTTAATTCCTCCTTCTTATGTTTCAAGGTATGTTTAAAATCTTTCCAAGAAGAGGGGGGGGGAGTTTTTTAATGACACAAGAGACTGAAATAGTCTCATCCGTGTTCATTTTGTGTTATGTGAACCGACCAAGTATACCAAGAAGTTCATTGTATTGTTATCTAAAATCGACCATTTTGTAATTGGTAAAATTACTCACAAGGAACTTCTTGTTAGAGGCATCCTCAGCCATATACTTAGCCTCTAAAGAAACCCATAGTTATTTTGCAGATTCAATATTTTGATAAATATCAAAGAGAAGGTTAGACATACCATTGAGGATTAAACCTCTGCAAATAGTCATCATTCTCCCATTTGCTCATTCTTTTTCTCTTCCATTGTGGCATCATCCCCATCATCTGGAATTGTTGTATGCTTAGAACATACACCACACTCATGCTTGACAATAAGAAATGCGTCTTCTTTTGCCATCTTCTAAAATCAACCCCTTTAAACTTCTCCAGTTTGAAGAAGTTAGCAGCCATATACTTCATTGCAACAACAATTGATTATCACAAAATAGTTTCCTTTGATTGTTGGTGGTTTTCCCCGGTTAGGCATAGATACTCAATGAGTATCAGATATCACTTAGAATCGTGTAATCACTTTCCAAAGAATACTATTCGACCCTAATGCATGGGTTACACGATTATCTCCTTGGAATAAGACCAAGTTTTTGTTCTTGATTTATGCACAAAATAAGAACTCTTTCGCTTCTGAGTGTTTAGGTTTTCTATTTGTTTTCTATGCAAGTACGTGTTCCAATTTGTAGGAAAACTCAAAGCCCAATAATAGAATTATGATAATTAATCGGCTTTTTAATTACATGATAATGTTCCTCCATTATAGGAAATAGTGGTTACATGATCATTAAACGTGGTCATTAAGTTGCAGTTAAAACTGCCATTGAATATTTCAAAGCAGTTACAAACAAGCTTGTATTCTGTCCAGCGTGTTTACTAGTTGAAGAACATGCTCGTTGAAGGAGCTGTTCAGTTTCTGAGTTTGCTCACAAAGAGATGAACCCTATGAAGAGACTACTCCCTGATGAGATCCTTCAGCTCACTACTCATAAGAATATAAAGCTGAACTCATCAACCTAGTGAATACCTCCAACATAAGTTGTCAGTGACGTGAATTACACTTTACCACCAACACAATCAGGGTGGTTTAATGATTCGATGGATGTACACTACGTACCTCGATCCAGACCCATTACCAGGTGTGACCAGAAACCCTCAATTGAACTAAATTTCCAACATCATATATATACAATCTAACAATTTATAATTCTAGACAATATGCTCCCTTGCAAGTTATTTCTTGCATATTCTGCGGTTCGAAACAATTAAAATGCGTAGATAATAGGTTCCCTATCGTATAGCATCTTATGAGGCGTGTAATTTCCTCTTTTCTTTGTTCACTGATTGCCTTAGAAGTAGGTGAAATTCTTTTGTGCCATTTTCTCATCGAATCTTGAACTCAATCGCTTTCGCCCACTATATAGCATGTTTGACGTGTCGCCCGCTTTACACTTTGGGAATGATATTGCCATACTATTGCACCCTAACCATGGAAATCTGTATCATTATATTCTGATCTTTTTTGGATCCTTTTATTCAGTCTTATTGTTTATGTTATATAAGTATGATGATGTTGTCAATTAGTTTGATGAGGAATATTACTTATATACGCTACGCCTGTAATTAGCTGCATCAGGTGCTGAATAAATATCCATTTTAAAGCTGCTTCGACCTTGGTTCGACATACCATAGTTGTAGAAACCAAAATGGCAAAAGGGCATTTCTGAAATTTACACCAGATGTTATTTTCACGTTTACATGTTATAACATTACGTTACTTGCATCGCTTTCTACGGGTAACTCAAAATTTGAACTTATTACTATGTATAAAAAGTGTAGAAGCAACCTTAATATGCTTTTTCTGCGACATTTTTACTATAGTTTATAAATACACAAATGAATCATCTACTAAGTCTCAATTGTATTTTTAGAAGATGTAAACTGTAATTCTGTATTGGAGTATTGTTTTCTTTCAGTTTTACATAGCACGCATGTATACGTTAGTTACTTATAATCAAGTTATTGAAAGAAAAAAAAAAAAAAAAAACATACCTTTTTTTTTTTTTTTTTGGGGTAAAAGGTCAACGACCCGGTAAATATATTACTCCAAAAACATTTAAGTACAACGGATATGAGTGGATCCCATATCTCAGCCCGTTACATAGGCGAAAAAAACATACCTTTCTTCACACTCATCATGAAATTCTGATATCCTGGTAAACTTGAACCTGCAATATGTGCCTCAACAAAGTAAAAAATAATGCAAACACTTGTGTAAATTTTCAAGCTGAAACATCAATTACACTGTAACTCATATTTAACACACACCTTTATTATGAACCTGACCTATTATGAAACAAGAAGATTTGATTAACATGACCAACAAAATTATGGCATTAACATACGAGTTAAAATTTTACTACAAAAGATACGGTTTAGCAAGTGGTTAACGCCCCATTTTTTCAATCAAAGTAAAAATGATGAATTTCAACAGCGTTGTTGAGGGTTTCTCTGATTAGAATTCTTATGTCTGATGGTGTATTGTATATGCTATATATTTTGTTACTGCATTATAATCAAAGTTCCAGTAATCTTGAATCCTATTGTAAACTATAGTCAGAATTGTAATTCTCCATTTTTCCATGAGTGTTATTATATCAATATTGAAGTTAATACTGAAAGAATTTAGTAACAACTTCATGTACTCCATAGCGAGTAGGGACCTTTATTTGTTAGTAACACAAAATACATTGATTGTTTCCCTAACTGATTCATTTCTTTACTGGTAGTACTTGCTGAGTCAGTAGGTCATGCAAATAAGGTTTTTAAGGACTACTGTTACTTGCTGAGTCCCTAGGTCATTTAGAAAATATGTATCACAATGGCATATCTCCCGGCCATAGAGTAGTAAAACCGGCATATACACTAAAATTACATCAACTAATCGACTTGTTACAAATCGACTAAAATCATCTTATATAGAATATATGATTACAGCCATGAAAATGGTCTGACAATATCCACATCTAATAAACAATAATAATTAACAAAATAAGTATCAAACACCTCTAATTCATAAAGACGAACAAATTAGCACCAAACTCAAAATGTACAATTTCTGAAATCGGTGATCTCCACCTCATTGAGCAACTAAAAGCCTAACAAGAGCTTCTCATCTTCGGCCAGCTGTCACCTGAAAATTCTCCATCAGACTTGTATAACTTGGTGAAGACAGCCAAATTCTGAACATGCTAGTCTCTTCCATGAGCCACAATTGTTGCTTCCATTATCAAATACTACACGTATGTACTTTGATCATACATATAAAACTAACCGTCAACCCAAACGTAAGAGACCACCACTGCATCAGTTAGCTAGCCGCCAAGCCTTCACTGAAAACAAGTTAAAAAAAAAAAAAAAAAAAAAAAAAAAAAAAGCAGTTGATATGATAAAAAGCAAGCACATAGTTTCAAGCTTGATGCAAATCGAAATTAACATAATCGACTCATCCATATTTTTATTCAATAATATTTTATCTTTTCTCTGTAAGTAATTAATTACTCTACGCAAGGAACACGCACTCGTACAGGGATAGAGAGATACGGGAGATGGGTGACAGATAGAAAGAGAGCATACATAGCTTCAAGCATACGAGTTAACTCGAGACATCATGCAAGAAAAGCCCATCTGTGCTTACTATCTTCTGTCTCCACTCCTTCCCTTACCCTCTTACCCTCAAACGCGCAACACCACAATATATTTACAATTAACGACAAATATACTTTAACAGATTTAGATGGGTTCGGGGTATCAACAAGTATGCCTTAAGAAATAACTTTAAAGAAATATTTTTGCAATGTAAAAAAATGATTTGTAATGACAATACATATCGGAACTATATAACAAAATAGAAAAAGTAGAGGTAAGGATTAAGAGCGATAAATAGATCGAGAGGGGATGACAGATAGAGCGTGAGCACACATAGCTTCAGGCATATGAACACGGATTATTTGCAAGAAGACCATGGGTGCTCACTCTCTTCTGTCACCACCCTTTACCTTTATAGCTTGCCATCATATAGAAGAAAATTCGGTTACTATACGTATTTCTACATGTAGATAAAACTATATGTAGAAAACTTTGCTAAAACTAATGAGAGCCCATATTTACTTTTGTTTGTGGTGGTACTGTTTCATTGTATTGGAGTTCACACTACTGTGTGATTTCATGTGCAAGTAAATAAGTGGAGTTTGGCATCCCTTATATAGAGTTTTTAAAGGTAAGACCTTTGGAATAAATTTGGTTTTATCTCTTGATTCCTAATTATTATAATATTTTGTGTCCCTAAACAAATCAGAATGGGAGGGAATATAATTTCCCACTGTGAGGCAAAATGTAGAAAAAGAAAGAAGTCAACAAGTACACGACTATGTGAACACAAAAAGTTACTAGTTCGGTTGATTTTGATGTGATTAGCCTATGTCTATATAAAGGATATCTAGTATTATACGTCGCAATGAGTCAAGAAATCAATAGTTCACATTACACTTACACTTACGTTGTGTGTATTTTTCAATTCTTGATGTTGTCCAAAATGACAACCAACAACAAACTCATTAATGAAATTGCTATTACCAATGCTTTCTTGTAATTCTAAATCTCTCAGAACCAATGGACACTCCTCATCGTTTATCATCTTTGCAACTACTTCATGTATTCTTCAATTCCTATGCTGGTCTTCGTTATCTAATAAGCTTTTTTTTTCCCCCTACACAAGTCATAAGCACATGCACCCGCAAAGACTTTTTGCAAAGCTATTTTTGATTTTTGATTTTTTTTTTTTTTTTTTTTTTTTTTTTTTTTGGGTTGCTGTGCAGTTTGATGTCGTTTTGTAATGGATGCTAATCTCTTGATAATTACAATATCAAGAAATCCTCAACTACGTACATCTCCTTAAGGGGAGCAAATGCAACATAAACTAGGCAGGAAACCAATGGCAGAACTTGAACACAATCTATTAAAAGAAGCGGTAATGTACTTATTTTATATTTCAGGGCTATATTATTAAAATAAGCATTGTGGATTACTACAATGTAATAAAATGATTTCTTTAATAGATTAATAAAGGGTCGAAAAGTTATCATCAGGTTGATTTGAAATGAACCCCGGCCCTCTGCCGAGAAAGGAACAAAAGAAAGATGACGGCTTGTGGTGTTGAAAGAAACGACCAATAAAGGCTCAACAGGTTTTGATTACCACAAAGCCATGCTTATTAAGATACTAGTACTTTGGAACTAAAGCAGCCTAAAGTATATATGCTTTTTCTGTTAATTATTCATTACTAGCGCATAAGAGTCGTTAATAAATAATCAAAGAATATAAAAAGATATGTCTGGCAAAGAAGTCGCACACGCCTTTTCTACCTTTATGGGTACATAGTATTATCTATGTTAACCATCAAGCAATACTAATCTATGTTTGTTTAACCTTAAATAATCATGATCATTAGCACGATAAAGTTGTAAATGAATTTCTAAATCACCGCCGTCAGCATACATGCATATAATTGCTTAAACAAGGTTAATGCAATCATTTACACCATAAGCTGAGTGGAGTAGTAACTTTTACTGAAAAATTAAAACATAAGGGTTCCCAACGATTCAAATGAAATATGGATGAAAAGAGACAAGATGACAAGCCATCAACTACACTGAGATAACCGATCGTAATGTAAAAATGACCCCAAACCCTTAAATGAGACCAAAACAAATTGTACATGACATAACGATGTCAAATTCGAATTATGGCCAGACGAGCTATATAGTGTAACATATTAGTTAGCTAGCAAGATCACAAGAATTGTGCATGTTCACAGCGCTACATTACAAAAGAACATAAATATAAATCTTGATGATCTTGTTGGATTGAAATATAACTTGTACAACCATATCTAGAACAGCTGTTTGAAGTGATAGATAATTTTCTTTCCTAAATCTTTGAGGTTATAATCATATGCTAATAGAATATTGTACATAATAAAAATGTTAGATTACATACAGGTAGAATATGATATCTAACCACATATAAATTTGTTTTACCAAGACTCCTTTTTATACATTTTTTTTCCATATATTTCCTTATATTATGAATAGAAACTGAAATATCATGTCCACTAACAATAATCTATAGTTACTGAAATTTGATAGTGAGTAAATCAGCTAACCCGAAAATTTGATCTAAAAGTCTCTAATATAACCCCACTTGTACAAACATTTTCGCGTCACTTTATGTCTTTACCAGGCATCATCTTTAGTGAACAATGACCCTTTTGCTGTGAAAGTGAGAAAGGAAGACATCTTATGTGAATTACTTATGTTTGATGTTCTTTGTTCATGAATGAATTTTTACAAAATAGAAGATCAAATAAATCCACAATTAAGTGGCAAGAACATTATGGCCATTGGCCAATGATCATCATGTACATTTTGATTCCATATTCTTCACCACATATATTGGAATACGTTTACTTTTAGGGTCAAACAACATATTTTAAGTTTCTTAGAATTTATCATTCATACTTTAGCTTTTCCACAAGCAATAAGTGGTAATATCAAAATATAAAAGATGCTAGTACATAATGTGTCAGCTATATTAGAATCAGAAAGTTATTTGAAAGGAGTTTCAAACCTTTGGTTGCCAAGTTGGTTAAGTCACCAATTGTACTTCTACTGAAGATTTAGGGAGTCGGTTTCTGACCTGTTTGGTTTATTCCTTGTGATCAGGATCACCCCATTTTCGCTTAAGAAAGAGCTTTAGATGTATCGAGTGTTAAACAGTGGACTCGAATATTGTCAGTTTAGTCAGCAAGTTCTTTATGCTATGATCTCATTCTATCGCCCTCTCACTTTAAGCCATTGGAACAGTATTTTTTGATGTGTAGCTTCCCTGGTGCTCCACTCGACATCTTAGAAAGTATTCTGTTACACCCGGACATATTATGTTATACCCTCACCATTGAAATTCTTTATCCCATTATATTCAAACCGTTAAGTTCAATCCAATTTACATCACCGGGATAATTCAGCATATCTCAACTTTTAAAGAACACATCAAATCATTTGCTTTCAAACCCCATCAACGATTAAATGCAATCCACAAAATAAATGACTAAAAACCAACGTGAAATAATATGGCAACACAAACTAATCAAGTATTTCACATATGATCCTTCCACAAGAACAATAATCTGGTATCATTACAGCTCGATATTGTTACAAAACAAAACACTAATCGAGCAAAAGATTAATTTTATAATTAATAAAAACTCAAACTTGCCATATTCCCAAAATTCCGAATGCATATTTCTATGTTCTTTGACATCAAATCATGAATTTTACCTTTTTACTTATTGTAATAGTCATTTTCCATATAACATGTTGACAATTTTGTAAAATGACCCCCCTAAAATGATTACTTGACGGATTCTAAATGTTCCTGGTTACATCCGTCCAAATAATAACATCAAAACCCTTATCGCCACTTAGTTTCTTGACGGATTCTAAATGTTCTTTGTTACCCCAAAGTAATTTTTTGACATGCAGCTTTGATAGTGGAGATTATTCAAGATTTGTTGTGACGATTTCGTGAAGAAGCTCGAGTGCTTTGTCATCTCCGTCTGTGGGGACCAAGAGGTGTGCGGTTTTGGTGGCGATCATGGAGCAGATTCCTCCGTAACCGGATCCTAGCTCGAGAAACTTTTTTCCTGATACTATTGTCTGGTTTGAAGCAAGAACAGAGGCCATGAGTCGAGCTGATTGCCATAACATTGAACCTGTGGATTTGCAAGTGTGTTGGAACACTTTGGAAACTAGTTTGATCTTCAAGTTCCAATCTCGTAACTTGAACTCCACAATCTGTTAGATTTATCATAAAAGATGATTTTAATTAAACAGAGAATATAGTCCCAATGGTACCGTATTGTGTGAGAAGCTCCCAATCAAATGGTTGTGGGTTCAAATCCTGCATATACCTTGGACGACAATTATCCGTAACAAGAAACATTATGTTGGTTTTTGGATTTGCATTATTAAACTGATTGTCAATAAGATCAACTGAGGTAAAAAAAGAGTGTATAACATTTGGACAAAGTGATTCCAATTATTAATTATCTGATTAATTGTGGTCAAATACTCAATCATGGATAATCAATTGCATATCATCTGCAACAAAATTTTATCTATTTACCCCTCTTATTTAACGCATTTTAAAGACTTCGCCCACAATTTATTGGTGTATACTTCAAGAAAAGCACTTGCAGAACCCCCCAAACTTATTTTAGAACAAAAATAGTATAATTTAAGGCTATATCTTTGTAACTAGAAGATGGTGTATTCCTTGTTAACCTTATATATTCTAGCTAATAAATACTACACACATTTACGGAATGCCAGTAATCCTCAGATATAGAGTAACTTGAAATACTAAAGGAAGTATGAGAGAGAACAAAGAGTAGAGCGCATGACACATAGAGGGTGAGCACACATCACTTCAAGCATATGAATCTTATAATTTGCAAGAAAGGCGATGGGTGCTCACTCTCTTCTGTCACGATTCTTTACCTTTACAGTTTCCCATCATGTGTAGACCGAACATTTGTTGCTGCTTTGATAAGTTGTACGCTGCCATATATAGAAGGTGGAACCCTAACATATATGTAGAAAGCTTTCTTGAATTAGCTACACAGACCAAATTTAAATATTTTGTTTGTGGTACTGCAAGTACTGTACCATCAATTACATTATGTTGTGCATGATTTGATGTGTGACTAAGAAGTAGAGGGCTTTCACCCTTATATAGCCTTTCAAAGATTCTTTCCATACCATTTTATTTTATAGAGTAAATTGCCTAAATCATCCCTAAAGTTTGGGGAATTTGCATGTTTCGTCCCAAACATTTCAAAACTGCAAGGATCGTTCCTGTGGGAAACCTTTGGGGCATGTATCGTCCCTGGCTTCAAAAGACGTTAAGTTGAATTCGTTAAAAGTTACACGTTAGCCCATTTGGACAACGATTGTTGCATCGTCCATCCTCTAAACTAACAGCTATTTATAATTTAAGTATTTTTTATTTATTTAAGTTTTTAGATTTTTTATATACATTTTATACGTTTTGTATACGTTTTTGTATACATTTTTGTATACGTTTTTGTATATGTTCTTGTATACGTTATTATATACATTTTTGTATATGTTTTTGTGTTTGTGTGTGTGTGTGCGCGTGTATATATATATATATATATATATATATATATATATATATATATTTGTAAACATTTTTATATAAGTTATTAAAAATGTTTTTATATAGGTTCCTATAAATGTTTTTATACACTTTCTCATAGTTTTTATACGCTTTTATATGTTTTTTGTATATTGTTTAATATATTTTTTTATACTTTCTTATATAAATTTTTATATACGTTTTTATACACGTTCTTATATACTCTTAATACGTTTTTGTACACATTTTTTTATAAGTTTTTGTATAGGCTATTATAAACATTTTTGTATACGCTATTATAAACGTTTTTGTATATGTTCTTTATATACATTTTCATATACGGTTTTATACACGTTCTTATATATTTTTTATACGCTTTTATATATGTTTTTGTTATATGTTTTTATATAAGTTTTTGTATACTTTTTGTATACGTTATTATAAACGTTTTTATATACGCTTTTGTATAAGTTTTTGTATATCTCTTTGTAAACATTTTTATATACGTTCTTATAAATGTTTTTGTATATGTTTTTATATACATTTTTAATACTTTTTTGTATACATTTTTACATACAAAGTTTATAAAAATGTATATAGAAATTATATAAGAACGTATACAAAAATGTATATAAAAACATATAGAAAAATGTTTATAAGAATGTATATAAAACGTATAAAAAATAAATAAATAATGTATACAAAAGCGTTTATAATAACATATACAAAAACGCATATAAAAACTTATATAAAAATGTATACAAAAACGTATATAGAAACATATACAAAAGCATATAAAAAAGTATATAAGAACGTGTATTAAAACGTATATGAAAATGTATATAAAACCATATACAAAAACATATATAAAAACCGTATACAAAGACGTTTATAATAGCGTATACAAAAACGTTTTTAATAGCGTATAAAAAAACGTACACAAAAACTTATATAAAAATATATAACAAAACGTATATAAAAGCGTATAAATAGTATATAAGAACGTGTATAAAAACTTATATAAAAATTTATATAAGTATAAAAAAAATGTATATAAAATCGCGTCTGTGTGTGTGTGTTTGTATATATATATAAATGTATAAAAACTATAAGAAAGTGTATAAAAACGTTTATAAGAACTTATATAAAAACGTATACAAAAATGTATATATAATAAGGTATACAAAAACGTATATTAAAATGTACTATAATAATAACTTATACAAAAACACACACACAAATTTATATAAAAATGTATAAAAAGTATATAAAAAATTGAAAAACTTAAATAAACCAAAAATATGTAAATTATAAACGGCTGGTAGTTTAGAGGATGTACGATGCAACGATCGTTGTCCAAAAGGGCTAACGTGTAACTTTTAACGGAATTCACTTAACGTCGTTTGAAGCCGATACATGCCCCAAAGGTTTCCCACAAGGGTGATCCTTGCAGTTCCGAAATGTTTGGAACAAAACATGCAAATTGGCCAAACATTAGGGACGATTTATGTTGTTTACTCTATTATATATATATATATATATATATATATATATATATATATATATATATATATATATATATATATATATATATATATATATATATATATATATATATATATATATATATATAAACATTTGTCACACATTTACTATTCACAAAATAGTGAAAATCAAACAAAAATGGTAAAATTGGTGCACCTGGTTTACTTACGATTAAAAACAGTCTTTGAAAATTTGCAGAAAAAGCCTCTACCGTTTACTCTTGATTAAATAAACAGTCCCCAATTAGTAAATATCTATAGGCTGTTAACGTAACAAAAAATTTCATAAACCTCCCTCTGGTTTACGTGTGTTGCAAAAAACGTTAAATCGAGGGACTGTTTGTGTAACGAACTCTTGCGATTACAAACACAATCTCTATGTTAAATCTGGAGACTATTTGTGTGACATACATAAATAGTCCCTGTAGTTACCAATTGATTTCAGAAACGATCATTTCGTTATATCTAAGAAATGTTTGTGTAAAAAAAGAATTCACGTAAAACCCACGTCCCACAACGAAGCGCGATTGTTGAAAATTAAAGTGATGTGGTTTTATCTCTTTTTCCCTTATCATTTTATATTATTTCAAATCAAGAATGAGTGTATAATATTCTCTATTGATTATATATTTTTTTTAGTTAGATAAGGCCATATCTATTTGATTGACATGACGATCTCTCAAGATTACACCAAAGGTTAGTTAGCATTAAAGTTTCATAAATGTCTCAATATTTCACCAAGCATTATTTATTTATTTATTTATTTTTTAGAATTGCAACTATGACAGTCTCACAATATACAAACTACAAACTATCTCATATGTCTTAAGTAGGATTTGAATTTTGAACCCACAACCATTTGAGGAGCTGCTCATACAACTAGGGGTATCATTGAGACACGAGCCATTTGGTAATATTACACGAAGCATTAGTTAGCATTAAAGTTTCATAAATATTATCATGAATATAGAAGAAACTATTTATCATGATATATTCTTTTTGCAAATGAGATTGTGTTGGCTGGTCTGGTAATGATATTAGAGAACATGTTGATGCAAAGTTGAAATGATTGTTGGACCGAAGAAGTTCCAAATTACAGAAAACAAATATAGAATTCAATTCGAGTTTCTCTTTCTGAAGACTCCATTCTATTCGATTCTCCTTTTGAAAAGGTTGCTTTGCGAGTGTTACTAGACTCTGCAAAAATTTAACAGTTACTACCTTTCTTGCATTAAGCACCAGGTGTTATCACAACTCTGATACATATCATTTCTAATAAATATTTTTGGTGCTTTCTCTTTTGCCTTTTGCCCATATCGCCCAACATTCTAGATGGATTCTTATTTATATGTCACTTTAATTTGAATGCAAACTAAACTAGCACTTTGTTAAGATGAGATGCACAATTTGCATGTCTTTTAACAATAAACCTCATGTATTCTCGCAGATCATTCACAGCAAATTGAACGTTACCTGACTTTTAACCAACTTCTTAAACTATGTGGTTATTATTATAACACAACACATCATATATAAGTAGAAGGTAAATCAAATGCTCAAAAACCTTGTACCTTTGCACGCACAGTCGAATGGAAAGCTACAATTCATTTGCACTAGTTTAATTCTGATGCACAGGTCTTACTGAATGATTTCGAGGATCGGAATTATTAACACAAGATTGACAAGAATTGGTTCTTTAATATTAACAACATAAATTGGTTACATTGTTATTTGAGACACACTCTTCAAACGTATACATGTGCTTTGTTTATATAGGGTTCACAGGTGAACCATCGTGTCTATTCACCAACAGATATAACCGAATAATAACTAACTACATAACTAACTTCTAACTACCTTCAACCGCTATTCGGTTATTAACTAACTAACTAACACAAACAGCCCTTTGGCTTTGCGTTATTACATATGTACCGAGCATAGAACTTTGTCCAACAAGACTTATGCCATTATAGTCCAACAGTGCCCCCTAATTGTTTAAGTCTTGTTCTTCGAGTCTTCATACTCTTCTCCGCGTTCTCTTCCTCATCAAGATCAATGTATTCCACAGTATAGATGTTCCTAAGTTTTCTTTTGTGTCGATCTTCAAATGCCGCTCCCAACAAAAGTCTTTCTTCCTTTTGTGTCGGTCTTCAAACGTCGCTCCAAACAAAAGTCCTTCTTGATCTTGCCCAAAGAACCCTCTTTTCTGTTTCACACGTTGCTATCACAATGATAGAGGCGTTGTTTTTTTTCTTTTCCTTTTGTGTCGCTCTTCAACAGCCATTTCCCACAAAAGTTCCCTTGTTCTTTCTCTGTCTCACACTTCTATCACGAAGCGTTGTTGCTTTTTCCTTTTCCATTCGGTATCACACGCTTGTAACACAAGTGTTGTGTTTTATTTCTTCCTTTCCTTTTGTGTCGTTCCTCAGCAAACGTTACCCATAAAAGTCCTCCACTTGCTTTTATCACAAAGCGTTGTGTGTTTTCTCTTTTCCTTATATGTCGAAATTCAATAGTAGTCCCCACAGAAGTTTGCAAGATCTTTCCCGGTATCAAGCTTCTTTTCAGCGAAGCGTTATAGTTTTTTTCGTTCCTTTGTGTCGTGCTTAACAGGCTGTCCCTAACAAAGTCCTCCCACCAAATCGTTTGGTGTTTTTCCTGGCTGTATAATCCTTCAACCTTCAACGTATTCCTCTTCTTCCTTTAAGAGTATATTGAAGTCGTTGCTATCTGCAACTTCCACTGGTAATTCCGGTTTGTGCACCACTGCGACCAGCGTATTCCTTGGTGTCTTTGAATCTTGTTGATCAAAGTTGAATCAAACTTCTTGTAATCTTGGATCCATTCGCTCTGATGTCACTGATGCACAGGTCTTACTGAATGATTTCCATGATCGAAATTATTAACACAAGATTGACAAGAATTGGTTCCGTAATATTAACAACATAAATTGGTTACATTGTTATTTGAGACACACTCTTCAAACGTATACATGTGCTTTGTTTATATAGGGTTCACAGGTGAACCATCGTATCTATTCACCAACAGGTGTAACCGAATAATAACTAGCTTCTAACTACCTTCAACCACTATTCGGTTATTAACTAACTAACACAAACCGCCCTTTGGCTTTGTGTTATTACCAGGGGCGGTTTTGGGCAGGCGCACCATCAGCAATCGAGCCGGGCCCAACCCAATAAGGGGCACTAAATTTTTTTATACCCATTATATGTACTAGGCCCAACCCACTATGGATATTATAATATAGGGGCATTTTTTATTTTTATTTTCATGCCAGGCCTAATTTTTTTTTTATTTTTTATTTTTTTTTTTTTTGACGTTCTCAACACCGCCCCTGGTTATTACATATGTACCAAGCATAGAACTTTGTCCAACAAGACTTATACAATTATAGTCCAACAAATTCTATGTAGCTCAAGATCCACAAATGAGGGACCTATTTGCGTGTTATCACATTTATATCGACATGTATCTCCTAATCTATAAATGTTGTCACAAAGGACAGAAAATATGATTCAAGTTTAATTTTTCGTAGATAGCAAAGTGGTGCATATTTCATTAAACTGCTAATACATAGAATTAGAATTACTAGCAGAAAGTAGTTTTTAACTAGCTGATGAAAATTGCTCATATCATAAATTACTTTATATATTCAAGTGATCGACCTACAATTAGTATTGTGTTATGTATGTGGACATTTACATGTACACATACACTATATTTAATTAAGATACGATTAATATGACATTAGAGATGAAGAAGACTATACGTAGTAGTAAAGGGTGGCTTTTCATCTTTAAAATTTTAAGAAGATAGTCCAAAAAAAGTTAAAGGAATACGGCGATGAAAGTAACAAGCAATCAAAGCTTAACACACCCTCACCCCACCAAGTATCTTGGGCAGTAAAGTAACTTAAAGTATATGTGCTTTATACATGTTATATGCTTTAGTTAAGCTCAAGTTAATAAGATTGGGTAAGCATGCCATATTTACCTCCTTTATGGGCGCATAGCACTGTCTGTAAAGTAGATATGGGATTAGTTAGTTGTATAATTGGGGTCATTAGGACCATAAAGTTTTCAAGGTTAAGCCTCAGATCACTCACATCATACTTGTACCAAATGATGCAACAATTTCCATGTTAATTAATCATATCATTTAGATCATATTACTATTGCACTTTATGCTTTTCATTAACCTTTAATTAGCCTGATCACCCTTATATATTAGAAAGATCACGAGATTAAGGTGGATATTTACATGCTGCAAAAGCATAAAGATACAGTAAGAATCTACAGTGATAATATGCTTTAATGTGTGCCCTACTACATCTTTCTTCTTGATTGCTCTAATGGTGAATGGAGTTCCTTTTTGCCATGTTCTCACACAATCTTGATCTCACTTTCGGCCAATGCAGCATGTTCTATGTGCAGCTTCCCGGGTGCTCCACTTGATCTGGGAATGATCTTTTTATGGCTACATGCTTGCGAACCATGAAATAAAATATAGATGATACTATTCCTTTTTTCTTTGATGCAAAATGTTAAAAAGCCATTGAAATAAATCTATAGTGCTCCATTTGATCTGGGAACTGATAATAGATTTTTGATATTTTATGCTAGATTTATTTTCTTCAAAATGAGTATAAGTGCAAAACTGATAATAGGTTTTTTGACATTTTGTGCTAGATTTATTTTCCTCAAAACGAGAATAATCTAAGTGTAAAACCCTAAAATGATATATACTATTTACCTACCATCTCATGAAGGGCGATTGCAAATGCAGGATATGACCCATAATTCTTTAAATTTACAAGGTAATATTACAAACATTGATTGAATTTAAATTCCAATTGTTCCAAGATGGACGAATTAATTTACTTCTATGAAAAACTATGAGACAAGATTTTGATATCATTGCCTAATGTATCTTTCTTCTTGTGTTTGGTGTCGAAGCAAATGCTATTTCGATAACGCCATATATGATTGAGAAACTCGTGTTGACAACCACATCAAAATTGGTTTAATTAATCGTGATGAAGAATGATTTGCACTTCTATCTAGGTTTGTCAATCAATTTTCGCGATTCAATGCTCTCAGATAGTAAAAGTTTTAAGCAATTTGCCATGACTATTCTTGCATCATATATATATATATATATATATATATATGATCTACTGATTTATAATTCTAGACAATATGCTCCCTCGCAAGTTATTTCTTGCATACCGTTCTCCGGTTCAAAACAAATAAAATGCGTAGATAATAGGTTCCCTATTGTATATAGCATCTTCTGAGGCGTGTAATTTTCCTCTTTTCTATGCTCATTGATTGCCTTAATAGTGGTTGAAATTCTTTTGTGCCAAGTTCTCATACAATCCTCAATGCAATCTATTACGCCCACAGTATAGCATGCTTGACGGGTAGCGTCCCTGGTGGCCCACTTGACACTTTGGGAATGAGATTGCCATACAATTACACCCTAACCATGGAAGTCTGCATCATCATATTCTCAACTTTTTAGATCTTGTTATTTAGGGGATAGCTTGGCTATAATTTTTGTAGCCAATTGGCTACCATCCTCCACCAAAAATACACAAGAAATAACTCAGAAACCCACAAAAAGGATTCAGAGGCCGACAATTTGTAGCACAAAATTGTAGTTAATTCGCTACACAAAAATTGTAGCTAATATATTCTCTTTTATTAAAAGTCTCTAGCAAGAAACTAGAGCCAAATTTTACAAGGTATTATTGCAAGCATTGACTGGATTCAAATTCCAATTGTTCCAAGATGGACGAATTAACTTACTTCTATGAAAAACTATGAGACAAGATTTTGATATCATTGCCTAATGTATCTTTCCTCGTGAGTTTGGTGTTGCAGCAAATTCTATTCCGATAACGCCATATGATTGAAAATTTGGGGTTATAAATGCATAAAAAGATGGTTTAATTAATCATGCCATGAAGATCGAGTTGGTCCTCTCTAGGTTTGTCAATCTGTTTCCCTTATTGAGTGTTCAAATAGTAAAAGTTCAATGCAACTTGCCGTGATAATTCTTGCATGATATATATATATATATATATATATATATATATATATATATATATATATATATATATATATATATATATATATATATATATATATATATATATGATTTAATGATTTATAATTCTTGACAATATGCTCCCTTGCAAGTTATTTCTTGCATACAGTTCTGCGGTTCATAACAAATAAAATGCATAGATAATAGGTTCCCTATCGTATAGCATCTTATGAGGCGTGTAATTTTCCTCTTTTCTTTGCGCATTGATTGCCTTAATAGTGGGTGAAATTCTTTTGTGCCATGTTCATCCAATCTTTAAAGCAATCTCTTTCGCCCACTGTATAGCATGCTTGACGTGTAGCGGTCCCTGGTGGCCTGCTTTACACTTTGAGAATGATATTGCCATACTATTGCACCCTAACCATGGAAGTATGTATCATTATATTCTGCACTTTTTGGATCCTTTTATTGATTCTAATTGTTTATGTTATATATGTATGATGATGTTGTCAATTAGTTTGATGTGGAATATTACTTATATACACTAAGCCGACCTATAGTTAGTTGCATCAAGTACTGAATAAATATCCCATTTTAAGGCTGCTTGGACCTTGGTTCGACATACCCTAGAGTTATAGAAACCAAAATGGCAAAAGGGCCTTTTTGAAATTTACACCAGATGTGTTATTTTACATGTTATTACATTAAGATACTTGCATCGCTTTCTAGGGGTAACTCAAAATTTGGGTAAAACATGAATATGTTAAACAATTGAAAAACTAGTTTTACACAAGACCCATTTGACACTAATAACACAATTCGTACTTTTCAACGTTTATAATTCTTATTAGAAATGAATCCAAGAATTACAAGGATAGTTGCAGAACATTATCCATCCAGATTGAATGACAAATGAAACAATGCTATAAATGAATTAAAGCTTGCTAGCTTAGCTTATGATTCTAGGAGAGGAGGATTCTATCACTATAATACATTTGTATTATTATTATTATTATTATTATTATTATTATTATTATTATTTTGTGTGTTTCAAATCTCTATATCAAACATTTTCACATTTTCCTATATAGGAAAGGATAAGAGGGTAACATGTAAAGTTTTCAATACATGTCAAGTATTTAATGGAGAAATACACTTTCCATTAAATGATACGTAGTACTATTCTTGTAATAAGATAGACCTTTCTTTGTGGAACAATGTTAACAATTGTTCCCAAGGTCCCACCTGTTTTTCCCACTTTAGTAAGACTCAAAACTCAATTGTATTTTTAGAAGATGTAAACTGTAATTTTATATCGGAGTATTATTTTCTTGCATTTTTCAATAGCACGCATTTGTACATTATTTACTGATAATCAAGTTATTGAAAGAAAAAAGAAAAAATAACAAATAAATAAATAAAATAACTTTCTTCACGCACATTATGAAATTCTAATATCCTGGTAAACATGAACCTGCAATATGTGCCTCAACAGAAGTAAAAAATAATGCATACACTCGTGTAAATTTTCAAGCTGAAACATCAATTACACTGTAACTCATATTTAACACACACCTTATTATGAACCTGACCTATTATGAAACAAGAAGATTTGATTAACATGACCAACAAAATTATGGCATTGACAAACGAATTAAAAATTTACTACAAAATATACAGTTTTATTTATTTATTTTTTATTTATTTATTTATTTTTAACGGTACAAAATGTACAGTTTAGCAAGTGGTTAAGGCACATTTTTCCAATCAAAGTAAAATTAATGAATTTCAATGTTAAAAAAAACTGGCATTGTTGTGGGTTTCTCTAATTAGAATTCTTATGTCTGATGCTTCCGACCTTTTGGCCAACTAATCCAAAGGGTTTGAACCCACCGTCACACATACTCAAACCAGGTAAAGCCCTTTTCAGGAGGTTAAGGCGTGACCACTTCAAAGTTGTTTGCACCTAGCAAGAATCAAACTTGAGTGCATTCTAATCAAAGTTCCAATAAGCTTGAATGCTCTTGTAAACTATAGTCAGAATTGTAACTCGACATTTTAATTTTCCACGAATGTTAGTTTATATATATTGAAGTTAATACTGAAAGAATTTAGTAACAGCTTCGTGTGCTCCATAGCAAGTAGGGACATTTATTTGTTAGTCACACAAAATACATTGAAAGTTTCCCTAATGATTCATTTCTAACTATCTGTTATTCAGTCAATAGAACATGCTTTCAGTGTTTTACTGATAGTACTTGCTCAGTCACCAGGTCATGCAAAGAAGGTTTTTTAGGACTATTGTTACATTATCACTTTTCGCAAGGCCAACAGATCACACTTATTATTCATTCAGAAAATATGTATCGCAATTAGGGATGGCAATGGGCGAGAAAAAACCCACAACCCGCGGGTACCCACCATAAATGGGTGGGTAAACGCGTCAATTTTCACCCACGGGTGGGTCGTGGGTGAAAATCTTTACCCATCAGTGGGTGGCGGGTGGGTGACGGGTGAAGCATACCCATCACGGGTAAACCCATGACACCCATTTAAAATACCCACGGGTATACCCGTCAAAATACCCGTAGGTGTACCCATAAACCCATGTTAAAATTAATTATATTAATTAAAATGTTGCAGGTATACATTTAGCGGTTACCACCAAGTCTCAAAGAAACACATTAATCTAAAAGTTTGTTTGAGTTTCAAGACTAAAAAAGAGTATGAAAGATCAAATAATCAAAGTTGTATTTGGCAAATTAATTGGTATCTTATTACGCAGTTTTATAGTTAGTTTTCATCTCATAGTTTTGTAATTTTGTTGCATAAAACTAACCTATGGGTTTACCCATGGGCAACAAATACCCGCGGGCAAGGGCATGGGTAGAAATTTTTACCCATTGGTGGGTGACGGGTGGGTGATGGGTGAGAAAAAAACTACGTGGGCGGGTGACGGGTTAGAGGTACCCGTGCCCATAGCCCACGGGTGCCATCCCTAATCGCAATGGCGTATCTCCCATATAGTATAACCAGCCTAGACACTAAAATTACATCAACTAATGTACTTGTTACAAATCGACCAATTAAATTAATCATCTTATATAGAGAATATATGATTACAGCCATGACAAAGTATGATAATATCCACATCTAATAAACTATTACACAATAACAAAATAAGTAACAAACACTTCTAATTCAAAAAGATGGACAAATTGAAACCAAACTAAAAATGTACAATTTCTGAAATTGGTGATCTCCACCTCATTGAGCAACTAAAAGCCTAACAAAAGCTTCTCATTTTCGGCCAGCTGTCACCTGAAAATTCTCCATCAGACTTGTACAACTTGGTGAAGACAGCCAAATTCTAAACATGCTAGTTGCTTCCAAGAGCCACAATTGTTGCTTCCATTATCGAATACTACACATACGTACTTTGATCATACATATAAAACTAACCGTTAACCCAAATGTAAGAGACCACCAGTGCATCAGTTAGCTAGCCGCCAAGCCTTCACTGAATTACATGTGAGAGAAGGGGAAAAAAAAGCAGTAGAGATCGATGATAAAAAGCAAGCACATGGTTTCAAGCTTGATGCAAATCGAAATTAACATAATCGACTCATCCATATTTTTATTCCATAATATTTTATCTTTTCTCTGTAAGTAATTAATTACTCAACGCAGGGAACACGCACTCATACTAGGAATAGAGAGATACGGAAGATGGGTGACAGATAGAAAGAGAGCACACATAGCTTCAAGCATACGAATTAACTCGAGATATCATGCAAGAAAAGCCCATCTGTGCTCACTATCTTCTGTCACCACTCCTTCCCTTACCTTCTTACCCTTAAACCCTCAACGCCATAACATTATATATTTACAATTAGCAACAAACGTACTTTAAAGGATATAATTTTAGGGGTATCGACAAGTATGCCTTAAGATATAATTTTAAGATTTTTTTTTTTTTTTTTTTTTTTTTTTTTTTTTTTTTTTTTTTTTTTTAAATGTAAAAGAATGATTTTTAATGACAACACATATCGGAACTATATAATGAATAGAAAAAGTAGAGATAAGGATTAAGAGCGATAAACAGAGAGGGGATGACAGATAGAGCGTGAGCACACATAGCTTCAGGCATATGATTATTTGCAAGAAGACCATGGGTGCTCACTCTCTTCTGTCACCACCCTTTACCTTTATAGCTTGCCATCATATACAAGAAATTCGGGTTGAAATACGTCTTTCTACATGTAGATAGAACTATATGTAGAAAACTTTGCTAAAACTAGTGAGAGCCAATATTTACTTTTGTTTGTGGTAGTACTGTTTCATTGTATTGGAGTTGTTCACACTACTGTGATTTCATGTGCAAGTAAATAAGTGGAGTTTGGCATCCCTTATATAGAGTTTTTAAAGGTAAATTCTGTGACCATTGGAATAAATTTGGTTTTATCTCTTGATTCCTAATTATTATAATATTTTGTGTCCCTAAACAAATCAAAATGGGAGGGAATATAATTTCCCACTGTGAGGCAAAATGTAGAAAAAGAAAGAAGTCAAGAAGTACACGACTATGTGAACACAAAAAGTTACTAGTTCGGTTGATTTTGATGTGATTAGCCTATGTCTATATAAAGGAGATCTAGTATTATACGTCGCAATGAGTCAAGAAATCAATAATAGTTCACATTACACTTACACTTACGTTGTATGTAGTTTTCAATTCTTGATGTTGTCCCAAATGACAACCAACAACAAACTCATTAATGAAATTGCTATTACCAATGCTTTCTTGTAATTCTAAATCTCTCAGAACCAATGGACACTCCTCATCGTTTATCATCTTTGCCACTACTTCATGTATTCTTCAATTCTTATACTGGTCTTCGTTATTTTTTCTTACACAAGTCATAAGCACATGCACCAGCCAAGACTTTTCGCAAAGCTATTTTTGGGTTTTTTTGGGTTGCTGTGCAGTTTGTTGTCAGTTTGTAATGGATGCTAGTCTCTTGATAATTACAATATCAAGAAATTCTCAACTACATCTCCTTAAGGGGAGCAAATGCAACATAAACTAGGCTTGAAACCAATGGGAGAACTTGAACACAATTTATTAAAAGAAGCCATAATGTACTTGTTTTATTTTTCAGGGCAAATTATTTAAAGAGAAGTGATTGAGTGGCCTAAAGCAAATGTTGATTACTACATTATAATAAAATGATTTCTGTAATAGTTTTTTGACGCCTCTGTAAAAAAATATTGATAAAGGGTCAAAATGTTATCATCAGGCTGATTCGAAATGAAACCAACTGGGCTAGCTCAGTTGGCCACCAAGGTTTCCTTAAAGGTGCTTTGGGGAGGGGATGTTTGGCTAGAGGTCTCAAGTTCGAGTCTCGCCTTCGGGCGATAAAGGAGTAGCAGGCGAGTCTCAGGGTCAGTGGATGTCACTGTTGGACCTGAACCACTAACAACTAACAAGCCGTTAAAATAAATAAATAAAAAAAAAAAAAAAAAAAAAAAAAAAAAAAAATTGATTCGAAATGTCCCCGGCCCTATACCGAAAAAGCACAGAAGAAAAATGAGGGCTTATGGTGTTGAAAGAACCAATAAAGGCTCAACAGGTTTTGATTACCACAAAGCCATGCTTATTAAGATACTAGTACTTTGGAACTAAAGCAGCCTAAAGTATATATGCTTTTTCTGTTAATTATTCATTACTAGCGCATAAGAATCATTAATAAATAATTAAAGAATATAAAAAGATATGTCTAGCAAAGAAGTCACACACCTTTTCTACCTTTATGGATACATAGTATTATCCATGTCAACCATCAATCAATACTAATCTAGGTTTGTTTAACCTTAAATAATCATGATCATTAGCACGATAAAGTTGTCCAATGAAATTCTAAATCACTGCCGTCAGCATGCATGAACGCATCATATGATGTAATGATTTATACAAGGTTAATGCAATCATTTACACCATAGGATGAAGTGTACTAGTAACTTTTACTGAAATTTTCAAACGATAAGGGATCTCAAAGATTAAAATAAAAATATGGATGAAAAGAGACAAGATGACAAGCAATCACTACAATGTGAGAATTACCCCAACTTTTATGAGACCAAAACCTAACAAATGTGGCATAACGAGGTCAAATTCGAATTATGGCCAAACGAACTTTATAAAGATACTCGAGAAAATAGTAGAAATGTATATGCATGCCGAGAACCACACACTTAACTCAGCTACACTATTTCACGACCTTTATAATGACCTGGAAAAACTTGATTTGGAGTAATTCGTATGGGAGCGTTTACTTTGAGACTCGTTGTTTTTTCTCGTATTTGTCGTGTGTTGCAAACTTTGTTTTCTTATGCTTGTTAAGTTGTCATTCGAGTTCGTAAGAAACGTGTTTAAGAACTCATGCTAAAAACAGTGTTCTCTTTTGCTTATCAAGTTGTTTCATTTGAGTCTGTATGAAATGTGTCTGAGAACTCCTGCGTGTTTTAAATAAAAAATGTTTTGCTTTCATATGCTTTAATGTTTGAATGTTTATCAATTTGTAATGTACTTCGTATGTCTTTTACTTCTTTGTTGGTTTACATCGCGCAACATAGTGCAACTAACAACAATGCTTATGAAGTAGATATGTTCCATCAATCCTATTGAATCGGCAAAACTTCGGAAATAACAAGTAGCATGACTTTATATGATTTAACACCGTTCGTTTTTACAAATAAAATTACAATGAGTTCGGTTTTTTAAGATCATTAATCTAAGTAGCTATATTGTTTATTAGAAAGTGATATATGTTCGCATTTGTTTTCCGTTTCGCCGTCTAATACAAAAAGTAATTTAAATCATTTTAAAATCATTTATAATTAATTTAAATAATTTTTAATAAATTTAAATGATTTTTAACTTATTTAAATCATTTATAAATAACATAAATAATTTTTAAGTATCACACTTTCGGCGGGTACATGTCCCCACCAAAAGATCAAAGTTTAGTCATAATCTTTTGGCGAAAACAAGTCCTCGCCAAAAGTGTTGGTGGGAAAAAAGCACGGGAACAATTAGCTAGCGAGGGAGAATAAAAAATTTTGGTCAAACTTTTGTAAACTTTTGACGGGGACATATGCCAGGTCAGCAAAATAAATAAATAAATAAATAAAATCGTTTAGTGACTTTTAGCGGGGACAAAAGTGTCTCTGCAAAAAGTTGGTCGCCCGTCCTCAATTTTGTTGTAGTGTATATATAGTGGAACACGTTAGTTAGCTAGCAAGATCACAAGATTTATGAATAGAAACTGAAATATCAGCTAACCCAAAATTTTGATCTTAAAATCTCTAATATAATCCCACTTAAACATTTTCCAGTCACTATAGGTCATTACCAGGCATCTTTAGTGAACAATGACCCTTTTGCTGTGAAAGTGAAAAATGAAGACACCTTATGTGAATTAATTATGTTTGATGTTCTTTGTTCATCACGTATATAGCTAGATGAAACAAGTCAGTCTTCTTGAAGAGTGGGAAATGATGAACATGCTTACATAACATTTTGATTCCATATTCTTCATCGTATATATTGGAAAGTAAAGAAAGATACTTTTACTTTTAGGGTCAAACAACATATTTAAGTTTCTCAGAATCTATTATTTATACTTCAGCTTTTCCACAAGCAATAAGTGGTAATATCAAAATATAAAAGATGCTGCAAGAATAATGTGTCAGCTATATCAGAATCAGAAAGTTATTTGAGAAAAGTTTCAAACCTTGGGTTGCCATCACCAATTGTACTTCTACTGAAGCAAGCCGGTTTCTAAATCCATTCGCTTTATTCCTTGCGAAGATCACCCCATTTTCGCTTGACAAAATGTTTCGAGTGTTAAACAGTGGGCTCGAATATTGTCAGTTTAGTCGGCAAGTTCTTTATGCTATGTTCTCATTCTATCGCCCTCTCACTTTAGGCCGTTGGAACGGTATTTTTTACGTGTAGCTTCCCTGGTGCTCCACTTGACATCTTAGAAAGTATTCTGTTATACCCGGAAATATTCTGTTATACCCTCGCCATGAAATTTATCCCATTATATTCGAGATGTTAAGTTTATTCCAATTTACACGACCGGGAAAGTTCCACGTATCTCAACTTTTAAAGAGCACATCAAATCATTTGCTTTCAAACCCCGTCCACAAACTAATAATATGGCAACACAAACTAAAAACCAACGTAAAATAATATGGCAACACAAACTAATCAAGTATGTCGCATATGATCCTTCCACAAGAACAATAATTTGGTATCATTACAGCTCGATATTGTTACAAAACAAAACACTAATCGAGCAAAAGATGCCCAAACACAAATATTTAGAATAAATAAAAACTCAAACTTGCCATATTCCCAAAATTCCAAATGCATATTTCTATGTTCTTTCTCACAAAAAATTTAAAAAAATGATCCAAAAATAATACTCCGTAGTATACAACAAAAATATGTAAAATCTGATGACTTACTTGTAATGGAAGTACATGATGTTTAATGCTGGATTTTCATAATCATCTTCCTTAATTCTACCCTCAAACCAGCTTTTTATGATGCTTTGAGATGTATTTTCTGTATTCACGTTGTTTGGCCATTTATCGACCAACTGAAAACCAAAGTGAGATGCAGCCGAAAGTATAGACGTCTCATCAACTCTACGAAAAATATGACACAAAATCAGTGCTGGTCGGGACCCAATTTCATCACCTTCATCCTTTGAAATCAACTCTTTTGCAGTTTGAAACAATGGCATAATATATTCAGCAACATAAGTTACATCCGTCCCAATAATAACATCAAAACCCTTATCGCCACTTAGTTTCTTGACAGATTCTAAATGTTCTTTGTTACCCCAAAATAATTTCTTGACATGTAGCTTTGATAGTAAAGATTCTTCAAGATTTGTAGTGACGTTTTCGTGAAGAAGCTCGAGTGCTTTGTCGTCTCCGTCTGTGGGGACCACGAGGTGTGCGGTTTTGGTGGCGATCATGGAGCAGATTCCTCCACAACCGGATCCTAGCTCGAGTACCTTTTTTCCTGATACTATGGTTTGGTTTGAAGCAAGAACAGAGGCCATGAGTCGAGCTGATTCCCATAACATTAAACCTGTAGATTTGCAGGTGTGTTGGAACTCTTTGGAAAGTAGTTTGATCTTGAAGTTCCAATCTCGTAACTTGAACTCCATAATCTGTTAGATTAATCATAAAAGATGATTTTAATTAAACAGGACATGTAATGAATTCTACTTTGCATAAACTTTGGACAACAATTATCCGTAACAAGAAACATTATGGTGGCGTTTGGATTTGCATTATCAAATTGTTGTCAATAAAATTGACTTCAGGTAAAAAAAATAGTGTTGTTTGGACAAAGTGATTCCAATTAATAATTATCTGATAAACAGCGGTCAAATACTTAATCATGGATAATCAATTGTATACTATCTGCAACAAAATTTTATCTGTTTGCCCCTCTTATTTAACGCATTTTAAGTACTTTTCACCCACATGGTATTGCGAAACACTTCAAAACAATATAAGAACGTCTTTTTCGTCATTTGAAGAATAATAATAGTTTTTTAAATACTCGAACTATTATTATTAGTATCTGATTAACATAATATCACACCACCAGTTTCAAAACGCACATCCAGAACGCCCCAAAATCATCCAATTTTAACTTGACCAACTATTTTCTAGTCCAACGATAATTTGAAAGGGTGGTTCAATCATCAACAAGCATTCAATGAAATTCTAGTAATATGGATTATTGGATTAGCACATGAACTTGTATGTTATTAAGATCTATATACAGTTGATAATGGTGAAGAGTCGAAGCAAATTCTGACCTCATCCCTTGGTGAGGATATACCAAACATTTCAAAGGTAAATCCGTCAGATATGTCAATATCATATCCGTCTTCAGCCTCATTTGCAGTTTTATGGATCTCACTATTGCCAACATCTAAACGAAAGGCAGCTTGGACCCATCGCCTACATTCTCATACCAGTAAGAACCCGAAAACACACATACACAACCATAAATTTTTTGTATAAGATTACTTACCGATTCATTACTATCTCGCGTGAACGATTTTCTACTTGCTTGCAACACACAACACATTCTTCAGTTGTGAACCCGTTTTCTTGAAACAAACTTTGTAGGAATTCCTCAGAGAAGTAGAATGCACGCTGAAACATAAAAGGCAGAAGATACAACACTTAAAAAATAAGAATAAATATTTTTGAAAGGCTAAAACATTGAAACTGATCGTCCACAGCACTTACAGTTCCGTCACCTCTGACAAAAAAATTCTCGCTGATCTTCTGATCCTTACAAGTAAGCCTTTCCTGCAAATTCAGAATAGAAATTGTAAGAAACTTTTGATGTATAAGTTTAAATAATCACAAAACATTTACAGTTTCACATACCAAAACATAAAGTTAAATAATCTAAAAACATTTACAGTTTCATGTAGCAAAACATAAGCCGAACCTGAGCAAGATCTCCCGTAGCATAGTCACGGAATAACACATAACCATTTGGCTGCATATGACAAAAAATAGATTAATTTTAAGTTAATTCTAAGGGGGGCATGGAGTATAACTTTATATCATTATACAAACAATAATAACAATCTCTTACTTTCAAAATCTTTTTGATGTTTTGCAGGGCTAAATGCATCTTTTCAGGTGATACTGCAGATAAGACGAAAATCTACTTAACAAGTCAGCCGATAACTTAGCATTGAACCAAGAAACAATAACATCTAAAAGGTCAAATGCAATACCATTGTTACAATATCGACAGAAGATGGTGGAATATGGTTAAGCAAATCATCACTTGTTATATCACGCGGAAATGCATTAATCTTTGACTCTTGAAATTCCTTGTGTGCCTGAAAATATGTGGATAACACATATATAAAAACTCGTTCCATGTAAAAACCTCATGAAAGAAGGTAACGAGATTTACTAAAGATAATATTAAAGAATAACGACCTTCACCAAGTCAACGGCACGCGGTGAGAAGTCACAAGCATGGATAAATATACCAGGATAGGTAGCAGCTAAAGGAAAGATGGTGTTTCCCGCTCCACATACAACCTACAAATCATTGCAAGCAAATATTATTCCAAAACACGAGTTGAGATTCTATATACTTATAACTAATGGATATTAGCTTGATAGTGGTTCTATAGTGACCATTAAAAAAAAAAAAAAAAAAAAAAAAAAAAAAAAAAAAAAAAGTACTACTAATATTTACCTCTAAAATGACCTTTTCCTCTGCATCCTGAAATAATAAGAAATGTTTCAGACTTCTTACATTTGTTTTTCAATATTATCAGTTGTCATTAAACTAAATATAAGCGTCAAGTGAATACTTGTTTACACTCACAGAAAAGAAGTGCCCCCATTCTTTATCCAAGTAATGTCGATCCTTGAAGAACTGAAAAACAGAAAGTCAATATCTTAACTTCTAAAAAAGCATAATAGCATCCAAGAAGTAATATATGCCAGGTACTAGGCAGTAACCATCAAAATTTTCACATGTATATCATTTCAGTTCGAGATACTAGATACTAAATGGAAAAGCAAAACCAACCCGATCCTGATGACGTTTGTAAAAGACATCCCAGTATTTCTTGGCGTCCCTTTCATACTTCTCTGTGATATACAGTGCAAGATCAAATTTCATAACCAATATGCAATTATGTGTATACATTTAGTCATTTATGTATGCAAGAGAGATACCTTTCCAAAAGGGAGTGACTTCATTACTTGGCGAAGCATATATTTGTATTTTTGGTTTTTCTTCAACAATGTCTGACGCGTTAGAAGCCATTTACAAAGCACTGTTAACAAGAACATTTTTGGTTTAATTGCAGTGATTTGGAACAACCGAACAAGGAATAGTATTTAATTACTCCAAGAAAAAACGAGATACAATATATGCACAGGACTTTTACTTTCTAAGTTCTAACCCATTCACCCCGGACTAGTTAAGTGACACTAACAACAATGAAGTTTCAAAATCCATGTAATAAAACGCATATATTACTTTTCCGTTTCTCATTCTTATATGGCTGCACGCCACACATTTCTGATGAGAAAAATCAATCAACGTTTATACCGAAACATATTTGCCCGAGCAATAGACATTGGAAAATTAACCATGAAACTTTTCCAACCAACAAAAAGCGAAAACTGTGCGTTACGGGTCACTCGTGAAACGCAGGCAAAGGGCATTGCTACAAGTTGACCTTGCAACCTCTTTCAATATATAAACTATTTCTCCAGTAAATTATAACTATAGCTAGGGGTGGCCTAGTGGAAAATTATGACCAAACATTACTAATATGCGAGAGGTCTCAAGTTCAATTCATGCTAGATGTAAGTTCAACATAATATCATCATGTATATTCAAAAGCATTATACAAAATAAAACAAAACTACATGGGAAATCAAGTTAGCTTAAATATATGAAATAAAATGAAATTAAATTGGGGATATGGATACAGGATACTTACGTTTGGTAGAATGTTCAAAGTATGAATATTGTTATTTGAATTTTTTAGGGTTTTAGTGTTTTTAATTTTTCCCCAATTTAACTTATCGTTTATGTTTTCTTTCACTCCCTATACTTTTTAAAAAGTCACAATACACCTTGATAAATTTTGACCGTATATATGTTTAAGTTAAAAAAAAAAAAAAAAAAAAAAAAAAAAAAAAAAAAAAAAAAAAAAAAACCCGTGAATTTGGATCTGTCAAAAAGAAATCTGATTTTTCTTCTTTTAATTTACAATTTATTACCCAGCTATCTCACAAATGTTTTTAACGAAACTTAAACTCACAAACGTTTAGTTGATGGGTCACTCACATACCACTAAACCAAAAATTTTGAAAAATCTGAATTATATTTAACTAATATTAAACCGTTTTATTTTAAAAGTTATAAACATTATATAATTGTATTCATAATCTTAAGAAAAAGAGTGCACAAAAATTGTTGACATGTCAACCTACGGTTACACCCACAATTGATATTTTTGGGAGATGATTTGCACATATATGTTTTTTATGCACACTCTAATGTAAAACCAGTTAAAACATAATGCAGTACAACTGTTTAATACATAAGTTTATCAGTCACAATCAAAAAAATTAGTATAAATCATTTCCCTTTCTTAATAGCTTTATGTTATGTGTTTGTTTCATGTTTAGGATCCTTTATGACGTATTTTCAAGTATGAGGTTTTTGTGACAATAACATCAACAGCCAGGTGTGTGTCTTAGGGCAGTTACTTATGAATGCATTGTATTATCTCCTCTTGGTCTTCTTCACTAATCACTCAATTTCTGCTTATTTACTTCATGTTCATCCTTGGATCCTATCACTTTAGTCCCCTAAGTGGATCAGAAGGGATTAGCCACTGAGCTTGTTCTCGGTTTTAATCCGGTGTGGATCCCATCACTTTAGTCCCCTAAAGCTAATCATTCAAATAAAACTAAATAGACCTTGGGTAAAACAGTGTAAAAATTTCTACAATAGTTTGCTAACATCGATGGATAACCTATGAATGAAACAACAATATGTTGACATCAAATTTACACTTGAGTGTTCGGAAGCTATGGTATCAAGTATTCAATATTGGGTAGTCCATGATTCAGAAGGGTTATTAGATCCAGTCAGCACAATTTAAGAGGTATTATTTAGACAAATTAACTTACTCCGGAAACTTGAAGTTTGGTCATACTTGAATCCAGAAAAAGCTACAGTATATTTACAGCGATGACGACTAAGGCAGAGAAGACAACTTTCAAAACCATACATGTTTACTCTTTATATCTGTATCAAAATCCAATGAATAAATTCAAACTCAGATATCAATGCGAAATATTGGACAATTCCAGCTTTGGATACAATTTCTTCATATCTTAGATCTTACTACAATACTACTCTTCAACATAAAAAGCAAACATTGATAAACTAACCATATATTTTCTTTGATTATACAAACTGTAACAAATTGGAGTGTATGTAACGTTTATTCTTCACTTTTTTCATCTTGATATTTTAATTTTGTGGTGTTCGCATTATCTTCCTCAACCACGTTACTACTATCATCTGTTTCTTTGGCATCTTCCACTGCCCCATTTGCAACTGTGGATGAAGTACCGTTCTCTGAGACATTCTTTGTCTCAGATGTCTCGGTGTTTTGAACTTTCTTTGGTAACTGTCTTGAGGAATGAGTGGTCAAAAGACGAGTGATACCCTCAAATAAGTTTTCGCCATCTGTTATGAGGGAAGATCCTCCGGGATAACAACGTCCAAAAGAAGTAGCACAATGTGGATATGCGACCTGAAATGATATCACAGAAACAAATCATGTTTTTGTTCCCATGATTTAATAAACAAAGCTGCACTCTCTGAGATCAGAAGACTTAATAAAAAATTTGCTTGTCGTTTACCTCTACGAATGCTCGGCATAGAGACAAGAAAAGAACAGACTCATTCTCCCTTAGCACCCTGGTGGTGTTGTATCGCAATAAAGAATCAGAAACAGTGTGGAGTCCCTTCACTAATTCTTGGGCAAGTATATGTTTCAAGCTTATTGGGGCACATGGACGTAGTTCATTCATTGCAGCAGATACACCTGATAGCATAAATACACATTACCAACTCATTAGTGGACTTATGAAACATGAACATTCAAATAAATACTAAAGCAAAATCCAAGAATAACAACAGTTTGAAAAGAAGAAAAAAAAAAACGAGATTAAATCACTTGTTTATAAAGTTACTCATATTTGTATATGATCAAGTTATTTACAACTTACCATTAACAAAAACAGCAAGAGGTGGATGCTCCATTAAATTTGGAGGCGGTGTAACATCTTCCTGATTTTCTTCGCCGAAGCTACTGGTTGAGAAGCCAACTGCTGGTAATGGGACCCATCGATGAGAATCCAAAACCACCTGTAATCAATATAAAAGAAAGTCCATCAACGATGAGTATAATGGGAACTCCCAACCTAAACTAATATGCACTGTGTAAAAAGATGACTTGTTAGAAAAGGAACACATTGGTCTAGATAGGTCATGCAGGGAATCAAAATGCCTGTGTACCTGAAAATTTTCCACCGCTGTACTCATATTCTTTGAAAATAGGTTTAGGACAGCCCTGCACAAATGACAAAAGGTGAGTTGCGCACTTTATGATCCTTGACCAGAAACAAAAAAGGGATAAATGAACCGTAACTTACTCTTCAAACAGAGGTGGAAGTAAGCCCCGAAAATCCAATCCAACCCAGCCTAGCCCCATGGCACAATACTGTGGAAGTACATAGATGATTAATATTAGGTTCAGGAAGAAAAAAATGTACTTTGGCTTCAAACTTTAGACGACATCAATTTTCACTTCATATTTGTCTCTTAAGATTTAATTAAATCAAACAGAGGATTTTCAACAGAGAAATGCAAATTGCAGACATGTAGCTTATGCTTAAACTATAAGATTGTAGCCCGAGCTCGCTCGACTTAATGCACCCAATAAGTATCTATAACTTTACCAACTTCAAGAGGCATAATAATCCGATGTGGCGATATCAAAGAAAAGTTTTGCTACTTCCACTGACAAACAGTGTAGCCATTAAAAGGTGCCGTGTGTTTGTATGTAAACATTAACTAGGCTGTTTAAATTTGGGGATATCTTAAAACTTTAAACTCCAATGAGGAAGATAAGGTCGCTTTTTTAAAGACATAAAAACAAAGAGCAATAATAATACAAATATATGGGCAGAAAATACTTCAAGAAATACACAGTCTACCACATACCATGCACTGGTCCAATATATTGGACAAGGACCCGCCTTCAGTTATCTTTGGTAGCATAATCTTGAGAGTTTTGAGATGAGATGCAATCTGATGCATGGCCCAACTGAAGAGAAGCCCGCCATCATAGTTTTCTTCACTTCCTGATGTATCATCAGCGAATATGGCACGATATTGGTTAACAACATCAAAAAGATGCATCCTGTGACAGTTAACCATTCCCTTTAGGTATTCATAAGCGTTTCTCTGATCCAGGTCATCAAGAATCCCAGACAACCATGACTCTCTGCATCTTAGAAACTGCCACCATTAAAAACATTGTCATTAGCACTTTAGCAAGTAATAAATTAGGCTTGGTGAAAGCGATTACATAGAAAACACGCAAGACATGATATAAAGATACCTGTAGGCGCATTTCGTACTCGCTATATACTCCTATCCTTCGTAGATATCCAATAATGCGAAGACATTCTGGTAACTGCAATACAGAGGCCTTTCAGAAAACTGCAATACACAATAAGGCTGGGGCTTTGAACAAACTGTAATATACTACAGTTTAGTTCACAAATACTACTACCATCACCGTTATTATTAACTTTCCTACATCAATGAATCATTTAACAGTTGAGTTTATATTTTGTTGTGTTACCACAAACTTACCTGAATATTTGATCTTAGTTTTTGAAGAAGCTGAGAGAGTAGTGACTGTGTAGTCTGTCGAACTTCTCCAGCAAGTGCTTGAATGACTGGTAACCTTAAGGGACACATGACAGGAAAAGAGAAAACAGGAGTGATAAGTCCTCAACTCTACAAGTTACTGCAATGAGGTTGACAGTAGGCGACCTTGTAATTAGGACCAAAGGAAAAAACTTACTTTGGATGCATTGTCGACAGTTTGCTAACATATGCTTCCAAGTCTAGAGCTTCATCGTAATTTCCATTCCTCACGCACCTACAAAAGTTGGGATTTTCAGATAATGAGCAATCTTAAGAAACAACAAACATGATAAAAATTCAAATATATTATCTATTACAAGAGGTGTAAAAAAGAATCAGAAATCAAAAGTGCATATACACATGCATTATTCTCACTGCTAAAAAGGTTAAACACATCATGGACTAATGCTTCATCATATGCAAAGCAATTAAAGAGAATAATAATACTTCACCAAAAATGGCCCAGTCCCTATTGGAAGATTTGTCCATGTCATTTCTTGCAGCCTTACACCCTATATATAAAAAAAGCAAAGAACTAATGTTGTAATTTCCATGTTACTTATTCTGCTAGTTCCAACTGAATGTGTTTCAGGCAAAGCTCATGTAATTCATATACAAAAAGCAACGCACTAATATGCTATAGAAATGTGGATCTATATACTTGACTCGTTCCACCGGAAATTTTACGCCGTACGAATAATAGCCACTAGTTGCAATCATAGCATGTGATTTCTATTGATCGATAAAAGAAAACATACGTGTCCATAAGCTGAGGAATTTCAAGTAAGTCAAGCAAAGTACTATGATTTGCAAGCAGTGTTTGGTTCATCTTCCTCTTCTCCAAAATATTTTCTGCAGAATCAATGAACTCTGAGCAGCCAGATGTTAGCTTTGGGACCTCGGCAATCTGTACAAAGAAAAATTTGTGATTTCCCACATCAACAAATCAAAGTATGTAAACAAAAGCAGTAATTAACAGCAAAGAGGGCTAAGTTTATAGTATTGCTAACACTCTAGCAAAAGTTGCGCCTCATAATTCAACTAGCTTTTCAGGGCAAGATAACTAGAACACAAATAAGTAGCTTAAAATCCTTCATAGAAAGAATACGACGATTTCAAAATCTATAATCCTTTGGCATCCCAGGAAAATAGGAAGTGTTCATTTAAGAACAAGTGGCAAGGTGTCAAGTGACATGCATCTAAAAGCTAAAGGTTCTAAACATAACGCCCAACGAGTGACAACATCAAATTCAACAATCCTCAGTCCAATCAACGAGAATTTTGGAGAGCCATATAGAGGTGTGTCATTGTGCACCAATGTAACAGAACTCAAACTGCACTATGACACTTTGGAAAATAAATGTAACACATCCATTCCATAAACTCTTCAGAATCTGTTATCAAACATTGTCATTTCTACGTTTGTTATCTTGATACATGAAAGTGGTATATAAGAAACTCTTGGGTCACTTAGCAAAAATGCACCATCTATTAAAACCCTCACACCATCTTCTAGTGATCATTAAGGAGCACTCCACACACAGTTGGGAACCCGAAAAACAACTATAGCAACCTAGCAGTCTTTATAGTTTATGTTCTACATTTACAGTAAATTCAAACCTTAAACGTACTTAACAATCATTACTCAAAAAAATAAACCTTAATCTCACAAAGAAACTATTTACTTCCTAACTAAATTCCACAGTTACCATTATTCATGTAGAACTTCTAAGACAATTTCAACAATCACCAGTTAGAAAATCCTATGAAATAACAGTAGAAACGTAGAATTACCAAGCACAAACCAATGATAGGCGAGGAATTCTTATATTCAGCAACAAAATTGTTAAAAGGTTAAGCATCTATTAGCATTGATGAACTTCAGGACCCTACTTTGCTGCGATAAGTCTTACTAAAAAGTTTGAAAGCATTTGTTTGGACTAACTTGAGATAATACAGTCGAACATAAGCTTTATTATGTAGTTACAGAGGAGTAATGCTCAGATCTATAACATACGTGCATCCTAACAATTATACTTCTATTAGGTAAACCTTTTATATAAGCTTATTTATGGGCTTACGAGCTTCTTTGTTTTACGCTTATGTTTCATAAGCCTCTTTTTTTTTTTTCCTTTTTTCTTTTTTTTTTTTTTTTTTGGCTTATTTTGGGAATTATGGCCTTTATAAGTTTATTATGTCATAAAAAAACTCATAAAAAGCCCACAAGTTTCAAATTAAGCCGAAAAAAATAAGCTTATGAAAAATAAGATGAAAAGAGATAAGCTCATAAGCCCAAAAAATAAGGTTAACAAAGGCTATACCTAGAGATTCTAACTATTCTAATTGCTAAAAAAACATAGAAACATTTCTTTAAAAAACAATCTACCATTTCTTACATCAAACTACAATTCATTTCGACGGCGCAACTAAACAACACCTCTCCCGATTCACAACCTAAAAAATGCTCTCACTTGTTCACATTTCACAAGCCAACTACGTCTATTTAAACACTTCAAATCACATAATTTTTAAACTCATTCTAATCAGAAAATAAAATCATAACCCAATCAAGCAATCAATATATACATACCTAAGGCTATAATTAGCTACATATATTCGAATACCTCAAATTCAACTCAAGGTATATATCGTAAACAAAATCGAGTAAGAAGAGATATAAACCTAAGGCGATAATTAACTATATCTACTTAACTACTTCAACTTCACATATATACCTAACGCCACAATCAATACATACCTAACCTCTACACGAAACTAATCGTATAAACAAAATCAGACAACCTAACCGCAACACATACATCTATATAATCTCATAACCTAAATCGCACAATCACTATATAATCAAATACAACAATGTAATCAACTAAATCTATATAACAGCTTCAAATTCAGTTAAAAAACTAATCGAAAACAAAATCGAGTAACCGAACCATCGTTTCGAGATGCTTATCAATATCAGAAACTTCATTCCTGATCTGAACCAACGCATCAGCAGCGGAAATAAACGCACGGTAATTATTGACCGCCACTTCCTGCATTTGTCGCCGTATTCGCTCCGCATCGACACGGAGCAGCTCTGGCTCCTTGTGTAAACGGTCCAGTGTGAATGATAGGAGCTCTGATACGTATGGTTGTTGTGATGATGATGCTAGTGGTAGGAGGTCTGGTGATGATGGTGATGATGACGTAGCGTCGTCGGAGAAGTTTGTTGGAGTTCCGGCGGTCGTCATTTTTGGATCTTTTCCGATCTGGTGGTTGGAAGAGAGAAGAGAAGAGATCTGTGTGTGCTTTCAGTTTTTAGTTTTTTAGTTTAGAGAATTGGCATCTATTGTCCCTCTAGTTTCTGTGTGTGTCGCAAAGGTGTGAGGCGTCACCTCCACGCCACGCAATAAATAAGACGTCGTCTTAAGGCATGAAATGAGGTGCGATAAGGGTATGGTGTGGCACTTATTTTTCTGGCGTCTAGGGGATTTACTAGTAACTGGAATTTGGGCATGGTATTTGGGCTTTATTGGTATTTTGCATTTAGCGATTTACTGGTATTTGAAGAAGATTATATGTAAAGAGAGTTTCTTGACTTTATTTCTTATGTATATCATTTTTGTAAATTCAATGTATATGAAATATGATATAAATCTATAAATTATAAATAATTTTTGCCGCCTTTATTCACGCCTTAAAAACGTCACGTCGTCACGCCTCACGCTAAGGCTTGAGGCTTGGCCATAACACCACGTCACGTCTCACGCTATTTATAACCTTGCTTATAACTGTCTCGGTTATTATTTTATTACTTTTATTCTGTTATGGTTTTGTTATTATCATTAATCACTTTCTCTACTAAAATAAGTCCCGCGTTTAAACAAGTAAACAACTTACGTGTAGCTAGAGAATGAGTTGAGATACCGTCATTATACTATATTCTAAAAAGCATTAGGGCGTAAGGTCCACAGTTAGGTAATTTGCAGGCTGTTAGTACATTAATATGGTTTCTCATTGGTGTGTTGGGCTACCATGCGCAAGCCCATTGGCTCAATGAATTAAGCACACGAATTAGTAACAGTTGCAATGAATAGTAATAACAATTGGTACACTGTAATCTACTGTTATTCACTGTTTTTAATCCTCGCATGCATTGTTTTGCACTATGTTCTCCTATTTATGAAAATTTATTTATTGAAGCGACAAGTGAATGACTTTTATAATATCATAACAGTAGAATTCTTTATATTACATGTTCTTCATTTTACGCATGTTATTTGTAGGAAAATGAGTACCTAACCTGAAAACAAGGTGTTAGGTGAAATAATTACTAGTATTCATTTTAAAAAATGAATGTCTAACCAATGCCCTAAAGGCAAGGACCCACATAAAAAATACTAAATGACAAAAAAAAGGACAAATAAAAATATTTTTTTTAGTTAAAAAGTGACAGGGGCTCACATAAAAGACCAAAAAAACAAATCTTATCAAATACCCTTATGGCATTGGTTAGAAATTCCCTTAAAATAAAAAACTGCATTCATTCATGTATACCTTTCAATCTATGAGTTGACTAAAGATGCGATTAACAATGCAAAACAGTGCACTACAGTGCAATTTTTATTTTTTATTTTTTTTTTTTGTCTCTGAGGTTATTGAACCATTGCAGATTTATTCCCTAAGGACTAACTTTACAAAATACCGATAACTCTATGGACTTAGGGGTGCTTGGTTGGGGGGTTAAGAGGGTGGGGAATAGGAAATGTAATGAATAAAGATACTTGGTTAGAGCTAAGTAATATAATGATTAATTAGTAATAGGTAATGGACCATTATAAACTAAATTAGGGAGGTAAGGGATTGATAACCCACCATCACTCATTCATTTGCATTCCATTTCCTTTTTCTCTTTCCCCACTACTAACCAGGCACACACTTACTGTTCAATGAACAGTAAAACCGTGTTTTTTTTTTCTTTTTTTTTAATAACAAAAAAATTTTTGGACAATCGTTTCATTTCGAGTTTAAATTAAACACAACATTCCCGCAGCAACGCGCGGGTATCCCCGCTCGTTAGAAGCTAATTTGGATAGGCATTTCACTGTCTAAGATATTTGTTGTTTCTCGATCATTATCTTTATCACTTTAATTTTGAAATTGTTTTGTTATTATGATTAATCATTTTTCATTACTAAGGCTGCAAAAAATATCCAAATTTTCATATTATACTTTGGCTTATTCGGGTTAACCCGTACCTGAATAATTCACACCTTACTAGGGTTGGGCACAAGTAAGTTTTTTTTCCCCAAAACCTGGTTAACCCGACCCGAATAATGTTTGTTCGGGTTGGATTTACCAGAATAACAACCGTAAGGGTGACCAAGATCATCCCCCACTCGAGCTAAATATTTTATAACCAATAATGCTATGCCTATATGAAACAAACAAAAAAACATATCTTTAGATACCACAGGGTTGCACAGATCGAAACATGTTTAGTGACGAGGAACATTTTTAAAACCTTCAAATTTTGAGTTGTTATACATGGCTTCCAAAAAACTAGAGACTAGGTTAACTAAATGTTGAAATACTTTATAGGAATTGTGTAATTTAAATTATTTGAAACAACCAAATTAGCATTAAGGAAATGCTTCCAAATTTCTGATTGAATAAAAGTAAAGTTGCATAGGTCACCAAATTATTTTCGTCTATCACCTTCTCACAATGGCTGACCAAAAACGCTTTTTCTAAAATTTGGTCAAAGAATTTTAGGCATGTTCTGAGTCTTTTTATATACTTTGATGAGAAAATTACTTAACTCAAAGTAACTTTTTTTTTTATGTAAAAGCCTATTTTTAATATTTTTTGATGAGAAAATTACTTAACTGAAACTAACTTTTTCTGTGAAAGCCAAAAAAGAAAAAAAAGTATGATAGGAAAAAGTTAACTTCAGTTACTTTTTGTGTAAAAACCAAAAGAAAAAATTATGACAGTGAAAAGCTGTGATTTGAAATCGGGGTCGACCCGGCCGGGTTAACTGGTCGACTGGTTCCGGCCAAAAAAATGGGTCAAAAAATCCGGGTTTTTAAAACCGGGTTAACCGGTTAGACCTGCCGGGTTTTGAGTGACCCAGGTCAATCCAGTTTTCGAAACCCGGCCGGGTTTCGTTTTTCCAAAATTTTTATAATAAAAACCCGGGTTGACCCGGATTAACCCGGCGGTTGAACTGGTTGACCCGGTCGAAAAAGTAAAAAAAATACTCCATCCGTCCCAAATTTATTCTCCACTATTTATTTTTTTAATCTTTCTTCTTCAACTTTGACATTAAATATTTTTGTGAGTATTATATCATATTTGCTGCAAAATATATAAATGGATTGAGTTTTAAGTGTACTTTTCAAGGATATAATTTTTCATCAAGTATTATATAATCAAAAAATATATATATTTATATTCAAAGTTGAACCATTTTTACTTTAAAAATTCAAACTGTACAATAATTTTAAGACGAAAGGAATAATAAATTGAAAACCAGGTTGACCCGGTAACAAATCGACCCGGTTTTCAAAACATTGGTAAAAAGTTAACAATTGTATAAATTAACCATAGCTTCCCGGTTTTCAAAACATTGGTAAAAAGTTAACAATTGTATAAATTAACCATAGCTTTTTTATATCATATTTTTTCAATGATATATAAATGGATTGAGTTTTAAGTGTACTTTTCAATGATATAATTTTTCATCAAGTATTATATAATCAAAAAATATATATTTATATTCAAAGTTGAACCATTTTTACTTTAAAAATTCAAACTGTACAATAATTTTAAGACGGAAGGAGTAATAAATTGAAAACCAGGTTGACCCGGTAACAAATCGACCCGGTTTTCAAAACATTGGTAAAAAGTTAACAATTGTATAAATTAACCATAGCTTCCCGGTTTTCAAAACATTGGTAAAAAGTTAACAATTGTATAAATTAACCATAGCTTTTTTATATCATATTTCTTTCAATGATATATAAATGGATTGAGTTTTAAGTGTACTTTTCAATGATATAATTTTTCATCAAGTATTATATAATCAAAAAATATATATTTATATTCAAAGTTGAACCATTTTTACTTTAAAAATTCAAACTGTACAATAATTTTAAGACGGAAGGAGTAATAAATTGAAAACCAGATTGACCCGGTAACAAATCGACCCGGTTTTCAAAATATTGGTAAAAGGTTAACAATTGTATAAATTAACCATAGCTTCCCGGTTTTCAAAACATTGGTAAAAAGTTAACAATTGTATAAATTAACCATAGCTTTTTTATAACGTTATATACAACACGTTTCTATTTAAGTCTATGCCAAAAGTATGGCTAACACTATACTTATGTCAATTGACTCAATTTGCATAACAACAATACATCTCACTATTTAAGGTAATAAACTTTCTTATCATTCAACTATGTGGGACACAAACCAACTCCGTACTAACAAAAAGTATCAAAAATACATACCAAAGTATTTTCCTTGACCTCTGATTCAAAATTTAACAACCAAATTAAAAATTTTGATTGTTCAACGAAACTATATTAACAAAGGTCAAAAATTGGTTGTTAAATTTATCAATACACCTTAATTGATCACTGTATATTATCAACTTTATCAAGAATCTTTCCTACGTTCTTACTTGAGTTGTGTACATGAGTTTGATTTAGTTCATGAAACTATAATCAGATTGAGTATATCCATTTTTAATCAGTTTACGCTATCACACAAACTCACATCAAAGGAGGTGTTTTCGACTAAACAAATCGTCATCACTAAGGCTTATTTTACCATCTTTTAGTCCTTACCAATTGACAACATTGACGTCCCTCTTAATACGGAGTATAAAGCTTTTAACACAATATCAACAAAACCACCCTTAGACAGGAACCCACACGTGGATTGCTCAACATACGATGTTCAACTAGTCGAATAAAAATGACCATATCCGTTACCAATATCGATTAAAAACACAAAATTATAATTAAAAGCTTCCAAGCTTCCAAGCCTAATTATAAAATGTGTGTAATTTAACGTCATTCATTTTTAATATGTATATGTCAAATAGTATTGTATTTGTTTCCAATTCGATGGTACAAGTTCCTTCTTTCAGTTTGGTTGACTAGACGAATACTCGCGCAAAGCGATGGTGTATATCGGCAAATAATTATACTAGCGAAATCGTGATTCTGTTTCGACCCTTGATGCAAAACATGTGTTTTCAAGATCAATATATTGTGTGTTTTGAAAAGTTGACAAATTTAGAATTAATCAAGAAAATATACACTAATTTAAGTTGCCAAGTTTTTTTAAAAAGTTGTCAAGTTGAAAGGGTACTTAAAGGTAATTTAGGCAAGCTATATTAATTTAAGTTTCAAGATTCAAGATTTAAGATTTCAAGAAAAGACAAAAACTCTTTATTAAAATTGTGTGTTTCAAAAATTTTAAACCGTGTGATACAAAAAGGTTTCCATTCAAATGTCGTTTTTAAGAGAATTAGTTTTGCAATTCAAATGTCGTTTTTAAAAATTTTAAACCGTGCTATGTATAGTAATGTTGTAATACCTAGATCCACAAATGTCGTTTTTAAAGAGAATTAGTTTTGCAATTCAAAAAAGGCTAGCGGCGCAGCTTGTTGCTCGTTTGCCTTCCACCACTATGTAAATTCAATTCAGTATTATATATATAACAGAACACTTGTTTAATTAAAAAAAATAATAATAAAAAAAAAATCAAAAGACAAACCATGTAGTTGTGCTAGTCAAATTATAAAGTTCGGTAAACCGTTTGATAAAAATCCGTGTGTTACTAACTTTTGAGTTTCCATTCAAAGTTTGGTAAACAATGTGATTCAAAGTATTTTAACTACTTATAATGGAAAAATGGTCAAATGTGAAAATATGAAAAGTGGAAAACTGAATTTTGGGTCAATCCCCATAATGCCCTTGTAAAATTGAAGCCTGGAAAGTTGAAATTTATTTTAGGAAGTGGTTGAGTATAGATGGCTGTAAAGTGGAAACTATTGTAATATTTAAATTATTGGCTGGAAGCCTAGAAGAAAAGAAAACACGAAAGTAATTATAGAATGTTTTGAATTCTGGGTTACTTCTTAATATATCTATGGCAATACAGGTAATACACGGCTGGCTAATTCCTCTCTAAAAACCGACACAACACCTCACTTCCCTATCTCTAAACCAAAACCCTCTCTCTTTCTTTAACCACACACCACTGCCTACATCATCTCTTCCGTCCGCTAATTACGACCATGGTTTCAGTTGGTGGTTGTTGGTTGTGGTTTCGTTGTGGGTTTGAATATTTTTGTGGTTTTTATTTCTCAGTTGTTAAACCGAAACCATTGATGTTTTTAGATCTCAAAATCGTTCATGGTGGTTAGTGTTTCATTTTATTAGTATTTTTTTTAGTTGTTAGATCTATTAAAAAGTGAAAACACAAGCCAATGATGTTTTTAGATTTGAAACTGATAACGTTTTATTTGGTGCTGGTAAAATCAGACAAGTGGTTTGATGGTTTGTATTTTTGTTGGTTTTGGTTCTAAGGAGGTGGGAATGGTTTGTCACTTTGTTGGCTATGATGATATAATACACGATCCATTTTGTTTTAGATGAAGTCAAACTATCCAATGTTGATGTAAGTGTTATTCTTATTATTAGATTACATGGTAATATGTTACGTTGTATTGTTTTATGTCTCTCATTTGATCTTGTCTAATTTTGTGTTTTTAGGATTTGTGGAAAGATTTTTCATCTACCTAGATAGGTAATTTTTAATCATGTTTTTGTGTTTTAATTTGTTGAATTTGTATGTTTTGTGCTTTTGTTATTGTTAGGGGGTGTTTGTTTCGGCATATAGCCGGTTTATGGCTTATTTTGAAACATTTCGGCTTATATAAGAACATTATGACATAATAAACTAATATAAGCCGAAAAATTTCAAAATAAGCCACCAAAAGTTAGAAGAGGGACTGAATTTGATTTGTGTCCAGGATTAAAATAAGCCACCAAAAATTTCATAATAAACTGAATTTGAGTTCGATTTTGATAATTGTCAATCAATTCTTAGAAGAGGGACTGAACTCAGGATTAAAACATCAGACGGCAAGCAGATTTCCATTTTTCATAACCTTTTTTTGTACGTATAGTGAATCTTGATTTTAGAATTCTGTACTAATTACTTCCATTGTGGTACAGGAAGATACATAATTAGATCCGTTTCTCTGGTCTTAAATCATGTAGCCAAGGTGCCAAACCAAGACACCCTTTTTGCTTATTTGGCAACAGTTTCTGTTGCTAATTTCATTCTAGAAATGCTACAAATCTGGTTGTTAACAGCTAAATTTTCTCCCTGCAGGTCATTCTAAGAACACGGAAGATTAATCTTTTGAATGCGTTTGCTAGCAAAAAAGAAAGTACGTTTTTTTTTCCCGTACCATATGACTTAATAACCCAAGAAAACTAAATTCATAAAACAAAAGAAGTAATGCAAGGCATGTGTATAATTGTCTAACCATTCTACAAAGGGACTTGTGTTAATGTGGTATTGACAATGTGACACCAGTTTCAGTTTACTTTCATGATCTATTGGGTTAACTCTTAATGTGTTTTTGTGTAGGTGTTGTGCTAGACCAGCATGTGGAGCTCTACAAGAACCCTGCCAACAAATACGACTTGTTTCCTCGTCTCCTTAACGACCACAAGAGGAGTCATTAAACTGGACATGATTAATGATGATGAGTGTTACAAGATATGGACACGGACCATCAATCATATGCTATCACTTTCGACCTCGTTTACAAAATATTCACTTCCATATCATAAGAACAAAAACAACGTCTGTAGTATGTTGGTTATCGATCTATCATGTATTTCGTATTTATTGTATAATTATGTACACATTGTTTGCTCAAAACCATAATAATTTGATTGTGTAATGGTTTAATAAATCTCAAGTCTATGCTCTTTCCTTTTTAACTTGGGGCCAATGCCTGTTGTCCTGTACTAAAGGATAATATATCTTAACTACTTAATTATGTTTACTATAGTATTTTATCTGTTCGTTGTAATTTGAGGTGGTGACCAAACTTAATTTGTTCATGTATAGTATCCTAAGACGAGCAAATTATTATTGTGTGATGCAACTGCAATGGTCATGAGAAAGTGCTTTCATCTTCTGAGGATCATTCCTATTCATAAGAAAATGTAAGTATTCATTTCTTTTTTATATGTAACTATTGGTGGATCAAGTTTTGGCTTGTAAATAGGTGTCTTTGGTTTAGACTTTGGCTTGTAAAGAGGTGGCTTCGGCTTATTGATAGGAATTGGTGCCTTTGGTTTTCACTTGTACAGTACTGAAGTTGGAGTACTTATAGACGGGAATTGTCGGTAACACAAAAACTATAGAATTTGATTATAAGCACATAATATGTACTTAAGAGATTTTCTCTTTAGACGCATGTTTGAGTTAGTACTTAAAACAATCACAAGGTAAGTATATATACTAAGAGGTCACGAATGTTTGGCAAATGGGTTGTTAGTTTTTCCTTTTGAAACTTTTGAGTTTTTTTTGTAAGTATTCATTTGTACATCCATGCTTGTTTGTGTAACACTCATCCATGTTATGTTCACATATGTATGTATTGAGCCTTTTGCTAACTTAAAAAAAATTAAAATATACAAATTTGAGAACATAAGTCAAATAGAAGCAATGGAAAAAAAACTGAAGAATTAGTTTGGTACAAGTCGAAAAAGTCAAATAATAGCTAAAATATGAAGGAGAGCATAACTGTCTATTTATATTTGTATTTATGTGTATGAATCAAATTGATATGTGCACATATCAATTCCCAAAAAGTAAAATGAGCAATTGGCCGTCCGTTGACTTTGACATAGAATCCGTTCGTCATATATTCATATTTCACAAATGTTTTTATATGTTCTTTGTTACTTGTTAAGAATTTTCGCTTGAGTTGAATTATTGCATGTTACAACCATTTGCAATTACATTTTAATATTTTCACATTCTATTTTAAACGTTATACGAAACACTAACCACAATATCACATATTGTTAATTATCTGCCGCTAGGAATTTCCGTTGCTATGCACGGGTACTCGTCTAGTTTTTATAAACTACTACTCGTATAAACTTACCATTCCAATGCTATGAACTTCATCTTAATCTTAACTATTTATAATGTCTCAATGGTCAAAGTGAAAAGTGAAAAACTTAAATTTCAGTCAATGCCCATTTTGCCCTTGACTATGGATGGAATTCGTGAAGATAGGCTTGACATTAAAGACACGCTTGTTATATATGGCAATGATAGGCTGGACATTAAAATGCAAATCGGGACATTAAAATACAAGTTTAAACTGCCTCACACCACATATAAGCACACACAAACCCTCTTTCTCTTCCTTCCTCTCTTTCTAGCACACATACTCCCAAAGACTCACTTTAACCACCGACACCGCCACCGCCATAGACACCGCCACCACCATCACTCACACCACCATCGAAACTCCCTCTCCACCGAGACCCACCACGACCGACCTCTTATCCACACTCACCACCATCGAAACTCCCCTCTCCACCGAGACCCACAACGGCCAAGACCAACAACCACCAAATCCCCGCCGCCAGATCTTTATCACAAACAGGTTTTTTGTTTTTAGTATTGATGGTTTTTCAAGATTTTTTTTTCTATTTTTGTAGATCTCGTTGGAATTTATGTAGTCGCCGTCGAAACCTAAGGTTTGTCTTTTTTTTTCGTTTTGAATGTTTTTTGTATAGATGTATGTGTTTTTTTTAGATCCCACGAGAATCTGCTTAGCCGCCGCCGAACTTTGTATAGCGCCGCTGGGATGCCAGAAAAGTTGATGCCGCGTCCTATTAGAAATAGTTGTTGGTCCTATCAAATATCTTTTTGTTAAAACATCTTGCTTTAACAAAAGTTTTGTGGTACTGTGTTTGTATTACTTCTAATTTTAGCCTGTGTTTGGATGAGTTTTATGGTCTGCTGCAACATGTACTGACTCTTTGCTGCGATATATGATTGGCTGAGTTTGTGTTTGGATTAGTTTTGTGGTCTGTTGCACTATATGCTTGGGATAATTATCTGTTGCAACATATTTTGTTTAGTTTGGCATCTTTTTGTTTTCTTTTAGGTAAGTGGAGTTGCTTTCTCTTTTTATTTTCATTTGGGACATGTGGTCTATCATGTGTATGTACCATAATAGTGGTATTTGGCTAGGTTAGTTTTGCTTTAGTCGAAGTTTGTTTGTATTTTTCTTTAAGGCCACTATACTTAAACATCTTGTTAATTTAGTGGATGACTTCGCTTGTTTTTGTTTAGTTTGTATTGGAATGAATTGCCTTTCAAAAAAAAAAAAGAAACAAGAAATGAGAATCTTAACTGCCTATAAAGTAAAAATGGTCAAGTGAAAAGTGGAAAACTGAATTTTGGGTCAATGCCCATTTTGCCCTTGTCAATGAATGGAAGTCGAATGCCCTTCTCAATGAATGCCTGGTCAATGGTGATTAAATGGAAAGTATTGAAAGAAAAGTATTGATGGTGAGTTTATAGGACGAATGGAAAGTATTGATGGTGAGTTCATAGGACGAATGAAAAGTAATGAATGCCTGCCAATCAAATGAATGTGTGTCATTAATGGTGAGTCGTATGGAAAGTATATGTCAATCAAATGGGGCGGGAAAATGATTTCGTTGATGTTCAAATTTGTGCTTGGGTTGTTGCATATATAAACAGGCGACATACTATTGCAAACTCATTGTAGTTCGACATACTATTCATTTCCTCTGTTGCTATTTGCAGCTCTGTATCTTGCCTGGGCAATCGTACTAGGATTATTATTGTAGCCATGGTTCGTGATTGCGTTCACCCATTAAAATACTTCTTTTGATGTTTGTTGTCTTTTTTTCACCTGCTCATGCCAAAAGCATGCAAAGGCCTCAAAAATGACAAGGCTGATACTATAACTAGCACTATTCATTTCTTTGATTAGTTGATTTATTTGAATCTTTAATTTAGTTTACTGTTAAGGATTAATCGTATTGCAATTTCGCATTCTGCAGGTTTTCGTCATCGATACCAAAAAAGGAGATTGGTCCAAAAGTGATTTATAGTTCAGCTATTGAATTGGGTCATAATAAGGTACTTATATGTCTGTTTGTGATTGCAATATCTATTTTACCAACTTTGTTTTATATGTTGAAATAAGTTCTATTTTTCTCGTTAAATAAGCAAAACCAAATATTAAAACTTCAAATCACCCATAACAATGATTTGCTTTTACATCATTTTGGTTACAGGAAATACACAAAGAAGGCAATCAAGAATTACTTATATTTTGAGTCGTCTTGAAAAGGTGAAACTCACTGCCAATGTAAAAAAAACATGTGTAAGCTTGGATCAGTATGCCAAAGGGTGGCGCGAGATAACCATATTCAGTTACCCTACATCTAGCGTCCATTAAGGCCGGGGAACGCTGATTGGTGCTCACATGGATATAATGGGTGACTTCCAAATTGTTGAGTATGTCAAAAGAGTTGCAGCTGGGGCAAAACGTTAAGGGTTGGTTGGTGATCAAGTGTACTATATTTGAGTAGTTCTAGAAAATTAAGTTAAAACTACAAGAACTTAATATCCGCCGCATTCATTTTTTAGCATATAGTAAGTTAGTAACATCTGCTACCATACTTTATGTATAGGTCATTTAGTTTAAAAAAAATGAATGAATTATTAGAAAAGGTTTTCTTTATATGCTTCTGGTAGACATTAGAAGTTCGTTTTTCTTTATAACATTAGTTTTATGTATAGTTTTGATCACGCATTTGTTGTCTTAAGGTGGTATTTCAATGAAAATATTTATGTTCTGGTGTGAAAGGGGTATTTGGGAGATGACTACATGTTATGGTGGAATGACAGATTGTGGTGTAAAAATGGATTGTATGATATATTTTTTTTCTATTCATGGTGGCGCTGTATTTGCATTATATGATTATTAGTGAAGCCGTTCGATTAAGGAGGAGTCTACACATCAAATGTCGTCTACCAAGAAGTCTTACGCGATGAGTAACGTGCATTGTTAGTTAGCATCTAATAATTGATGTAATGTTTTCTTTTTCAGTCTCACTAAATATTTTTATATGTCGTTTACTACATGTTAAGAATTTTTGCTAGAGTTGAATTATCACATGTTACAACCGTTTGCAATTACATTTTGATATTTTCACGTTCTATTTTGAACGTTATACGAAACACTTACCACAATATCACATATCGTTAATTATTTGTCGCTAGAAATCGCTGCCGCTAGGCGCGGGTACTCGTCTAGTCTATTCAAATAATTAACCGTGTAGTTGTTTGGTTTTAAGTTTACATTGTTTGTTTAAATTCCATTTAAGAAGTTGTTATTTAAGATTAAAGTTTAAAAAAAAAATAAAAGTATTTTAGGAAAACCACTTTACTCATTTTCAAACATTTTTAAGTTTTCAAGATTAAGTATAAATGTTTTATAAGTAAAGTCGTAGAGATATGAAAGTTACAAGTTTTAGCAAATTTTACGACTCGATTCTCAAATTAACTATCACGACTCGTTTCTCAAACTCACATATTTCTGTAAATCACCATATATTCGTTTTTCAATTCTTTCTTTCAAAATAGTAGACACCAATTCATAGAAATATGTCATCACCTTCTCATAATGGCAACCAAAAACGTTTCTTCTATAAGTTTGGTCACAGAATTTTAGGCATTGTCCAAGTCTATTTTAATATACTTACATGAAGGTGATAGTTTACGTAAATCATAAAAAAAGTATATATATATATATATATATATATATATATGAGTAAATTACATGGTTGGTCCCTGTGGTTTGTATAAAGTAACAAGTTTCGTCCCTACCTTTTAAAAGTTGCATGGTTAGTCCCTAAGCACGTAAACAAATAACACCACTGGTCCTTTGGTTTAACTGGTGATAACTAAGGTTAGTTAAAATTTACAAGTTAGCCCCCTTTGGTTAAATAGCGCTGCATCGTTAATTCTTTGGTTAAATAGCGCTGCATCGTTAATCCTTTGGTTAAATAATGCTGCATCGTTAATCCTTTTAACGTTTTCGCCCGTTTTTGTCCGTTTTTTTTTACGTTTTCGCCCGGTTTTGTTCCTTTTTTTTTGTTTTCGCCCGTTTTTGTCCCTTTTTTTTACGTTTTCGCCCGTTTTTGTCCGTTTTTTTACGTTTTCGCCCGTTTTTGACCGTTTTTTTTACGTTTTCGCCCGTTTTTGTCCCTTTTTTTTTGTTTTCGCCCGTTTTTGTCCATTTTTTTATGTTTTCGCCCGTTTTTGTCCCTTTTTTTTGTTTTCGCCCGTTTTTGTCCCTTTTTTTTTACGTTTTCACACGTTTTTGTCCGTTTTTTTTGTTTTCGCCCGCTTTTGTCCGTTTTTTTTGTTTTCGCCCGTTTTTGTCCGTTTTTTTTTACGTTTTCGCCCTTTTTGTTCGTTTTTTTTTGTTTTCACCCGTTTTTGACCGTTTTTTTTTACGTTTTCGCCCGTTTTTGTCCGTTTTTTTTTTTTGTTTTCACCCGTTTTTTGTCCCTTTTTTTTTACGTTTTCACCGGTTTTTGTCCGTTTTTTTTGTTTTCGCCCGCTTTTGTCCGTTTTTTTTTTTGTTTTCGCCCGTTTTTTTAACGTTTTCGCCCGTTTTTGTCCCTTTTTTTTTGTTTTCGTTCGTTTTTGTCCATTTTTTTTAGGTTTTCGCCCATTTTCTTTCATTTTCATACGTTTTTGTCCTTTTTTTTACGTTTTCGCCCGTTTTTTTCCGTTTTTTTTTTACGTTTTCGCCCGTTTTTTTCCGTTTCTTTCCGTTTTCGCCCGTTTAGAAAAAATATTTTAGAAATATATTAGGGTAAAAAAAAGTTTCTAAAATATATTTTTCGAAAAATATATTTTAGAAAAAATATTTTTTTACCCAAATTTTTTTTTCGAAAAATATATTTTAGAAACCTTTTTTTACCCAATTTTTTTTTCGAAAATATTTTTTTCGATGATTATTTAAAAAAAATTCAAAATTATATTTAGACAAAAGACGGACGAAAACGTAAAAAAAGGGAAAAAAACGGGCGAAAACAAAAAAAAAGGAACAAAAACGGGCAAAAACGTAAAAAAAGGTCAAAAACGGGCGAAAAAAAAAAAAAAAAGACAAAAACGGGCGAAAACGTAAAAAAAAAAAGGACAAAAACGGGCGAAAACAAAAAAAAAACGGACAAAAGCGGGCGAAAACAAAAAAAAACGGACAAAAACGTGTGAAAACGTAAAAAAAAACGGACAAAAACAGGCGAAAACAAAAAAAAGGGCGAAAACATAAAAAAACGGATAAAAACGGGCGAAAACAAAAAAAAAGGGACAAAAACGGGCGAAAACGTAAAAAAAAGGGTCAAAAACGGGCGAAAACGTAAAAAAACGGACAAAAACGGGCGAAAACGTAAAAAAAGGGGCAAAAACGGGCGAAAACTTAAAAAAAACGTAAAAAAAAAACGGACAAAAACAGGCGAAAACAAAAAAAAAACGGGCGAAAACATAAAAAAAACGGACAAAAACGGGCGAAAACGTAAAAAAAAGGTCAAAAACGGGCGAAAACAAAAAAAAAAGGGACAAAAGCGGGCGAAAACAAAAAAAACGGACAAAAACGTGTGAAAACGTAAAAAAAAGGACAAAAACAGGCGAAAACAAAAAAAAACGGATAAAAACGGGCGAAAACATAAAAAAACGGACAAAAACGGGCGAAAACAAAAAAAAAGGACAAAAGCGGGCGAAAACGTAAAAAAAACGGTCAAAGACGGACGAAAACAAAAAAAACGGACAAAAACGGGCGAAAACGTAAAAAAAAGGGTAAAAAATGGGCTAAAACGTAAAAAAAGGGACAAAAACGGGCGAAAACGTAAAAAAAACGGACAAAAACGGGCGAAAACAAAAAGAAACGAACAAAACCGGGCGAAAACGTAAAAAAAACGGACAAAAACGGGCGAAAACGTTAAAAGGATTAACGATGCAGCGTTATTTAACCAAAGGATTAACGATGCAGCGCTATTTAACCAAAGGATTAACGATGCAGCGCTATTTAACCAAAGGGGGCTAACTTGTAAATTTTAACTAACCTTAGTTAACACCAGTTAAACCAAGGGACCAGTGGTGTTATTTGTTTACGTACTTAGGGACTAACCATGCAACTTTTAAAAGATAGGGACGAAACTTGTTACTTTATACAAACCACAGGGACCAACCATGTAATTTACTCTATATATATATATATATATATATATATATATATATATATATATATATATATATATTTGAAAAAAGAATGAAAAAAAAATATACTTACATGAAGGTGATAGTTTACGTAAATCATAAAAAAGTATATATATATATATATATATATATATATATATATATATATATATATATATATATTTGAAAAAAGAATGAAAAAAAAGTTAACAATCATACAAATTACGAGCAGCACTATCAATACGGCTATAATATGTATTGTGACAGTATTAAAGAGGCTACTCAGCAACATGATATTTATGTCAATTTAAATAACAAATATACACCTCTCTATATAAGACAACAAACGTTCTCTTTATTGATCTATGTGGGATTAAAGCCAATTAATTCTTTACTTCAAAAGTATCAAAAGGACATGCTCTTTAAATGTTAACAGCCAAATCTAAAGAATAGAGCGTTCAACGATTACGACATTAACGTTGTATTGATCACCGTATATTAACAACCTCATCAAGAAAATTTCCGCTTATCTTTTCTTGAGTTGTGGTGTACGTGAGTTTGATTTGATTGACAGAACTATAGTCAAAACTATTATTCTTCCTTAATTAGTTTAACTCTTTTAGTCCATGCCAATTGAAACCATTGATGTCCCTCTTACTTACCAGTAGGTTAAAATCAAGCTTTATAGGATGTTCAACTAGTCCATTGAGATTTAGCATATCTGTGAAAAATCAAGCTTTATTCATGGACAAGAAAATATAAATAACACCATATATACGTAATAAAAAGGAAGCCTTTGGAATTGGTCTACTTATAAAGGACTAATTTGAAATATAAAATCTTCAATGCTCACTAATTATAATTTTGTTATGACAATTTCTTTTCTTGAAACAATATCGAGTAATGAATGAATAGATATTGTTGTCCACTATTTTGGTCTAAACTCCACAATAGGATCGTCGAGCCTTGAAAGTTACTTGCTAAAATGGATATCAGTGACTTGAAGTGTTGTACAGTTAGACCTAGCTAGGCGTTAAGGTCCGATCCTTTTGTCAATCTTTGCGAAACCATTTGCATATGTATATATGATGCCCAAAGCAAACACATATATTAGAGCGCACGGTGCAAAGTGTTATAGCTCCACCATCATAGCTCTTTAAAAATTAAAAAAAGTTAACAAAGTATACAAACTACTCATTTTGTGGAAGAGGTCCCAGTCAAAGTAACTGTACCCACTCTACAGCATGAGAAACATAATACACAAAATTGAACTTGTGTGATCTCTATGTATCTCATTATAAAAGGTAACAAATTATCTTTTCGGTGACCGATGTGGGATTAAACTCAATCTTTTTGTTAGTCATAATTGTCAAAATATCTTTTCGGTGACCGGTGTTTGTAATTCGAATGCACCCACATCACTAAATGGGATCCAGCACACGAAGATTTCTAATGTAGGGCATAAAAGGACGTAAATCAGTGTATATGTTTTTGAATTTTGATAGTCCATAATTCTATAGTTGAATGATCGTTCTTTCTTCTTTCTTCGATTATGGTTGAAATGAAATTTTAAGCTTGTGCAAATTCTTTTATTTTATGTTTCTGAAATTAACTATTTGCTTAGCCTCGATATCTAAAGTTTTATTACCCTAAAAGAAAAGGATATGACAGGTTATTTGTATCCGTTAAGTTTTATGTGTTTTGTATCCGTTAATCATATGGCCAAGCATACAAACATCGATCAATTTAGACTTTCTATGTTTTAAACATAGGATTTGCTTAATTTGTAACATAAGGGCACATGCTACTTAAAAGGCCTTTAATAAACATGATTGTGTTCTAAACAAGTCAAGCTCGACAAAAATGACATGCTTTATCTCGATTAAGAGGGCGCGCAAATTAAACCTATGATAACCATTTACTTTATAATGAACCATGTATCGATGCTATGGTGATCGACTTTTATAGCAAAATTGCTTGTTTCATACTTTCATGTTGTAACTTGTAAACTGTATGGAGTATATGTTAACAAACATCTACGATAAAAGTAACTATTACTTAATTTGTCTCGCCAAATTATTTTTCTAAAAGAAATTTGATAGCCAAATTTCCTTTAGATTCTACTTTATTTTTGAAAAAATTTAAGACACAAATACAAAACTTAAAAAATTAAGTTAATAAAGCAAATTAATTGAGGATGTCAAGAACAACGTAACATTTATTACTAACCCGATTGCATCAACAAGATACACTTCACAGTATAATCTTGCATATATCATTCAGTGATCTATGTGGGATCGGACTAAACCAATTCAGTGATCTATGTGTTTGCCTTGACCTTTGTTTTGAGAAGCTGGAATACAACCAAAAGCTTTAAAATTATTAATTCGATTGTTATCATGGTTAATCAAGGTGTATGAGTCATCGTTATGAGCAACCTTTTTACTTTATAATTGCCATTCACTTAATATAGAACAATGTTAAAACTTCTATAGCTAAAACTTCTATAGATAAAAAGGCCCCCCTATCAAATGAATTCTATAAGTTACAATATCAAGCGATTTCAATTAAATAAATAAATAAATAAATAATAACAACAATAATAATAAGGGTTTTTCTAACTTGTGTTTTAGGGGCACAATTTAAGTATACCAAAAGTACATCAAAAGTACACAGGGACCCACATAAAAGTACACCTGTCTGTACTTTTAATTATGTGGATCTCTGTGTACTTTTTCGTGAGCCCTTGTGTATTTTTGATGTACTTAACTTGTGGGCACAAGTTAGAAATATACTAACATATGTATTTGATGCATTGCTCAATGACTCTAACTTACAATATACTAACATAGATAGGGGCGGGAAGGGGTGCCCGACCCCCCAAATTTCTTTTTGCGATGTAGGGGTATATAGTTTTCGTGTGAAAAAATTTCGGTGTATTCGGTTTCGATCCCCTAAAATTTCGGTATTACCCAAAAAATAGCGTTAGGAAGAAAAAAAAAATTAGATCCCGACCCTCACTAAAAATTTTCTAGCTTCGCCACTTTATTATTAGTTCGTCTGGAGTTTTATGTGACTAGTGAATATTGATACGAAACAAAAACATTTGCTTGTAAATGAGAATTGTTCCATAATGTGTTTAACTGTTGTTTGTATCGGGAATTGTTATGAGGTCATTATCCTAAATTGAGTAGGAGAGAAAATATAATGAGTTTAGAAGTGTTAGGGGCTGTTTGATAAAATTATATTATTTAGCGCTAAGTAGATCAAAGATGCTGAATAATTCAAAGATGCCGAGGGAAATTGTTTCTAAATGAAAATACTAGTTTGATAAACATTTAGTGTGCTTTTTGAATAAAAGAAAATGACCATTTTAAACCTATTTTTCAATTACATACTAATCAAAATATGTTATTTATAAATTATGTTCCTTTATAAAACTCATAGTCCATAGCATACAAATATGAATGAAAGAAGTTAACGTAAATAAAAAAGTTTATCATACATATGTTTTAATATACAGAGGATAAAACCAAGGACATGCGTGGTAGAAATATGATTCTTTAATAAAAATAAGTTCATAATACATAGTCCAATCAAAGGTTATTACATAGAGGATAAAAAGTGTGGTAGCAATATGATTCTTAATAGTCACGTGGGAGAGAGACGTGAGATAAAGGCCCACTGAATTGGTTAGCATGCCTTACCATGCAAAATCGCTCAGAGCTTTATTTGTCATTCAGTGGCAAATTTTATAACTATCAAACGTGCTGTACGATTAATATTTTAAGAATCAGCGCTGAATGATGTAATTAAGGAGCAATCAAACATACTTAAAATAACGCAAATCCAACTATAAAGTTTGAGAGGTATGTTTTGTGTTTGTGTGTGACCTGATAAGGCCCACATGACTAAAGATTTATCTACCACATGAAGATGCCTTATGTGACATGTAGTCCATAAAATATGTACTAAATCTATTGTCATTCTTGTTTAAAAAGTATGTGTAAAATATTTTTGTATTTATTTTTAATAATGACATCAACTCATATGGTTGATATGGAAGTTCCAAGTTTTAGCAAATTTTACGACTTATTTCTCAAAATAACTATTTGCTTAATGTTCGTGTCTAAAGTTTTATTCGTACTATAAAAGAAAGGATATCACAAGTTATTTTGTACTATCACGACTCGTTTTTCAAATTCACCTATTTCTGTAATTCACCATAGAGGTGAGTTATTTTATAAACTAACGTAGTGTTTGGTATGTTGTAATCAAAGGGAGAATGGAAAGGATGATTACGTTGGAATGATAAAATGTTGTTTGCTTACATATATGGAATATAATAGTTTATTACAAGGAATAACCTATTACAACAAAATTATTCCCTAAGCCCCCTTGCTTTTCTTTCATTACATCCGTAATGAAATCAAAATTACATAAAACCCCATCAATAACTACCAAATTAAATAAACTTTCTATCATTAATGAGGGCATTTTATTCTTTCTATTATGATTCCTTTACGTCTTATCAAACAAACCAAACATAATTAATAATTGTAATGAATAATTACATTACACTATTTATTTCATTACGTCATTTATTCCATTCATTTGCCATTTCATTACGTCCTACCAAACGTACCCTAAGTTTTTGTTACAAACTGAGGGACAAATCCCCACTATTCATCTAGTTTGATCTAATGGTGGGGATTAACCTAAAATTTAATAAGACAACCTAAGTTCATGTTTTTTTTCTTATCCTTTTTGTCTATCTTATTTATTTATTATTATTTTTTTATTTTATTATTTTTTTTTTTAGCTTCAAGTTTTTTTTCCTTTAATTCAAGTTTTTTTTCTTTCTTTTTTTTTTTCGTTTTTTTACGTTTTTTTCGTTTTTCATACATCTTCGTCAGTTTTCTTACGTTTTCGTTCGTTTTCATACATTTTCGTCCGTTTTCATACGTTTTCGTCTGTTTTCTTACGTTTTCACCCGTTTTCATACGTTTCGTCCATTTTAATACGTTTTCGTCCGTTTTTATACGTTTTCGTCCGTTTTCTTACGTTTTCATCTGTTTTCGAATTTTTTTTCATACGTTTTCGTCTGTTTTCATACGTTTTCGTCCGTTTTCATATATATATATATATATTCGTCCATTTTCTTACGTTTTCATCTTTTTTTGAATTTTTTAAACGTTTTCGCCCGTTTTCATATATATTCGTCCGTTTTCTTACGTTTTTGTCCATTTTCATACGTTTTCGTCCGTTTTCATACGTTTTTGTCTGTTTTCATACGTTTTCGTCCGTTTTTATACGTTTTCGTCCATTTTATACGTTTTTCATATGGTTTCCTCTGTTTTCATTCATGTTTGTCCGTTTTCGTTCGTTTTCATATATTTTCGTTCGTTTTCATACGTTTTCGTCCGTTTTCATTCATTTTCGTTTATTTTTAAATGTTTTCAGACGTTTTCATACCTTTCTGAATATCACAAGTGATATACTGTGATTATCAGAATATCACTTGTGGTATTCAGAATATCATGAGTGATATTCAATATCACTCGCGATATTCTGAATATCACAAGTGATTTTTAACATTCTGTAACATGAAAATCACAAATGATATTCAGAATATCGAAAGTGATATTCAAAATATTGCAAGTGATATCTGAATATCGCAAGTGATATTCAAAATATCAAAAGTGATATTCTGAATATAAATCACAAGTGATATTCAGAATATTACAAGTGATTTCACGCTTTTTTTAATTCACGTTTTTTCAAAAGTGATATTTTGAATATCACTCTGAATATCACAAGTGATATTCTGAATATCACAAGTGATTTTCAACAATTGTTCTGTAACATGAAATTCACAAGTGATATTCAGAAAATCACAAGTGATATTCTAAATATTACAAGTGATATTCCGAATATCACAAGTGATTTTCAACTAATATTTTGTAACATGAAAATCACAAGTGATATTCTAAATATCACACGTGATTTTCAACTAACGTTTTGTAACATAAATATCACTTGTAATTTTCTGAATATCACTTGTGATTTTCATGTTACAAAACATTAGTTGAAAATCACTTGTGATATTCAGAAAATCACAAGTGATATTCAAAAAATCACAAGTGATATTCAGAAAATCACAAGTGATATTCTGAATATCACAAGTGATGGTCAAGTAATGTTTTGTAACATTAAAATCATAAGTGATATTCTGAATATCAAAAGTGATATTCAGAAAATTACAAGTGTTATTCAGAATATTATAAGTGATTTTCACATTTTTTCAATTCACGTTTTTTTCACTTTCTTACATTTTCTTCTGTTTTTGTTCGTTTTCATACATTTTCTTTCGTTTTCATACGTTTCTGAATATCACAATTGATATTATTAATATCACAAGTGATATAATCACTTGTGATATTAATAATATCAATTGTGATATTCAGAAATGTATAAAAACGGATGAAAATATATGAAAACGAACGAATACGTATGAAAGCGTAAAAACACGCCTGGAAAGGGACAAAAACGTATGAAAAATTGATGAAAACGTATAAAAACTGCTGAAGAGTATGAAAACAGACGAAAGCGTCTGAAAACAGACAAAAATACATAAAAACGGACGAAAATGTTTATAAACGTAAGAAAACAGATAAAAATGGATGAAAGCATATAAAAACAGACGAAAACGTCTTAAAATGGACAAAAACGTATAAAAACAGACGAAAACGTCTGAAAACAGACCATAATGTAAAAAATTGATGAAAACGTTTGAAAGCGGATAAAAACGTCTGAAAACGTATAAATACTGCCGAAACGTATGAAAATAGACGAAAACGTTTGAAAACAGACAAAAATGTACAAAAATAGACGAAAACAGACAAAAACGTCTGAGTATCACCGAATATCACTTGTGATATTCAGAAACGTATGAAAACGTCTAAAATTGGCCAAAAAAATTTAAAAACGGACGAAAACCTATGAAAATGAACAAAAATGTAAGAAAACAGACGAATATATAGGAAAAAGGACGAAAACGTCTAAAAACAGACGAAAACATAAAAAAAATAGAAGAAAACGTATGAAATCAGACAGAAACAAGTGTAAACATATGAAGCCGGACGAAAACGTATAAAAACAGATGAAATCGTGTAAAAACGGATGAACACGAACGAAAACGTATGAAAACGGACAAAAACGTATAAAAACGGACGAAAACGTCTGAAAACGGACATAAATGTATAAAAACGGATGAAAACGTATGAAAATGGACAAAAACGTCTGAAAACATATAAAATTGTCGAAAACGGATAAAAACGTCTAAAAACAGACGAAAACGTATAATAACGAACAAAAACGTTTGAAACAGACGAAAACGTATAAAAACGGTAAAAAAAGGTCTGATAACGGAGAAAAACGTCTGAAAACGTATATAATCATGTGAAAACAGACAAAAACGGACGAAAACGTAATAAAGTGAGAAAAAATCGTGAATTTATTTAAAAAAGAAAAGCTTGACTTAAAAAAAATAAAAATAAAAAAAAATAAAAAAACGTAAATTAGAAGAAAAAAGAAGGGAAAAAAAGAAAAAAATATATAACGTTAATTGGAAAAAAAAGCGTAAAAAAAAGAAAAAAAAAAAAAAAAAAAAAAAGAAAGTGAATAATAAAAAAGACAAAGAAAAAGGGAAAAAAAAAAAAAAAAAAAAAAACATGGACTTAGGTTTCCATGTTTAATCTTAGGTTAATCCACACAATTAGATCAAACTAAATAGATGGTGAAGATTTGTCACTTAGTATGTAACAAAAAACTAGTCCCTAAATGAACTTTTCTCATTCACCATATGCTTTTTTCAATACTTTCTTTCAAAATAGTAGACACCAATTCATATAAAACTGTCATCACCTTCTCATAATGACAACCAAAAACGTTCCTTTTAGAAGTTCGGTCAAAGAATTTTAGGCATTGTCCAAGTTCTATTTTAATATACTCAAATGAAAGAAATTTTTTACGTAAAAAAAGAAAAAAAAAAAATACTAAAATAATCATACAATTTACTCGTAGCAAACCTTAAAAAATTACTAAAATAAAAAAGTTAACAATCATACAAATTACCCGTAGCACCGTCAATACAATCATAACGTGTATATGACTCTATGACAAGAGTACGAGCAACATGATATTTGTCAATTTAAATGGCAAATTTACACATCTCTATATAAAGTAACAAACTTTCTCTTTATTGATCTATGCGGGACTAAAAGCCTTTTACTCCCAAAAGTATCAAAATGACATCCTCGATCTATCAAATGTTAACAACTAAATCTATACAATCGAGCGTTCAATGATTATGGCATTAAAGGTGTATTGATCACCTTATATTAAAAACCTCCTCTTTCTTGAATTGTGGTGTATGCGAGTTTGAACTTTGATATGGTTCACGGAACTATAATCAAAACGGGTATGGGGTATCCGTCTTCAATCAGTTTACACTACCACACCAATTCGCATCAAATGAAGTGTTTTCGACTACACAAATTGGCACCACCAAGTCTTCTTTTACCTCTGTTTTAGTCCATGCCTATTGAAACCATTGAATTCCCTCTTCGTTACCCATAGGTTGCTCAACATATATAGGATGCGCTACCAGTCCATTGAATTTAAGCATGTTTACTACAAATCAAGCTTCATTCTTAGACAAGAAAATATAAAATATTGGCTCACTATCTATAATTTTGTTATGGCAATTTATTTTCTTGAATTGATATCGAGTAGTGAATGAACAATTATTTGTTGTCCACTATTCTGGTCTAAACACCACAACATAGGGATTGTCCATCTTTACAAAACCATTTGCAAATGTATATATGATGCCCAAAGCAAACACACATATTAGAGCGCTCGGTGCAAGGTGTTATAGCTCCACCGTCATAGCTCCTTAAGAAATAAAAAAGTTAACAAAGTATACAAACTGCCCAATTATAGAAAGAATGCAGTCAAAGTAACTGCACCCCTTCTACACAATGAGAAACATAATACACAAAGTTGAACTTGTGTGGTCACAATGTATCTCATTATATAAGGTAACAAATTATCTTTTCTGTGAATGATGTGGGATTAAACTCAATTTTTTAATCAGTTATAATTGTCAAAATTTCATACATGTTGTACCACTCGAAGATTTCTGATGTTGTCCATAAAAGGCCATATGAATGACAAAACAAAAAAAAAACACTATTGCGAATGATTCAATTATCACATAAGAACTAGAAGTTTGAAGGTGACGGTGGGTGGAGATTGTGAACAAGGGTATGAAGAAATTGTTAGTTCGTCTGGAGTTTTATGTGATATCTAGTGAATATTAATAGGAAACAAAAACATTTGCTTGTAAATGAGAATTGTTCCATAATGTGTTTAACTGTTGTTTGTATCGGAAATTGTTATGAGGTCATTATCCTAAATTGAGTAGGAGCGAAAATATAATGCGTTTACAAGCGTTAAAGTAATGCAAATCCAATTATAAAGTTTGAGAGGTATGTTATGGGTTATAACTTATAAGTATGAGCTACTTCATTATCCTAAGAGCTTGGGGTACGGTTGAGCCATGGGCTCGTGCCATCCTACCAACCGAGAAAATCCCATGGCGCACTGTACCATGGTTGGCGCCGTGGGCTCTTGCGCCGTCACCAGGGCTCAGCGCCATGGCTACTTTTTTTTTTTTCCTTGAACGTGTGTTGTGTTTGATGAGCATACTGGATCGTGCTTCATATTGCTGTGTAGCCACGTACTGTTTTCGTTTTTTTCTTCGTGTGTGTGTGTGTTTTGCAGGTGGTGAAACGAAGAAGACGACTCATCAATTTGTGATGTGCGGTATTTACTATTTAGCCAATTTTAGGTCTTTGTATGTTTTTATTTAAAGCCCATGGTCTTTGTATTTAAAAGCCCATGTTGGTAATGGTTTGTTTTTTTTTAGGTTGGGCTTGAATAACTTTGGTCCAATAATTGGTTTGGTCCGACGGCTTGAATAACTTTGGTTCAATTAATTACTTGTAAAATAATAATAATAATTAAAAAAAAAAAAAAAAAAAAATGGCCGACGTCACCAGAAATTCTGGTGCCAACAGATACCCCTGAAATGTGGTGCCGTGGAGTTTCTGGTGCCATGGAGCTTTTTGCTGATGTGACAGCAAAAAAATCTCACGGCACTAATGGTACCCAGTGCTCTAAGAGTAGTATGTTTTGTGTTTGTGTGTGCGCTGAAAAGGCCCACGTAACTAAAGCTCACATGGCCGACTTGGTAAACAATAATACTTGAAATCATTTTCGTGTTGTGTTTTAGGAGTGTGAACGTGATCTTAACGGATTCTGATCATGTTGCCGAGTTTTAAGAGTGGGATCGTGACCTTAACTGATGACTTTGAAAATAAAAACACAAAACAACATGATGATTTCTTTCAGAAAATATTTAAACAACATGACCAACTTATTTTTAATGTAAAAAATAAAAAGCTCGGTTATTCACCCTGCCAAACTTTATATTTCTAAACCTAAAAGTGAAAAAGAAAAATATAAAAAGTTACAAAGCATATAATTATGATTGACATAGGCCTATATATCCTTAAGTTTATTTTAAGTATAACAAGCTCTATGAATGATAACATTATACCATACTCAACTTGCAAAAGCAATATACACCTCATTATATAAAGTGGCAGAACTTTAGTTCACGTACCTATGTGGGACTAAAACTCTTTTCTATCAGTTATATGCCTTAACATCTAATTTGAAATGGAATATAAATACATTTACCAAGTAATTTGATCGGTCAAAGGTCTCAAGTCTCAAATACCTATGCATTAGATCAGTGATATCATTAGATAACCATGCTATCAATGTTGGTATCATGATCAACTTCAATTTCATAGCTAAAAGTGAAAATGCTATGTTGGAACTTGTAAGTATAAGTTAACAAACATCTAGCAAAACAAAAGTACTAACATGAATCATGAATATTGTAGCCTTACACAAATAAATTGCAATATATTTATTCAACCTATCACGCAGTGAACTAAAATAGTAAAATCTTTTGTTATATGGAAAGAGTGATACGTCATGAACTTGTAGAATTTTTTATGGTTTTCCTGACTTGGATGTTTTAGAAGGTAGAGTTTGTAACGTAAATGAGTGGTAATCCCCGAGTCATCAACATATATAAATTCTATTGATATAAGGGTTCGTCATAAAATTCATATGAATGTGACGATACAAATTTTCCGGTTAGTCTACTAAGATGTCATTTGTTTTTTTAATAATTAGCACTTTTTCTCTCTTTTCACTTTTTTTGTCTGCGGGAGGGTAGAGGGTTTTTTTTTTTTTTTTTTTTTTTTTTTTATATATATATTTTTTGCAGACATAAGTGTTTCTTTTTACTTCTTTCCTCTTCTAAATTTTAGACATCTTCTTTCACTTCTTACCCTTCTCTCACAAACCCTACATCTCTTTCTCAATATTATTTTTTATATGTTTTTTACCGTTTCTCTATATGTTTTTGCTAGTTTTTATACTTTTCGTCTGTCCTTTATGTTTTCGCCGTTTCTTACGTTTTTGACCATTTTTTTACGTTTTTGTCTGTTTTTTTACATTTTCGCCCGTTGTTTTTACGTTTTCATCTGATTTTTTATGGTTTCGCCCATTTTTTTTTACGTTTTTGTCCTTTTTCTTGCGTAAGATAACGTACAAAAACTTATGAAATCATACGAAAATTGACGAAAACATAAAAAAAGGATAAAAGCGTAAAAAATAGAAGAAAATTTACAAAAATGAACGAAAATGTAAAAAAAAAACGTAGCAAAACGTAAAAAACGGATGAAAAGATAAAAAACAGTCGAAAACGTAAAAACGATCAAAAAGTAAAGAATGGAAGAAATCCTAAAAAAGAAGACATAAACGTAAAAAACGGTCGAAAACGTGAAGAACGTAAAAGACAGACGAATCCGTAAAAAACAGAAAGAAACATGCAAAACGTAAAAATTTGTCAAAAATGTAAAAGACATACGGAAATGTAAAATAACGGACGAAAACCTAAAAAAAATGTAAAACCCATTAAAAAATGGTCGAAAATCAAAACGTAAAAAAATGGACGAAAACGTAAAAAATGGACGAAAACGTAAAAAAACAGACGAAAACGTAAAAAATGGAGGAAAACGTAAAAAAACAGACAAAAAACGTAATAAATAAATAAATAAATAAATAAAAAAGAAACTAATGAAAAAGAAAAAGCAAAGGAAAAAAAAAAAGTACTTCAAATAGCATAAACAACAAATAGTTAGCTCTGAAAAAACAAACAACAAATAGTTAGCTCTGAAAAAACAAACGACACCTAATTGAACCAAGTATATCAGCACACGAAAATTTAAAGAATCGTAATTGTACATCGGTTTGAAAAAACAAACGACACCATTCTTTCTTCAATTATGGTTTAAACGTGGCCGTGAATGGAGGAGATTGTGAGCAAGTGCATGAAGAACTTGTTAGACTAATGCTAATGGGTGTGTCGTCCCTCAACCAACCGAAGCACCAACAACGTAGCTCAACCGAAGGCAACCACGTCCCATAACCAAAGGAAAGTTATGGTTGGCTACCCAACCACAACAATTGGCACTCCTCCTCAACATTTTCCAACCGTTGGGTGCTTTTTTCCCTTTTTATTTTATTTTTAACACACAAACCATCATTCATTCACAAAGAGAGGCGTGACTGAAGAAACAAAATCTTGAAGATTCGTGATTGATATAAGTGAAGTAGCATGAAGGCTGAGTTTTTGAGGAGTGACGGACCCACATGGGAGCCGGGTGTGGCACGGGCCACACCCAATTTTAGTCCACGAAGTGTAAATTTTTTATAAAATATGACTTTTATGGGTTCGTGCAACACCCAATTTTACATAATAAATTCTTTATCGGACAACTTTAGTACTCATAGTCATAAAAAATATTTTGTGCAACACCCTTTAAAAAATCTTGGGTCCATCCCTGGTTGTCGTTGTCATTCTTTTAAAGTTATTTGATTTTGCATCATACATATTATGAATGAATTAAAAAAAAATTACGGTCACTATGTTAAATATATGGATAAACATTAATATGTAAATGTCTAGTATCGAACCCGAGACCTCGGGATTGCACACTTTACAAACAAGAATAATGTAAAATAAATAAATATATATATATATATATATATATATATATATATATATATATATATATATATATATATATATATATATATATATATATATATATATATATATATATATATATATATTAAATGTACCGAATATATATATTTATAAACACTTAATGGACTAAATGGTCGTTAGTTATTAACTGTATGGACTAACTATCATTAGTAACGAAAGATATGGACTAGAATGTAACTTGGGAGTCAAGAAGGTTCTGGAACACCCCTTAGGGGTCCATGGCCGGTCGATCATGGGGAGGGGAAGCCCAACCCATGATTGTCTTGTGCTCCAAGATATCTTCTAGTATATATACAAGGCCAAGGATTAGGGTTTCACATCTTTTGTGCACACACACTAAACCCTAAATCTTTTCTCCTTGTCTTTTCTTTTGTGGCCGATCGTCCAAACCCCCTCCTTAGGGTTTGGGTCGATTTTGGTTATTCCAAAACAAGTGTTTTTGTTTACTTACATCAAACCTTTATTCGTTGGTAGTTTGTGTGTACAAGAACGAGGTAACAACATACTTTTGTTGTTATCAAGGGATCGATTAACAAAACGGTAAGGGGTTAATCATTGATCCATATAAACCCTAATTAGGGTTCTTCATATTATTAAAGACAATTGCTTTTGATTCTTGTTCGGGCTAGAATCACCACGGTACGTTCCTATTTAATTTATGTTAATCTCTTATGTGTTATAGATGTTCCTACGCTTCCGCATATGTGTTTACCTATTTTATGATTGTCATGATTCTCATATTCTAACAGTGGTATCACGAGCTTGCTATAAAAATCATGATGAGGCAAAACATGTAAATGATAAACCTCAAGATGATGGAATTATCATTCATAGATCCACTTGGATATCTCAGGTATTTAAATAATATGCTGATGATTATATGATGTAGTGTTACCAAGAATAATGAATTGGGTAAATTACTCATATTATGAATGTTGTAGATGTTGTTCATAAAGATATTCAAATTTAAAATTTGGTTTATCTTAATTCTTAATGGTTAGAGAATAAAGATGAGTTTGTTCAAAGATAATGTAAGCCTAGTGGTTTAAATCTTTGTGTAAAACTCATATGGACAAAATTGTACACATATCTTAATGCATGTCTTATGACAAGATTATTAATCATACTTAAGCAATTAACTATGATTGAATACTCTTTCCTAAGCACATTAAAGATACAAAGATGGTTAATTGTCATATTTATATGAATATGAAATTTGACAATGAATATCAAAAACTCTTTCTTGAATAATTACTTGAGCGAGGACGATAAGTAATCAAAAGGAGTTTATGAATTCAAGAAAATCTTTAGAAGTGTACAAAGTGCAATAATCCATGAATGGATAAATGCATGCATCTAGGAGATTATTCTTACGATAAAATTATTAAATCTATGTTTAGGTTTATAATTAAAATAAGGTAATTTCTAAGTATTCCTGAAAGCTAGTGGGAGTATTATGTTTGATTTACTAAATCATATATGTTGTATAACATATAAGAAGTTACATTCCATATAAGTGAAATGTTAAGACTTAGTTTGGAATGAAACTGTAAGTGAAAGATTTAGAAAATAAAACATACAACCTTGGAACAAAAGGTTATTATTAAATAAACATGTGCGGTAAATAAATTCTAATAGAACATAATATATCATTTAGAAAATGGATATATATTATGAAAAGATAGAACATGAATATAAATCTAAGTTTGACTGAAGGATTTTCATGTGCATTATATTATTGTTGTATCATGCTTAAGTGCTTAATGATTTGACAATATTTGATATCCAAATTAAAAGTTATTATATAACTTGTGTAATAAATATTCTAATGAAAAATGTTTGAAATTAGAATAATGATCCTCAAACTGGAATAGCTCCTAAACATTACACATTGGATATTAAGTTTACGGAAATTTTAAGAGTATATTATGTTTAATATACAATGATGCTGGTTTAATTGAGATGACACTCAATAACTAGTCATGGTAGGATTTTATCCTTGTTAATGGCCATGAGAACTAGTTGTGCTAACTAAGAGCATAGTTGCATTATACATTAAAGAATTAGAATACTTGAAACTTTAAAGTGTTTGAAAGTTTGATTATCATAAATTGGTGAATGAGGATATCACACTATTTATAAAGAATTATGTAGCTATATCAAGATAGTTGGATGTACACATACAAGAATTTTACTTAATGAATTCTTGAAATAAGTATTCTCAAAATTCCTTTAGATCAAGGTTAGTTGATTTATGCCTTGTCAACAAGTATGAATGACATGGCTTAAGGCATAATTCATTAACTAGAATTATCATGCATTGATCTATTTAGTGTTTGGATAAAAGACATTAAGCAATTATTATTTATAATGAATTAAAGTACTTAGTACGTTTGTTTTCATTAATAATAAAGTGTGTCCTATATTTGCATGTTTAAATCCGTGAATAACTTATGTTATTCTAAATTATCCATTGTCGATTAATGATATGGGAATATCATTAAACTAAGACAAATCTGAGTATTGGTTAAGAATATACTTGAAAGTATATGCGTTGCCATACCAATTTCACATGATATTCGATGAATTGAATATTGGACTTATCCCAATAATATGATTTAATATTTAATGTGAGAATCATATTTAAAGTTATCCTCAGACTTGAGATACCAGATAAGTGTCATGGATGTAGTGCATTTTTGTTAAGCAATCTACCGCTCACCGTAACAGGGAGTCATAAGGGTTGTTTTCAGAAGTGTTGCAAAGTTCATGGGTTATTCTTGTAGTCAAGAGAGAATTTGTTCCTTCTGATTTGTTCAGAAGTTTAATACTGCTGGGCCCCTCGTAGGGTTGACAAAATGTTTGCGTGGCCACGCCCAAAGTCTATCTGAAATACGTTCAGATATTTTGGTAATTTTGTTCAATTATAAAGAGACGAGAAACAGAAATTTAATAAAGAACCTCACAACTTTATTAATGTGGTATTAGTAATGAAAGGATAATTATAATGATGAATCATTAAAGGTTTTTCAGGAAACCTAGCTCGGATTGAACTAGGGGCATTAGAGTGTTGCAAGACGCTAACCAATGTCATTTTACTATTAATAGATATCCAAGTGGGAGCTGTTAAATATATGGATAAACATTAATATGTAAATGTCTAGTATCGAACCCGAGACCTCGGGATTGCACACTTTACAAACAAGAATAATGTAAAATAAATATATATATATATTAAATGTACCGAATATATATATTTATAAACACTTAATGGACTAAATGGTCGTTAGTTATTAACTGTATGGACTAACTATCATTAGTAACGAAAGATATGGACTAGAATGTAACTTGGGAGTCAAGAAGGTTCTGGAACACCCCTTAGGGTTCCATGGCCGGTCGATCATGGGGAGGGGAAGCCCAACCCATGATTGTCTTGTGCTCCAAGATATCTTCTAGTATATATACAAGGCCAAGGATTAGGGTTTCACATCTTTTGTGCACACATACTAAACCCTAAATCTTTTCTCCTTGTCTTTTCTTTTGTGGCCGATCGTCCAAACCCCCTCCTTAGGGTTTGGGTCGATTTTTGTTATTCCAAAACAAGTGTTTTTGTTTACTTGCATCAAACCTTTATTCGTTGGTAGTTTGTGTATACAAGAACGAGGTAACAACATGTGGAAAACTAGAAGGGGGGTTGAATAGTTTACCGCTTTTTTGATTCTTATTTATCTTAAATATCCTTTTAGAAACCTTACGTTTGCTTAAAGATATAAACATAACTTTATATGTTTGATTCTTTGAAAAGTTTTTCATGTGAATAACAATTCTAACTTTACTTGTTTCATACTTTGAAAAGCTTTACTTGTGATGATCCTAACTTTGCTTGTTTTAGTTCTTTGAAAAGCTTTACATTTGTTTTAAGATATAAGTACAACTTTACTTGTTTTAATTCTTTTGGAAAGCTTTATATGTGATTAGCAATTGTAACTAAAAGACAACATGTAATAAGCAAAGATAAAGAAATAAACGATCAAACCACAACACGATTGTTTATCGTGGTTCGGCTACAAGGACTCTTTTTCCTTTCCCTACATCCACGCCCCGAGTTTCCAACTCGAGAGTTATAAGCACTAATCAACAAGCTCCTTTCACCGGCGGAGAAAACCTTTACAACGTCGCTTACACTTTTACCGACACTAAGCTAGATGTCGAGTTCTTTTACAAGGGTACAACCACTCCCATTCGTCGCTTACACTTTTACCGACACAAAGCTAGATGTCGAGTTCTTTACCAAGGGTACAACCACTCCCGTTAGTTCTTTTACTAGGGTACAACAACTCCCAACACTCTTTGTATTTTGAGGCCTAAAATACTAACCTATAACTTCTACATACATGACACACATGAAGTATAAACTACCAAAGCTTATACATGACCAAGCTATCAAGACTTGCAACTTTAGAGTTGAAGCTTGTAACTTCTTGAATGATCTTGTGGAGTTCCTTGCTACATAAGAGAATCACACAAGTCAAGGGTTACTGAGTTAGTTGAGAGAATATGTGAGAATATATGTCCTAAAAGTGTTAGCCAAAAATCAAGTTATGGCTTGGTATTTATAGCACACCATACTGCAAGCTTGGCGGATCAGGCGGAACCCTCAGATGGGTTCCGCCCGTGTACCCCCAGGGTACCGCCGGGTCTGCAGTAGGTTTTTGCAATAACTTCCCAAACCAAACAATGTCTTGTCTCATAACTTCTAGCAACCAAACAATGTCACATCACTTAAAGTAAGTCAAACATGATACTTGCAAGCAACATGAAAGCAAGTCAAACACATAACTTGCCATAAATACATAATGACAAAACTTGCCATAAATGTGATGTGACTATTTCTAATTTAAGAAATAAAATCAATGTTTAGTTTAAAAGAAAATGTAAACATTAGTTAAACAAGACTTAAACACTCAAAGTGATAATTTACTTTTAGCTAAAGTTCATACTTTGTTATTAACAAAACTTAGCAAAGATCGTAAAATATAAATAACGTTTTTAGGCGATATTTGTATTAACAATCTCCCCCTTTTTGTTGATGACAAAACATAAACTTTATTTAAAAGTAAGTCATAAGATTTAGTGTTAAGTCTTGTAAAGTTAGTAATGAAACTTGTTTTTGAAAAGAGTTAGCTACGCGGAAGTTTAAAATAATAGAGCAAGTTTCATATAAATTCTCCCCCTTTTTGTCGAAACAAAAAGAAGAGTAGCGAAGCGGAATTATAGGCATGCTCCCCCTTGGTTGATACTCCCCCTAAATGGAGTGCCAAGAGAGGAGACATGGATTTTGAACCTACAAAAGAAAAGTTAGTTTCCGCACAAGATAAGTCATGAAAGCATTTCATGTTTAAAAACACAACTTAGAGTTGTGAAGCGGAATAATGCAATGCTCATGATCCCCCTTGAATATTACTCCCCTAAATGGAGTTTCAAGGAAGGAAAACATGGATAATGAACCTACAAAAAGAGAGGTTAGTTTCTAAAACACAAGATTTATGTATGGTACCATATAAAGGTGTAGTTCACATATCATACCTAAAATGGTCAACAAACAAAGAAAACCTTGTAGTGTAGTGAATTTCATTTCATGTAAAATTTAGACTTCTTAAAAAGTCAAAGACAAGAAATTTTGGTTACACTATCCTACCTCTAGAAATAAAGAAAAAGCTACAAATAAGCTACGACCATAAAAAGCTATAAGGAAATCATCATTTTCCTTTGTGAGAAACATTTTCCAAAAACAAGGCTAAGGTTGTTTAAGGAAGAAAATGTGGGTTGTGGTTGTAGCGGGCTTTAGTTTGAAGGTTGAGAGGGTGACACGGGTTTTGGTTTGTTGGTTTAAATGGGAAAAATTTTCCAAAAGAAACGGTTTTGTTTCATTTTGGAGACTCTAAACTTGAGGTGGTGTTGGTACTCTAAACTTGGTTTGTTGGTTTTAATGAGCAACATTTTTCAAAAGAAACGGTTTTGTTTCATTTTGGAGACTCTAAACTTGAGACGTTCCACAATGTGGTTTAGGATAAACCTCATTTTATTGGATAGGGTGAAGCAACAATGGTTTTGGGTAATGATACTCTTGTTGTGGTGGTTGGTTGTGGTCGAAAGACTTATTTTGGTTAAGCAATGACCTTGGTTATTCATTTGTGAAAGGTGGTGGTTGTTGTTGGTCTTGGTGGAAGATCATTGAGATGCTTTTATTTTCTTATACGAAGAAAATAGAGATTCAAAGTGTTGGGAAGGTTCTTGAGGTGGTGGTAGTTATTGTTGTTGTGGTGGTTGTTGTTTGAACAAAATGGTGTAGGCTTGGTTATTTGTAAATGGTTACCATGAAGGTTTTTGTGAATGGGGTGAAACACAAATGATTGTAGGTGTGTATGACCTTGATCATTTGGAAAAATTGAGGATTTAGCATAAAGGTAGGCCAAACTCTCAAGCAATGACGGTGGATGAGGTGCATCATCCAATGACTCGTTTGGTTGAAATATTGGTTGTTGATGGGTTTCCATTTGGGCAATGGTGTTAAAAGGTGACAATGATGGAGGGCTTGATGGTTTAGGTGATAGGTTTTCAAAAGTTTCGAATAGTGGATGTGGTGATGTTGGTGGTGTATGGAAAAGTTCCATTGGTGTAAGTGTTGAAGTAGCAAGATTAAGCAAATCTTGAATAGTGATCACATTGGTATTGAAATGTGTTGAGGATGGTGTTGAGGTAGTGAGGTTAAGGAAATCTTGGATAGGTGAAGAAATATTAAGCAAAGCATCACTTGAAGATGATGAGCTTGACTTGACGGTTTTGTTGAAGCAACAAGGTTTGACACTAATCCTAGTGGCTTTTGAGAAGGATTTTGATGGTTATGGTGTGATTTGAATTGTTGCAAAACTTTCAAATTTATAAGGTTGAAAAGGTGTTGAAATGGGTGTTTGGATTTGATGTTCTACCATTCAAAGAATGAGGTTTCAAATGATTTTCATGACCATGTCACATCATCTGATGTTAATTCAATGTAATAGGATGGAGTGAAAGATCAACGTATGCACTCAATGCTTTGTGATCATGGGATGTGATTTGGTTGAAAATGTTTCAATGGTTTGAAGGATCCTGTAAAAGGGTTCCTTGGGTTAGTTATGTTTGAATTTGAATTTTTGGAGGGAAGTGGCTTCCTAATTGTTTTAGTGAGTGAGGTTTGTTCCAATATGGTTGTTGGTGTTAATGAAAGATGTTTCTCACTTGGGATAATGATTTGACACTTTACAAGTTATGATCTTAAGAAAAATGTTCACAAATTTTCTGCAGGTACTGGCGGCACCCTGAGACTACACAGGCGGAACCCTGTTTTGGGATCCGCCTGGTCCGTTGGGCCAATTCTGGAATTCCCAGAAATTGTACTGGCGGAACCCAAATTTGGGATCCGCCGGATCCGCCAGGCCTGAAAAACTTCACAGTCCGCGTTTTTGACCCGCGAAACGATTTTCAAAATTTTTGAAAACTCTTGGAAATGAAAATTTACTATATGACAGATTAGGAAATGCAAAAATTGGGCATATAGACATTCATCTCTTAGGACTTTGACCAGGGGCTAACGATTTTCACTTAACTTAGTGAATTTTACCATAAGCATGAAATTGACACATACCACCAATATTGTCATTAATCATAAAAGAGCATACAAAACATAATCCATCAATCATAATAGACCATGAAAGTGAAAAACACATGATTCACGTAGTTTTAACACAAAGACGATTCTAAAGCATTCTTAAGCCAAACACTCCTTAATCGTCTCATAACCGGTCTATCCTCTTATTGAGCTTGCTTAGGTACCTTCCAAAGCACATAAAAATTCATTTGGTTTGCTTGAACACTTCGGATACATTTTCAATGACGGGGAGTTCTAGAAGGTAGTCTAAAGGAGGTAACTTAGAGTTAGGAAGTTAATCATCCTTTCTCATGTCAGATGATGATGATGATGGTGTAGGTGAGCGAGTACGTTTGACCTTACCTTTGAAAACTAGTTTATCACTTAGAGGAACGAAGATGTGAGGAATGAGAGATTGTTCTAAAGAGGCGGGTGAGAAGTATTCCATAAGGAAGAGCGGTTGTTCCTACCAAAGGTATGTCGGCCATTCTTTTGGCGAGGTAATAGGCTAAGTTAAAAGGTTGACCGGTGGAAATGCTATAGAGCATGTAGCTAAGACAAACATTGATGTGATCCCGGTTTCCTATGGTGCTAATTTCATTGGTTCTAAGGAGTTCTTCCCATTCCTTTAATTGGGGCTTGAGTTCATTGAATTCCATACCATATGGGTCCTAGATGACCTCATTTCCAGTTCTAGTTCTCCTAATGTTGGTGGTCCTAATGAAGAGGAGGTCACGTAGTTCATTTTTGGACACAAGAGGGGTATCATAGGGATAGATGTGGTCAAAGAGTGTGTCAAGAGTTGAGAGGGAGTGCAAGTAGGAGTAGATGCAAGTACCATGGTTTGAGACACCTAGGATTTGAGCAGACACCTCAAGAGTGAGGGAGTATTAATGACTACTAGACCTAAAGTTAATAGACATGCGACCGTACTCATCCTTGGAGAGGGTGATGAATGCATAGAATTCTAAAATAAACCTAGAACAAATAGGCTCGTCGATTTCTAAGAGACACTCAAAGTTGATTGTGGCAAATTCCGTGTAGAGGTTTGTACCTTCTAAGAAGGATGGATCAATGGTTCTACCCTTAGGGACATATCGTTTTTCTAAGGCTTTGAAGACAACGATTTGAGTTTGAGTGAGACCTTTGGTTTTGTGGAGTTTGGGTAGGTACTTGATGGTGTTCTTGTGGTCGTAGTGAGTTAGAGGAGGCATGATGATTCCTAGAAAATCAAAATTTCACATTTAAGTAAATGACTATTGTAATGTGTATGTTCTAGTGTGTGCCTATATGAAAACAATGTGGAGGTGCGGTTGACTTGACTCATTTTGATGCTTAAAAATGTTTTGTAATGCAAGTGATGTTTCAATGACGTTTTTCATTTGTTTTAACAATGTGGTGAACGGTGGTAAAGTATGGGTGACGACCGAGAGTGGATATGTGAAATGAGGTGGTGATTGTTTGACAACACTTAAAGCTTGGATATCTTCTTTGTGTTCTTCACTTGCTAGAAAGTGGAAGAGACGCATTTCATAATGAAATTCACTTGACTTTTGACGACATAGATAAATATGTTAATGAGAGTATGGATATGACAATTGCCCTTTGTTTCAAAGAGCGACACAAAGGTGAACATAGGTTTATGTATCATGAAAGGTGGTTTAATCTTAATAGGTTAGGTTGTAGTGGGGATGACACACTTGTTTGGTTACATTGTGGAATCTTCTTGTGAAGATGACTAGGTGGAGTTATTGGTGAAGATGATATTGACTTTTGGTTTCTTTGAGAGCATGGAAATGGTGGATGACTCGATATTGATAGGACAAAGGATAACTCGATATTGAAATGGTGGATGACTCGATATTGATAGGACAAAGGATAACTCGGTTTCTCATTTCACATTGGTTGTTTGAGGTTTGAGTGATGAAAGGTTATGAGGAAGATGCTTGAGGTTTTGTTCATTTTGTGAATCTTATGGGTTGATGGTAAGTTGGAGTTGTGAGTAAATAGGTGTTTGGTTTTGAACTTAAATAAAACATTCTGTGGCTTTGGCGGACCAGGCGGAACCAAAAAGTGGGTTCCGCCCGTATGGTCTGAGGGTGCCGTGGGATTTGCAGGGAGAAACTTAAAAGGAATTGTCTTGATTTTTGTGGTTCTATCCTAATGTTCAAAACTAAGGTTTTTGGTCTTATGAGTTCATGACTAAACCTAGGGATGATGAATGATTCTCATTCAAGAGGTTTTGTGAAAACGTTAATAGAATGGTTAACGTATAAGACTTTCTTAGTTAAGATGTTCCTCAATGAACATTTTTACCAAGACGATGATGATGGATCACAATATTTCAATTAAGAACATAATGGATTGAATTGTCGCTGAAGTCGATGCTTCCTTTGTTGAAGGTATAACAATGTTGATAAGATGAATTCCGTTGTTGATGCGAGTTTGCTTGTTCAAGCGGAGCTTGTTGATGTGTTTCTCCATCCGATACTAATTTGAGAATCTTACGCGTTTTGGAGAATCATTGGGTAAGTAAGTATAAAAGTGCAAGTACCACTTGTGCTTTTCTTATCAACTTATTACCGACATAATTCCATTTGGCATACACTATGGTTTCTATTCCCGTTCTTTTGGGAGACCATAATCCTAGTTGTGTAGTACCTTATGATGTATCCAACTAGGCTCAACTAACGAGTTGTTTAAGGATCTTCGTTAACACGAGCACATAGACAAAAGCTAAATATAATGTTGAATCTAAATGTTATGAGAACAAGTAGTCTTCCAAACATTTCTCTACGTTTAGTTTTACCTACGGATTTACTAATCTCATTCTTGATAGGTCATCAATAACTTAACCATTGAAAACAAGAGAGCAACTAGGAATGTCTTAAAGTTAAAATCCCTTGCTTTTGTGGCTTGCTTTTATTATCAAGAGGTCTTTCAAATATTGACACTATACTCACTTGATTACTTTGAAATATCAACTTCGTTTCACTATTTGTTTTATTCTAAATTCCAAAAATTGTTTTTGTTGAATTTGTTTAGACACAACTAATGACCTATAAATCAAGTTTTATAACTTATGTCAATTTTACTTGATTTAATGTTTAACTCAAGGTGAGAAGATGTTGTTTTGTACTTTTACTCCATGCTTGTCTTGCCATCATTGGACTTTCGACTAAGTTATCATCTACCAAAGATGATATCATAGAAGGAGGAGATTACTCGTTAAATGTCATATTCAACGACTCCTCGATTCTTTAGGTTTTCTTACTTAAGATACTATGAACTCTATTTATTTTTAAAAAGCCCAAGAGGTACAACATCATTAGACTATGTGTCACATCTGATGTGTAAATCCTAGATGTTGAAAACTTATTTTCTTTCACACATCCTAATATATGCTAATATGATTTATTTTACCTTGTATGTTTTATGTGAGATTATCATAAAGGAGTAATTGAAGAAAGACACAATTAAAGACTCAAAGTATGGTGTTTGAGAAAATTGTTTAACAAAGGTTTGTTTTGCAAGCATCACAAAAGTGTTAGACATTTTAACACTTAGGAAATTCTTAGTTAGCTCACTTGTAAGCAAGAGTTGAGTGAGACATACTCAAGAGTTTTTTGTGTTTATCTCTTGATGGTTAAATAACCAAAACACCTTATATCTCCTACTAGTACTAAAGACTAAATTCCTTGTTGCATAGAGTCTAATCTTAGTTATTTACAAATAGCAGGTAGACACTCTAGAGTATTACAAGTAACACATATTTGAGCACATAATGCTAGATACAAGATATAACCAAAGTTAAGTTTAAGTAATGCGTACCTTTTAAATTGCATAGAGATGTTATCAAGCGGATAAGCATTAAGCGTAAAAACTTGGTTTGATGACATGCTTTGAAACTCAATAACTCATGTATCCAAGAAGGTTAGACAATCATATAAAAGCATAGAGTATGATAATCTTAATTCTTTTATCATGAGTTTCTATTAGAGATAGAATTATCTCTAAATCTCTCTTCTAGGTTAGACAAAATTTTACTTGCTTTGTTTTATCAGTTAATGGTGCTTTTGAGTTAAATCCTAATCCGGTTTTATCTTTAAACAACCTTTGACACTTCAACAATCTTTCAAGAGATTTTGAGCTTTCATCAAATTTAACTAATAATTTTTCCTTTCTCATTTTGCATTTTAATCTCATGTTTGTAATCTAGACATAATATACATTCTAGATTAATTTCAACATTACTCTTAATTTTAGATATTTTATCTTCTAATAAGATTTCCTTTTCAAAGATATTCTTAAGAGATTTTGAAGACTCATTCTTGAAGATAGCTTTTAGGTCCATGTTGCACAAATGTTTAGACTCATTTTCTATTTTAGAAAACTCTAGGATAAATTAATCAAAGCAAAAGAGTTTGGTTTCAAAGTGTACCTTGCTTGATGTTTTATCTAGTATAGAATCACAAACCGGATGATTGACTTCATCTTCATCCGAGTTATTCCATGAATCGCAAGCAAGACTACTACGAGCTTGACACGAGTAATCACCTTAACTAACACCTTGCTTGTTGTATCAATAAGTTGACAATAAACTACCGGATCATTGTCTTCGTCAACTTCCATTACATTCCAAGATACGCAAGCAGGTTCATCAAAACACACGTACTCATCTTCACTTGTACCTTCATTTAAAACATTTAAACTAGTAGCACATGTATTAACTTCTACTAAGTGTCTATCAATTAGTTTTTCTAAAACTTCTAATTCATATGTAAGATCAAATTGATCATCTTTGACTTGACATATTCTTTGATGAAAGATTAACATATTTTTCCAAATAACATTAGCCATTTGACAAAAATACATTCTTTCATATTTGGTACTAAAGCTTTATAAATCATTGTTTTAGCTTTAGTATTTTTATCAAGTTTAAGATAGTTATCTTGGTTTTCTAAAACTTGTTTTCTTTGGTTTGAAATCACCAAAAGAATTAGTATGCCAAAGATCTTGATCAATTGATTTCACATATTTTTCAAAATTACTTTTCCACTCAAGTAAGTTTTCTTTTTCAAATAGCGGTGGGTTTTGAATAGGTTGCCCTTCTTTGAGATTTTCAAAATCCATGGATCGATCCAAGTTTTAAAATACATTCTATTTTAAAGATCTTGACTAACGTAGCTCCTGATGCCAATTGTGGAAAACTAGAAGGGGGTTGAATAGTTTACCGCTTTTTCGATTCTTATTTATCTTAAATATCCTTTTAGAAACCTTACGTTTGCTTAAAGATATAAACATAACTTTATATGTTTGATTCTTTGAAAAACTTTTCATGTGAATAACAATTCTAACTTTACTTGTTTCCTATTTTGAAAAGCTTTACTTGTGATGATCCTAACTTTGCTTGTTTTAGTTCTTTGAAAAGCTTTACATTTGTTTTAAGATATAAGTACAACTTCACTTGTTTTAATTCTTTTGGAAAGCTTTATATGTGATTAGCAATTGTAACTAAAAGACAACATGTAATAAGCAAAGATAAAGAAAGAAACGATCAAACCACAACACGATTGTTTATCGTGGTTCGGCTACAAGGACTCTTTTTCCTTGCCCTACATCCACGCCCCGAGTTTCCAACTCGAGAGTTATAAGCACTAATCAACAAGCTCCTTTCACCGGCGGAGAAAACCTTTACAACGTCGCTTACACTTTTACCGACACTAAGCTAGATGTCGAGTTCTTTTACAAGGGTACAACCACTCCCATTCGTCGCTTACACTTTTACCGACACAAAGCTAGATGTCGAGTTCTTTACCAAGGGTACAACCACTCCCGTTAGTTCTTTTACTAGGGTACAACAACTCCCAACACTCTTTGTATTTTGAGGCCTAAAATACTAACCTATAACTTCTACATACATGACACACATGAAGTATAAACTACCAAAGCTTATACATGACCAAGCTATCAAGACTTGCAACTTTAGAGTTGAAGCTTGTAACTTCTTGAATGATCTTGTGGAGTTCCTTGCTACATAAGAGAATCACACAAGTCAAGGGTTACTGAGTTAGTTGAGAGAATATGTGAGAATATATGTCCTAAAAGTGTTAGCCAAAAATCAAGTTATGGCTTGGTATTTATAGCACACCATACTGCAAGCTTGGCGGATCAGGCGGAACCCTCAGATGGGTTCCGCCCGTGTACCCCCAGGATACCGCCGGGTCTGCAGTAGGTTTTTGCAATAACTTCCCAAACCAAACAATGTCTTGTCTCATAACTTCTAGCAACCAAACAATGTCACATCACTTAAAGTAAGTCAAACATGATACTTGCAAGCAACATGAAAGCAAGTCAAACACATAACTTGCCATAAATACATAATGACAAAACTTGCCATAAATGTGATGTGACTATTTCTAATTTAAGAAATAAAATCAATATTTAGTTTAAAAGAAAATGTAAACATTAGTTAAACAAGACTTAAACACTCAAAGTGATAATTTACTTTTAGCTAAAGTTCATACTTTGTTATTAACAAAACTTAGCAAAGATCGTAAAATATAAATAACGTTTTTAGGCGATATTTGTATTAACACAACATACTTTTGTTGTTATCAAGGGATCGATTAACAAAACGGTAAGGGGTTAATCATTGATCCATATAAACCCTAATTAAGGTTCTTCATATTATTAAAGACAATTGCTTTTGATTCTTGTTCGGGCTAGAATCACCACGGTACGTTCCTATTTAATTTATGTTAATCTCTTATGTGTTATAGATGTTCCTACGCTTCCGCATATGTGTTTACCTATTTTATGATTGTCATGATTCTCATATTCTAACACACTATTGCGGCCACCATTAGCAAATTGTGACTGGGATGTAGTCTTGAACAGAGAAAACTGAGTTGGCACTGATGTGGACAACATATATATTGGTCTAAAAACCGTCGTGTTTATGTAAAATTTATGGGACCGAACATGTTATTATCTCAAAACTTATAGAAGACACAAATACTGTATATATAGTGTAACAACCCCTACCACGTCGTTAGGCGATATAAGACACTTGAGCCATCCTTATATCAGATTGAAGTTGTTGAGTATCCTTCAACTATCGTTCTTAGTTGAAACGCTGAAGGATGCCTGGTAGTCCATTGCTTTCGGCTTTGGGAGGCGTTAGTACTTTAGATGTCTTTTAGTTTATTTTGATGGACTTAAACTGATCAAAGATTTAGCTGTATTTAATAACTAAGTTTTCAAGTAAAAAGCTTAAAACATGTTATAAATTCACAAATGCCAAAAATAATTTAGAACAAAATAAAACAAAAAATAAATAAATAAATAAAAATAAAAATTAACAAATCATACAATTTATCCTTTCAATTATAAACAACCACTCTATACATTTGGAGGAAGGCTATAACCAAAAGAATAACATTGCACTGATATCAAATTACATAACCAATATATGCCACATTATATAAGCTATCAAATCTTCTTTCCTGTGACCTATGTGGGATAAAAACCAATTTTTCTTTTATCATAAAAGTACTGAGACGAATATGTAATGTATTCAAATGAGTTACTTATATGAAAGCGTATCACAAAAATTTTATGCGATCTAGCTAGTGTCACTCAGTGATCACGACTGAAACTCAAATATCCTAGCCAACACTTTAGAAGAGTTACAAACGATTTAATTTCATCACACAAAAACTATAAGTGTAACTCGACGGCATATATACCAACAAAATTATCCTCCACAAAATCAATACACGAACAAGAACAACTTTTGAATCAAATAAGCAGTGCGGATATGGGTAATTATTTTGTCCGCACAACTTGGTGCAATGGTTAAACTCTCAGGCTCGCCACCACAAACAACATGGGCAACAGCGAACGGTGAAGGGGAAAAAAAAAAAAAAAAAGAAAAAGTCGCAGAGGTGATGGACCGTCTTTCGGGTGAGTACACCATGAGGATTGTAGAGACAAGGTTATCGTCTGAATTTAAAATTAAAAAAAAGAAAAAAAAAAAAAAGGGAGAAAGTAGGTATTGGAGTGTGTGAGAATGTGTTTCGTTCGGGTGATCATCTAATTAATACTATCTGGACTCCACTGCATGAGGATTGTAGAGACAAGGTTATCGTCTTGGTGCAGCAAGAAATCGATATCGGGCACCGGCCGGTGCTTTCGGATCCTGAGTTGTCATGATGTCCCAGATCGTTGTGGACCATGTATTGTTCCATCCGCATCTCATCGTACAACAGTTGTCAGCCTTATCAACTGAGATCCGAAGTAGACCATCATTCATCGCCATTACCTCAGGACCTAGGACAACCTCCTAGCTACTCCGGATGATCGATCTAATGTAAGTTTGTCACTTCTTAATCTTCTGTCAAAGTGAGTCATCAAAGAGAATTATCTCCTACGGAGAATCTGGAGGAGACTATACATCGTCTCATAGTTAATCAAGGTGTATGAGTCATAGTTATCAACGACCTTTAATTCGTAACTTTATGTTAACAAAAATGTGAGATAAAAAGTGCCCTATTAAATGACGTCTGTAAGTTACATACTCAAGTGATTTCAATAAAAAAGACTATTGCAATATATTTATATGATGTATTGCTCAATGACTCAAACTTACAATATACTAACACCTTTAGAAAAAATGCGAATGATTCAATTATCACACAAGAACCAACATTAAACTCCACTATGAAGCAGTTTTTGAATCAAACATGGAGTATGCATACCGGTAACTATTTTGTTTCGTGCTGGTGGGCTGACCGTACCACCAACAATGGATAGCAGCATCACTGGCACACTGGCAGTGAAGTAAATTCGGTTTTCGGTTGGGTTTGGTTGAATTCTAGTTCGGTTCGGTTTAACCGAATTACATACTTTATTTAAAAAAAAAAGAAAAATATACAAATATATTTAGCAAAAAAAGTTATTTCAAACATAAAAAGTATTTTTAAAAATGGACCATCTTAATGATTATTTTTCTTTCAAAAAAATATGTTTTTTTCAATACATCTTAAAACAGTACACCAATTTATAGAAGTTTATTCATCAGCTTTTATAATGAATGATCAAAAATGTGTTTCTTAAAGTTTGGTCAAAATTTTTTGAGAATTGTTTGATGGCTTGATGAAAGAATTGCTTAAATGACCACGTAGTTTTCAATATAAAAGAAATAAGAAACAAACTAAAAGGTGCAATAACAAAACATAAGTCTAAATAACACTTTTACGGACAGAAAAAATTTAAAAGACATCTAATTAAATATAAAAGACATCTAATTTAAGATTAAAAAGATAACCGACAGAAAAAATATAAAAGACATCTAATTAAATATAAAAGACTATCTAATTTAAAATTAAAAAAGATAATAGTGTATACAAATTATTTAAAGTGGTTATACGGTCCTTAATTAAATCATACTACGTAATTCTTTAGTTAAGAACCATCATACCACAATGAATAACATGGTACAAACCATTATCTTAAATTGATGACACACACATCATAACATAAGCTAGCACATTTTCTTTTCAAGAAACTATGTGGGACTAAGATCAATATTCCTTCATTTTTATCATAAGAGATAAGTTATATGCTTTAAGTTTTGCTAACGAGCTGGAATACAACCACACTTACTAATTCGATATATAGTTCAAATATTACGATAGTTAACTACGGAAATTACATAATATTCTTTTGATTAATAGAGAACCATGTGATCGATGTTGCAATTTTAGTTTTTTGTTAACACAAACATCCCATAGAAGTACTGATAAGATGAAATGCGCACCTTATTCGAATGAATCAATATATTTATTTGATCTATCACTCAATAACTCAAACACACAATATGAGTAACAATTTAGAACCATTACTAATTAGTTAATCATCACACTAGATCTAAAAGTGTAACATGAAGACATATCAACAACATTAAACTCCACAAAATGCCTACATAAGAACACGATGTAGCTTGAGAATCAAACATGTAATACGGATTGATAGAAGCAATTAATTTGTCCCGTGCAATAGGCTAAAGGGAAACAAAACCATTTGCTTGTGAATGAAAGTTTGTTCCATTATTTGTATCATAGTTGTTAAATTTTTATTATTTTGCATTCTAGAAAATGTCTCATGTTTATGATCCATTTTTTTTTTTGGTAAAGGGATTATACCCGGTGAATTATATTAGAAAAAAAATTAAAGTTACGTACAAGAAAGAGTGGTGATAAAACCACTCTTAAGCGCGAAACGAAATCGCCAAACAATCATACTTGAACGTGCTCAAATATGAAAAGCCAAATAACACACAATCTAAAACTAGACTACTATGACATCAGAATATAGCTTTGCTCCTAGCACTTAAGCAATCTTCCAAATGTTCTTCATGCGATCCACTCTCGCCTTCTTCTTGAATTTGATAGAAGTTAGCTTAGACCGGACCATTTCCGCAATAACTTTAGCCACTTGATCTTCATCCCGACTCGGTTTGGCATGAATTCTATTGTTGCGTTCTTGCCAAATGAAATAAGCAGACGAAGCCAAAATAAGACGCCCTACAATGCTATCAACATTGTCTTTTAAAGCTAAGGGCAAAATCCATTGAATAATGTCATTCCAAATAGGCGATATGCTCTGAATTTCAGCAATATTTAGTACGATACTCCAGACTTTAGTCGAGAACGGACATTCAAAAAATAGGTGATCATGAGAGTCGGGTTGAGTCTTGCATAGAGGGCACAGAAGCAGGTTTAAGTCGACATTAATACCGACGTCCCATTGCTTTAACCTATCTTGCGTTTTGAGTCTCCTACGCATAATTAGCCAAAGATGAATAGAGTGTCTCGGAATGCCGTACTTCGACCAAACTAACCTGTGCCAACTGACTTCATTACTCCTTTTATGAATGGACTGCCACACTTCACTAACTGAAAAGTCCTTGAAAGATCCATCAATTGACTTCCAAACTAGCTTATCTTCCTGATTTGGTTGAAGACCAGGAACAATAAAATTACATAGAGATGGAAATCTTACAAACCAACTTTGAGGTCATCTCCATTCAGATCCATGCACCATATCAGCAACACTATCCACTGTGGCGTAAACCCCGCATAAAAAATAACACGTTTAGAAACATGCGGCATAACAGGCCCGTTTGCATCCCATGTGTCAAACCAAGCAGATACCTTACACCCATTTTCAATCTTATACCAAATAAATGACCGAATGGTATTTCGAATGGACAATAATTTTCGCCAACCCCAGGTTAAATTCGAGCACACGGTAACGTCCCAAAAATTGTGATTCTTGAATTTGTAAGTGTGTATCCATCGAACCCATAAAGTAGCTTTATTGGTTAGGATCTTCCAAATATGAGCTGACATAAGAGGAGTGTTGAACTCATCAAGTTTCCGAATCCCTAACCCACCCTTGTATTTTGGCACACATACATCATCCCACGACACCTTTGCTTTACCCCTTTTCATATCCCCTTGACACCAAAGAAACCCACACATTAATTGTTCAATGTCGTGTATTATACCAGCCGGTAGAATAAAAACTAAAGCCCAATACAAATGCATTGAAGAAAGCACATAAATAACAAGTTGTTTACGACACGCGAAAGAAAGCCATTTGTTTTTCCAATCTCCAATTCTTTTTTGAACTCTCTCTACTAAAATTTTGCAATCTTTTTGAAGGAGTCTAGATGAAATAAGAGGAACCCCAAGGTATTTAATGGGAAGAATACCTTCTTCGAATGGCATAATTTGGAGAATAGATGTTTTGACATGGTCAGGAACATTACAAAAGAATACAATGCTCTTCAGAATACTAGGCACTAACCCCGATACATCTTTAAATTCATCCAACGCTTCCATAATAACCTTAGCCGAATGAGCCTCACCAAGAGCAAAAAGAATAAGATCATCTGCAAAACAAATGTTCACAATCTTTTGTTTTTCACATCGATTATGGAACTTGAACTCACCATCCTCCCGAATTCTACGCTTCAAAATAAGATTTAAAATTTCCATAACAAGAGTGAAAAGATACGGAGACATAGGGTCACCTTGACGTAGACCGCGTCTACCTTTAAAATAGCCGTGCAACTCGCCGTTAATATTAATCGAAAAAGACGTACTTGACACACAAGCCATAATCCAATTAATCATTGTTGCATGAAACCCAAACCCAACTAGTACTTCTTCCAAGAATCTCCAACTAATCGTATCGTATGCCTTTTGAATGTCAACCTTGAAAGCACACCTAGGAGGGCCTCTATTCAAGTGGTAGTTATGCATAAGTTCTTGAGTTAAGAGAATATTATCAGAAATGCTACGACCAGGAATAAATGCGGATTGGTTCTCACTAACCAAGTCATTAAGCCCTTCCTTAATTCGGTTGGTAATGATCTTACTAATACATTTATATATGACATTACAACACGAAATAGGTCTATAATCATTAATCTTAGACGGGGACGATACCTTAGGTAATAAAGCAATGATAGTGTGATTAATTTCTTTAAGGATACGACCATTCAAGAAAAAGTCACTGAACGCATTATAGACATCCACTCCAAGCACGTCCCAAGCCTTCTTAAAGAAAACCGAGGTGTATCCGTCTGGCCCCTGGGCTTTATCATTCCCGATAGAAAACATGGCCTTCTTAATCTCATCATTAGAAACTGTTCTTATCATGTTCAAAGCTTTATTATTATGCAACCTGGTAGTGAACAAACCTTCATGCAACAAAGGGCTGACCATACTCTCCTCTCCAAGAAACTGTTTGTAGTGGCTCACAAAAGCAATGGGAACATTCACACCTTCATAAATGGCATCATCAATCCCTTGAACACAATCCACTCTATTCCTGCTAACCCGTGACTTCACAGATTGGTGGAAATAAGCGGAGTTACAATCACCAACTCGAAGCCATTCTATCTTAGATTTTTGCTTCAAATATCTTTCTTCATCGAGAAGGGCCTGAGTAAAAGCATTAAGATAGATAGCTTGTTCCTCGCGAAGTATTGCCGAGGTGGGCTCCTTGTCAAGAGCCATTTGAACACAATCCAGCTCATATCTCAGCTTAACTACACGATCATGTAAGTTACCTTGAGATTACATAAGCTTACGCATGGATTTCTTCATGAGTCTAAGCCGTTTCACGAGTTTAAACATATTGTGACCATTGATCTCAACCCCCCAATTCTCCCCAACAATCTTCATGAACTCATCCTTGTATGCAAGAAGATTGAAAAACTTGAACGGCTTAGGTTTTTCTTTATTAACACGACGAACTTTAAGAACCGCAGGCGAGTGATCAGAAATACGGTATGGCTGGAATATAGCATAAGACCCCACATATTCCTGAGTGAAACCAATATTACTCATCACCTGATCAATCTTCTTTAAGATACCCAACTCAGCACGTGGCTTTTGATTCCATGTATATCGAAGACCAGTACTATTGACATCAGTAACTTCTATTTTATTAGCACATTCATAGAGCTCACGCATAGAAATGCTAAAGTTAGAAGAACCTTGTGACGTATCATCCAGTGACATCGAAGCATTAAAATCACCTAGGATAACCCAAGGCTTCCATGCACAAACTGCTTATGCTTATCCAGATTATTCCACATCTCACGCCTTATTCGGTAGTCATTAGATGCATAGATGAATGTACAAAACAATGCTTTTTGATCAACTTTAAATATGATTTGCAAGTGAATAGCTTGAGCTGACAACGACAATGGCATTACATCTACATAATCTTCATTCCATCCTACGATAATTCGAGTACCCTTTGCACAATAACTAGAATTAGATATCCATTTCCATCTCGAACATACTTTAGCACACACACTTTCAATTTTACTAAGATCGACATGGGACTCCAAAATAGCACACACATTAAGAGAATTTTCATTAATAACCTGACGAACCTCTTTTTGTTTAGGGGAGCGGTTTAAACCCCGTATATTCCAGGCCGCTATACTATACATTGACAACCTTTTCAAAAGGAGTGCTTGCCCCTTGTGGTTTTGACTGAACGTTAGTCTCAAACGTTTCTTCAAAAACATTCTCCACATCATCACTCTTCTCACTTCCAATATCTTCCGGAGTACACTTTTCCACTACTCCACCCGTAATACCATCATCACTGAGATTATCACTAGTATCATTATTAGCAAGGGATGAGAAGGAATTCTTTATATAAATGGTGTCTTTGTTTTTCAGTTTGGAGGAACCCACATCAGCCTGTTTGACGACTTGCCTGTATTGGAAATTAGTCTTAGGTTTAAAACCACCATTTTTGACAAAAGTTTTCTTCCCTTTGTTACTACTCTTCATAGTCGTAAAACCATCATCTTTTGTTTCATCTTGTCGTTTAGGGGCTTCTTTAACCATATGAGGACAACGCTCATCATCATGACCAAATACTTTGCATGAAGAACATAGAGGAGGTCTCCATTCATATTCAATACGCACTGTTTCACGTGTATAAACATCATCCTCGATGGATGGAATAGCCACGACAACCGATTCTTTAAGCTCATTAGATGCCTCCACTTCTATCATAGCTCTAGCATAAGAACTCCTCCCCCATGACTCGTTGCACATCATGCTCGAATATGTATCTAACATGAGAGGATTCCCAATCGTTGAAGCAATGACACTTAGACCATCAGCCGTAAAGGCTGCAAGAGGAACATCATGCATTTTCACCCACAATGGTATCTTCGAATGGTTTTCTTTAGTCAAATTCGCTGAAGGCGTCCACTTGTTGAGGATGATGGGGACATTCCTAATCATCCACGGTCCGTTTTCTAGCACGTCAACAACACCTTTATCTCAAGAGAACTTGAAAAAGTAGAAACCCTTCGCATTCATCATGATTTTCTGAATACCAAACTTCCCCCATGCATTAAACACGCTGTTTATGGTCCATTTGGAACATACATTTTTTGTTCTTGTTAACAAAGCATATAAATTATCCTTTCCTATTGTAAGTAATGGTAAATTATTACCATCAACACAATTCGGATAGAATAACATAGTATTGGTATCAACTCATTAAGGAAATCTACAACTCGTTATATAAGCATACAAATTTTCTTCTCGATGACCTGTGTGGGATATAACCAAATCTTCTATCAAAAAGACATGCAAATTAATATCTTAACCTTAATTTGTTAGAAAGCTGAAAAGAACCAAATATGCTAATTAAATATTCCTATTAATTATTACAACGGTTAAGATGTATGAAACACAGTTAAAATACTTAATCTAAAATGTTAGTGATGACCAAACTATAGTACACATGAACTTACAATTTTTATTTTTATTTATTTATTTATTTATTTTTTTTTTATTTATTTTTTTTTACTAATAAAGTCAAACTCGGCCTAAATGAGACACTTTACTTGTTCGATTGTTTTTCACTTGGTAAAGAACCATGCTATTGATGTTACTATCATGACCGACTATCAAACTTTTATATCAAAATTGCAAATTTCATGTTGTAACTTGCAATTATATGATATCATATCTTCAACATAAAGTACTTAATTAGACGAAACTTGCAATATACTATTAATGTAGTAACATTTTAGAACAATTACAAATGAATGAATTATCACAAGTGCTAGAAACATGAAAACATACAACCAACATTAAACTCTCCAAAATCCATAAATAAACATGAAGCAGCTTTTGAATCAAACATGTAGTAAGGATACATACTAGTACTTATTTAGTTATTTTGTCATGTGCTAGCGGGCCCACAACCAACAACAGGCAGCATCCCATGCGGTGATGGACCGCCATTGTTGCCACCCGACGAGATATAAGCTGGTGGTGGATATGACATTATCATAGCCGGAGTGATACCCAGATGTAAATCAAAATAGTAATATCTTGGTGGTGAAGCGAAGGTGGAGATTGTGATGGTTTAAACGTGGCCGTGGAGATGGTGAACAATTAGTGCATGAAGTACTTGTTAACATACATCTAGTGATTATCTTTGGGTTGCACACTTGGGCCTAGGCCTTAAAGTCCAATCTTTTTGTCTAAGCTTGCATATCATGTGCAGACAACACATATATGTTAGTCGAAAAACTGGCGTGTTTATGAGAAAATTTATAGGAGCGAACATGTTTTTATCTCAAAACTGAAGACACTAATATATACAGTGTAACAGCCCGTCCCATGTCGGTAGGAGATATAAAACATTTGGGCCCTATATAATAAGATTGAAGTTATTGAGTGTCCTCCCACCATCGTTTTTAGTTTGACACGCAGAAGGATGCCCCATAGTCCATTGCTTTCCATTTTCAGGGGCGTAGCTTATAGTAGTTTTTCATCAACTTTAGATGTCTTTTCGTTTATTTTAATAGACTTAATCTGATAAAAGATTTAGTAGAATTTAATGACTAAGTAAATTTTCAAGTAAAAAGCCTAAAAAATGTTATAAACATTCATATATGCCATAACTAATTTTTTTTTAAATAAAAAAAAAAAAAAAAAAAAAAAAAAAAAAAGAAAAAGAAAAAATAATAATAAAATAAAATAAAATAAAAATTAACAAATCATACAATTTATCCTTTCACCTATAGATAATCTCTATAGATTTAAAGAAAACCCGATAAGTGCAAGAATAACATTGTATTTATCTCAACTTACATAACCTATATATACCACATTATATAAGCTATCAAGTTTTGTTTCCAATGACCTATGTGGGATAAAACTACGGAGTAGTTTTTATAATCATAAAAGTACTGAGACGAATATTTAATCTATTCAACTGAGTTACTTATATGAACGTGCATCACAAAAATAAATAAATATTCGATCTAGCTAGTGTCATTCAGCGACTCAAACTCAAATATAGTAGCCAACACTTTAGAGTAGTTACAAAGGATTTAATCATCACACAAAAACTTGAAGTGTAACATGAATGCATACCAACAAATTTAACCTCCACAAAATCCATAAACATGAACAAGAAACAGCTTTTGAATCAAACATGCAGTACGGATATGGGTAGTTATTTTGTCCCGTGCCAGTGGGCTCAGCTCGCCACCACCACCAACAACAATGGGCAGCAGCGACCGGTGAAGGAAAAAAATAACGGAGGTGATGGACCGTCATTATTGTCACCAAACAAGATATAAGTTGGTGGAGGAGTCATACCTATTGGTGAATCATAATATCACAATCTTGGTGGTGGTGGACAGAAGGCGGACATGGATTAGCTTGCAGTAGTTCATGTGACTCTAGTGCATATCAAGAGGAAACAAATCTTTATATTTACAATCGTTGTTGATACTTTGTAGTTTCTCTAATATGAATTGGTGATACTTCAGAAACTTGTGATGCTTATGTAGTTCATGACTTAAAAATCTTAATTAACATAGAAAAAAAAACTACTAATGAGATAGGGTGCGAACTGGATTGAGATCCAATCCTTTTATTCATCCTATCACAAATATTAGGGGTGAGTAGAAACCGCACCACAAACCGCAAAATCGCAAAATCCGCAAAAAACCGAACCACAAAAACCGCACAACGGCAAAAACTGGTAAGGATCGGTTTTAAGAAAAAAGAAAAACCGCAAAATGCGGTGCGGTTGCGGTTTTACCCGTAATACCGAACCACAAAACCCGCACCGCACCGCACCGCACATTGATTTTTAGACTGAAAACAACACATTAATTATTTCATGTGTTTTATAAGGCTTCTAGTGCATATTATCATTAATATTCTTATAAGTCATAAGTGATGTGTGTGTTTAAATTAAACATATGCATTGTTATAACAAAAATAAACCACATTGTAAACCAAAAACTGCAAAAACTCACATTAATTATATAAGTTATAAGTGATAGTGTGGTGCGGTTAAAACCCGCAAAACCGAAACCGCAAAATGTGGTGCGGTTCGGTTTCTCTTTTCATAGAAACCGCAAGTGCGATTGCGGTTCGGTTTTAGCCAAAACTCGCACCAACCCGCACCGTGCTCATCCTAGCAAATATTAGTGAATGATCGAAAGTGTTCCTTATTAAAGTTTGGTCAAAGAATTTAGACATTGTTTGATTTTGTTTTGATAAATCTATTGGAAGAAGTACTTAATGACTTTTGCCATGTCAAAACTAAACTAAAAGAATTCCAGCTGTTCTAAACAGCTACTAATGTCATAAATCTTTTACAACAAAATAAAATATACCAAAACAAAATAAATGGTCCAAAAATAAACCAGTGTGACGAAATTTGAAAGTTTAGTACATGAATTTGAAAAAAAAAAAAAAAAAAAAAAAAAAAAAAAAAAAAAGCTTGTTACACATACCTGAAATTTTTGACAAGTAAGATACATTTTAAATATATTAGCAAAAAATAATAATAATAAAAAACCCAAAAAAAAAGAAAAAACTAATCGAGCTAAAATTTCATTTTTGGCTTTGTTTAATCATACCAGGTATACAAAAAAATTAATAAATAATAATAATAATAATAATAATAATAATAATAATAATAATAATAATAATAATAATAATAATAAGTAAACTCTGATGTGGTAAGCTTGCTAAATTTAGTTAGTCTTAAAGAAAAAAATGCTTATAAGCTGATTAATAATAAAGTTACAAACGCTAGAAAAATTATTTTTTTATTGAACAATTGGACTTACGTTTTATGGTCTAATTCTTATGTTTATCCTTACGCCAATCATGTACATTGTACATATCGAGTTTAAATAACACACATATATTGGGTTCAAAACGACGTTTTATTGCACGCAAAATATTTCTTTTTATTTCATTGGCTTTTAAAGTAGTATACACTATTTTATTATTTATATGTTTTAGAACGGCAATTTTTTTTTCGCATCTATACCACCTATCTCACAAATGCCTCTAGTGAGGCTTGAATCTATAACCTCTAGGTGGTGGGGAACTCACATACCACTATACCAAAGGCCTTGGGTAGTAGACACTAATTTATAGAAGTTCTTCATCAACGTAAATAAGGAATCTACTTAGAGGATCAAATTAAATAAAGACACAAATTTAAAAGAAAATAAAAAATAAAAAAAAATAACAAAGCATATCAATTATCCTTTCATCTTCGTAAAACAATGTGATTGCAATTTTAACAAACAGATTGTCTACACAGTGATGAAAGAACAATGTAACATTTATCGCAACATGCATTACCAAAATACAATTGAATATATAACCTTGCAAAGTTTCTTTTCAATGGCCTATGTGGGATCAAACTGATTCCTTTAAGTAAAGTATCAAAAAGACATATGTATTGTTACCTTATTTGACTTGACCTTTGTTTGAAGCGAATACAACCAAAAATATTCATTCGATAATTCAAAGGTTAAGATGTATAGAACACCGTAATTATCAACCTTTCTATTTTACGCTATATTTATCAACCGTTCAATGATCGTTCTTTCTTGGATTGTGGTTGATATGAAATTCCAAGTTTGTGCAAACTCTTTTCTAATTCGTTTCTCCAATTAACCATTTGCTTAATGTTGATGTCAGAAGTTTTACCCTAAAAAAAAGGTATCACAAGTTATTTATCACAACCCCCTTGACCAAGTTCTATCATTTCACGATGATGAATTCACCCTATTTCGCAAAAATAGTTTATAGAAATTCTGTAGTTTAAATTATTTGAAACAGCCAAATTAGCATTAAGGAAACGCTTCCAATCGAATAGCAATGAAGTTGCAAAGGCTAACCATATTATCTTCGAGTAGGACTGCAATCAAGTCAAGCTTTTATCAAGCAACTCGAGCTCGAGCTCGAGCTTGGCTCGATCGAGTCAAGCTTTTATCAAGCTCAAGCCCAAGCTCAAGCCCTAAAATTAGCTCGAAATATTTAACAAGCCAAGCTCAAGCTTTGGATAGCTTGGCTCGAGCTCGTATCAAGCTTTTATCAAGCTTTAATATAGATATTTTCATTTAAATTTCATATAAGTAATTAGGAGCAAATTTGGTTATTAAGCTATTTATAATTTATAAGGGCTTAGTTCGTAAATATTGGATAATGTATTATAGAAACCTTTAACCCTACGAAACGTCTAAACGATTTGTATTCTAATGATCTAATCTAAGTGTCTCCTCAATCTCATCCACTCATTCAACAACCAAGTCCAAAGTTTTTTTTTTTTTTTTTTTTTTTTTTTTTTTTTTTTTTTTTTTTCAGAAGTATTCGTAAGTTCAGTTATCAATTTATCATTATCAAGATTTTTAATTTAATAATCTTAAGTGTGCATCATCATTTTATATTATATACATGTAGCTGTGTTTTTTATCTTGCCATTGTTAAGTGTTAGCATCATCAATCTATTTACGCAAGTACTCCATATGTAAATATTTACGCAAGTATTACTTAATATTGTGTTGCTACTATTGCTTACTTAAAATACATATACTTATTGTTGAGTTTTGCTATTGAATAAAATATTTTTGTATTCATTCAAGCTTTTCAAGCCAAGCTCAAGCATTGTTCGAACCTACTCAAGCCAAGCTCAAGCCTGGATGATGAAAGCTTGACAAGCTATCAAGCCAAGCTCAAGCCTAGTTTTTTCTTTCAAGCCAAGCTCAAGCCTTGTTGAGCTTGAGCTCGGCTCGACTCGATTGCAACCTTATCTTCGAGTTGAACACATGGACCTGATATTAAGGATATGATATTTTGCCCATTCTCACACAATTCATTTGGATACCATGTCCAAAGAATACAATTAAAAAGTCCATGTACTGGCTGCGTCTCTCCCATTTACATACTATCTTCGAGATGTGGGTTGGCCAGGCGACCTTCATGTTTGCTTGTTTGTGTGTTGTTTATTTTTTATTTTTGGGTAAAGGGTTACCCCGGTAAAGTATATTAAACACTAAAACGTTTGAGTACACTGGAATGTGGCAAAAAACACCACGTTAACCTCAAGCCCATAGCTTGACCGACCCTAAAATCGAATGTGACATGCCACAACCGAAACTAGAAATATAAATCATAACATTAAATGACTCAGATTTCTAACTACCATAAAGCCTAAAATTAGGAGGCAGCTTCCACTTTGACAACAAACTTTTAACCACATTCGTATTCTTGAATCTAAATGTGGCGAGCTTGAGCCGAACCGTAACCATAATGATGTCTCTAAGCTCCTCTGGAGTTCTTCTAAGATTCTTGAATAACCTATTATTTCGCTCAATCCATATGTAGTAAGAGGAAGCTGCCAATAGCAGCTTGCCCACAACACTTTTAAACTTACGTTTCGAAGCCATAGGTTGCAACCATAGCATAATATCCTCCATTATGGGGGAGACGTGCTCCATTCCAGCTAAACCACGAATATAACACCAAACTTGAGAGGAGAAAGCACATTCAAAAAATAAGTGTTCATGCGAATCCTGTTGTGCACCACAAAGCGAACATCTGAGCAAACTCAAATCTGTTGAGGCATCTACATCCCAATGCCGAAGAGTGTCTTGAGTTTTAAGACTTCTTCTCATAACAAGCCACATGTGGAAGGCATGTCGAGGAATGCAGTAAGAAAACCAAACCGTGTGATGCCACCAAACCTCATTACCCCACGGACGAATAGCCTCCCAAGCACTTTTAACTGAAAACTCAGTCAAGTTACCATTTCTATCACGCCATCGCATATAATCTTGGCGAGAGCCATCAAGGGAAGGGGCTGGAATAAGGCCTAAATCCGGAGCTTTCAAGAGCCATTCATGACGCCAATTCCAGGCCCCATTCAAAACCAAGTCTGCAACACGTGATTGGATGGAATAACCCTCCCTATTAATGTCTCTTGGAGATAGGTAGCGAATAAGGGGACAATAAGAACACCACACGTCATACCAAGCAGACGCCTTCAAACCATTTCCAAGCTGAAACCAAAAGAAACCCTTCACGTGCTCACGAAGTTGGAGGATTTCCTCTGTTCTTAATTGAATTTTGGTGCACAAGAGTTTGAATTAGTTCACAAAATTGTAATCAAGATCGATGAGTGTCCGTCTTTAATTAGTTTAGGCTTCCACGCAAACTTGCATCAAATAAGTCATTTTCAACTATACAAATTGGCATCACCGAGTTTTATTTACCATCTTTTAGTCCATGTCAATTAATGAAACCATTGATGTGTCCCTCCTTATAAAGCTTCTAACACAAGATCAACAAAACCACTCGTAGATCGAAACCTAACTAAGATAGTAAGATACCCCTAGATTGCTCAACAAGTGATGTTCAAGTAGTCATATAAAAATGTTCATATTTGTTAATCAAGTTTCATTACTGGATAAGAATACATATAACCACATACTCGCAAAGAAAGCCTTTGGAGTTGGTCTACCAATATCGATTAAGAACGAAAATGAAAATTAAAAGCTTCCAGGCGTAATTGGTTCTAAATGAACGTTCTTTATATCTAAGAGTTACAACGTGTTTTTAAAAATACTTTTACAATGAAAAAAAAAAAGAAAAATATATAAAACGTAAAGAAGGTATACAAATTACCCATGATGAACACTAGAGTTCCATAGAAGTTGGAAATACTCTTCTTTACAAATTACCCATGATGAACACTAGAGTTCCATAGAAGTTGGAAATACAGTGGATATCACGAGAAACATAATACACCAAACTCAACTTGAATAAGGAATATTTACCTCACTATAAAAGGTAACAAAATTTCTTCTAGTAACCTATGTGGGATAATAACCAATATTTCTTTTTCTCTTTAAAAGAAAAAAAAAATCACAAGTTATGGGATTTAACTGTTGCTCTAAAGCTCAAAAACAACCAAGTATACTAAAGATGATCTACTACATGAAGATGCCTCATGTGACATGTAGTCATAAAATGTGTATAAAATATTATTGTATTTGTTTTCAATAATGACATATACTTTGATATCTCTGTAATTCGGTTTTTAGTCGGATGAGTTGGTGTCAAAACCCTACTTTGATATCTCTGTAATTTCGGTCTAGCTTCTTGCTAGCTGCTGTTTTTTTCCTTAATATATCGTTGTCGTTCAAAAAAAAAATGGGTGGTTATTTGTAGATGTCAAAACAGGTGGGGTTGGGTTGACCCCAAAACTTTCTGTCCAAAAATATATAATTTTTAACAGTGTGTCATAATCCAAAGTTTTAAAATGTACTAAAGGTTTAGGAGGTTTTGTGAATTAAAGTTACACCTTAGGCGACATTTGACGGTATTTCATTATAGGCTATTATTTATAAGAAAATGGGGTCGAAATTGGTACATCTAAGTGGGACTGAGCACAAAACCGACCGAATCGAGCCCAATCGGAAAACCGAGCCGAACCTAACCGAACCAAACCGACCATTTTCGGTTCGGTTTCGGTTCTATATATTACCAGTTTTCGGTTCGGTTCGGTTCGACCCAAAACCGACCAAACACACACATAAACCATATAAACCGAACCGAACAGACCGACCCCTACACATAACTCTTTTGTTCGGTTCGGTTTATGTTTTTCATGCTTTTCGGTTTTCGGTTTTGTCAGTTCGGGTCGGGTCGGTTTTGGACCGATGCTCAGCCCTACATCTAAGGACGAGTGAAATTGTGTGTTTGTGACTTGTGATAGGATCAAATATATATTACTAAAAAGTGTTTGCGGGGCAATCTGTTTCAGATTGTACTAAAGAATGACGACATGTTTGGACCCCTGTAAGAAAATGACATCTTCTGACCCAAACCATTTTGACATGTTACCCAATATGCCCATCTAGCCACCTTGGTTTATCCCAAGCAACTTACTTCTTTTTAATTTGAATGTCAATCCAAATTTTAGTGAAAATCTAAATATCAAAGGAAAACAAGAGGCGGATGAATATTTTTAAAATTTTAGCCCATCAAATTCAAAACAGTATTTTGAATTAAAGAATTGCCACCCCTACACACAACTCTTTTTTTGTGCACGTATACTCTTTACGGCCAAATAATTGCTCTCACAGTTGTTGGCACCACCATCTTCAACCCAACTATTTATGCCTTCGCTGTCTCAAGTAACCCTTTTTATTCATATTAGTTAGCATATATGAAATGTATCATAAATAAATATATCAATAGAAAGATGAACAAACTACAACTACAAGGGCGCGATTAGTTGCTCACTAAACAAAAAGAAATGATGAAGTTGACAATATTCTTTAGTTAAAAGAATTTGACATAATAATTATATGCACCAGTTGTTCATCTCTATGCTTATATCTTCATGCAAGTTGACAAAACCAGTTTACCTGTCCAGAATTAGACAATATGGTCAAGAAGCTTTTGAAAACACAACCACCAAGTCAGCAACAAGTGAATCACATGTCAAAAGCATCTGGCAGTGAGTTTCGTAAGACGTTAGCCAACATAGAGTTGTTACGTCCACGTGTAAATAAAAATCTTTTTTCAATTCCACAAACCTGATTGCCTTCGGTTGAACAGTAGACCACATCGGAAAGAGGCATAATTAAGTGATAATTAATGTTTTTTGGTTAGTACTTCCTCTTAAGTTGCTTACTTTTGGATTGGTTTGATTTGTTGTTGTTGTTGTTGTTTTTTTTTTTTTTTTTTTTTTTTTTTTTTTCTTTCTTTGGTCGTTGTGAGAGTTGTATCACTATCTTGTGATATATTGTGATTTTTCTACATGATTTATTCTTTATACAATCAAAAGGAATGTTCAGTGAATTATTTAAGGTTTGTATAGTGTTTCGAATGATTGTTATTGTAAGATATGGTTGTCAAATTGTAATCACAATGAAGTTTATGCTTGGTAGACAAAATACAACATTCTATGTTCTTGGAAGTGGATTTATGTCTCGCACAAATGAAGGGGACCTTATGCTAATCTAATATGCTATAAATTTCGTTCCAGCCATTAATCTCCGTTAGACTTGACAAGGTTAATGAGTTTGCCATCTTTATTATGATCTGACATGCAATTCTTTTGGTGGATCCTAATTAGAAGGTTAATTAGCTTTTCAAGCTTTTCTCAACAATAGAGGTAGTACTAATATACATATACAATAAAAAAGAAAAAACCATTAGAAGTAATTCATTTAATACTTCTAAATATTAAAAAAAAAAAAAAAAAAAAAAAAAAAAAAAAAAAAAAAAAAATCACCGTAAGTTTATTCAAGTATAAGACAAAAAAATAGCATTTTGGATACATTATTCCCAAAAAAATAAAAAAAAAAAAGAAAAAAAAAAAAAAAACCAACACCGCCTGAATTTTAAAATCTTATTAATAAAAGGTGTAAGAATTCTAATAATTCTTCATTTGTTTTATACTTTATTATATTATATGTTTTAAATAATAAATACATTATTCAAGTCAGGTGACACTAAGATTATTCAAGTATAAGTGAAGAAAATCAACTATTGAAATAATATCTTTTAGCAAGCTTCTGATACTTGAGGGTTTATTATGAAAATATTTTAGCCTGTTGTTTACTAATGCTAACTTTTGTCCAAGTTTGTTATTTTTTGAGTTGTGCAGGGTCTGTTATGTAAGTTTATAGACTATATAAGCTGGCTTCCAAGCTAGGGTTTCATCATTCATTGTTTCTACCTCTCAAAGTTTATCACGCAGTGTTTCTCATCATATTATTCTGGGTTTACATTGGGTTTCAGGGTAGCTTTAGTATCTGAGTTTATTAAGATCATCTTGATCTTTAGTTTAGGTTTGGTTTATTGTTTCAGTGGTGATAGTGTGTGAGTATTGTAAAGATAGCACTCAGTAGGAGGACTATCTTATTTCTCTTTGTATTGTAAGGCAAGCACTCGTTTGAGGACTTGTCAACAGTGTTTATAGTTTTAATAAAAGTAATCACCATGGGGTGGTTGGTTGGGTGATTAAGATCTGTGTTTTGATACCATTTTTACATGGTATCAGAGCCCTAGGTTCTAATCTGGTTGGTTTCTGAGTGGGTTTTCTCTTGAAACCCTAATTTTTGGGGGTTTTTGGTTCTTGGCTTGATTGGAAGCGATTGGTGGTGGTTTCTTGGAAAATCAACTTTCTATTGTTGATTCTTGGGTTTGATTTCTCGAAACCTTAATTTGGAATTTGGGGGTTTTTTGGAATCTTGTTGGTTGATTGATTCTGGGTTGGTTCTTGGATCGATTACTCTAGACTAAGTGAATCTAGAGTGGTTGATTGGTACTCCGCTGCATCTTCTTATAGCACTGTAAGTTCTGGTTTCTTCTTTTAACAATAACTAGGTTTTAGTTAAGTGGGTGCAAACGAGTTGACTAACATCTTGATCTGCCATCATAGAGTGGTACGGATACCTACTCTGGTCAGCTCCAGTTCACTTGGCTAGGCCTAAGTTAGTTCTTGGGCGTGTGTTTAGATTAGAGGTTGTTTGGTTATCTGTTTGGTTGTTTTCTTGGTATTTTTTGTTTCTTGTTGGTTATTTGTTATTTGTTTGGTTACTGTTTCTATTTGCTGTTTCTGTTATTTGTTGTTTTTGTTTGGTTGTTTGTTGCTGTTTTTGATTATCTGTTTGCTTGTGGCTATCTGTTCTTGTTTTGTTTGTTCATTATGGCTATTATGATTAGTAGTTTGGATCAGAGTAACCCTCTACATCTACATCCTAATGATTCTAATTGTGCTTCTATTGTTAGCATCAAATTGTCTGGTGTTGAAAATTATAGAGTTTGGTCTTGTGCTATTAAACTAGCTATGCAGAATAAAAATAAGATGGGTTTTCTTGATGGTAGTTGTTCTAGAATTGATTATGCTGCTAGTCATTTGTTAGAATCTCAATGGGATAGGTGTAATGCTGTTGTTCTTAATTGGATTCTTAGTTCTTTGTATCAAGATGTGTATCTTGGCCATGTATTCTCTGATAATGCTTCTACTGTGTGGAAAGAATTGAAAGATACTTATGATAGAATTGATGGTTCTGTTGTGTTTAATCTTTTACAGAAAATTAATACTTTTAAACAAGGTGGATTGCCTATATCTGAATATTTTCATAAGTTGAGCTCTCTTTGGAGAGAATTTGATATTCTTACTAAATTGCCTGATTGTACTTGTGAGGCTAGAACTGAGTTGAATGATCATGCTAAGTTGTTAAAACTTATGCAATTCTTAATGGGCCTTGATGACATTTATCAGCCTATTAGGAGTGGTATTTTGACCAGGGAAATCCTTCTTGAGGTTAAAGATGCCTTTGTCATCATCTCTAGGGAGGAATCCCACAGAGGGATTCCTACCACTTCTGCTAATACTGATAAGCCTCAGATTTATGCTTTTATGTCCAGACCCAATGGTAATAATGCTAATAGAAGAAGTTCTAATAATAATTGGTCTGGTAACAATTCTAATAACAGTAATAGAGGAAATTATGATAGTTTGTTGTGTAAGCACTATGGTTTGAAAGGACATACTATTGAGAGGTGTTTTGAGCTTATTGGTTATCCTCCTGGTTTTAAGAAAAATCCTAATCTTAAGCCTGTTTATGGTTTTAATAAAAATAATAATGCTGAGATTAAAGGTTCTTCTAATGGTAATGGAGATGTCAAAACTGGTAGTAATGTGTCTTTCACTAATGAACAGGTCTTGAAGCTTATAAGTCTTTTGAATGATAAGGCTGGTACTTCTGCTCATACCACTATGGCAGGTAGTGCCTCATTTTCCTTTTTTAACTGCAATGTGTTTTTTAATCAGAACTTCTACAAGTTTTTTTGTGCTAATGTTAAAATTGGAAATGTCAATTATCATTTGGGTTGGATAATTGATTTAGGGGCTAATCAGCATATGACTAATGGTACTAATAAAATGTTTTGTGTTGTTGATGTTTCTGAATTACATCTCACTGTTGGTCATCCTAATGGTACTATGGCTAAAATAACACATGTTGGAAATTTGAGATTGAATGACAAAGTGGTTTTGTTTGATGTTTTAGTTGTTCCTGAATACTCTGTTAGTTTGTTATTTGTTCATAAGTTGATTAAAGATAGTAAACTTACTGTTGGTTTTGATGAGACTACCTGTTATATTCAGGATTTGAAAAAGGAGAGTGTTCTGTGGGACTGGTAGTGAATTTGGTGGCCTATATATCTTTGATAACATATCTACTTGTCTTGCTATGTCTAATCAGAGTGAGTTTCTTGTGTGTCATGTGTCTAAGGAGGTTTGGTATAATAGGTTGGGTCACCCTGCTAATCAGGTTCTTAAATTGTTAAAAGGTTCTCTTAATTTGACTAAAATTAATAATGAAAGTCCATGTGAAATTTGCCATAAGGCTAAACAGAGCAGGGAGTCTTTTCCTATCAGTGAACATAAGTCAACTGTTTTTGGTCAACTTATACATCTTGATGTATGGGGGCCTTATAAAGTGATTAGCAGGGAGAGTTTTAGATATTTTTTAACCATTGTTGATGATTATAATAGGTTTGTGTGGGTGTATATGCTTAAAACCAAAGATGAGGTTTTCTCAATGTTTGTGAATTTTTATAACTTGGTTTTAACACAGTTTGATAAGAAAATTAAGGTCATAAGATCTGATAATGGTACTGAATTTTTGAATCATAAAATGACCGATTTTCTTAATTCCATGGGTATTGTTCATCAAACTACTTGTGCATATACTCCACAATAGAATGGTATTGCTGAAAGGAAACATAGACATCTTTTGAATGTTGCTAGAAGTCTTATATTTCAGGGAGGGATTCCTCTTGTTTTTTGGTCTGAGTGTATTTTAACTGCCACCTATTTGATTAACAGGCATTTTCTTTTAATATATGGTATGGAACCTAATCTGTCACACCTGTGGAGTTTTGGATGTTTGTGTTTTGCTGCAATTTTAAAAGGAAATGATAAGTTTTTTGAAAAATCTGAAAAATGTGTTTTACTAGGTTTTGCTAGTGGAAAAAAAAAACTTATAAATTGTTAAGTTTTGAAAACAGATCTGTTTTGTATAGCAGAGATGTTAAGTTTTATGAAACAGTTATCCCTTTCAAAATGAGTCAAAATCTTTTTTTTTTTTTTTTATTTTTTTTTTGAAACAATGTCTGAGATAAATAGTTTAAACTTTTTTGATCATTTTGATGAAGAGTCTAAAAACACGTCTGAAACTCCAGCCCCAACTCCCGATGATGATACGTATGAAGGAAGTACATCTGCTGGTAGAGAAGGTAGACCTCATCAACCAAAAAGGGTTGTGAGCTCTCTTGAATCTGAAAGTATTGAACAGATACAACAATCAGACTCTGAGAGCATACCACAACAATCTGGACATGATGTTGAGTTTGCAACTCCTTTAGATGAAAATGTTATGTCTGAGGGAAATAATGGTTCTAGTCATAGGGTTCCAAGTCATACAGAGGAAATGAATATTAGAAAATCTAGTAGAATTTCTAAGTTGCCTGCCAAACTTAATGATTTTGTGCTTAACACTAGTATTAGGTATGGGTTGAATAAGTATGTGAATCATTATTTGTTAAACTCTGATAATTGTTGTTTTATGTCTAATTTGAATAAAACTGTTGAGCCTACTTCGTATGAAGAGGCAAGTAAGAATGTTAATTGGAAACATGCTATGAATGATGAAATACATGCTTTACATGAAAATGATACTTGGGAAGAGGTTGAATTACCTCTTGGCAGAACTGCTATAGGTAGTAAATGGGTTTGGAAGATTAAATATAAATCTACTCGTGAACTGGAAAGGTATAAAGCTAGATTAGGAGGTCAAAAAGAAGGAATTGATTATGAGGAGACATTCAGTCCTGTTGTTAAAATGGGGACTGTTATATGTCTTATAAGTTTGGCTGTTCAAAAGGAATGAAAATTTTTTCAAATGGATGTTAACAATGCTTTTTTATATGGGGATCTTAAGGAGGAGGTTTACATGCTCCCTCCACCTGGGTATTTTGAAAAAGGAAGTAACAAAGTTTGTAAGTTGAAAAAGTCTTTGTATGGGCTTAAACAAGCTCCTAGATAGTGGAATCAAAAACTGTCAGAAGCTTTGTTTGAAGCTGGTTTTGAGCAATCTAAAAATGATCACTCTTTATTCATAAAGAAAAGGGTAATATTGTTTTATTCCTATTAGTTTATGTGGATGATCTTGTTATTACTGGAAACTGTGAGAATGAAATTGATCAGTTCAAAATTTTTTTGAAAAATAAATTTAAGATCAAAGACTTAGGAGAATTAAAAAATTTCCTTGGTATTGAAGTTCTTAAAACTAAAACTGGTCTTTGCTTGAATCAAAGGAAATATTGTCTTGAGTTGTTGCATGAGTTTGGATTGCTTGCATGTAGGCCTATGCTGACACCTTTTCCTGATAATATTGTGCTAGCTCATAAAGAAACTAATAATGATAAGTATTTAAAATTTTTTACTGCTTATCAGAAGTTAGTTGGTAAATTGATCTATCTTACTATGACTAGACCTGATATTTCTTATGATGTTCATTGTCTTAGCCAACATATGCATGCTCCTTTGCAATCTCACTATGATTTTGGTCTGAGAGTTCTTAGATATTTGAAACTTGCTCCTGATAGTGGTATTAGTTTTAATAAAACTCAGGATAGCCTTAAAGTCACTGCTTAGTCTGATTCTGATTGGGCAAAGTGCCCAATTACTAGAAAATCTGTTTCAGGTTATTGTGTGTTTGTGAATGGAAATTTGGTGTCTTGGAAGAGTAAACCACAAGCTACTCTTTCTAAGTCATCTGCTGAGGCTGAGTATAGATGCATGGCATCTGCTACATGTGAAGTCATGTGTATTTTGAAAATTTTAACTGATCTTGGTGAAACTGGATTAATTCCTGTTGAGTTATTTTGTGATAATAGGTCAGCTGTGCAAATTGCAACTAATCCTATTATGCATGAAAAAACTAAACACTTTGATATTGATGTACATTTGGTTAGAGAGAAAGTTGCTTCTGGGCTTATTAAAACTGTTAATATTGATTCTAAAGAACAAACTGCTGACATATTAACAAAAGCTCTTGGGTCAATACAGCATGGTTATTTGGTTAAAAAGCTTGGCATGATGAATCTGTTTGTGTCATAAGCTTGAGGGAGGGTATTGAAATAATATCTTTTAGCAAGCTTCTGATACTTGAGGGTTTATTATGAAAATATTTTAGCCTATTGTTTACTAATGCTAACTTTTGTCCAAGTTTGTTATTGTTTGAGTTGTGCAGGGTCTGTTATGTAAGTTTGTGGACTATATAAGCTGGCTTCCAAGCTAGGGTTTCATCATTCATTGTTTCTACCTCTCAAAGTTTATCACGCAGTGTTTCTCATCATATTCTTCTGGGTTTACATTTGGTTTCTGGGTAGCTTTAGTATCTGAGATTATTAAGATCATCTTGATCTTTAGTTTAGGTTTGGTTTATTGTTTCAGTGGTGATAGTGTGCGAGTATTGTAAAGATAGCACTCAGTAGGAGGACTATCTTATTTCTCTTTGTATTGTAAGGCAAGCACTCGTTTGAGGACTTGTCAACAGTGATTATAGTTTTAATAAAAGTAATCACCGTGGGGTGGTTGGTTGGGTGATTAAGATATGTGTTTTGATACCATTTTTACATCAACATTCTTGAATTGCAACATAAAAAAACATTAATCAATAATATTAAGAAAAACATCGTAAGTTTGCGAGAATTCTAACTACACATACTCAAGCTATCTTGATTGTATAAATTGGTTTATAAAGTTTCGTGTAAAAACTTTTTGAAAATATAACTTTATATATAACTTCTTAGTACGTCAGTAAAACAAAATTAAAACCTAAAATTAAGAATAATAAATTAGTAAAAAGAAATTTAAAAATGCGCAGGCATTATAACTAGTAAAGAATAAAAATTATTCTTCATTTTGTCCAATAAAAATCTGTTTTTCGTCATGCAAAACATCCTAACTCATACCTTCAAAATCATTTAGGTTAATTTGTTTGTATTTTATTTAATAATAAACTAATAATATATAATTAAATAACTTAAGAAAAAACCCGTGCATGCTTGGGTATTATAACTAATTAAATAGTAATTATTATATACAAATTTGACATTGTTTAAAAAAAATAAAGAGACAAATACAAAACAAAAAAGTTAACAAAGCATATCAATTATTCTTACATCATGACTCACTCATTTTGATTGCAATTTTAACAACCACATTGATCGGTTTTGATGTAAGAACAATAGAACATTTATCGCAACATGCATTATCAATATACACTTGAATATATAACCTTGAAGAGTTTCTTTTCAATGGCTTATGTGGGATCAAAACTAATTCCTTTTACTAGAGCATCGAAATGGCATATGTGGTAACTTAATTTTCCTTGACCTTTGTTTTGAAGCTAGAATACAACAAAAAATATTCATTCGATAGTTCAAACACATGATAACTAATTAGAACACCGTGATTATCAACCTTTCTATTTTACGCTATATTTGTCATTCACTTAATAGAGAGCCACGTTATCGATCGATATTAGTAGCATGGCCGACTTCTATAACTTGTAATTACACGTTAACAAACAACTGCCATAAATAGGTGCCCAACCAAATGAATTTTGTGCATATATAATATATTACTCAAATAATTTAAGTTCTAAAAGAAGACCACTACAAAATATTTGCTCAATGACTCAAGCTTACAATATCTAACATTTTTGAACATTTAGAAATATTTCAATGGTCAGACAAGAACTAGAATTGCATCATGAAGACATACCAACAACATTAAACTCCACAAATACGTAAGAACAAGAAACATGCCGCTTTTAGATCAAACATGTAGTATGTATACGAGTAGTTATCAAGTCCTGTGCCAGCGGGCCTGCCACCACCAAGGGGTAGCATTACTAGCGGCAAAGGGAAGTACACAAACCTAGGATGTGATGGACCGCCATTGTTGCCACCCGTTGAGATATAAGTTGGTTGTGGATATCATGGACGGAACCAAGAGGACAGAGGTACACAATAAAAGTTGAACCATAATAGTATACACAAGGTTTTGGGACCGAGTTCATTAAAATCGAGGTTTTTAAGAAAAATTAACACTAAGGAGCACAATTTCATCGGTGTTCCATGACACCGTGAGAACCCCTAGTTTTCTCATTGGTGGATACCTAGGAATAAATCAAAATAGTGAAATCCTGGTGGTGAACCAAAGATGGTTTAAAGGTGATGGTGGGTTGAAATGATAGTGACATGGTCTTGAACATAGGAGATGGTGAACAAGATGAACAACTTGTTATCATGTAGTAACTCTAGTGAATATTAAAAGAAAAAGAGTAAACTTCAAAATACATCATGTGGTTTACCCAATTTCGCACCATACATCCTTCTCGAAAAAGTTGCAACAAATACATCCCTCCGTTAGTAAAAGTGAACCAAGATACATCCCTCAGTTAAAAAAAGGACTAACGGTGCAAATTTTTTCTCCGTTATCTCCTAACGAGATAGAGCACATTGCACCGTTAGTCCTCTGGGTTAACAGTATTTGCACCGTTAGTCCTTTTTCTTCCATTTTTTAAGTTAAAAAATTTTAAATTAAAAAAAAAAAGTTAAAATTAAACAAAAAATGAAAAAAAAATTAAAAAATTATTTTTTTTTTAATTTAATATTAAAAAAAAAATTAAAATTAATTTGCGAAAAAAAAAATTAATTTTTTTTTATAAATACGCATTTTTTAAAAAAATTAAAAAAAAATGGAAAAAAAAATTAAAAATTATTTTTTTTAAAGTTAATATTTAAAAAAAAAATCAAAATTTAATAAAAAAATTAATATTAGCGAAAAAAAATTAAATTTTTTATAAAAAAATTACATTTTAAAAAAAAATAATATTTATAAAAAAAATTAATTTTTTTAAAAAATACGCATTTTTGTTATAAAAATTAATTTTTAAAAAAATACGCATTTTTTAAAAAAATTAATTTTTATTTATAAAAAAAATTAATTTTTTTTTAAATTTTGATTTTTTTAAATATTAACTTTTTAAAAAAATAATTTTTTAAATTTTTTTCCTTTCTTTTTTAATTTTTTAAAAAAATGCTTATTTATAAAAATAAGTAATTTTTTTTCGCAAATATTAATTTTTTAAAAAAATTTTGATTTTTTTTAAATATTAACTTTAAAAAAAATCAATTTTTTATATTTTTTTTTCATTTTTTTTAATTTTAATTTTTTTTTTTAATTTAAAATTTTTTAACTTAAAAAATGAAAGAAAAGGAGTAACGGTGCGAGTACTGTTAACCCAGAGGACTAACGGTGCAATGTGCTCTATCTCGTTAGGAGATAACGGAGAAAAAATTTGCACCGTTAGTTCTTTTTTTAACTGAGAGATGTATATTGGTTCACTTTTACTAACGGAGAGATGTATTTGTTGTAACTTTTTTGAGAGGGATGTATGGTGCGAAATTGGGTAAATCACATGAATGATGTATTTTGAAATTTACTCAAAGAAAAAAGAAATATAGGCTGATTATTGGGTTGCACATTTGGGCCAAGGCCTCAAAGTCCATTATTTTTTTGTCCAACCTTGTGTTCTTTATGTGCAGAGAAGACAACGTCACAACACAAATACATAAATTGAAAGATGGTCGTGTTTATGAAAAAATATATTTATGGGAGCAAACATGTTTTTATCACAAAAACTGATAGAAGACATTAATTTATAGTTTATCAACTTTAATCATGAATGCCAAAAATATATTTTTGAAAGTTTGGTCAAGAAGGTATGGTCAATGAAATTAGGAATGGAAAAAGTCGCTAGACGGGAAAAAAAAAAAAAAAAAAAATCCCTTTTTAGTTAGAGTCGAGTTATTCTACAAACCAAACATTCCTCACATGGACTCATCCCCACCATCCATCTAAAAAGGAAATCAATGGTTGAGATTAAAAGCATTTTATTATTTCACTCATTTTTTATAATTTAAATATCTCTTAAACCGTTAATCGTTAAGCGAAAATAATTACACCATCGTGACGGGCATTTAATTATCTTTTTATAGACGGGCACTTTGATATACTTTCAAAAAAAAAAATCGTTTTTGTCACGTTTTTTTTTTCGTGGCCGGAAAAAAAATCATATATGATATTGCATATCATATATGATATGTAATATCATATATGATTTTACATATAATATCATATATGATATTATATGTAATATCATATATGATTTTTTCGGCCACGAAAAAAAAAACGTGAAAAAAACGAAAAAAAAAAATTGTCGAAAATATATCAATTAGCCTATCTATAGAAAGATAATTAAATGCTCGTCGTAACGGTATATTTTTTTTTCGCTTAACGATTAACGGTTTGAAAGATATTAATATTTGAAAAAAAAAATGATGAAAGTGGGTTTTTTAAATTGTTGTGATTAATCTCATCCGTTAGATCAAATAAAGATGGATGGTGGAGATTAGTCCCTTGGTATGTAAAAAAAGTTTGGTCCTCAAATGATCTTTACTCTTTAGTTATACACTATATTAATACAAACTTCTTATTATTCTTGGTATTTTTGTCTATTTCTATCAATTCTATCACTTTCCATCAAATCAACCAAACATAACTAGTGATAGTAATCAATCATACCATCAGGTCATTTATCTTATTATGTTGTTTATTTCATTTATTTTCTAGAGTTTTTTTAACTTGCCATGGTGGCACAAGTTTAAAGCATTAAATGAACACATTTAATTCTTTAAATATTTTTATTTCCATATAAAATCGTGATATGTATGGTAAACATCACAAATTTAGGAAACTATTAATATCATCTAACATGTAAATGTAGTAATTTTAGTTTGTTGAATGATTAAAAGCTTGTGCCACCATGACATAAGTTAGAAAATCCCTATTTTCTATTCTATTACGTCCTACCAAACGAACCTTAGGTATCCTCAAGTTGTTTTAATAGACTTCATCATAGAATAATTTTAATAAGTGAAGAATAATTTCAAAAAGTGAATTTTCATGTAAAAAGCCTAAAAGATGTCATAAACATTCACAAATGCCATAAATAATTAAGACAAACAAAATGAAAAAGCTAACAAATCATACAATTTATTCTTGCAATTGACAACCTCTATTTATTTAAAGCTCGCCAACTACTCGAAGAATAAGTTAGAACTATATCAACTTATATAACCTATATATGCCACATTATATAAACTATCAACTTTTATTTCCAATGACATATGTGGGATAAAAAACAATTTTTCTTTATCATAGAAGTAGAGAAACGGATATGTAATGTAATGAGTTTCGTAAATGAAAAGTGTCACAAAAAAATTTATACGAGCACTCAGTGACTAAAATCACAATATACAAAGCCGACACAAAAACTAGGAGTGTAACATGAATGCATACCAACAACATTAATCTCCACAAAATCCATTCACATGGACATGAAACTGCTTTTGAATCAAACACGCAGTACCGATATGGGTGTGATTATTTTGTCACGTGCCAACGAGCCCACCACCAACAAAAAGCTACAGCAACACTGGAGGAGAGGGGAAGTACACGAATTAATCTCGGAGGTAATTAGTGGACCGCCATTGTTGCCACCCGACGAGATATAATTTGGTACATGTGACTTTTGCGTAGGTGGAGCTATACCTATTTGTGAATCACAATCCAAGTTGTTGGACCATGGTGGACGAAGGCGGAGATTGTGGTGGTTTGAATGTAACGGTGGCTGAAAATGGTTTTGACGCTGTACTAAACAGAGGAGATCGTTCGTAGATTATGTAACTCCTAGGAATACTCAAGGGAAACAAAACTATCTGATTGTGAATGAAAGTTGGTTCCATTATTTGTATGATAGTTGTTTCTACTTTGTGATCTGTTATATGAATGTATTATAATCATATCCTTGTGATGTTTAGGCCAAACAATTTTTTATATAAAAGTATTAAAAAAAAAATAATAAAATAAAATAAATAAAAATAAAATCTAAACGACCACAAACATTAGACGACGTTTTTAAAAAGTAAAATAATAAAAAGTTAACAAGCCATACAAATTATCCTTTACCCATTTTAAGTGATGATAAAGTTATTAGCAAGACTCAAATGGCCAAAGAACAATACAGTACTTATATCAACACGTTAACCGCATCTACACCTCATAATATAAGCACATAAATTTTCTTCTCAATGACCTATGTGGGATTAAACCAACCCTTCTATTAAAAAGACATACAAGTTAAAGTTCGCTAACTCAGTAGTCCTACTATTATTGTTACAAAGTTTAGTCTCTATATTAGCTTATTGTTAAGTCCACGGGTCTTAGTGTTAATGTTTAGTCGTCATAAATTAAAAGTCGGTTTGGTTGGCTTGTGTCCCAAGCCCAACCCGTGTCCTTGTAACAGCCGACTATGAGTCTTGTTAGAGTCGGTTTACCCTCCCCCTCATCTCTATAAAAGGAGGTGAGGGGGGGACGGATTTGGTACGCATTCTTTCAATACTAATCTACAATCGATTAGGGATAATTACCTTGTGCTTGTTTCTTCTTTTCTGTCGATATCTTTGTGTGTGTCATCTTCACGATCGAAGTAATCCGTGCAAGTAACCAGGGTGTTAGTCGATCACGACTTACAAGTGGTATCAAGAGCTTTGGTTCACGAAGGTTTCTGGTTACTTGGTCGATCGGTTGAAGGGTTCTTTGGTGTTCGTTTTTCTGGAAGGAGCAGGAGGTTATATCCTGTTTGGGCTACCAGGTTATCGATAGTAAAAGGTTCTTGAGTTCTCCGATTGTCCAGGTTTGCGACAAGGTATAGGAGGCTTAAGGGTTTGTTGGTTTTTCCGGTTTATCGAAGAATCAACTGTGGTGTTTTTCTGGTCTTTTTCCGATCTTGGTTTTTTGTTGTGGTGTTAAACGAAGAAGAAGAGTAAAGTAGATCTGCTTTTGTTATAAAAGAAAAAGTCAACAAAGGTTGTTTAGATTACTTTATTAATATTGGTGAATACCAGTATTTAAAAAAAAACATCGCTTTGTTATTTTTTGTTTTATTATTTATAAAACAAGAGGATTAATTAATTAAAAAGGTCTTGCACAAGGGACTTTATTGGTTTGTGATTGTGTGGTTTTTTCACAAGGTTTAGCAAATTAATAAAGGGATTAAAGAATGACGGGAGCCAAGTTTGAAATCGAGAAATTCGATGGAACTGGTGATTTCGGGTTATAGAGAGTCAAGATGCGTGCTTTATTAATTCAACATGGATGTGAAGCAGCTCTGGAGGTTTTACCCGAAAATATGGATGCTACAGCGAAAGCTGAGCTAAACAAGAAAGCTCATAGTGCCATGATTTTGTGTTTAGGTAACAAGGTTCTGAGAGAGGTTACCGGAGAGACGACTGCAGCGGGGGTTTGGTCCAAGCTTGAGACTTTATACATGACAAAGTCCTTGGCCAATAAGTTGTACCTAAAGAAGAAGTTGTATACTTTCTACATGCCGGCTGGACGTACGATTTCCGAGCATATAGATGAGTTCAACAAAATCGTTCTTGATTTAGCAAATATTGTGGTAAAATTCGAGGATGAAGATCTTGCTTTATTATTACTCACTTCTTTACCAGCATCATACGAACACTTTGTGGATACCTTGCTTTATGGACGGGAAGCTTTGACTTTGGAGGATGTGATGGCCACACTGAATTCAAAGGAAATCAAAGAAAGATCTAAGGCGAAGGGGGATGATGGTGAAGGGTTATACGTGAGGGGAAGAACTGATCGCAGGAATTCGCATCAGTCTAGGGGAAAGTCAAGATCGAAGTCTCGAGGTGGAAGACTCAAGTGCTATATTTGCCAGTCTGAGGAGTACTTGAAGAGAAACTGTCCAAAGAATAATCGCAAGAAGTCAAATGGTTTCGTCAAAAAAGAAGATCAGCCAAGCTCCAGTGGTTCGGTTTATGACGGTTCTGAGGTGATGATGGTTATGAGTGCAGAGGCTCTGCTAGATTGGATCATGGATTCAGGAGGTTCATACCACATGACACCCATGTTAGATATATTTTTTGATTTTCTGGAATGCGATGGGGGCAGGGTACTGTTTGGTGACAACAGGGAGTGCAAGATCAGAGGTATTGGCAAGGTCAGGTTACAACTGAAAGATGGGTCAAGTTTTGTATTAAACAATGTCAGGTATATTCCTGAATTGAAAAGAAACTTGATATCGCTGGGAACTCTTGAAAAAGAGGGATATACCGTAAAATTGCAGTCGGGCAAAATCAAGGTGATTAATGGTTCTAGGGTTATTTTATCTGGAACACGAAGGGATAATTGCGTATACTCTTTGGATGGCCATGCAGTGGCAGGTGAGCTTAATGCTAGTGTTGAAGAAAAAGACAGTCTTGCGCAGGTTTGGCACAAAAGACTGGGACATATCAGTGAGGCGGGACTACAGGTGCTGGAAAAGCAGGAGCTGTTTGGCAAGAAAAGTCTAGGTAAGCTCGATTTTTGTGAGAATTGTGTTCTGGGAAAGTCACATCGAGTCAGTTTCAGTGTAGGAAGGCACACTACTCAGGGAGTGATAGACTATGTTCATTCAGACTTATGGGGTCCGTCTCAGGTGGAATCATTGGGAGGTAAGAGGTACTTCTTATCTATTGTTGATGATTATTCCAGGAGGGTATGGGTTTATATTCTCAAGTTCAAACACGAAGCATTTGGAAAGTTCAAAGAGTGGAAGCAGTTAGTAGAGAATCAGACTGGGAGGACGGTTAAGAAGTTGAGGACAGATAATGGTCTTGAGTTCTGTAACCGGGAATTTGAGCAGCTATGCACTGAGAGTGAGATTGCTAGACATTTGACAGTTGCCGGGACGCCGCAGCAGAATGGATTAGCTGAACAGATGAATAGAACTCTCATGGATAAGGTACGCTGTTTATTAATTCAGTCTGGATTGCCCAAGACCTTCTGGGCGGAAGCGACATGTACGGCCGCATATCTTATAAATAGGTCACCATCGACAGCGATTGAGAAAAAGACACCTATGGAGATGTGGTCGGGACATCCAAGTGATTATGGGATGTTGAGGACTTTCGGCTGTGTCGCATATTCACACGTTAAACAAGGTAAGCTCGAGCCGAGAGCGGTAAAATGCGTTCTTTTGGGGTATCCTGAAGGTGTGAAGGGGTACAGGCTATATAGGCTTGATGATGAATCACCTAAAATAGTCACTAGCAGGAACGTGGTCTTCAATGAAAGTGTCATGTACAAAGACACGTTGAAGGATTCTGGTGCAGGTACTGATAAGTCTGTTGAGGAATTACAGGTTGAGGTGGAACTGCAGAGGTTAAATAATCATTCGCTTGAGAAAGATCTGATTGATGGTCAGGAAGATGGCGATGATGAAGATGCAGGGGATCAAGATCATGATCAAACACCGGATCTCACAGATTATCAGTTGGTTCGGGATAGAGAGCCAAGGACAAGAACGAAACCTTTGAGGTTTCGAGATAAGAGTAATATGGCTGCTTACGCGTTTGCTGCAGCAGAGGAAGAAGATACTCATGAACCATTGACATACCAGGAGGCAGTTACTTGTAAAGATAGATTTAAGTGGAAAGCTGCTATGGATGAAGAGGTGGATTCTCTGAACAAGAATGAGACCTATGAGTTAGTGGATCATCCAGCTGGGCAAAAGCTGGTGAGCTGCAAATGGCTGTTCAAGATAAAGGAAGGGATTGAAGGTGTTCAAAAGCCTAGGTACAAGGCGAGGGTGGTGGCTCGTGGATTCACACAAAGGGCAGGTATTGACTATAATGAAGTATTTTCGCCGGTAGTTCGACACACATCTATTCGGGTTATACTTGCATTGACTGCGTGTAGAGATTATGAGCTAGAGCAGCTTGATGTAAAGACGGCATTTTTACATGGGAATCTTGAAGAAGTAATCTACATGAGGCAGCCACCGGGTTATGAACAAGGTAACAAGGTATGTTTGTTAAAGAAATCCCTTTATGGTTTGAAGCAGTCACCTAGGCAATGGTATAAGAGGTTTGATGAGTACATGCTGAGCAACGGATTCAAGCGTAGCAGTTACGACAGCTGTGTATATTACAGGAGTTATGCACCAGGTGAGTATATCTATCTACTGTTATATGTAGATGATATGCTGATTGCTTGTAAAAGCAAGGCTGAGATTAGGTCTATCAAGTCTTTGCTTAAAAAGGAGTTTGACATGAAAGAGCTCGGGGAAGCAAAGAAGATTCTTGGTATGGAGATCATCAGGGATCGGAGTCGCAAGATTCTGAGGGTGTCACAATCCGGGTACGTTTCTAAGATTTTAAATAATTATAGAATAGACAATGGGAAATCGGTTAAGATGCCATTGGGTGGGCACTTCAAGCTGTCATTGAAGGATTGTCCGGTTAGGGATTGTGATGTTGAAAGGATGAGTAGGGTGCCATATGCAAATGCGGTTGGGAGCTTAATGTACTTGATGGTGTGCACGAGGCCAGACATAGCGTATGCGGTAAGTGTAGTTAGTAGATATTTGGCGAATCCAGGTAAAAATCATTGGGAAGCAGTGAAGTGGATTTTGAAATATTTGCGGGGTACTGCAAACGTGGGTTTGGTGTATGGGACAAATCGTGGCAACCATGTGGACGTAACAGGTTTTGTTGATTCAGACTACGCTAAGGATCCGGATAAAGGTAGGTCAATCACAGGTTAAGCGTTTTTAGTACAGGGATGTGTTGTAAGCTGGAAGGCAACGCTACAACACGTGGTGGCTCTTTCAACTACAGAGGCGGAGTATATGGCCCTTACGGAGGCTGTGAAGGAAGCTATTTGGCTAAGGGGACTCTTAGAAGAGTTGGGCGTGGAGCTTAACACTGTTGCAGTTAATTGTGATAATCAGGGCGCGATTCACTTATCGCGGAATCATGTTTTTCATGAAAGGACTAAGCACATCAATGTGCGTTACCACTTTATCAGAGAGGTCTTGGAAGCAAAGACGGTTGAAGTTCTGAAGGTGGGTACTGAACACAATGCTGCGGATGCCTTGACGAAGGTGGTACCTGGACGGAAGTTACAACACTGCTTGGAGTTGCTGAGTGTCGGAGTAGGCTAATATAAAGTCTAAGGTGGAAATTGTTACAAAGTTTAGTCTCTATATTAGCTTATTGTTAAGTCCACGGGTCTTAGTGTTAATGTTTAGTCGTCATAGCTTAAAGAGTCGGTTTGGTTGGCTTGTGTCCCAAGCCCAACCCGTGTCCTTGTAACAGCCGACTATGAGTCTTGTTAGAGTCGGTTTACCCTCCCCCTCATCTCTATAAAAGGAGGTGAGGGGGGGGGGGGGACGGATTTGGTACGCATTCTTTCAATACTAATCTACAATCGATTAGGGATAATTACCTTGTGCTTGTTTCTTCTTTTCTGTCGATATCTTTGTGTGTGTCATCTTCACGATCGAAGTAATCCGTGCAAGTAACCAGGGTGTTAGTCGATCACGACTTACAATTATGATGGTTAACATGTACGACGTCACACCTTCTCATCTTATAGAAGACACAAATATATAGTGTAACAGCCATTCCCACATCGGTAGGAGATATAAGACATGTAAGGTTGTTGAGTATCCTTCTCCCATCGTTTTTAATTGAAACGCAGAATGATACCCGGTAGTTGGGGTTACGCATAGTAATTTTGAGTTGTTATACATGGCTTCCAAAAAGAACTAGAGACGTGGTTAACTAATCGTTGAAATAGCCAAATAACCAGATTATCTCTCAATTGAACTCATCGATTTAGTTGGCTAGTAATAAGGATATGATTTTTTATCTATTCTTACACAGTTCATTTATATCCTTGTACTAAGAAGAAACAACGTGGCTTTTCTTCATTTTGTTTTTCGATACTCTTTCAAAATAGTATATAAATGTTTTGAGGAAGTTTCTGGTCTTCGAGTTAATTATAATAAAAGCAAGTTATATGGGATTGGAACAAGCGAAGTGGAATTGAGGGATATGGCGAGATGGATGAGATGTGGAGTTGGTGAGTTCCCGTTTACGTACTTGGGGCTACCAATTGGTGCAAATATGAGGAGGGTTGGGGCATGGCATACTGTGGTAGAGAAATTCAAAAATCGATTGGGCGATTGGAAAGCAAAATCGATGTCGTTTGGGGGTCACTTAACATTGGTTAAATCGGTACTAGGAAGCTTACCATTGTATTACTTTTTGATATTCCGTGTGCCTTTGAGTGTGATAAAACAACTTGAAAGTGTGAGAAAAAATTTCTTTTGGGGGGTTAGGAGAGTGGGGGATCGTAAAAAAATATCTTGGGTTAAATGGGAAAGGTTACTAGCCTCACATGGGGATGGGGGGTTAAACATTGGGTCACTTCGGGGGAAAAATCTAGCTCTCTTGGGAAAATGGTGGTGGAGATTCAAAAGGGAGGGGGGATCTTTATGGGTTAGAGTCATAAAAAGCATTCATGAGGAAAATGGGAGGATTGGCGACATTAGGGGGGGTAGGCGGGTCGGTCGAGGGAGGAGAGGTGTGGAGTGAGATCATTAGGGTGGGGAAGGAGTTGGAGAGGTTAGGATTAGATTTTGTTTCTTCATTTGTGGGAGAAGTGGGGAATGGTAACGATATTAGATTTTGGATTGACAAATGGGTGGGGGAGGATAGGCTTTGCGATAGATTCCCTAGACTTTATCATCTTGATAGGTGTAACGAGGGTAGGGTGGCGGAAAAAGGGAAATGGGTCGATAATGTTTGGTGTTGGGAATGGGATTGGGTTAGAAATATTAGAGGGAGGGTATGTAAGGATTTGGAGGACTTACAAAATTTATTGCAAAATGTTGTTATCAAGTTTGATTGTAGGGACCGTTGGAGGTGGGCGCTTCAAGGGAATGGTGATTTCACAGTTAAAGAATTAACAAAGATTGTGGAAGAAAATACACTTGGTGTGGGTAGTGGGGTCGAGGCAACAATATGGAACAAATGGGTTCCAAAGAAAGTCAATATATTCGTGTGGCGGGCGTTAAAGGGAAGACTCCCGGTTCGTGAAGAGTTAGACAAGAGGGGCATTGATTTAGATTCCTTATTATGTCCTTCGTGTGGCGACGTGGTGGAATCGTGTTCTCATAGTTTGGTCATGTGTAACTTTGCTATGAGCGTTTGGGAAAAAGTTTTTAGTTGGTGGAAGGTTGGGGATGTTAACGCTTTTTCCATTGTCGAATTCTTTTACCAACACCATTTCCTCAAGTTAAAGGTTGGATAAAAGTTCCTTTTTGTTTGTTTACATTAGCTGTTTTATTTTCCTTTTAAGAAATGTTTTTTTTTTTGTTAAGTAAGATTTAATTTTCTTTTTGTTTGATCAGCAGTTCATTTTGATTTATTAGTGTATTTTGTGTGATTGAACATAAATTTGGGAAAAAAATATGGGTTTCAATAATTTATTTTTTATTTTTTATTATTATTTTTTTTTAATTTGAGAATTGACATAATAGATCGGTTCTTAGATATCAACTCATCTATTTGATGTCTTAGTTAGATCGGTTTCCAACCGATCTATTTGTGTTTCGCTCAAATAGATCACCCCTACATAAAGTGGTTCATAACCGATCTTTTTCAGGGCTTTCAACCGATCTTTTTAACGTTTTTTGTAGTAGTGATGAAGACATACCAATAACATTAAACTCCATAAATACGTAAGAACAACAAACAGCTTTTAGATCAAACATGTAGTACTTAAACTCCATAATAGTATACACGAGTTTATGGAACCAGGTGCATTAAAATCGGGGTTTATTGGAAATTTAAACACCGCGACAACCCCTAATTTTCTGTCATTGGTGGATATGAGCTTTGGCATATATAGGTGGAGCGATACCTAGTGATCTTTTTCCTAATAAAATAAAACCCCTAGTGGGGACTTTTTCATTTCAAAAAAATCAAATCATACTTTATTTGATAATAATTGAATTAATGTAATTTAAAAAATATAAATATTTAAAGAAAAAAGGGTTAAATATTTCTTTAATTGGTCAAAAAAAAAAAAAAAAAAAAAAAAAAAAAAAAAAAAAAAAAAACGCTTTTGGAAAATTTTACAAGAGATTGGGTATAAAAATATATGTGTCAAAACTATAAACAAATAAAACTTAAAGAAAGCGGGGTTATCTACAATAACATAGAGGGTGAAAACTGAAATTTTAATAAACAAACCCAAGTTCTTCTCACTTTTGATAATCATTCGACACATAAACACAAAAGCCGACTAAGAAAACTGACGACACCAAAAACTAAAACAACCAAACGGCGACTAATAATACTTTCATTCAACATCGCTCAATCTTATTAATCAAAGGTATGTTTTTCGGTTTGTTTATTAATCTATTACTTATTAATTTATCTACCAATCTAGGGTTTTTGTTTTTTCGGTAATTAAGTTATGGGTTTGTGTTATTGTGCTTTAGTATATGTGGTATGGCTTATTTTCCGTGATTACTTTTGCTACAATTTCGTGTCAATTTGCTAGATCATTGATAATAGTGGTGGTCAGTTTGGCGGCGAAGGAGGAGAGGTATGATTTTTAATGTGTGTTTTCTTGATTATGCTTGCAATTGATGTACGTTTTTCAATTAAATGTGAAAAAAATTTGTAAATTTGTGCTTAGTTACATGGAAAAGTATTGTAATTTAAATGGGCTGATCTCATCATAGTTGTTGCTTCATCTTCATCTGATGGGATTTTCCATTCAAATTCAAGGTACTGATCTTAGTATTCAACATATAAGTTTTGATAATATTAGTTTGTGGTGCTATTGATAATATAGATATATAATGAATAATCAGAAGTAACAGTTTTGGTCGGTATCATTGTAGTTTGGATCAATGAACAAGTGCTAAGATAATTGATAGTGTGGATGTTTGTTGCAAATTGCTCAAGACAATGTTTCAAATGTTAGTAGAGTGTTGCCTTATAGATGCTTATGTGTAGTCTGGTTGTAAGTCAACATCTGTTATAGAAGATTTAGGTGCTATTAATCCGCATAGCAAAAGTAATAGTGAATTATTAATAGATATACTATAAATTAAGAGTGAGGATTTTTATGTGGTAGGGATTAATGAATAAGTGATAGAATAAGCAGTGATAGGATGACAAAGACTTAAGCTATAGGGATTAAGAATGTTGTGACATACTGCAGTCAGCATTGCCAAAGTAATGCATAATTAACAGAAAGAATGAAATACCATGAGTACATAAAACTAAAAGATTCGAAACCCATGATTTGTTGTTGGTTTGAATTTGGGATTTTGGATTTAAATTAATGTGTCTAAATTAAGGGGTTAGATGTACAATCTTATCAGTCGGAGTAACAGAATTAACTTGGGTTGCCCATTATGTAACGTCTGTAATTTGACATTTAGAAAATAAAGGACTTTGTCAAATGTTGTATATAATCCAACAAACCTCCCTAAGTTAACTATTGTGTCGAGTTCCACACAATTAAGTGTGCAAATTCAAATAGTACCAATGAGATATGAGAGTAGTATTGTTTTAAACTGATTCAACTATTTATTATCATTATTGATGTTGATCACTTTCACCCTCCTACAAAGAAACGTAGCTAAGCAAGCATGGCTGCTATATGCAGCAGTCATACAAATGTTGAAATATATAGAGAATCATACAAATAATTAGTATTATGAATATGATAGTAAATTTTGCCAGGTTTCATACTTTCGGGTATGCGAGGGCTACATACATGTAAACCGTTTGTGCCAGATTGTATTTTAGTTAAATTTTGTGTATAAGTGGTAAATGTAGATTTTGTTTTAATAGCTTAATCAAATGACATTGTATTTATTTCTTCTTACACATTGATAAATATTTGTTACAGTTCAAAACCAGGTGGCAAATGCGGGTTTTGATCTTCCACTATCCCTAAATACGTTCAGATACCATGATTTAGCAAAGCAAGATCGTACTTGCCAAGGTACAAATCATTGGGGAAATAAAAAAAAGCAAAGTTCATGTCACAAGAAATCGTGATTGGGGATCAGACTGAAAGTGGAGCCAATGCCCTTAACATTAATAGGTATATACCTTTGATTTTTATACATGTATAAGCCTATTTCTAAGTTTCATGAATTGTATTTTTTGAGCACTAGATGACAATTAGATAATACCATGAAGTTATTTATCCCCAATCTTCTAATACATGTGTCCCTTCCCATTATACAAATCTTTTGTATGTAGTGTTCATAATTAATAAAAGAATCGAGGTTGCCAAAGAAACCATACCTGTCTTAAATAAATAAATGAAGTCACTATAGGCTCGCTTGCTTATATCATGACAATTACTAATCACTCAAAGTGAGTGTTAACTTTTCAGCATATAGAACATCATGGGCATGAGAACAGTGATTACACATAAACACAATGTGCAGGTCACTTGCTCTAAAGAGTGTTTGGGAAAGATAAATTTAATGCGACATACAACGAGGTTCAAATAAACTGTGATGCTGCTAAAGAACTTGCTGAGATCAAGGAGTTTAGGAGAGCTAAGGTATTACCTTTCTATTTTTCAGGGGCGTTTGACACTAAAGTACAAGAACACTTATAAATAGGCTAAACTTATCAAGAAATGTAGTTTTTATATGCAAGATGTTGGAAATTAACATCACTCTTTTATTACTACTGCGCTCTTTTGCTTACCAGATTAATTAACATCACTTTGACATAATCAAACATGTAGCTACTCCTATGAGGACTAATCTCAGCTCAGTCATTCCGGTATATACATTAACATCATCTTTAACCACATTTCAAGGTAACGTATTATGTGGTTTGCAGTTATGTTATTCTTTATTTCACAAACTTTATTTTGAAACCCGTTAATGAGTTTATTTCGATTAATGAATATAGGAATATTGCAACAGCAACATGCATCAACATGCAAATGACTTCAGTTAGAAATAATTCTCCATTTTCACGCCCACATGAAATGGGGACATCTAAAAAGTATGTCCGATTTATTTTCTTTTGATTCTTTGACCTTTAAGTAGTTATATTTTGCATTGAACTTTCCAGGTCATGTCTCAAACGTTTAACTACGTTACGGTCTGCAAATTTTTCTTACTGATTGGTTTGTCGGAAATTGGTGTCCTGTTACGCTTGAGTTCATTAGAGGGAGTAAATATATGTGGTCCTCCTTGCATTACATGATTGTTGGAAAGTTTTTTTTGTATAAACGATTATAGTCTCGTTGATTGTGCCATGTTTTGTGTGTATTCATTTTATGTCATGTTCTCTTATGTATGTTCATGATATGTTGACATCGGGTACTTAGTAAGTAAAGAGCTTGAACTTTATAGCACTTGATAACAACGAATGAAAATGTTTGTAACTTTGTAAACTCCTCTAATTGGTTAAACCTGCATCAAGATGTTGTTATCGATTAAAAGAATAAAACATGAAAGTACACAACATTAAGTGGACCGATAAATAGTAGGCGTACCAAATCGGTGCATTTGAAAAAGTACATTGCTATTTTACGACCACAACTCTATCAATTAAATCCAAAGATTATTAGATAAAATCTTTTTTCATCAACACTTAAAATAAAATTAATTTGCCCCATTATACAAAAGCTTCTTGAGTGTATTCTTTCTCTGGAACATGCCCGCTTGTCTGATTGGTCAAAATTGAGGTGGTATGGTTGTCAACACCTCATTTTTCTCTAACCAAAGGTAAAAGATGTAAATTTTGATCTTCATGTTCTGGTCCTGTTAAAGGTGCGTCCTCTATTATTTTGATTCTTCATCATACTCGTCATGTTTATTATTGATCTTATTTTGATTTTGAAACTAGGCGGAGATGACTAATGCTATGTTTCTTTGATGAACACCAAGTGTTCCATTAAACGCCTTTTTGAATGTGGGTTGAAATATGAGGTTTTGATGAAAAATAAAAATGATAATGCTATAAACAGCTCATCAGAATTCTGTTTTGTTGTATTGTCACGAATGAATGGATCTCAAGAAAGTTTGCTCATGACACACAGCTGTTTGAAGTTAATTATGCATGTACAATAATTCGATGCAAGAGTTGTTAGTGTTACTTCTTAGGGTTGCAGCAGATCATGTATAAGCATCTCATATGGCTTGGCATTGCTAATGTTTGATACTCTTTCGCTTGCAATTAAGTAAAATCATTGTGGAATACATTTTATAAAAATGACCTATACGTCAAATTTTTATGAAGGTTTAGGATTTATTTTTCTTTCAGTTGTGTATGTTGTACATTATATGATGTGCTTCACATGGGCATGCCATATCATGTCATAAACCGTTAGGCTGCTCCCAACGCACTCCATGAGTGGTTGGCAAGCACCATTTCATGCGGCAACATGCACCGGGAGGTGTGCGTGAGTTGTTGACAAAGGCACAAAGTGAGTAGCAAAAGTTGAAAGCTTCACCTTTCGGCCTTCGTGCATGGTCGGCCTTTTTTATGTTTTATTATTTATTACAGTTTTTGGTTTGTGAGTGTGTGTAGGGTATTTAGTGGGGTATGTTTTTATAAAAGTGGCGCTGAGGTGAAAGATGAAGTGGTGTGAGGGTTGGGACAATTAATATCGTACCATTGTATATCAAATTGGTTTAAGCTCAAGGAAAACTATTAAAATTGATTTAAGCTCAAGTTATATCAGCATGTGGTTTTGGTGGTGCTTCTGTGAGTTGGTTGTGCTAAGAAATTGCTAATGGTTAGCAAACGTTGTCTTTTATGTATAAAGACGAGTAGAAAGTTAATAGATAAAATACATTAAAAAAAAAAAAAAAAAAAAAAAAAATCATGCGTACACGGGCATTATAACTAGTAAATCAAAATAGTAAAATCTTGGTGGTGAACAGAAGGTGGTTTAAATGTGATGGCGTGTTGAACTGATAGTGACGTGGTCGTGAATGGAGGAGATTGTAAACATGTGAATATTAAAAAAAAAAAGTGTTTGTTTACATTTAAAGAAAAATGTTTTTTCATTACATCTTGAAATGTAAACAAAATTACATAAAATCCCTTTTTTAGTTACCAACTATACTAATTACTAAAACAAGCCTCCTATTATTAAGGTAACACCGTTCGTCCTTGTGGTTTGCGTTGACTACAGCCTCTGGTCCTTTGACTAAAAAAATTGCACCGTTCATGCTTAACTTAGAAACGTTATGCACCATTAGTCCCTCCTTTTAACGGGATCCACTAACGCTCATTAACTTGTTTGCTTATGATGGTATAATCGTCATTTCGCACTATAAGGATGAACGGTGCAATTTTTTTACTTTTAGCCCCTTTTTAAAAGCTTTCTTCCGTTTTTTTTACGTTTTCGTCCGTTTTTTACGTTTTCATCCCGTTTTTTACGTTTCCATCATTTTTTTAACGTTTTCGCCTGTTTATTTTACGTTTTCGTCCGGCTTTTACGTTTTCATCTGTTTTTTACGTTTTCACCCGTTTATTTTACGTTTTCTTCCGTTTTTTACGTTTTCGTCTGTCTATTTTACGTTTTCGCCTTTTTTTTAAACATTTTTGTCCATTTTTTACGTTTTCGCCCGTTTTTTTTAACGTTTTCGTTCATTTTTTAAAGTTTTCGTCTAGTTTTTCACGTTTCGCCAATTTTTTTTTACGTTTTGTCCATTTTTCTTACGTTTTTATCCATACTTATCCGTTTTCATCCGTTTTTATTTTTTCTTGTTTGTTTTTATACGCGTTTTCATCCTTTTTTTTATGTTTTCGTTCATTTTTTACGTTTTTGCCCTTTTTTTACGTTTCCGTCCGTATTTTTACGTTTTCGTCTGTTTTTTTATGTTTTCACCCGTTTTTTACATTTTGGTCCGTTTTTTATGTTGTCGTTTGTTTTTTTAAGTTTTCGTCCGTTTTTTTACGTTTTCATCATTTTTTTACGTTTTCGTCCGTTGTCATCTTTTACGTTTTCATCCCTTTTTTTACGTTTTTGTCCAGGTTTCTTATGTTTTTATCAATTCTTATCCGTTTTCATCTTTTCTATCCGATTTTTTACATTTTCATCTGTTTTTTACGTTTTGCCTTTTTTTTATATAAAAAAACAGACGAAAACGTTAGAATAAAGACAAAAACGTTAAAAAAGACGAAAACGTAAAAAAACAGCGACAACATAAAAAAGCAGACGAAAACGTAAAAAAACTAGCGACAACATAATAAAACGGGCGAAAACTTAAGAAAACAGACGACAACATAAAAAACAGATGAAAACGTTAAAAAATAGACGAAAATGTAAAAAAAACGGACGAAAACGTAAAAAAAACATATGAAAACGTAAAAAAGCAGACGACAACATAAAAAAACGGAGGAAAACATAAAAAATGGGCGAAAACGTGAAAAAATAGACGAAAACGTAAAAAAATGGACGAAAACGTACAAAAAGGACGAAAACGTAAAAAATGAACGAAAACGTAAAAAAAGGGCGAAAACATAAAATAAACAGAAGAAAACGTAAAAAAATGGAATAAAACGTAAAATAAACGGGCGAAAAAGTAAAAAAATAGATGAAAACGTAAAAATCGGACGAAAACGTCAAATAAACAGGCAAAAACGTAAAAAAATGGATGGAAACGTAAAAAACGGGATGAAAACGTAAAAAAAACGGATGAAAATAGACGAAAACGGGCGAAAACATAAAAAAGCGAAAGAAAGCGTTAATAAAGGGACTAAAAGCAAAAAATTGCACCGTTCGTCCTTGCACCTTTCGTCCTTATAGTGCGAAATGATGATTATACCCTCGTAAGCAAACAAGTTAACGAGCGTTAGTGGACCCCGTTAGTGGGAGGGACTAATGGTGCATAACGTTTCTGAATTAAGGATGAATGGTGCAATTTTTTTAAACGGGCGAAAACATAAAAAAGTGAAAGAAAGCGTTAATAAAGGGACTAAAAGCAAAAAATTGCACCGTTCGTCCTTGCACCTTTCGTCCTTATAGTGCGGAATGACGATTATACCCTCATAAGCAAACAAGTTAACGAGCGTTAGTGGACCCCGTTAGAGGGAGGGACTAATGGTGCATAACGTTTATGAGTTAAGGATGAATGGTGCAATTTTTTTGGTTAAAGGACCACAGGCTGCGGTCAACGCAAACCACAAGGATGAACGGTGTAGCTTACTCTATTATTAATGAGTATTTTAGTCTATTTCTGTCGATTTCATCACTTTCCTTGTTTGGATAATGACATTGTACTAGACAGAGGAGATGGTGAACAAGCGCATGATAAGAGGTGATTTTTAGGTGTTAAATGCTTTGGTGTTGAAGTGATATGACACTAAGGTGACAACACTTTTTTGGTGTTATGATGTTACCGTACTTAGCTCTCTTAAAAGGGACCGAGTCTCCCCATGACCCCATGTGATTAGAGCATCAGCATCATTTAGATAGTCAGTCAAACTATCCCCACTATTTTATGATCAAAGTCCATATCACACTTTTAAAAGAAGCATCATCTTTGGGTTAAACACTTGGACTTGGGCCACGCCAGTTTTATGTGTCTATGGATCATTTACATATGATAAAGCTAACTTGCCTTAACAAAAATGCTTCGTTTACTGGTTGAATGGATGGATATGATAAAGCATTAAAGCCATATTTTTTTACAGAGTGTGATCATATTCTGAGTTTTAAGAGTGTGATCGTGATCTTAACTGAGCACTTTGCTCACAATCTATAACCACTTGTACTCGGCCATTAAAGCCATATTTTTTTACAGAGTGTGATCATATTCTGAGTTTTAAGAGTGTGATCGTGATCTTAACTGAGCACTTTGCTCACAATCTATAACCACTTGTACTCGGCCATAAAAGGGTTAGTGGGTGTTTTTAAAAGAGATTTGAGACTCATAAAAAAGACACATGAAATACACACATAAAACAACATGACTCTTTCACACAATATTGTAACTAGCTGACCAACTTATTTTTAATGTAAAAAAGAAAAAAAACTCAATTATTCTAAACCACCACCGTGCCAAACTTTATAATATGTTCTAGACTTAGGATCAAATGAGAAGAAACCTTAAAATGAGAAGGATGAGAAATAACTATAAATAAACATTAGAGATGCGTCGACTTGAATTAGATGCATCCCTAATCTTTTAGATGCACCATAACATATTTCCTAGCTAAAACATAGATGCATATATATATATTAGATGCATTTCATCAAGTTAGACAAATCCTATACATTTTTTGCCCTCTGCGAGTCAAATTTGTTGCTAATACTACTTTACATCGTTTTTACTTCAAAATCACTTTCAAAACTAAGTGATATACATCTAAATGAATAGAGATGCATCTAATTCAAGTCGATGCATCTCAAATATGTGGTTATAGTTATTTTTCATTCTTCTCATTTAAGTTATCTTCTCACTGGATCCTTACCCGTTCTAGACTAAAAAGTGTAAAGAAAGAAAATATAAAAAGTTACAAAGCATATACTCCGTAGTTATCAAGAATAACCACTTAAGTTAGTTACAATGGGCAATTCAAAGTTAATTAAGTGAGTTTTTTCAAGTTTGGCAGGGTGGTTTAAGAATAACTGCTTAAGGATAACTAAAAAGTGTAAGCGGTTATTATTAACTAAAAAGTGTAATGGGCCATTCAAACTAGCATGTACGGGCCTACAGCAAGGTAAGATATCCTGCATATCAGAAGCTTTCTTGCAGAAAGATGTGTAGCATATTAAAGTGCGGTTCAATGGAACGTTCAAAGTGGTTATTAAGAGACCCAAGAAGCGAATGATGAGATGATGATACAAGGCAAGGTAAACATTTTTTTTCTTTTTCTTTTTCTTTCAGTTGTGTTAAATGGATCATGGTGTTGACACTCGAACAAAGATGGAGAATCTTATATTATCTGTAATATCAGTTGATTAAATCATAGAGAAATCTATGTAGGTAAGAAAGTAAAATAATATACACATCATGCGATGTAAAAAGAAATGTACTCTAAATAAGATAAAGTATAAAGTTTGGGTTTTACTTGAAAGACTCATAAGTTGGATCGATGAATTAGATGTCCAAAATTTGAATACACAAAAATACGTACAGAAAAGAGCTTCCGCAACACGCGCGCTCACCGGGGCCTGACGGTTTCAACTTCAAGTTTATTAGGAAATTTTGGGAGATTATTAAGGTTGATTTGGTGAGGGCGGTTATGTGGTTTTGGGATAAGATGGAGATATCGAGGGGGTGTAACTCTTCGTTTGTCACCATTATTCCTAAGGTGATGGACCCCATTGGGCTAGGGGATTTCCGACCCATCAGTCTCATTGGTTGTTATTATAAAATTATAGCAAAGTTGTTAGCGGAGAGGGTTAAGCGGGTGGTAGGCAACGTGGTAGGGGATGTCCAAAATGCCTTCATAAAAGGGAGGTACATTCTAGATGGTGTTCTAATTGCAAATGAGACTATGGACTACATGAAGAAAAATAAGAAAAGGGGTCTAATTTTTAAGGTTGACTTTGAAAAGGCGTTCGATAGTGTTAACTGGAAGTTCCTATTAAACATAATGAATAGAATGGCATTTGGGGTAAAATGGTGTAAGTGGGTTGAGGTATGTCTTAGGTCGGCGTCGATGTCCGTACTTGTGAACGGTGCTCCAACGGAGGAATTCGGTTTACAGAGGGGTGTTAGACAAGGCGATCCTTTATCGCCTTTCCTATTTATCTTGGCAGCTGAAGGATTAAATGCGATAGTTAATGAAGCGGTGGAAAACGGGATTTTTAGAGGGGTTAAAGTAGGGGAGAATGACATTACGGTGTCTCACCTACAATATGCGGATGACACTATTTTTTTTTGGTGAATGGAATAAAGATAATGCCAAGTCTCTTATGTGTATTCTTAAATGTTTTGAAGAAGCATCCGGGTTGCGGGTAAATTACAACAAAAGCAAACTATATGGTATTGGGGTTAATGATATGGAATTAATGGATATGGCGGTTTGGATGGGGTGTGGCGTCGGGGAATTTCCTTTTACTTATTTGGGTTTACCTATTGGTGAGAACATGAGGCGTATAAATGCATGGAATCCCATGGTGGAGAAATTCAAGAGCTGTATGGCGGATTGGAAAGCTAAAACGATGTCATTCGGAGGTCGGTTAACACTGGTTAAATCGGTTCTAGGTAGCTTGCCATTGTATTATTTTTCAATGTTCCATGTGCCTTTGAGTGTTATTAAGCTTCTTGAGAGAATTAGAAAAGATTTCTTTTGGGGTGGGCGGGGGGAAAGGAAAAAACTTTCATGGGTCAAATGGGATACGTTGCTAGCATCTCATGGGTTGGGGGGGGGGGTTAAATATTGGTTCGTTGCGGGCAAAAAATATGGCTTTATTAGGGAAATGGTGGTGGAGGTTTAGGAGGGAAGGGGGGAGTCTTTGGGTTAGAGTGCTTAAAAGCATTCATGGGGATAGTGGTGGCTTGGGAGGAAATAGGGTAATGGGTTGGGGGGGGGGGGGGGGGGGAGGAAAGGGTGGTGGTGTTTGGCGGGATATTGTGAGGATAGGTGAGGAGATCGAGAGTTTGGGGATAGAATTTATTTCGTCGTGTGTGGGGGTGTTGGGTGATGGGAGGGATATTAGGTTTTGGTTTGATAGGTAGGTGGATAATTGTAGGCTTTGCGATAGATTTTCTAGGTTATTTCATTTAGATAGGAAAAAAGAGGGTAGCGTGATGGATAAGGGATCTTGGATAAATGGAGTTTGGTGTTGGGTGTGGGATTGGGGAAGGAGTATTAGAGGTAGAGTTAGTAAGGAGTTAGAGGATTTATTGAGTATATTGCAAAACGTTGTTGTTTCTAATAATTGTAGGGATAGGTGGAGATGGTCGTTATCCGAAGATGGGGAGTTTAAGGTCAACGTACTTTCTAGTTTGGTTGAGGAAAAGATTCTAACGGTGGAAAGTGGAGGTCAAGAAACGCTTTGGAACAAGTTGGTGCCGAAAAAAGTAAATATCTTCGTGTGGAGGGCTTTGAAAGGTAGAATTCCGGTTCGCAAGGAGCTTGATAGTAGAGGTATAGACTTGGATTCGGTTCTTTGCCCAAGTTGTAATAATGCGGTTGAAACATGTGCTCATGCATTGGTCACTTGTGATCTTGCTATGAGCGTGTGGGACAAGATTTTTAGGTGGTGGAAAGTGGGGACCGTTAATGCTTTTTCCATTGACGAATTCTTCTCATCATACGGAAACATTAATGTTCCTACTAATATTGTTCGTGTTTGGCAAGCGGTTATTTGGACATCCGGATACTTCATTTGGAAAGAAAGGAATGCACGTGTGTTCGGAAAGAAAACGTCAAGTACTAATAAAATTGTTCAAGATATCCAATTAAAAAGCTACGAGTGGATAATGAGACGGTCAAATAAATGCAAAGTGATTGACTGGCAGCAATGGTTGTTTGATCCTATAAATAGTCAATTTCAATAATCCAATTTCTATGCTCAGTGTTTGTTCAAGGTGTGAAGCCGGAAGTACCAATGTATGACAGTAGTCTTTTGGTTCAGTTTCGCTTGCTGTTGAAGTCTCAAGTACCAATGTGATAGAAGTACATGTGTAGTTTTTCTCAGCGAAGTCATTTCGTGTTTCTGCAGCTTTATATCTTCTTTTCAGTGGGCCTTTGTGTGACATCTTTCTATGGGATTCCCCTCTGCTCATCTATTGGTGTAAAACCCTAAAATTCGAAATCTAAAATTCCGTATAAATTTGAAAATTTTATTTTTCCAACTTAACCCTATACTTTATTTTTAAGACTAAACTATATTAACCTAAATTAATTTGAAGTAAATGATGACAAATGAAAACTAGTTAACGAGCCCTAAAAACCAATTCATTAAACACCTAAATTAAAATTCTTTGACCCATTTTAAATTGCATATAATCGGTCCCCCTTAAAATTATATAACCGAATATCCTTAAACTATCTTTAAAGCCATTGTGAAACTTTCCCAAACCGATCCTCCATGCTGACTCAATTTAAAAGCCCATTTATATTTTGTAAACCACCCCTTAATAAGCCTTAAAGCACAATTAAAAATTCTCATTAAACCACCCATTAATAGCCTTAATAAGATACAGCGGTGTATTATACTTTCTGTTTATAAATCGAAGACTATGATGTCTTGTTTATTTCTCATTCGACCACACAAGAAAAACAACACAAATAACACACAACATATTGCTACTTTCTTTCGAAACTGCTGCTGTAATAATTGTGATCGAGCAAGAGTTTGAGTATATTTTTAGTTCGGTCACGAGTTTTTTTTTTATAGACATTCGATATTGCTGTCGACCTTGCTAAGGTATTCGATCTTTATTTTCTTTTATTAAACTCTCGATCATATTAAAATTGTTATGATGTTTTAATGTATTATACTTTCGACTTAAGTTATTTTGTGATCAGCCATAAACTGCATGCTTGCTATGCGACTATATATATATCGACCCCTTTAATCTTTTACTTATCGACCATCGTATACGACCCTTGTAACATGTTATGTTTAGTCGACCCTTATTTCATTCTAAGCGACCCACATATAAATTTTAAAGGGTACGATTTGGTTGTGTTTGAGTCAAAAAGGAGTGTTTTTGTTAATAGTCATGAAGGGTGTCACGATTGGTTTTCATTTGGTTAGCTCATGTAATAAAAATAAAAGAAAGGGGTGTGATTGTTTTTGTGTTCAAAATGGGTAAATATAAAGTGTGTTTTGAATATAGTCACAATAAGGGTGCATTTTATAACAGCCAACTAGGACTGCGTTTGTTTTGTTTTTTTAACTGACCGAATGCCAAATAATAAAATAGGGTCACTTTTGGTTTTTGTTGAATCAAAACTCACGTATAATAAATACAAAGGGTGTGCTAATTTTAAGAAAATAAATGTAATATGAGTTGTGTTTATTAAGTTAAATTTATGTAGTTAACATGTAATAAATATTTTCGGTTATTAAAATATCGGACTAACGTGACCCATCTCATTTTGACATAATAATAATTGGTACATTTCGGTTAAATAAACTTAATGACATTGAATGTATTTGAAACCCTAAACCTAATTGTATTTATGATGTATTAAAATCCTAGACATAATTATTAACGTTTTGAAACCTAAATGACTTAAATGATAAACCTAAGTTGACTATATGTAGAAACTTACTAAAAATGTTATGAACCCTAATCCGTGTAGATTCATTGAAGAAAACGTAACGTCCATTTATTCATTTGCTTTCCGTTCATTTGCATTAAGGTACGGATATTCTACCCTTTCTCAGTAAGGGTTCTGTTTCTATGTACTATTGTTATTGTTTGTTTCGTAATCAGTACAGATATTCCATCTTTTATCAGTAAAGGTTTCTCATGATTCGTATGCAATGACCTTGATTCATTTACTATGATTTGAACCTTTGTTTATGATCCACTTGTTATGACCCATTTGATTTGAACCATTGATATGATCCTTTTGTTGTGATCCATCTGATATGATCCCAATGTTATGACCCTTTGTTTCGATCCATTTGATTTGAACCATTGCTCAAGGTACTATCCCTAGCCATGGAGGTAACATGGCCATGTCATTGAGGCACCAATGGCATGACACTTTCTGTGGAGGTGTGATTGATCCACGGCGTTTCCCTTATCTGTATCTGTGGCCATTATCTGAGTATGTATGCTAGCCTTGAGCTAGGATATGTGCTAATCTGTTTTGCAGGGGAGCGTATGGATGCATCCTAGGCTAAATGAATGAATGGATAATGATTGACTTAGTGATTGGTGTGTGTGCCATGCACTCCATTTCACTTCTGGTACGTTGGAGCTAGCTACTCCATGTACAATAAAGGAATTGATGGTATAATGAATTGTGATATGAAATGTTTGGTTGATTGCTTTGGTACTGAGCAAATTCTGTTACTATCCCTTTTACCATTTCTGAACTATTCTTTGATTACCATTTTCATATGACCCTTCACATTCTTTACGACCCTTACTCTCAACAGGTTCACCTTGGATTGTTTATTTATTCGTTTATGTTCAGTTATCTTTCATATGTTTATATCTGTTCACTGAGCATTAGCTCAGCCGCATTTTCTTTTCCATGCGGCAGGTATCAAGTTGGAGGCTGGGATTGAGTGATGAGAGTAGGAGCTTTTAGTGGACCAACCCTACCTTAGTATTCATAGATTTTATTTTAGAAATGTTTTATTTGTCCTTTTAGTCTCAATTTGTAATTTATTTCGTTAAGTCTTCCGCTTGCGCTTTATGTTCTGAAATGACACCATAATGTTACACTTTAGACCCTTTTCGGGTTTGGGGTGTTACAATTGGCTTCCAAGCAAGTGGTCCATGTTACATTTTGATCTTGTCGTATGTCATTGTATCAAGTGTAGTATGGTTTATTTGCTTGGTGGTTTGCAGTTGTGTTGTCCCTTGTTGCTTTATTGTTTTGTTTTAGATATAGGGTTGTTTGTTTCGGTTTTATTTGTTTGTGCTCCGGTGTACTTTTGGCTTTTGTTTAGTTTTTTGTTCGGGTTCCTTTCTCTTTAATCGACTTGTTTGGAGAATTGGAATGCCGTTTGTTTGTATCTTTTTTTGTGCTTTTTATTTATTGTTGCCTTTCTAAAAAAAAAAAAAAAAATGACTCGTTTGTAAACATTTTACGTAATTGCAATGTCATGCGTCATCAATTTGTAGACTATTTATGTTGACTGCCCACTTGGGCACTTGGCCATAGGGCTATAAACGAATCGAACGAACACGAACGGAGCTTTGCATATGTTTGTTTATTTAATTTTAACCGAACAAATAGACGAACACGAACACTTAAACGGACGAATTTTCTTATTCATGTTCGTTTATTAAGAAAATGACTTGTCCATGTTCGTTTATGTTCGTTCATTAAGACCCTAAACGAATGTTAAACAGAAATAAACGATCGAACATAAATTAAAATAAACAAACAAACATAAAACTTTATTAAATTATGCATCTAATATTGTTTTATAAGTGTTGTTTTGTTTAAACAAACTAATTTAAAATTATACAATTAAAAGATATGATATACAAACAAAAATAAATAATGAACATAAACGAACGTATAATCGGACGTTCACGAACATAAATAAACGGACGTGACTTTTGTTTATATTCGTTCAATTAACTAAACGATCGTAAAATATAGTTCATGTTCGTTCATTTAATAAATAAACGAACTTTTTACCGAAAGATTTATGAAATATTCACTGAATGTTAAGTTCGTTTACGGCCCAAGCAATAATTGTTAAAAAATCCATCAACAGATCTGCAAGTGCACTTTTGAAAAACCATATTTACCAAGTGACCCCTTTAAATTTAAAAGATTTTCAGCACATATTAAAACATTATAAATATTTTCTTTCACACAGAGCGGGTCTTAAAACACATCCCCACAATACTTACCATACACCGCACCGCACCACACCAGACACAATCAGCATAACGACACAAAAGTCAACTCAATATCCACTGTTCTCAAAACACCTGAAAACGACACTCTACACTCATTCCATATTTCCATATTGAGGTGAAATTTAGGGATAATAAAAATGACTGATGAGGTTCAATCTGAAGATGGTAAGGTTGCTAGGATTTGTAACTTTTTTATTTATTTATAAATTTTTTACTGTTTATTATTGTTATATAATGTTGATAGGATTCTTAAATAGTAAGTATCTAACTCGTTGTCTTTTATCTGGATCCAAATAGCGTCTACCATGGTTCAATATCTGGATCCAAATAGTGAAGGAGCAGGACTTCTTGAGTTTAATACGGCTGCGCATAAGGTAAAATGTTGTTTCTTTCATTAAGATGTTTTCAGTCATCACATCTTACTGTTAACACTTGTGCTTGAGAAGTCGCAATCATATAACATTGTTTGATTTGGTAAAATGTCTAAATGGTGTCAAATTTTACAATTTAAATATGAAAAACATTGCATTTATTTCTTAAAAAAACTCGCCATTATTAAATTTCTATTTTAAGTTTTGTAATAAAAAAGAGGGGATTAGATTTTACACAAACTTAGAAAATGCGTTCTTGTGACACTCTTTTCTATTTTGAAGAAAAGAAGGGAAGTTACAAGGTAAACAAGGAAAACACAAAAACTACGTTTTGTAGTTTCCCTTGTTATGGTGGGAAACGCATGTTTTGTGTTTTGTAGAGAATTTTCTGGGAAAATTTTTGATTCAAACTCAATCTTTGTTTTCCTTGTTTTGTACCAAAAATTTTGTAAAAAAAGAGGGTGTTTTCTTTCGACTAAACGTGCCCTAAATGTTTCAATAATGTCAATTGTGTATTAATGTCAAGTCAATAAGTGTGTGTAAATGTTTATTATCCATATATGTGTGTTGAAGTCACAAATTTGTAACAGATTTTTCATTACATTTTGCAGGAAAAATTTGTCACACAGGAAGGAAGGGTAATATATCGGGATGTTGAACACCTGTGGGAATTTTATCAGCAATACAAGAGAAAGTGCAGAGTTGATGAAATCCAGAGAGAGGAACAGAAAATGCTTGAATCCGGAACTTTCAGTGCTGATATGGAACTCAGATCTCAAGAAACTAAAAAAGTTTTTACCACATTGGGAGCTTTTGTTGAGGTGATGGAGGTCATTGTTAAAGAAGCTGCTCCTGATAATGCAGAATTCAACATATTTGCTGCTGATAACATGATGTTTAGATTGATATTTGGTTCAAAAGTTGCAAACTTGCAATGCCATGGGCTCTTAAATGTTATGAACTTGTTGACATTGGCTTAATGTTTAATTAGTGGGTTTGCTAAGTATCAATTTTTCACCGATTCGTTTGCTTTTAGATGAGGGGGCCGGTATCGTTGGCTGTTAAGCTAGCGCCATTCCAACAGCCCAACAAATTCAATGGTTCATGGTACCAAGTTTCGTGCCAAAGGATTTCGTCTTTTTTTTTTTTTTTTTTTTTTTTTTTTTTGTGTGTGTGTGTGTGTGTGTGTGTATTTTGTATTTGTGTATTTAGTGGGGTATGTGTGGACCCATCGGCACCACTTTTGCTATAGCACCACATTTGTACCCCGGGGGGGGGGGGGGGGGGGTGCCGTTGAAGATCTCGGGCCATAGAGATTTTTTGCTGACGTGGCACTAATTTTTGCCAATGGCTTGATGATACCTGGTGCTTTTAAGGTTGAAAATAAGTTTTTTTTCTCTATATTTGTTTAAAAGAGTAAATTGCATTTTTGGTCCTTGTGGTTTGGCCAATTTGCATGTTTGGTCCTCATCCTTTCAAAAGTGCAATGAACATCTCTGTTTTGAACTTTGTCCTCCTTGTTCAGTCCCAACTAAAGTTAAATGACTAAAATGTCTCAACCTTGTTCCTTTGACTTTTTTCAACCCACTTTTATTCTTATTCATCTTTATTCTTTAATCCTCGTTCATTTCAACCCTAATATTACCTCTTTTTTTTCCTATCAAATTTAGTAAGTACAATGTCAAACAAATCTACACTCAAAATCGAACCAATTTTGGTTGTCTAAGATAGACAAAGTAACATATACACCAATCAAACACTACAAAGTTAACTCAATCCCGTCTTCCACGAGGTATGGAGGAGATGAGATGTAGACAGGCTTACGCCTAACCGAAGGTAGAGAGGCTGCTTCCATAGGACCTCCGGCTTTTTTACAGGGAGTGAGGATCGAACCCTCAACTTTTGTGTCCAAAGGAGAGGGGTTTTTCAACTGATCAAACCCCGCTACTACACCAATCAAACGCTGTAATGAACAAAAATACCGCCACCTCGTCTCTGCCTGTGATTGCCACTGCTGGTCGTAGCTGCTTCCTGTCGCCAACTGTCGCTACTTGTGAAAACATTTGGGTTTTCCTTTTTTGTATACAGGAAAAAATTATCTGAATTGGATTTTATTTTATAACAAAGTCAAATTTCAAGAGTTAATAAATAAAAAGGAAAAAAAATATCTGATAAATAAATAAAGAGAATGAGGTATATGATAAATTGGAAAACGAAAAAATTATCTGAAAATTAAAGGGGAGGAAAACAAAGGGTATTTTAGTTATTTAACTTTGGTCAGTAACTGAATATGCAGGCCAAAGTTCAAAATAGAGACGTTTGCTGTAGTTTTGAAAGGCTGGGGACCAAGCATGCAATTTGGCTAAACCACAGGACCAAAAATGCAATTTACTCTGTTTTTAGTATAACCCTCTTTAACTTATACAACTATACAAGCATCTCAAACGCTTTTTGATAAATGTGATACTCGGTATTTATTTGGGTAAAGAGTAAATGCGCTTAGGGCTCTTGAAAATTTTGAATTCATTGACACCAACTGATGTCAGCAACTGTCTTCTCTATATCAGTTTGGTGTTATTTTATTTATTTATTTATTTTTTCTGTTCATCTTATTGTTTTGTTTATATGTTTATTTTAGTTAAGAAGGATAAAGTTGGAGGATGGTAATAAGACATATGGGAACGAAGTAAAGTTGGAGGATGTAGGTAAACAGGGTAAAGAAGAAGGCGTGGGGAAGCAGTTGAGTAGACAAAATTCGTTGCATAAAGGGTCGACGTCTAAATCAAAAGAGTGGCAGTACCTCAAAATATCATTAGAAGACATACAACAGGCAGCCAAAAATTTCCAAGATTGTATTGGAAAAGGTGGATATGGTCCTGTATACAAAGGAATACTCTACAAGTCAGGTAAACCTATCCCGGTGGCTATAAAGCGGTTAAACGAGCAGTTTGGACAAGGGATAAAGGAGTTTTTAACCGAGATTCAGTTACTTTCTGGTAACAAACATCCAAACTTGATATCTCTTCTTGGCTATTGTGAAGAAGATAAAGAGAAAATTTTAGTTTATGAATATGCACAGCGTGGAAGTCTGGATCAATATTTGAGGCGTGACAATACCACTAATTATACTCTTACATGGCACCAAAGACTCAAAATATGTGCTGGCGCAGCTCGTGGGTTGGCTCACCTACATCACAATGTTGGAAAGCATATCAGAATAATCCACCGCGATATAAAAAGTTCAAATATATTGTTAGATGAAAATTGGGTTGCAAAAATTTCTGATTTCGGATTATCTAAGTTAAGTTTTGCTGGATTAGGTAGAAGCACTGTTATTTCCCTTCCATGTGGCACAATGGGCTATTGTGAACCAGAATACATGATTACTGGCATCTTGACGAAAGAGTCGGATGTATATTCTTTCGGCATAGTACTATTTGAAGTATTATGTGGAAGATTGTGCATTATAAAAGACAATGATGGTATCTTATTATCAGGCCCTTTGGTTAAAGATTTCTATGAAAGGAAGAGATTGGAGGAGATTATTGATCCTAGTTTAAAGGAACATTTCAGTTCAGACTCTATGAATAAATTTTCAGAAATTGCATTTCGATGCTTGCATTATGATCGAAAGCAACGGCCTCTTATGGATCTTGTTGCGAAAGAGCTTGAAGACTTGCTGGAAATCGAAGTATGAATTCTTAATGCAGATAACTAGTCACAACAGTTACAGTTTTTCTGCTGAAGCACACCTTTGTATTCCTTGGGTAATTGTCATAAAATAACGTTTTTCATAGTCCTGTTTATTTAAACTCTTTCTTGATTAATTTGGTGGCTCCGTTGGACGTTTAGGCATTGGGTTACCGGCCGAACAGGTTAAACTTACATGGATCTAGCCAATTACCAGTGGTATTTTTTTTATGGTGTTATGCAGTTATGTTTAACTAGTCTTGGAGCTCAACTTTTGACATTGTCAATTTTCACGTAGTTTTTATAATGTTTTTTGTTGTTAATAGACTTGGTTTTAATAAGTTTAATTAGAAGTTTGAAAACAAATACTAGTTAGTTTTCATTAAAATTTTGGGACGCCTATATCAATATTTGTCGATCGCAATTACGAATCCAACTAATCCATAGTTGTTTTATGTGTCAATTCTTTTTGGCACTCGTATGCAATTGCCTGAATCACATCAAATTTTGTTTTAAATGCTAACAATAAAGATAATGTTTTTGGCACTTATTATATGTGATGTTTTGGGATCTTATGAAAAGTGTACGTAGGCTTAAAGGTAAAAAGTAAAAATTATAAAAAGTCATCAAATGATAACAATATCTCAAGGTACTTGTAAAGGCTAGTTGTGAAAGACGTTCTTCGCACATAATCTTTTCAGACTCTCACTTGTGCAAAACAACTTCACGAGAACCACTTTCACCGTATCAAGCGATTACTGGCAAGACATTGAAGCACCCAACTCACAGATTTCGATTCAATAACCAGGTAATGACTTACAAAACTCCAGCAACACCTCCGTTGAGTTTAGGTATATGATTAGATTCTTTTGCACTTTGCAATATTTTAGAAAGTACCAGACATGGATACGCTAATCTCGAAATACTTTTATCCTTTCCTTTTACCATGAACGATTTGCCTCTCATAGTATTCTCAGACACTTTGTCGCATGGCCATGCTTTCACAAATCATATCACCATAAGGCACGATGATTATTCACCGCTACATCCGGCATTTGTCTCCGTATTCGCTCCGCATCCACTCGAAGCAGCTCTAGCTCCTTCTATAATCGATCTAGTGTGAATGATAATGTAACACCCCAATCTTTTCAGGTACTAAACTTGTAACAATTTCCTACCAGGGACTAAAGATGCCAAAGTGTGAAACTTAAAATTATTATAACCTGTCTTTATTCCCAGGTAACAACAATTCCAGAATTCTCTACTCTCTGCTCTCTTTCACGTAACACTTACACCAACATCATATCAAGCTAGGGTTTGATCCAAGATTAATTTTAAGCAAGTATTAAGCAAGGTTTTACCTCACATAAGCTTATAAGCGAATAAGCTAGGGTTTCCACCATCCAATTTGAGGTAAAGATCATGTCTTGTTGTTAAACTTGTATGTTATAGCTTCCTAGTTGTGGGTAAAGCCTAAAGTTCATATCCTTATGCCATTTATGGGGTTATTGAGGAATTTTACATGTTTATGTGAAATAATGATTTTGAGAAATCACCAAGAACCCTAGTAATCATGTATAAATGATTAGAAAAAGTGATGGGTACCTTATTAAGGTGCTATAACACCATTTTGTGGGGTTAATTTTCAGAAATTATGTTGGTGTGGTTATATAAGCCACAAACCAAACACCCCCTTATGGCTTATCTATCCTTTTAGTGCTTATTATGATAAGCTTAGTTATGTTCTAAATAAGCTCCATGTCATTTATGTGTTCCTAGGTTATAAGAGTTAGCCAGGGACGTGTTTAAGGGAGCTCGTGTTCTATTCAAGCGTTTACAAGGTGAGTAACATATTTTAGCATAGAAACGGGTCCTTGGTAACCCGTTAGTGTGCCACTTTAATTGTGGTATTCATGGTAAGGTTCATGTATTATATTTGAGTTACAAGTCCATGGTGTTACAATTATACGTTATGTGCCCAAATGAGTTACTTGTAGTATGTTTATATGTGAATTATGCTTTACTGGTCAAAACAGCCCCGAATGACCCGTTTGGGTTTAGTTATGTGATTTTAACTCCATTTCCACGATACTACTTGTATAGCGTCCTAAGTGGACGACACATGTTATTATGTCATAACATGCTCCGAAATAGAGCCTAGACATCCTTAGTGGATGACCGAGCCTTTATTAGTGTCTCATCTCGTTAAATGGGACTTAGACATCCTTTGTGGGTGATCAGTGTGTATAAGTGGCTCAAAGTCATGGAATATATGACTTAGACGTCCTAAGTGGACGACTAGAACATTTTCAGTCATATTGAACCAATATGGGTTCACAACGTTCTTAGTGGGCGACTAGTATATAATAACAATACGAAGCAACCATAGTATTATGCCATGTTATGATTAGTATCTTTTATATGTTATCTCACTGAGCTATTGCTTACGTTGCTTTGTTATGTTTATTATAGGTGAAGCTAGTGGTAGTGCAATCAAGGGTACGAAGACCGAGAACTAGACCCGGTGAAATACTTGGGTATGGAGCCTTTTTCCCTACACGCTCTCTTACCAAGAAACGCCCTAGGTTCTATGCTTTTGTGTACGAACATATTAACCCATGGTTATGTAATGATCAAGTAGTTAAGTAGTTTCTTTATAGTTTTAAGGGTGTTTGGCACAGTGCCATTCTTGCCCATATTGACCCATTTTGATCATGTACGGGTCAAGGCGAAAGATACATGTATTGTACAGTTTTTAGGTGTTAATATAAGTGTGATGTTATGAAGAAAAAAAAAAAAGAAAAAAAAAAAAAAAAAAAAAAAAATTAGCCTGGGCGTTTCAAGTTGGCATCAGAGCTGTGGTTTAAGGGATTTAGGTATCCATTGTAGATGGGTACTTAGACTTAAACCTAGGCTCTATGGGACCTATAGTATTAGATACGTTTCCGCATTATTATGTAGCATCAGTATTAGTATTAGCATACGTTTCCGCATTATTAGTGTAATATGGTAACGGTAAGAACTTGGTTATGTGATAGAATTATTACGCGTCTGGCCAACGTGGTAATAATCGCATCACATAACGGGAACTTATTGGTGTTATGTTACACTAAAGGAATGAATTATGAATCTTACAGTGAGTCTTATTATTCCCTTATCGTGCAATATGTTTAACTTTCAGCGTAGATATGGCTGAAAGACCTCCTGAAAGCTCTGAGTGGCCGACTCATGTAGACATACCGGAACAGGATGATCGGGAGCCAACCCCCGATCCACCAGAAACAGATGAGCATGATAATGCTCCTATTTCTGATGCTATGGCTAGACAGATCAGAGATATGATATCTCATGAAGTAGCTAAGGCACAGGAAGCAGCTATACCATATTATACAGAACGTCTCAGTAAGATCATAGCTCAGGCTATCACAACAGCACTTGATCAGAAGCTAGCTGCACGAGTCGGTCTAACTACGGAAGTTACTTATACTGACTTTTCAGCTTGTAAGCCCCCGACTTACTTGGGAGAACAAGATCCTTTTAAATGCCACAGATGGATCCAGGATGTTGAAGGGGCGTTTGCCACCAGCAAGGTCCCTGAGGATCGTTGGGTTAATTTTGTTATTAATCTCCTTCGCGATCGGGCTAAATCATGGTGGAATTGGACCCTTTCATCAAAAACACCAGAAATTGCTAGGAGTATGACTTGGAAGCAGTTCAAGGAATTACTCTTTCAGAAATTTGCTCCAGAGGCGGAACTTAATAAGATTCGCCAAGACTTCTTGGGTACTCACCAGACCACGGAGTCAGTACATGATTTCTCCATGACCTTCCTGGACAGAGCACATTTTCTGCCTGAATATGCTAATGATGAAAGGTTGCTTATGAAACATTATGTGGATATGCTTCGAAAAGATATCCGTCAGTTTATTTCATCCAGGGATTAGAAAAACATGGATCAGCTCATGAATGCAGCTTTAGAGCGAGAACAGGAAACAAAGAAAGAGGAAGAGATTCCTTCTAAGAGAAAGATGGAGCAGGCTAGTTCGTCTAGAAAGAAAGTTAAGCCAAATGAGGCTTATCCTAGCACGGGGGTAGGAGTTTTCCACTGTGTGCGAATTGTAAAAGGTATCACCCGGGGGAATGCCGTGCAGGTAGCCAGACCTGCTACAGTTGCGGTGAGCCTGGTCACATCAGTAAAGATTGTCTAAAACTAGCTCAGGTTTGCAGGAAATTCTATGATCCAAATCACACGACTGAGTCTTGTCCAAATGTCAGACCTCCTCCTCCACGTCAACAAGAACCTAGGAGGAATATAGACAGGCGAGGGGCGCCATCTACTTCTAGACCTTCAGGAGCCCCTGGTATTCCTACTACCCAAAGACCACATAGACCCCCAGCTCGTGTTCATCAGATGACTGTGGATGAAGCTAAGGAAGCATACGACGTTGTGACAGGTACCTTCTTTGTGAATCTATTACCTGCTCGTGTGTTATTTGATTCTGGTGCAGATAGATCTTTTGTATCCGAAAGGTTCAGTCGAAGATTTTATGCTCCAATTAGCCAGCTTAAGCCACGACTAGATGTGGAAGTAGCTAATAACAAAGTGATACGTGTAGTTGATGTCTTTCAGAATTGTGAAATAGAAATTGATAATGAAAAGTATCCGATCGACCTAATTCCTATCCCTATGGGAGAGCTTGATGTAGTTATTGGTATAGACTGGCTCGGCACAAATGAAGCCATCATTTTGTGTCATCATAAGCTAGTCCGACTCAGAACCCCAAGTGGGGGAGAAACAGTTATCTATGGTGAGCATAAAAAGGCTAACCTTGCTATTTGTACTTATGCTAGAACCAAGAAATACTTGGCACGTGGCTGTCAAGCCTATTTAGCTCATGTTGTTGATATTCAGAAATCCGTTCCAGACCTTAATAAAATTCCAGTTGTTCAGGAATTTCCTGATGTCTTTCCAGAGGAACTCCCAGGTCTACCGCCTGATAGACAAGTAGAGTTCCGCATTGATCTTATTCCAGGGCGTACCCCTATTGCTAAAACTCCCTACAGACTTGCTCCATCAGAAATGCAGGAACTCATGAAGCAGTTACAAGAACTGCTAGACAAGGGCTTCATTCGCCCTAGTAGTTCCCCGTGGGGGGCACCAGTTCTTTTTGTCAAAAAGAAAGACGTTAGTATGCGAATGTGCATCGACTACCGAGAGCTCAATAAAGTTACCATCAAAAATCGTTATCCTCTTCCTAGGATTGATGATTTATTTGATCAGCTCCAGGGCACAAGCTTCTTTTCAAAAATAGATCTTAGATCAGGATATCACCAGTTAAAAGTTCGGGAAGAGGACATCCCGAAAACAGCTTTCCGGACCAGGTTTGGGCATTACGAGTTTACAGTTATGCCATTTGGCTTGACGAATGCCCCAGCAGCATTTATGGACCTAATGAATCGGGTTTGTCGTCCGATGTTAGATCAGTCAGTTATTTTTTTCATTGACGATATCCTGGTTTATTCCAAATCAGCTAGTGATCATGAAACCCACTTGCGCCAAGTCCTCAGTATGTTAAGACGAGAAAAGCTTTATGCTAAGTTCTCGAAGTGTGAGTTCTGGCTCCGAGAAGTTCAATTTCTCGGGCATGTTGTAAACAGCGAAGGCATTAAAGTAGATCCAGCTAAAATCAGTGCCATCATGAATTGGGAGCGACCAAAAACTCCCACAGAAATTAGATCTTTCCTTGGACTTGCGGGTTACTACCGCCGTTTTATCCAAGATTTTGCAAAGATTGCTTCTTCACTCACTGAGCTCACCCGCAAGAATGTAAAATTTGAGTGGGATGAGGATCAGGAACTCGCTTTTCAGACTCTTAAACAGAAGTTAAGTCAGGCTCCAGTCTTAGTATTGCCAGAAGGCAATGATGACCTGGAAGTTTATTGTGATGCATCCGCCAATGGCCTCGACTGTGTTCTCATGCAGAGAGGCCGAGTCATAGCTTATGCTTCCAGGTAGCTTAAGAAACATGAGGAAGATTACCCCACTTATGATTTAGAGCTAGCAGCAGTAGTTTTTGCCTTAAAATTGTGGAGACATTATCTTTATGGAGTAAAGATCAAGATCTTTACCGACCATAAAAGTCTCAAATACTTCTTTGATCAGTGTGACCTCAATATGAGGCAACGACGTTGGTTGGATCTAGTCAAAGATTATGATTGTGAAATTCTTTACCACCCGGGTAAGGCCAACGTTGTGGCAGATGCCTTAAGTCGAAAGACAAGGCATGATTCTCTACTAGTAAAATCACTTCAGATGGTGATTACTCCAGACTTTTATGAGAACATCAAAAAAGTTCAGTTAGAAGCATGGGAGAACGGTGATGTAAACTCAGAATGACTCGTGGGTTAGGTGCACAACTTATTTGTGGACTCACGAGGACTCAGAACACACTTCGGTAGAATTTGGATACCGAATAATAAAGAGCTCAAAAGTTGTTGCTCGACGAGGCTCATAAGTCGAAATATTCCATTCACCCAGGTGCCACCAAGATGTATTTTGATCTTAAACCAGATTATTGGTGGCCAGGTATGAAAAGAGATATTGTAAAATATGTCGAGCAGTGTCTTACTTGCCTCCAAGTTAAGACAGAACATCAGCAACCTTATGGTAAGCTACAACCTCTCGAGATTCCTGTCTCGAAATGGGAAAGGATCACTATGGATCTTATCACAAAATTACCCAAGACACCGCATCAGCATGATGCAATATGGGTAATTGTAGATCGTTTAACAAAGAGTGCGATTTTCCTTCCTATTAAGGAATCGATGTCCTCAGAAGCTCTCGCGGAGTTGTATCTTCGCGAAGTAGTAGCTAGACATGGAGTACCAGTCTCTATAGTATCGGATAGAGATATCAGATTTACCTCTAGATTCTGGCGGAAATTCCAAGAGAATCTAGGTACTCGTGTCCATTTTAGCACGGCTTATCATCCACAGACAGATGGTCAGAGTGAAAGGACCATTCAGACACTGGAAGATATGCTTCGAGCCTGCGCTATCGACTTCGGTGGTAGCTGGGATAAGTACTTAGCACTAGCATAATTCTATTATAATAACAGTTATCATTCCAGCATTAAGATGCCTCCATATGAGATGTTGTATGGAAGGAAGTGCCGAACTCCTATATGTTGGGGTGAAATCGGCCAAAGAGAATTAGCTAGTTCAGATGTTGTTCAACAAACGAATGATAAGATTGATCAATTCGGAGAAAGGCTTAAGATGGCCCAGGATCGACAGAAGTCTTATGCAGACAAGAGGAGACAACCTATAGAATTTCAAGTTGGTGATCGTGTCATGCTGAAAGTTTCTCCCTGCAAAGGTGTTATCCGATTCAAGAAGCGTGGAAAGCTAGGACCACGTTACATTGGTCCATTCAGAATAATCGATAGAGTTGGAAAAGTAGCATACAGACTTGAGCTACCAGAAGAGTTGAACAGTATTCACAATACTTTCCACGTGTCTCAGTTACGAAAATGTCTTGCAGATGAGGCACAATATATCCCTCTAGCGGATATAATAGTTGACGAGAAACTTGGCTACGTTGAAGAGCCAGTAGAGATTCTTGACACAATGATCAAGAAACTCAGAAAAAGAGAGGTCCTCCTTCTTAAGGTAAGATGGAAGCACAGAAAGGGGTCGGAGTGCACATGGGAGCCCGAAGAGGATCCCATCAAATACTACCCCACTTTTTATCAGGAATGGTTTGTGAGGACCCAAACCGAATAAGTAGGGGAGAGTTGTAACACCCCAATCTTTTCAGGTACTAAACTTGTAACAATTTCCTACCAGGGACTAAAGATGCCAAAGTGTGAAACTTAAAATTATTATAACCTGTCTTTATTCCCAGGAAACAACAATTCTAGAATTCTCTACTCTCTGCTCTCTTTCACGTAACACTTACACCAACATCATATCAAGCTAGGGTTTGATCCAAGATTAATTATAAGCAAGTATTAAGCAAGGTTTTACCTCACATAAGCTTATAAACGAATAAGCTAGGGTTTCCACCATCCAATTTGAGGTAAAGATCATGTCTTGTTGTTAAACTTGTATGTTATAGCTTCCTAGTTGTGGGTAAAGCCTAAAGTTCATATCCTTATGCCATTTATTGGGTTATTGAGGAATTTTACATGTTTATGTGAAATAATGATTTTGAGAAATCACCAAGAACCCTAGTAATCATGTATAAATGATTAGAAAAAGTGATGGGTACCTTATTAAGGTGCTATAACACCATTTTGTGGGGTTAATTTTCAGAAATTATGTTGGTGTGGTTATATAAGCCACAAACCAAACACCCCCTTATGGCTTATCTATCCTTTTAGTGCTTATTATGATAAGCTTAGTTATGTTATAAATAAGCTCCATGTCATTTATGTGTTCCTAGGCTATAAGAGTTAGCCAGGGACGTGTTTAAGGGAGCTCGTGTTCTATTCAAGCGTTTACAAGGTGAGTAACATATTTTAGCATAGAAACGGGTCCTTGGTAACCCATTAGTGTGCCACTTTAATTGTGGTATTCATGGTAAGGTTCATGTATTATATTTGAGTTACAAGTCCATGGTGTTACAATTATACGTTATGTGCCTAAATGAGTTATTGTAGTATGTTTATATGTGAATTATGCTATACGGGTAAAAACAGCCCCGAATGACCCGTTTGGGTTTAGTTATGTTATTTTAACTCTATTTCCACGATACTACTTGTATAGCATCCTAAGTGGACGACACATGTTATTATGTCATAACATGCTCCGAAATGGAGCCTAGACATCCTTAGTGGATGACCGAGCCTTTATTAGTGTCTCATCTCGTTAAATGGGACTTAGACATCCTTTGTGGGTGATCAGTGTGTATAAGCGGCTCAAAGTCATGCAATATATGACTTAGATGTCCTAAGTGGACGACTAGAATATTTTCAGTCATATTGAACCAATATGGGTTCACAACGTCCTTAGTTGGCGACTAGTATATAATAACAATACGAAGCAACCATAGTATTATGCCATGTTATGATTAGTATCTTTTATATGTTATCTCACTAAGCTATTACTTACATTGCTTCGTTATGTTTATTATAGGTGAAGCTAGTGGTAGTGCAATCAAGGGTACGAAGACCGAGAACTAGACCCGGTGAAATACTTAGGTATGGAGCCTTTTTCCCTACACGCTCTCTTACCAAGAAATGCCCTAGGTTGTATGCTTTTGTGTACGAACATATAAACCCATGGTTATGTAATGATCAAGTAGTTAAGTAGCTTCTTTATAGTTTTAAGGGTGTTTGGCACAGTTCCATTCTTGCCCATATTGACCCATTTTGATCATGTACGGGTCAAGGCGAATGATACATGTATTGTATAGTTTTTAGGTGTTAATATAAGTGTGATGTTATGGGAAAAAAAATTAGCCTGGGCGTGTCAGATAAGAGTTCCGATACATATGGTTGTTTTTATGATGATGCTAGTATTGGGAGCTCTGGTGTCATTGGTGATGACGTGGCGTCGTAAAAAAAGTTTTTTGGAGTTCCGATCGTTATTTTTAGATATTTTCTGATACAGTTACTTGTGTGTTTTACAACGAAAAAACAAGAAAGATAAATAAAAAGTTAAGAAAGTATATAAATTACCCATGATATACACTGGACTTCCACAAAAGTTGGAAATGCAGATGATAACGTGAGGAACATAATACGCCAAACTCAACTTGCATAAGCAATATGTACCTCACTATATAAGGTAACAAATTTTCGTCTAAGAGACTTATGTGGGATAATAACAAATTCATTTTTCTTTTTTATGTTGATCAAAATGTCTTTTAAGTTATGAGATTTAACTGTTGCTGTAAAGCTCAACACAACCAAATTTACCAAAGATGATCTAGCACATGAAGATGCCTGATGTGACATGTAGCCCATAAAATGTGTATAATGTAATGTCATTCATTTTTAATTTAATATGCATGTGTCAAATAGTATTGTACGAGGCGGGATGCCCGCGCGTTGCTGCGGGGTAGTGTGCAGGAAAAGATTGAGAGCAAAGAGTAGTTATGAAAGCAGCTTTTACCACGTTAGAGATACTAAGAGGTTTTTATATACATAGATAAGTTGCGTTAGGCTGCCAGCAAGGTTTTACAAAAGAATGTTATATGTTTTGATACATATTTGTGCAGGTGCACAAATATTGTACAAAACACTATCTGCTAGCAACTTGTACATACAAAATGACCTAGTGTGCTGATACACTGGTAGAAGTACTGCTTTCAAATGGCATTAAACAGTTTCAATATATACATTGGATGTAGGTAGTAACAAAAGACAGTGAGCTGTTTTTGATGGTGAGTGTAGTATCACTCATTCTTCTTCTTCACAGCAGGTGCCTTTTTTAGTTTTCCTGCTAATGAGCTCGTACTTGTTGCTGCATATTTGAAAAGAAAAAGGGAAAATGTATTAGCAAGAATGCATAATTGTTTTCTATGGTTGCATGATTTAAAGAATATACTCAAATAGTGTAAGGATATGTGAACATAGAAATTTGTTTGAGTGTATGAAAGGATATAAGTTTTTTTGATTTATGTATTTATTTATTTATTCAATTATTGTTGTGCCTTTTGTGTGGGTATATAAATATGTGTGTGTGGTTTTAGTTTTTTAGGGTCAGTCATTATAAGAATTGAGTTTGTGTGTAAGCAATATGGGTGAAAGACCTAACATTGATCAGCTTAAACGGGAATGTGGTTCTAATCAGTTGAAGCATTGTTTCAAGTATTTGTTTGTGCAAGAGTGGAATGAAAATGAGGCTTTTATCATGTATGTTGGTAAGAAATGTGCAGATCTAGAGACAAAGATTGAAAGGAGAGATGAGCTTATTCAAGAGGCTCAATCATTTGGTCCTTTTCATGACATAGCTACTGATGGAGTTGATTGCATGATTCAAACACAGCAGAGAGACCGAGACATTTTAGCTGCATTGATAGGGGTTTTGGATTTGGCCCGTGAAGAGAGGGCTGAGAAGGAGCAGCATGTTGGTTTGATGGATTTAAAGGATTAAGATACGTGTGGTTTTGTAACAGTGTCTGTAAGTGTTCTAGCAAGAAGGTTGTCTACATTTTAAGTTTGTTGTATTGTAATGTGTTTTGTTTAGCTAATCATGTTGCTATTGTTGATGTGTATGTGATCTTTGTAAAAAAATGTCTGTTATGAATAAATTTTGTTTTCCATGGTTAAGTTCATTGCTATTGGATATTTTTTTAAGTTACTGTAGTAGTGAAGATAAAGTTTTCTATCAGTGATTGGGTGTGGATGAAATGCAAAGGTGTGTAAAAAACAGTAATTCTTGTGACTTTGTGTAAGTGGAAAGGAATCCACTAAAATAGCTGTGAATTTTGTTTACTTCTGAGTGAACAATAATGGAGTATCAGTTTGGCTTTCAAAAACATTAATTCTTGTGAGGTTGTGTAAGTAGAAAAGGGTACGTGTGTGGCAATTTGTATATGCAAGTGAAAGCTGGTGCAAAAGCAATAAAATAATTGGTGTTGTTTTTTTGCTATCAATGAAGCATAATGAACCATGTGTTCATTGTTTGGTGCTGTCAATGATAATTGCAGATATTGTTTAACTGCAATATAGATAGCAATAGTAGCATCTTTGTTTTTTTATGTTTTTTTTATCCTTTTTTATTTTTTTTATTTTTTTTTCTTTCCCTTGTCTGTGTTACCTAACTTAGATGGTAATACACTGTAGTCAGTATTTGTGTTACGTAGGCATGCGCAAAACATGATTATGTCCAATGTCCCTATATAAAGGGGTTTTGGTTGCATGTTATTTTTGTCTTGAATAAGTGTTTCTATGTATATTAAATAAAAAAAGAGGCAATGCCTAGGCGTCCTAAATGTCATGAGCTAAAAAAGGATGCAAACTCTAATAATTAGTCAGAGATGCTAATTTTTTATTGCCAGCATGCTTCAATGGAAAGCATTCAAATGGCAAGACAAATAAATGAGGTGTGTCTAAGGTTGGTTGCCATTATTACTGAAAGAGGTCGCTTCATTGAGGAACTGGAAACTGTTGGGAACATATATGCACAAAAGATGGCAGAGCATTTAAAAGAGGTCCAAGTAAAAGATGATCAAAAGGTTGAAGATATGGTGACACTGGTACATGAACTGGATCTAAATGCTCGTGGCATGGATGTGTTTGTTCTAAAAGTTAAGGGAGTTGTTGATTTTTAAGTGTCTGGTTGTTGTGTGGTAAACATGCTGGGTGTGTTTGCGTAATATGCATTTATAAAGGAGTGTGTGAAATAAAGTTAACAATATAGTGTATGCTTGATATTTATGTGTTTTTAGTTTTATTGTTAATGTCATTGTAATATTTGGTTGGACTGTGTGTCAGGTGATTGTAAGATATTTATGAAATAAAAGCGACTATGTTTGATTTGTAAAGGTTTGTTTTTTACCTTTTTGCTTCTTCGGATCAGATGGCTCATCTTGAAATAACGCTCTTTTTGCTGGTTTGGCTTTAGCATCACCGTCTGCCTTGTTCTTGAAAGGATCCTCATTGATTTTTGTCACAGTTGTTGGTGGTGTTCCTATGTTTGTAAAATAAACAATTAACATTTGTGTTTGTAAGTCTTAAATTTAATTAACAGAAGATCTAAAATGAAATGGTTTTACGTGTGTCGGTTTCTATTGTGATTGGTGTCTGGTGCTCAGCTTCAAAGAAAGGTCCTTCGAGCGCTTCTGTGATACTTTCTTTAATGGTCTTATCTTCTGGATGTTGCTCAGATGTTATTGCAATAGGTGTTGCTGTTTTTAGTTTTAATAAGAAAAATAATTAATATAAGCATTTTGAAATATTAAGTTTAGGTAAGAGAAACTGTTAAGAAAGTAAGTGTTACCTGGCTTTGATTCTATCGATATTAGTGGTGCTTGATTAACCCTTTTTTTTATCAAAGACCTAATCCAGAACGAAACTGGTGATTTTGCTTGTTTCGCTAAAATGGAATTGGAAAATATTCTTTTGCCCTTCAATTTCAAAAATCTGAGATGGTATTTGTTGTGGGTCTTCTGCGTTCTGCATTGCAATAAATTTTGCGCATGAATACCTTGTCAGCTCATCTGCTGCTGGTGGAAAGAAGGTTATTGGAGCTGTTGCTGATTGATCTGTGATAAAACCCCTGAAGCAATACCTGCATACGGTGAACAATGCGGAAAATGAGTTGTTTTTTAAATTTATTAGTATTTTAAGTCTGAATTAATGCATATAATATGACTGACTTGTAGCATGGGTTTTCTTGTATTCCATGGTCCACGCAACGGTAAACTCCATCGTTTTCTTTTGCTTTTAAAAAGCACTGAGAGCAAGATATGTAAAACCAATCTCTGCGGATATCGATGCCTGTTAGCGTAGCCTCAGAGGTAAATCTGACCATCTACAAATGATAACAGAATTGGTCAACTGCTCAAATAAATTTTTGGAAAGTTTATTTTGTGTAGTGCAAAGTTTACCTTGTATATGTCTGGATCCTGTTTTAAAAGCGTTTTCAATGGAAACCTGTTTCTGAACTTTTCTTTCTCGACATCTTCATAAGGATTTTTGATTATGTTAAGTGGTGGATTTGCTTGATACCTTTCTTTGTACTCGTTATAGTTTGCAAGTTGAAAATAATTTTCTTTATTCATTTGTTTTGTCAATGGTAAAAAAAAAGTAAAGCTTGTCATTTGAGAATCTTACTGAGCTCTTGCTTGATCAACCTTTGGTATCTTCGGGTTTAGATAATAATGGGTTGCCGATGTTGCTGTTAGTTGGTATTCTAACATGATAGGGCATGAAAAATCATGAATAATGTGGTCGTTATACGGAAATAATAACCGCTGAAATAACGCAATACCTCTAAACTTTGAGACACGGCAAGAGCTGACCGCAATGATAATAGGTTGTTCCATTGTCTCAGTTTGTGCTCTCTCAAAAGTTTCAGCCATGTCATCCCACATTGTGAATTCTATCACATTACCACTGCCATGAAAAGTGATCGATTAGGGAAAAAAATGCTTTGTTGATCATGAGTTTCTTAATAATACAATGTTTATTGTAAGTGTGCAAACCTTAAGCTTTTGATGTCCACTTTTAGTAGACAGTTTCTTGCATGTTGGCGTTTTCTATGCGTTCTGTTTTGCCAACTGATCTGAGGCAACCAAGAAAATCTAAAAGCAACCAAGTATCAGAATTTTTAAATGTTGTTTGATTTTTGTAGATTGAGATTTAAAAGTTACCTGTGAGCATTGGGTATTCCATTTTGACTCTTGCATCTTGTCTAGGAACTTTGAACTGAAGTTGGTTGTATCGAACAAATTTGAAGTAGTGGAATGGAATTTCTGGTGCTACTATACTCTCAAACTTTGTAATCTTTCCAAATTTTAGGCTTGTTGGGTTATCGATGGTTTGCTGATAAGGATTGGTTGGCTCACACATGAAGTCTGTAATCCTGTAAGTGGATCTAAGCACGAGTTTTGAGTTGAAGTAGTCAATCTCTTTGACATTCATGTTTGCCTGAATAGCATTGCCCTGTTGTTTTTTCATTAAGCTGTTAATCAAACTGAGGTAGGTTAAAATTTTAATTTCATGATATGATATTTAGATACCTGCTTATCTATCAAGATGCAGCAAAATGCATTTTTGATTTTTTTCGCAGGAGATCCAGTGTCACCTTTTTTGGAATAGGTAGCTGAAACCCATTTTCTATATACTCTAACTTCAATCACCTTTTCATAAGAGTTTGGTTTTAGGTCAGCAACTGTGGTGATTTGTTTTGTGGAGCTACCTTCAATCATTTTGTTCTTTTGCGAACTCTGTAGCTCAATGAGCGTGCTGCTGCTGCTTTCGGTACTGATTTCAAGCATTTTTTCTGTAGCAGGGTGTTGTATGTTACCACCTGTAGTGTTCTCCATCTAAGAATTAACATATCATAAAAATAAGTGAGTTAAAAAAAGTATTTTAAGTAAACATGGTTGTTTGACATTCTATTACTAATAATATAACAACAAATGGTAAAAAAGTTTTTCACTCACAATATAGCTGCTTATGTACTAATATTTAGCATAGTTTGATGAAAGCAAAAGGATGGTACCATGCAGTTATGTTATTATCTGTTATACTAAGAAGGGCAATTATCTAAAGAAACGATAAAAGGGAAATATCATAAGGTCGGTAATAAGGGAAACACATATGATAAAAGAGCATAAGTTGTATAAAAAATAAGAAAGCGAAGGGAAAAAATAGTAATAGAAAGGAAAGTAAAAATAGACATATAGAAGCTAAGTATTAAACCACGTAATTTTGTTGTTTATCAAAAATCTGTGTTTTTTATTGTTGCCAAAAAGTTTTTGTAAACTATATTTTTTGTCTCATTTGGTTTACGATTGTCTTGTTGTTTCATCAGGACTTTCAACCCATGAGGGGATGTTGCTCTAGAGAGAGCAACATATAATTGACCATGACCAAAAATTGGTTCTGGAAGGTAGACACCAATCTTATTGAGGGATTGGCCTTGACTTTTATTAATAGTCATAGTGTAACAAAGTTTAATTGGAAATTGAGTGCGTTTGAAAAGGAATGGAAGATTTTCATCTTTATGAACCAAAGGTATCCTGTGTATAAAAACTTTTTTACCAACTCTTGTTCCTGTGATGATTTCAACTTGAATAAGCCTCGACATAAGCTGTGTTACTATCATGCGTGTGCCATTGCATAAACCTCCAGCAAGACTAACATTTCTGAGAAGCATAACTGGTGCTCCAACCTTTAGCTGAAGCTCATGTGCCGGAAACCCTGCTATCTTAAATGTGTTTAAATACTCGGCAGGATATAACATATCTGTTTCAACATCACTACCGGTAACTGGGATATCAGTATCATAGCTTGCGTATGTTGTAACGTCACCTTCAACCATTTCTAAAACCTGTGAATTAATAATATCTGCGGTTTCATTCTTTGGACAGACAATGGCTTTTTGTTGTAAGGTAATTGCTGAAGGTGTTTGGAGTGTTGGTTTATCATAAATGAAATCTATGAGCTTGTTGAGACCTTCTGTATCATCTTCAATACAGTGTCTTTCTGGAATTTCAACCCATGCTGTGTCTCTGTTGTCTTCTTCGTCAATCTCACCAATCTTTCCATCACCAACATCAATAAGCCATGATCCAAACGAATGTGCCAAGCTCTGTTCTTCTAAGCTCAGGCCTGATCTAAATAACCTCATATTTTCTTCAAGTGTCATTAGCCTAAACTGTGACCACAGATGTGCAGATGATGCTATTATTTCCATCTTTGCTACACCCTTTATGACAGGCAGTGTCTGTCGAAAGTCTCCACCCAAGACAATTGTCTTTCCACCAAAGAGAATGTCAGGAGCATCTAGAATATCTCTGAGAGTTCTATCCAAGGTTTCAAAGCATTTCCGATCATTCATAGGTGCTTCATCCCAAATAATTAGATCTGTTTCTATTAACAACCTGCCCATGTGAGTATTTGTTTTAACTTTGCACAATGACTCGTCCGTAAGCTCGAGAGGGATTTTAAATCTTGAGTGTGCGGTTCTGCCTGATGGAAGAAGGAGCGATGCAATGCCCTAAGAAGCAACTACCAGCACAATTTTGCCTTCTGAACGCAAGCTGCTTATAATTGTTTTCCACAAAAAGGTCTTACCAGTGCCGCCATGACCATACACAAAAATCAATTCCAGTGTATTTTCTACAAAAGCATTCATAATAAGGTCATAAATTCTTTTCTGATCAGCGTTTAACTTAGGGACGGATTCATCTCTCTCTTGTGCTAGCAGCCTTCGGTTATAATTCTTTTATTCCATTAATAACCGGTTGTTTAACTAATCGAGTAGTTCTCTTGGAGGCAACTGCAAACTGTAGTCTCTAACTGATTTGCCACAACTACTTAACAATATTTGTAGCTCATATAATATGTAACCTTGTAATTCTTCATCATTAACATGATAGTTTGGAATTCGCACATATTCTGAAACAACACGTGGAATATCGTGACCCATTTCTTCCCAGTATTTGTTCCATAGGCGCAAAGGGTCTGTAATTTCACAATGTGTCAGAAGTTTAACAAAAAGGAACCTTAATTCTGCCGACGACGCTGATATACATGCCTCTTCAAGAGCTATATCCCACTCTTTATCGTTTCCAAGCAGACCAAGCACATCACATGCATCTCTGTACGTAGGACACACAACTCGGTTGACCGTTCGAACTTCTGTAAACCCCCTACATCCTTTTTGATAACACAACAACATTCTAAAATAAAAAAGTTCTCCTAAACTTGGGTGCACGTATGCAATATGACCAATAGAGTACTTGCTATTATTTCTCTTAGACCAACTTTTACTATCTTCATACCAAACAAAGTGTGCTAGAAACTCTAAGTAAGTGAACTCACGTCCATCTGTGTTTTCGATGTTGTAGGCAAACCATTCAGTCAGTGTAGTCATCTTCTTGTCAGGGCAATTCACTATGCTTTCCAAGTCGTCACCATCTCTGAAGGTTACATGTTGCATGTCTTGAAGGTGCACTGCAAGTATTTGCACAGCTGGTTCTCTAGCGTGGATTTCATATTTAAGGATTCTCTGATGCATAGGGATTGCACCAGGCTTTACCTCTCGAGGGATCTTGAGAAGCTTACAACCCCCACCAGGCAGTGTACCTGATCGTTGTAGTATAGTATAGTGACAAGTACCGGGGGATTGATCGTTCAGCTAGGAATAGTGTCGCTAGGATTAGAAAACCTAATTACTAGTTCTAGAGATGAGAGATGATTCTTTTTGTATTTTTATATTTTTTTAGAAAGCGAGTAAATATCTCGGGTTTGAAAGATTTGGGTGGAATTAGTTGCTAGTCAACTAACCCAATACTAAAGATGCAATCAAAATAAAATACTAAAAATGAAAATAAAACTAAATTAAACTAAGGTTGTGAGCAATAAGTGGAGAAATGTGTTTACTTAGATTTCACTACTCCCTAGATATCTTTTACACGTTAATTTCTTGTCATAGTTGCGTGGATGACGGATTGTATTCCTTAATACCATTCATGGGGTGGCGTACTTAACTCCCCAATCCTATGAGTGCCTACTTCACTCCTATGTCGAGCCGGTTAAGAAGCTCCTAACATGAGATAATTAGAATTTACTCATGCATTAAATACAACCAATAAAACCTAGTACACATCGGTTCATGTTTCCTAAGACATTCAAGCATGTTACCAATTGGAGATCTGCCAGTTTTCTTAAGCCTAACATTGAAATCATTCATCCAATACAACCATAAACAAGTAATCAACACATAATCAACATCTAGGTTTCATTAGATCTAAGCAAACACAAGATAAGTCTAGCCTAGCATGGTGGAATCAAGACAAGCACAAGATATAGACAACCAACACATAGACATATTGATTGAATTAAAAGAATACTTATCTCAATAACACATGTAAGGGTTCAAGGGCTGAAAACCCTTGAAAAAGCTGTAAAATACGTATAAGGTTCGGCCTTAGGGTTTCTCCAAACTTGTTCCTCTTAATGAATGAAAATTAGAAAACTATATATAGATAATAGAGGCTGACGGCGTCAAGAACAACCTTTTGACGCCGTCATCTTACCGCCAAAATAATTCTCGGACTGCCTTGATCTACATCTGACGCCGTCATGTTATCCACTTTTGCAGGCCGTCACACATTTAACTCTTGACGCTCTACTTTGTGATGCCTTCATTTCTGTACTGGGTCATCATGATCTTTACTCCTGACGCCGTCAACTTCTTCCTCTTGACGCCGTCACACACTATTCCCAACTTGGAAAATTAAGTCTTTGGCGTTTTCTTCACTTTTATGCTCCAAAAACGTCCGAATTGCTTCCTTTTCCAGATTTCACTCCCAAAGTACCTAAAATCACAAAAGGAACGATTTAGGGCAATATTTGATCAAATAAATTCAATTCCGGGTTTAAATGACCCCCTAAAAGTGGTTCATTTTTCGCCTCATCATATACCTTTACACTTGAGATTTGCTTGTCCTCAAGCAAATGCGTTTTTATTCTTGTCAAAATACAAGTTAGGGGTCATTTAACACTAATATAAAAGTAATTACAACAAATAATCATTCCACTAAAGACCAAAGACAAGCACGGAGGTCATATGCTAGCACCTCACAAATAGTGTTTAGATACTCACATCTCTCGGGTGTAATAAAGTATAAATTACAATATGGAAATGGAAGATATCTCTCACTACCTGTCATAGCAAAATAGATTACCATAGGCTTGGGAAAGGATCAAACCTCCACCACATAGCGTAAGCACCTAGGATAAACTATCAAAGAGGTCTTTTTAAAGGGTTGTAACGTTAGGTGTAGGGATATGAAATACACGGTTTTGTTGGATATAGGCAGTCTTTACTGGTGGCGAGTTAACAATCTTGGTTAATTACATATATAATATGGCGTTGCTAAGCCAAGACAAGACTCGACTTAAGCTAATAAATGAAAAATAACAAAAACATAAAATAAACATAGAATGAAACGGGATGGTAGTCCGTTTTTTTTTTTTTTTTTTTTTTTTTTTTTTTTTTTTTTGCATACACTCTTACCCTACCATCCAAAATAATACATCATAGGGAATGAACATTCTCCTTACACTTGAATTTTTACATACTTTACGATAACTAATCTAATGACTCGAATTAAGAAAATCAAAACACTTGGAGTACTTTTAAGATTAACGCACATATGGGGGTAATAAATGATGTTCTTCCCCATTACTCCATAAAATAAGTACTTTACCCATGAGTCCCAATCGTCCCAAAACAATATGTACAAGGATATGACTTGACTTAGCAACCATGTAATCAATTAGATAGTTGACTTAGGGTTTAACAAATAACAATAATGCACTAAAAATGAGCGCATACACGGAAGGCTAAGGCGATTTGGGTGTACATTTAAGTGGGGTGTAACAAATTCTTCCTTTAAGTAAGATGCTTAAAGTTAGAAACGAAAAGATAGGCTCGGAGGGGTGTACTAGGGGTTTCGTGTACTAAAAATGAGTACAACGCTAAGGTGTGGGAAAAATTAATTGACTTTACTAGCCAAGTAATATGACTTAAATGGTCAAGTAATTATAATACGGGTTTAACACAAGGGTAATCCTAATGCCTCTTATCATGTAGTAAATCCTACTACACGAATGTAGTCTCACTAGCGGTCTCGGGATGCATCACTAACGCAAGTTCTAGAATCTAAACGCTACCGGTACACTCATAAGCACTAATAGTAAATGCTTTTCCTATCAAATCTAAAGGCGAACCTGACATATTTGGGTAGAAAATTTTTCTGAAAGTACGGTTAAGTGCTAGTCATACAATCTCCTATCTATGGGACGCTTGCTATGGCTAAAGTTTCACTCTTAAATGTTGTAAAAATTTTTAAATTTGGCACTAAAATTGCACTAACAAGTATTTCTCATAGTTTTATTACACACTATTAAACAAACAAACTCAAGCGAAAGTGTATTTGTAAGGTATCATCATTTTACCCTCCCCTTACACTTAGGATGAACAAATGAAATCAAATACTTCCCTGATTCGCTCGGTATGGATAATAAGGTGGCCAGGTTAAATCTTCCTCCAAGAAAATGAACAATCAAAGCTTCCCTTCCAGAATATAAATCATCTTCTTGTCATACATAACCTGTAAATCCTGAGAAAACAAACAAGACAAACCGCATAAAATCGGCGGCAATCTACATAGGTTACTAAATCCTAGAAAACAAAATAAGATATAATGCTTGTGGAATGAAGTTTGTAGATTTCCTGGAGATTATAAAACTTAATAATTCAACAAAAACTTTAAGACTTCGTTAGAAAAACAAAACTGGTAAAATTTCCAGATTTTTACACGTGACGCCGTCAAGAGCAAGCTCATGACGCCATCAGAAGTGACCTGCAGAAATTCTTATGTTAAGTTTCTGGAAAAACTTGGTCCTACTTCCTGGAAAATCCTGCAAAACTTCATTATGACTCAATACAAGCGTTTGACTGTAACAAATACGAATATACATGTTCACTTAATATTGTGGAGAATCATGATCAGTTTGTTTCTTAAAAACATATTTGGGGTTTCCCCTTACACTTATCTTTTACAAAAATACCTTTAGGTGGAGTTAAGACTAGGCCAAAACAACAAAGTAAATTATTTTCACTTTTTAGTTTAGAAACATGATCTACCAACAATAAAAATAAAGCATGCATACGGAAGCAAATAACAAACAAACAAACTAAATCACACAAAGCATGGGTTGCCTCCCAAGAAGCGCTTTTCTTTATTTACGAGTCTTGTAGCTAGACTCAAGGTCATGGGTTACTACGTGATTTGGGTGAGTTCCTCATTGAGGAAATCTTTGGGATCAAACTTACGTTTCAACTTCCTATCGGTTTTCTTAGTACGGTATGACCTTTCAAACTTTTCTCCATCCGGATCATACAAACTCATCTTCATATGCCATGATCCGTCACCTTCTTTAGGTGGCTTGTCCCACCTCCATTTACACTTGTCTCCCTCTCTTTTCCACTTATTCATCTCTATATTAATAGGCATTACGCTCAAGAACTCAATCATCTTCCTAAAGACTAAGGGGTCCTCAAAAGGATCGAGCTCTTCATCTCTAGCTATGAGTTGTTCCACCGAATGTGTCTTTTCTGTGGAAAACTAGAAGGGGGAGTTGAATAGTTTACCGATTAAAATCTTTTTAACTTGTTAAGTTAGCTTTGAAACTTTCCGTTTGATCAAAGATATGTACACAAACACAATATATAACATGCAACTAAATGAAAGAAACGATCAAACCACAACACGAGTATTTATCGTGGTTCGGCTACAAGGACTCTTTTTCCTTGCCCTACGTCCACGCCCCGAGTATCCAACTCGAGAGTTTCTTTCACTAGTCAACAAGCTCCTTTCACCGGCGGAGAAAACCTTACACGTCGCTTATACTTTTACCGACACAAAGCTAGATGTCGAGTTCTTTACCAAGGGTACAACCACTCTCGTTAGTTCTTTACAAGGGTACAACTACTCCCTATACACTTTGTATTTTGAGGACTAAAATACTAACCGATCACTACTGAAAATACACAATCAAATGAAGTGTAAACTACTCAAGTCTACTCAATGCAAAGCTAACAAGTCTTGCAACGTTGTGTTGAATACTTGTTACTTTTAGTAAGCTCGTGAATCTCTTTGCTACAAAAAGAAACTTCACATATGAAATGTTAAGAGGTTAGATGAAAAAATGAATGTGTGTGTAAAAATATGATGTCAAGTGATGAGCCAAAATTCAACTTGTGGCTCAATATTTATAGCCAAAACCTTCTGCAGGTCTGGCGGATCAGGCGGACCCCTGAGAAGGGTTCCGCCCGTGTACCTCTAGGGTACCGCCAGGCTTGCAGTTGGTTTTGCAATAAATCTTGCAAACCAAACAAAGTCACATCTCATTACTCTTGCAAATCAAACAATGTCACATCACATAATATCAAGTCAAACACTAAACTTGCAAGCAACATCTAAGTAAGTCAAACACATTTCTTTCCATAAATGTATAATGACAAAATTTGCCATAAATGTGATGTGACAATTCTATTTTTAGAAAATAAGAAGTGTTGTGTTTTATGAAATGTAAAATGTAGCAAAAGTCTAGTTTATGCAAGTCTTTAAAACTAAGATTATGTTTTACTTAGAAACTAAAGTTTACATTTGTCATTAACAAAACTTAGTGAAGATCGTAAAATATAAATGACGTTTTTAGGCGATATTTGTAATAACAATCTCCCCCTTTTTGTTGATGACAAAACATACACTTTGTTTTTAAGTAACTCACAAAATCTTGGTTTTTAAGACTTAAAAAAAGTTATATTAAACTTTTTTTACTTAATTTATGAAAATCATATTAAGTTTTGAAAGTTCAATATATTTCTCCCCCTTTTTGTCAAAACAAAAAGTAGAGTAGCGAAGCGGAAAAATGCACTTGCTCCCCCTTGCTTGTTACTCCCCCTAAAAGGAGTGCCAAGATGGGAAACATGGATTTTGGATCCTACAAAAAAAATGGTTAGTTGGTGATATATATAAGCTTGTAGTTACCACACACATTGCAACCACAATGACAACATAAACATGATCAACCAACAATGCACGAAAGTAAGTAGAAAGAATTAGCATTCCAAGTAAAATTTGGACTTATAAAAGTCAAAAGACAAGAAATGGGTAAAATTCTTCTACTTCAAAAACCTTTAAAATAACCAAGAAAGAAAAATAAAAGCCTAGTTTCCTAAATTGGGGCAAATGGCCTCCAAATGATTCTCTAGGGTTTATTTGGGTGGGAAAGGGCATCCAAACGTTCGATGACGTGTTGGAATGCAAACCGGGTTTCATCTTGGAGTTGGTGAAACAACGTTTCGATGCTTTCACCCATTTGCTCACAATTTGAGCAAACATGGGGATGAGTGGGTGGAAATGGGTTGGCATTGGTTTCTTGGTTTGAGGGTTGATTGGTTTGTGGTTCTTGGGTGGATGATGGGTTTGGTATTGACTCAAGCAATGTGGTTTGAAATTCCATTGCTTGATAGAGATGGTTTTCAGCCATGTTTTGGATATCCTCATATGAAGGAAATAAAGACTCAAAGGTTTGAGGTTGAGGGTGTGGTGGATTTGGGTGATCATGGTTTTCAAAGTTTGGTTCTCCATATAGAGGACCATGGATGTCATGGTAGATGGGGTGAAACAATAATGGTTTAGGTTGATGGTACACTTGTTGTGGTGGTTGAATGTGGTTAAAAAGGTCATCTTGGTCAAGAATTGACCTTGGTGATTCATTTGCAAAAGGTGGTGGTTGTGTAGGTCTTGGTGGAAGATCATTAAGATCTTGGACAAATGGGTGTGGTGATGTGGGAGAAGACCCAAATAGTTCCATTGGCTCAATTTTGGGTAATGGTGATGGTGATGAAGTTTTGGATGGTTGAGTTGGAGCACTTGGTGGAGTTGGGTCAATAGGTGATTTAGTTGGTGGTGGAGTGAGCTCATTTGGTTCATTGGGTGATGGTGATGGAGATGCAAGGTTCAAAAAGTGTTCATTTTTTATGGGTGATGTGAATTCATCCGAGGATGAGGAGCTTAGGTTGATGGGTTGATTAGACCATAGTGGTTTAACACTAATCCGGGCGGTTTTCCGGATGGGTCTTGATGGTTGAGAGGTGATTGTTGACTTAGTCATGGTGAGAAATGGTTTATAAGTTTCAGAAATTGTGTTGAGGAAGGTGTGATTTGATGGTGTTTAGGATGGCTTAATTTATAGTGTTGATGGATTATGGAAAGGAGTGTTTGGATTTGATGTTAGTCCATACAAAAATGGAGGTTTCTAATGATTTGGAAAACTAATTGTGGGTTGTCAAATCATGGAAGTTAATCCAATGAAAATGGTGAAGTGAGAAGATAAGTTTTGCACTAAATGCTTAGTGGTTTTGGTGGATTTGTGGTAGTATAAATCTCAGGGATTTCAAGGATCCCTTAAAAGGGTTCCTTCCTTTATGTTTGAGGGGTTCTTGAGGTTGTTATGGCTAAATTTGAATTTTGGTGGGAATTGGTTTTGGTTAAGTTTATGGAAGAAGGAGTATCCTATTATGCTAAACACATTGCAAGTAATGGGTTTCTACCTAAAAGGATTGGATTTTGGTGTTTGGATGTTGAATTGGTGAAAATGAAAACAAAAATTCTGCAGGTTGCTGGCGGCACCCTCAGAATACACAGGCGGAACCCATTTGAGGGTGCCTCCTGGTCCGTTGGGCCAAATCTGGAATTCCCAGAATTTACACTGGCGGAACCCAATATTGGGTACCGCCAGATCCACCAGACCCAAAAAAATTGGCAGTCTGCGTTTTTGACCTGCGAGACGTTTTTCAAAATTTCGAAAACTCCTAAAATATAAAAGATAAGGCATTTCTGGTTGGGCAATGCAAAAAATAGACACTTAAACATGCATTTCATAGGACTCTGATCTTGAGGTCGAGAATTTCACTATACTTACTGAAAATATCATAAACTTGAAAATTTGACAACTTACCAAGAGTTGTCTACCTGCATCAAAGTTAGATACTACATGTTCCAAATTGTATCAAACATTGTACTAACACACAAATACATCACAAATATTGTTTAAACGACCAAATTTGTCCAAATACCACCTAATGCCAAACACTCCTACACACCCGCACTCATTGACGGTCAATCTTGTTCTTGAGCTTTCCAAGGAATCTTCCAAGATTCTTGAACATCCCCTTTGTTTGCTTGAACTCCGCCGACTCATTTGGAATATCCGGAAGTTGGGATAGGTATTCGAGAGGTGGGAGCCTAGAGTTTGGCAAATTGTCATCTTCACTCACTGAGGAAGATGATGATGAGGTAGGAGGATGAGGGCGTTTTCCTTGGGCTTTGTACACTCTCTTATCACTAAGTGGAACAAAGGTGTGTGGAATGAGAGTGTAGTTGATTTAGTCTTTTCGTGGTATATAGTTATTCCGAAGAAATGCTCGTGAAAGTATTTCCCGGGTCGTTTTCCCAGCGAAGGTAGAATGGAGTCGTGAATTATCGAATCGCAAAATCGAGTCGTGAAAAGTGGTAAAGTGAAAAAAAATGATTTTGGAATTCAAGTTGTGATAAGAAATGGTGAAATATGAAGAATTTACAAGCTAAATATGTACAAATGTTGAAAACGTAAAAATGATAATGTAACCGCAAAATTTAAAACGTAACGTATAACGAAAAATGAAACTACAAACTTGAAAATATTTTCTAAAAATCTTAAACTAATAAAAAGAATTTTAAGAAAAAGAAAAATATTTTTTTTTGAGTTTTTATTTATTTTCTAGAATTAATTTTCTATTTATAGAATTTAAAAAGTAATTAAAAATAAAAGGAAATAAGAAAAATAATGGGAAAATTATGAAAACTACTTTAGAAAATCTAGAATATTTATAAAAGAATTTTAAAAACTATTTTTGTATTTTTCAGGGCATTTTTCTATTTTTTATGGATTTTTGGGATTTAAAAATGATTTTAAACTAAAAGAAAATAAGAAAAATAGCAAATGACCTCAGAAAATTATGAAAAATTAACAGAAATTCTAAAATAATATAAAAAGCTTGCAGAAAAATTTTGGATAAAAAATAATAAACAGTAGTGCTTAAACAGTGCTAAACAGCTTATGGCAAGTGCTTATTAATAAGCACTTGCCACAAAACTTTACCAAACTGATACCACTGCTGATTTATACTACTATAAGCTCAAATAAACTAAGAAAAGTTCAAAAGAAACACAGAAGCATAGACAGCAAGCTAATAAGCACTCAATGAAAAGCTAAATAAGCTAACACCATCACAGGATAAGCTACAAAATAAGCAAACCACACACAATACTAGACCAACTATAGAGGAACTCAGAGAAGCCAGAATATCACAAGAATAAGCTCAAAGGAACACTAGCAGCCCTATTGTACCAAACAGAAACCAGGCTAAGCTACCAATAAGCAAGGAAGATTAAGCTACTCAAATAAGCTGATAAGAAGAAACTAAATGGAGTTATTAAGAGACTACCATATATAGATTGCAACAAACCAAAAATCTATTCCTAAATCCATTATTCACTAATCCTAATGATGCCATGAACAAGGGTTCACAACTGTGGTGCAGGGGAGAAACATGCTCAAACAGCCAACTTCTAGCGAGCATTCAGATAAGCTATAGACTTCAAATCCTAAACTTACTTGTTGATTATGAAAAACTAACTATTAGAGTACACCAATTAACAATTATTATCTATTCCTAATCACTAATTAACCCTACAAGTTCAATCAAAGATTAGTCCAAAAAAAAACTAAGTAACAAAAATGTTGACTAATTTATTGCACAAGAACTTTGACCAAATCCAAATTCTTATGCTGATTACTACTCTAATATGTAAAATTAAGCTATGATAAAGCTATATTAAGCAATTATGATCTATTATGCAACTATTCCTAGAAATACTCTAACTGAATTTCACTTACACTAACAGTTAAGAGAATAGAAATCTAATTTTTGACTATTGCTAATATAACCTACTGATTTTATAGATCCTAACTCTATTATTATACTAGAGAAGCATTAATGAAACAGTTAATCAACATAACAACTACTCATTACTCAGCAATCTCATAATCCAAACACTCCCTACAAGACAGTTTACACTATGAATGAGAGATATAAGCTACAATTCACCACAACAATGATCAAAGTGAGTGCGACAACAATAGCAGAAGCAAATTCAGCCACTAAATCTAACTTCTAACAACTAGATCACAGATATGCAACAAAAGCTATCGCAAGGCAGAAAATAACAAAGTAAAATGTAAAATAATGGAAACTACAATTGAATTAAAACTTTAACTACAAAATTGCTAACCAAAGAACAAATTGGACAAAATCAAACAGCAATAAAGCAATAACATAAGATCTAAACTAACCACAGTTTATTAAGCAATTTGAAATGAAAATTGAAATTGAGAACTTACAATTTTAACCTCAGCTGAACAGAGGTTTCATTTGACCAAAGCCTATCTTTAGATAGACCCAATCTAACTTCACATCACCAGAATCCATCCTCTAAATACCCAGAATTATCATATGAACATCCGTTGACTTTCGTTGACCAGTACCAATTTTACCAATATCAGCAGAAACTAGCTTCAAAACTCACTACAAGCTGCTATTGAGCTTGAATTAGCTTATGAAAACATGTAGTTGAAAACTTAAAACAGATTTAAAACAATAAATTGCTTGGAAATTTAAATGGCAAGGAAGCTTAAATGAAAATTTTTATTAAAACTTGAAAATGAGTACAACTCAAAAACTGATAAAGTAATAATAAGCTTAAAACGTACAATTAAGCTAAAAATTATACTAAAGCTACCATACTACTCTACTCCTACTCCTAGTCTAACGGCTTCAAATGTGAGGAGGTGAGGAGCTTATATAGCAACGAGCTGAGGTGAGGGAGCGTCTTCAGAAGGCTCTAGAAACGGAATCAATCAAGAATATACTCCACTAGATCCCTTATGACTCATGATGTCCAATCAAAACTTAATATCCCTTGTGGTGACACGTTCAGACCAATCCACAGCTGCCACATGTCATTCTTTTGCTGTTGAACTCTGATAGGGTGTCAGGAGTGTGGGAATTGACTGAAAGACCCTTAATACGAGGTTAATTAGAGGTGGAATGGGTAATTGGGAATTGGGGTAAATTAGGGTTCTTGTTTGGCTGGGTATAAATGAATTGGGGGTAAATATTTGGGCGCGTATAAAGTGTACGGGGTAAATTATTTTTATTAATTTGACTCTTGGACCGGGTCAAGGAAATTGGGTATTGGGCTTTGGTATTTAAGAGTTGGGCTTGGGGGATATAGTGGTGTGTGGGCTTGGGTATAGAGTATTGGATCAGGCCTAGACCTTGATTATCAGATTTTGTATATTAAAATTGCAAGGACCAATAGTGTAGAATCTGAAACTATGAGGACCACTACTGTCAATTTATGAAACAATAATCCAAGGGCTAATCTTGCCAATTGATGATTCTTCAAGGTTTATTTAGACACTTCGAGCTCAAATAATGATCAGGACTTGAAAAATGTTTCTCGGCCTCGGCTCTTTATTCCTTTTCCACTCTCGTGCCCGTTTTGCCGGGTTTTTGCTTTGTTTTGTCCATTTTTATAAATATCCGTACCTGCACATCACAAACATGAAAACAAGTGTTTTCTTGGCATTTGTTAGCTCAAATAGTCGTTTTGGGTCGGTTTTTGGCCATATAATAGTGAGTGAATAAGCACTCACCAAAATCCCCCCGACTAAGGTATTGCCGTGTCCTCACGCAATGTGATCAATTCACGCTCTCGGGATAAATAATTTCAAAACTTTTCCTACTAACTTTGAAAAGTAGCAAAGAGGTTCGAAAGAAGTGATAAAATCATTTATTCCCGAAAAACGCTCCGTTTTCCAAAATTTCCCTTTATTCCGTTATTCCACTTACACTTCTATTTTTGTACTTTTCATGCTTCATACTTGCGACGGTTTGTTGAACTTTCATTATCTTGCAATAATTATTAGGGTCAACGAGTAGAAAACACTTCTATTAAGAAGCGACCATACGGATAAAAATCGTCATCCTTGATTTTTCACGAGTCCCCAAACTAAGCGTACAAACGAGATCACAGCTTATCTACAAATTAGATGCTAACACTACTCATAACAGTTACTTGTGGAAACTTCTTACTCCCATTTCCTAGGTTTTGTATCTCAATATTTTATTTTGTTGAGAAATGAATTTCTTCATATTTTCTCGTTTCGATAACTTTTTAGTCCGATAGTGATACCTAAGTTAAAACGATAAATAGTTAGCCATTTTCCTTAAGAACCACTGCAATAGAAATTCGGTCAATTTCAAGGAATGAGGGGTACATACAATATCAAGGATATAAGTTGCGGAGTACGATCACGTGCACCTCATGTGACTGATTACTAATCACGTATCACATGCACCTCACGCGCCAACAACTTATTTACATACATAAGCTCTTATTCGATACAACTTTCAACTTTCACTTTTTTATTTTTCACTTTTTTCACTTTTCTCATATTTTTCATACTTTTTTCTCTCTTGACTTTTTTCTTAACATCAATGGAAGCTTATCGGGTAGCTCCAAAACCACATAGATAATTAACTTTTGACTTTTGATTTTTTCACTTTTTGCTCTTATTTTTTATGTTCCTTGATATGTACCCAACTTCTAAAGCAAAAATTCTCTTAAGAAAACAAAGAACTAAATATTATTCAAACCGAAATACCACTAATTAACCTAGAACATCTATTATATATATTGGTGACGTATCTGATGGGAGTAAAAAGCCACAAGTACCTCTTATGAGCTCTAAAGAGAACCACTACTCCACATTTAGCATCTAACTTCTAAATAAACTCTATCATTTCTCGCTCTTCGCAATTTAAGATTCCAAATAATGAAACCAGCGAATACTTAGCCGATAATCAGCCACGCATATATAAAGTCAGTTACGGAAACTTGCAAATTCTAAAAGAAGAATTCGCGTTTTCTAGCTCCTTATGTAAAAGACTAGCGAAAGCTTTTAAGCTGCGCATGTATAAAGTCAAGTACGGGAACTTGCAAATTCTTAAGAAAGAATTCGCATTTTATAGCTCCTGGTGTACAAAACTAGCACAAGCTTATGTGATCATCATTGGTTAAGGGAACAAGCTAGGGCTCAACACGCCCGGTCAAGTCAAAATATTTATTCCTACTCTCGCCAGCAAGAAAGTCAACAAGGTGTCAAAACACTTATTCAAACTTTATAATATTTTTGCACAACTTTTCAACTTTTTTCACATTTTTTTTGTACTTTTTCATGACATTTTCATCAAAATTTTTTGAAATTTTCTCATTTTTTCAATTTTTTTTATTTTTGGTGGAAAAACGGAGTTGCAAGAGTACACGACATGTGAAAATGCAAGGTCAAAATCGAATCGAAGATTCACCCTCCCCCCGACTAGAACGAAACATTGTCCTCAATGTTTTATGGGTTAAGGTAATCCTAACAAAATTCTAGGCCGTTTGCCAAAGAAAATGTTAGTCGATAAGATTTAACGGATATAGGATTCCCAAATAGCACCGATGAATGAGACTCCAAGTGAAGAGATAACGAGCACGAGAGTCATCATAAATCACGGACAATCCTGAACAAACATCACAAACAACCACAGAACACAAGAGTATGGAAGAGGTTGCCCTCCTCACGTCACATTAGAAATAAGAAATTTAAGAAGATGAAAAGATAAGCATGGGGTGCCTCCCACGAAGCGCTTGTTTTTTATCACCGAGTCACATGAGCTTGACTCGATCCCCGAATTAATTCGTCCTTGGGGAAAGCAGAGAAAACGGCTACTTGAAAATAGAGATGCCCGGATCAAATATGGTATCCTCACTCCCGGTGGAGTGGAAAAGTGACGAAGTGATGGGATAAACAAAGAATGATTGAAACACCCGGATGATAATATCATAATCATACATCTCATCTACCACTCCAAAAATATCATTATCTGTACCGGATTTAAAAACTTCATCGGGTGGTTTTGTAGGTGGACGAGAAGAAGAAGAATCGAAAGAACTATCATTCTCATCATTCTCAATACCCGGTGGTATCGAGTCATCCGCAGCAAGAAATAAATCGACATCCTCTAAAAGAGGGTCACGTAACGGATTATCGAAAATAGGAATAGAATCAATCTCAAAGGTAAAGCATTCATAATCCGGAAGAGAGATATCAGCATGAATAGTGGGACTGCCACTACTCGTCTCTTCAAATCGAAAAATTTCAAGCTCGGGTAAAGAATCACTATCCATAACGGGGATAGGAGAAGAAGTCGGAGGATCTTTCAATTCCTCGATCTTAGAAATGAGAAGATACACTTTGGATAATTTCTCACGAAGGGTTTCATCTTGAATTTCCGTTTCAATATCTTCATCATTCTCTTCTTCTGAGCTGACGAGCTCAAAAAGTAATTCGTCCACATAGTCGATGTCTCCACAAGATAAAGAATCATCATCGTCAGAATCGGAGAACATCTCATCAGGATCAATCGAATTATCAATCGGAGGTAAATCGCACTCCTCTGCCGTATCAAAAATATATTTTTCAAAGTTGGGTAAAGATTCCTTGAGCTCGGGCTCCACAGGATCTGACGGCTTATCTTCAACAATCTCAGTCGAAATAGAATCATTAAGAGAAATACCGACATCTTCCAAAACGGGGTCGCTTCCCTCAACCGGTGTGAGAGAAGGACGGGAAGAGTCGGGGATGATAGATTCAAAAGACGGAGTGGGATTGCCACTCGAAGAATCGATGTCATGTTTACAAAATAACGCTTTTATAATCTGCCGATGGCCCTCCAAGAACAATTCTTCCATACTTTTGCTTCCATCATCTTCGACGATTGGAATATTATAAAACTTCCCACGATGATAAACCGAAGACATAAATGAGAATAGATAGATAGAGGGTGTGAGAAGAAGAATTATATATGAGAGGATAAGAAGATTATTTTTGCTTTTGAGTTTTCAAATTTTTATATTTTTTTAGAGAAAATATATACAAGATAGTGGAAAACTTAACACATCACGATTTTTCAACACGATATTCAAAAACTCACTTCGACCTTCCCCGGCAGCGGCGCCATTTTGATTTAGTCTTTTCGTGGTATATAGTTATTCCGAAGAAATGCTCGTGAAAGTATTTCCCGGGTCGTTTTCCCAGCGAAGGTAGAATGGAGTCGTGAATTATCGAATCGCAAAATCGAGTCGTGAAAAGTGGTAAAGTGAAAAAAAATGATTTTGGAATTCAAGTTGTGATAAGAAATGGTGAAATATGAAGAATTTACAAGCTAAATATGTACAAATGTTGAAAACGTAAAAATGGAAATGTAACCGCAAAATTTAAAACGTAACGTATAACGAAAAATGAAACTACAAACTTGAAAATATTTTCTAAAAATCTTAAAATAATAAAAAGAATTTTAAGAAAAAGAAAAATATTTTTTTTTGAGTTTTTATTTATTTTCTAGAATTAATTTTCTATTTATAGAATTTAAAAAGTAATTAAAAATAAAAGGAAATAAGAAAAATAATGGGAAAATTATGAAAACTACTTTAGAAAATCTAGAATATTTATAAAAGAATTTTAAAAACTATTTTTGTATTTTTCAGGGCATTTTTCTATTTTTTATGGATTTTTGGGATTTAAAAATGATTTTAAACTAAAAGAAAATAAGAAAAATAGCAAATGACCTCAGAAAATTATGAAAAATTAACAGAAATTCTAAAATAATATAAAAAGCTTGCAGAAAAATTTTGGATAAAAAATAATAAATAGTAGTGCTTAAACAGTGCTAAACAGCTTATGGCAAGTGCTTATTAATAAGCACTTGCCACAAAACTTTACCAAACTGATACCACTACTGATTTATACTACTATAAGCTCAAATAAACTAAGAAAAGTTCAAAAGAAACACAGAAGCATAGACAGCAAGCTAATAAGCACTCAATGAAAAGCTAAATAAGCTAAGACCATCACAGGATAAGCTACAAAATAAGCAAACCACACACAATACTAGACCAACTATAGAGGAACTCAGAGAAGCCAGAATATCACAAGAATAAGCTCAAAGGAACACTAGCAGCCCTATTGTACCAAACAGAAACCAGGCTAAGCTACCAATAAGCAAGGAAGATTAAGCTACTCAAATAAGCTGATAAGAAGAAACTAAATGGAGTTATTAAGAGACTACCATATATAGATTGCAACAAACCAAAAATCTATTCCTAAATCCATTATTCACTAATCCTAATGATGCCATGAACAAGGGTTCACAACTGTGATGCAGGGGAGAAACATGCTCAAACAGCCAACTTCTAGCGAGCATTCAGATAAGCTATAGACTTCAAATCCTAAACTTACTTGTTGATTATGAAAAACTAACTATTAGAGAACACCAATTAACAATTATTATCTATTCCTAATCACTAATTAACCCTACAAGTTCAATCAAAGATTAGTCCAAAAAAAAACTGAGTAACAAAAATGTTGACTAATTTATTGCACAAGAACTTTGACCAAATCCAAATTCTTATGCTGATTACTACTCTAATATGTAAAATTAAGCTATGATAAAGCTATATTAAGCAATTATGATCTATTATGCAACTATTCCTAGAAATACTCTAACTGAATTTCACTTACACTAACAGTTAAGAGAATAGAAATCTAATTTTTGACTATTGCTAATATAACCTACTGATTTTATAGATCCTAACTCTATTATTATACTAGAGAAGCATTAATGAAACAGTTAATCAACATAACAACTACTCATTACTCAGCAATCTCATAATCCAAACACTCCCTACAAGACAGTTTACACTATGAATGAGAGATATAAGCTACAATTCACCACAACAATGATCAAAGTGAGTGCGACAACAATAGCAGAAGCAAATTCAGCCACTAAATCTAACTTCTAACAACTAGATCACAGATATGCAACAAAAGCTATCGCAAGGCAGAAAATAACAAAGTAAAATGTTAAATAATGGAAACTACAATTGAATTAAAACTTTAACTACAAAATTGCTAACCAAAGAACAAATTGGACAAAATCAAACAGCAATAAAGCAATAACATAAGATCTAAACTAACCACAGTTTATTAAGCAATTTGAAATGAAAATTGAAATTGAGAACTTACAATTTTAACCTCAGCTGAACAGAGGTTTCATTTGACCAAAGCCTATCTTTAGATAGACCCAATCTAACTTCACATCACCAGAATCCATCATCTAAATACCCAGAATTATCATATGAACATCCGTTGACTTTCGTTGACCAGTACCAATTTTACCAATATCAGCAGAAACTAGCTTCAAAACTCACTACAAGCTGCTATTGAGCTTGAATTAGCTTATGAAAACATGTAGTTGAAAACTTAAAACAGATTTAAAACAATAAATTGCTTGGAAATTTAAATGGCAAGGAAGCTTAAATGAAAATTTTTATTAAAACTTGAAAATGAGTACAACTCAAAAACTGATAAAGTAACAATAAGCTTAAAATGTACAATTAAGCTAAAAATTATACTAAAGCTACCATACTACTCTACTCCTACTCCTAGTCTAACGGCTTCAAATGTGAGGAGGTGAGGAGCTTATATAGCAACGAGCTGAGGTGAGGGAGCGTCTTCAGAAGGCTCTAGAAACGGAATCAATCAAGAATATACTCCACTAGATCCCTTATGACTCATGATGTCCAATCAAAACTTAATATCCCTTGTGGTGACACGTTCAGACCAATCCACAGCTGCCACATGTCATTCTTTTGCTGTTGAACTCTGACAGGGTGTCAGGAGTGTGGGAATTGACTGAAAGACCCTTAATACGAGGTTAATTAGAGGTGGAATGGGTAATTGGGAATTGGGGTAAATTAGGGTTCTTGTTTGGCTGGGTATAAATGAATTGGGGGTAAATATTTGGGCGCGTATAAAGTGTACGGGGTAAATTATTTTTATTAATTTGACTCTTGGACCGGGTCAAGGAAATTGGGTATTGGGCTTTGGTATTTAAGAGTTGGGCTTGGGGGATATAGTGGTGTGTGGGCTTGGGTATAGAGTATTGGATCAGGCCTAGACCTTGATTATCAGATTTTGTATATTAAAATTGCAAGGACCAATAGTGTAGAATCTGAAACTATGAGGACCACTACTGTCAATTTATGAAACAATAATCCAAGGGCTAATCTTGCCAATTGATGATTCTTCAAGGTTTATTTAGACACTTCGAGCTCAAATAATGATCAGGACTTGAAAAATGTTTCCCGGCCTCGGCTCTTTATTCCTTTTCCACTCTCGTGCCCGTTTTGCCGGGTTTTTGCTTTGTTTTGTCCATTTTTATAAATATCCGTACCTGCACATCACAAACATGAAAACAAGTGTTTTCTTTGCATTTGTTAGCTCAAATAGTCGTTTTGGGTCGGTTTTTGGCCATATAATAGTGAGTGAATAAGCACTCACCAGTAGTCAAGACGAAGACCATTTGGAGTTGGTGGAATGGGTGAGATGAACCTAAAGAGACGGGTTAAGAGCATTCCATACGGCATAGCCGTTGTGCTATGCACGGGAATGTCGGCCATTCTCTTGGCCATGTAGTAGGCAAGGTTGAAGGGTTGCCTGACGGACAAGCAGTAGAGCATGTAGCAAAGGCAAAGGTTGATATGGTCACGGTTCCCTATTGTGCTAATGACATTGGCTCTAAGGACTTCCTCCCATTTCTTTAATTGGGGCTTAAGTTCATTCATTTCCATTCCATATGGGTCCTTATCGACCTCATTTCCCGAACGGGTTCTCCTAGTGTTGGTGGTCCTAACAAAGAGGTGGTCACGGAGTACATCTTTTGAGACAAGGGGTATGTCATAAGGGTGGATACGGTCTTGGAGGTTGTCAAGAGTTGAGAGGTTGTGCAAGTCGGAATAGAGGCAAGTACCACGGTTTGGGACACCTAGGATTTGAGCAAACTCCTCAAGAGTGAAGGAGTATTGATGACCGCTAACCCTAAAGTTGATAGACATATGACCATAGTCATCCGTGGAGAGGACGGAGGATGCATAGAACTCTAGAATGAACCTAGGACAAATAGGCTCGTCGATATTCAAAAGGCACTCAAAGTTGATTGTGGCAAAATCGGCGTAAAGGTTTGTGCCTTCTAGGAAAGACGGGTCAATGGTTCTACCCTCATGAACATAGTGTTTTTCTAGGGCTTTGAAAACGTTTACTTGGTTTAGGGTGAGGCCTTTGGTTTTGTGGTATTTTGGTAAGTACTTAATGGTGTCCTTGTGGTCTTAGTGGGTTAGAGGAGGCATGATGATTCCTAGAACAACAAAATTTCATATTTTAGTTTACGTAAACCACTATTATAATATGGATGTTCTAGTGTGTGCCTATATGAAAACAATGTGGAGGTGCGGTTATCTTGACTCATTTTGATGCTTCAAAATCGTTTTATGCAAGTTTTGTTATAAAACAAAAGATAACCCAAACGCTCCTAGTTCAATGTAGCTTCGTTTGAATGTACCCGAAAATACATATTGGTTATGTATTCCCTTTAGCATTCAAGAGACATTATGCAAGTGATGTTTTAAACATAATGTTTTGATTTTGTATTCTCAATGTGAGACGAAAAAATATTTGTCCTACTTGTGAGAAATTTTTGGAAGGATTTGACATGGGGTGTTTTAGCAAACATGTTTATACTAATTAAAGATGCAATTCCTAACTTTGGGAAACATGATTAGTTTTATTAAACACCTAATCTAATGCATGAATTTTTCAAGTTAATGCATAACCTCAAGTTTTTGTTTTTGTGCAAGAAATAGAATTCCTAGACTCAGATTAGGATTGTATTCATGTTTAGAATACTTACAATGATGATTTAGTTGCAATGTAAATGAATGGAAGACCAAGAATTCGTAGGTATGGATGGATAGTAAAGTGAATAGTAGCTGTTTGGAAGTGGTGGTATGAGATAATGGGTGTTTGGTTTAATATAAACAAAGAAAATGATTCTGCAGGTCGGTGGATACGGCGGACCCCTGAAATGGGTTTCGCCGACCCTGCTGAGAAAAAGAGTTATGGATTTGTTTTGATTTTTGTGATTTTTGTCTAATGTCCAGAACTACAATGTAGGTTCCATGAGTCCTAAGCCTAGCCTAAGAAGGTTAAAAGGTTCACGTTTAAGGGGTTTTGTGAGAATGTCGGCTATGTTGTCTTCGGAAGAAACTTTCTCAATTGAGATATTTCCTTTTTGAACGTTGTCACGAAGGAAATGATGACGGATTTCAATATGTTTGGTACGAGCATGTTGAACCGGGTTTTTGCTAATATCAATGGCACCTTTGTTGTCACAAAGAATTGTGATGTCGTTGAGTTGAATTCCATAGTCGACAAGAGCTTGCTTCATCCAAAGAGCTTGTTGACATGCCTTTCCGGCCGAAACATACTCGGCTTCTGTTGTTGAGATAGCAAGAGCCTTTGCTTCTTAGAGAACCATGAGGTGAGACAATGTCCTACAAAAGTACAAATACCACTTGTGCTCTTTCTATCGACATAGTCACCGGCATGATCCGAGTCGGCATACACTATGGTGTCTATTCCCGTTCCTTTGGGATACCATAAACCTAAATGTGTAGTGCCCTTAATATACCTAAAAATCCTTTTAACGGCTTCGAGATGGGTAGTTTTAGGATCTTCTTGAAAACGAGCACATAGACAAACACTAAACATAATGTCGGGTCTACTAGCCGTTAGGTAAAGTAGACTACCAATCATACCTCTATATTTAGTGCTATCTACGGATTCACTTTCCTCATCTTTGGTGAGTTTAGTTTCCGTGGACATGGGAGTTTTGATAGGTTTCGAATCTTCTAGTCCAAATTTCTTAAGCATATCCTTAATATATTTAGATTGGTTAAAGAAGATACCATCTTCTAGTTGTTTGATTTGGAGTCCTAGGAAAAAGTTGAGTTCTCCCATCATACTCATTTCAAACTCATCATGCATGATTTTTGAGAAATCCACACAAAATTCTTTACAAGTTGATCCGAATATAATGTCATCAACATAGATTTGGACTATGATAATATGTGAATCTTTCTTCTTAGTGAAGAGAGTATTATCAACTAAGCCCATGGTATACTTATGGTCAACTAGGAATGTTTTAAGTCGATCATACCATGCTTTTGGAGATTGCTTAAGTCCGTAAAGAGCCTTTTTAAGTTTGTAAACATGATTTGGTTTTTCAAAATCGATGAAACCCGATGGTTGAGCAACATACACTTCTTCATTAATGACTCCGTTTAGAAATGCACTTTTGACGTCCATTTGAAAAAGTTTAAAATTGTGTGCACATGCATATGCAAGTAAGATTCTAATTGACTCGAGCCTAGCAACCGGAGCAAAAGTTTCATCGTAGTCAATGCCTTCTTGTTGGTTATATCCTTGTGCAACTAACCTAGCTTTGTTTTTAAACACAATTCCATTTTCATCCATTTTATTTCGAAATACCCATTTTGTTCCAATTATAGTTTGACTCTTTGGTTGAGGAACTAATGTCCATACATCATTCCTAACAAATTGGTTTAACTCTTCTTGCATTGCAATTACCCAAGACTAATCTTTAATGGCTTCATTAATATTTTTAGGTTCAATTGTTGATACGAAACAAAAATAGTTGCTTTCATTTTGAACTTTTGACCTTAGTGTTCTTTCGTTAATGTTGCCAATGACACCATCTAATGGATGACTTTTAGATTCTTTGATATTGACAAGTTCTTTGTTAAATAGTTCATCTTCTTTGTCATCACTTAAAATTTCTTGATTTTCTATTGCTTGGCTTTCAACTAAGTCATCATCTACCAAAGGTGATGTCTTAGAGGGAGGTGGACTCTCGTCAAATGTTACGTTCAATGATTCCTCAACTCTTAAGGTTTCTTTGTTCAAAACAATGTATGCTTTACTATTTTGTGAATATCCAAGAAATACACATTCATAAGACTTTGGGTCAAATTTGGTGAGATAATACTTGGTGTTAAGAATGAAACATTTACTCCCAAACACTCTAAAGTATCCTAATGTAGGCTTTTTACCTTTATATAGTTCATAAGGAGTTTTATTCAAAAATGGTCTAATTAAGACTCGATTTAAAATGTATGTTGATGTGTTAACGGCATTACACCAAAACTTTTGTGGAATGTTTTGTTCATTAAGCATTGTTCTACTCATCTCTTGCAATGTCCGGTTTTTACGTTCTACTACACCATTAGATTGAGGAGTACGTGGAGCCGAAAAGTTATGAATTATACCGTTATTATCACAAAAGTTTCCAAATTGAAATTCATTATCAAACTCACAACCGTGATCCGTTCTAATAGACACAATATTAGATCCTACTTGATTTTGAATTTTCTTACTTAAAATCTCAAATTTATCAAAAGCATCATTTTTACTTTTCAAAAATTTTGTCCAAGTATATCTTGAGTAATCACCAACTATGACCAAAGTGTAGAAGTTGCCTCCATAACTTTGTATAGCGGATGGACCAAATAAATCCATATGCAAAAGTTCTAGACACCTAGATGTAGAAACCAAGTTTTTAGCCTTATGGCTATTATGGACTTGTTTACCGACTTTGCAAGCATCACAAAAGTGTTGGTCATATTTCAAATTAGGTAGGTTTCGAACTAAGTCTTTGGATGAGAGGTTTTGGATTAGTCTCATGTTAGCATGTCCTAAACGTCTATGCCATAAAGTTGAAGATTCATCTAATGAGGTAAGACAAAGCTTGTCTCTAGATGTTGGATCCATCTTCATGACATATACGTTATTCTTAAGGACACCTTTGGCTATGGTTATACCATCTTTAAGTATTTTACTTCCATTTTCACTAAAAAGAACATTATACTTATTATGACAAAGTTGACTAATACTAAGGAGATTAAAACCTAAGTTATCAACATGAGCTACATCATCTATAAAGAGGGAGTCATGAGAGATTGTACCTTTTCCGATGATTTTGCTCTTAGCATTACTACCAAACGTAACATTACCTCCGTCACATTTGTGATAAGAAGTGAAGAGGCTTTTGTTACCCGTCATGTGCCTTGAACAACCGCTATCTTTAATCCATTCATGCGGTTCCAAACAAACTTTGAGGCACACCTATTTTATGAAAAACACTCAAACATTTGGTCCCCAATTTCTCATGGGTCCATTTTGGTTAAGCATGCCATTAATTTGTTCCAAGTATGAAAACAGAGCATAAGGGTTCCATGGCATGTGGTTTGGAGTTTGGTAATGTCTAGGAGTGTTTTGGTTCCAAACATGTTGGTAGTTTGATCGAGCGTTGAAGTTGCTCTTTGGAAAGGGGCGTTTGGGAATTGGAGTCTTAGGTCTTGGTTGAGTAGTTTTAGCTCTAAATTCATTTTTACTAAATCCTACTCCAGTTTTAAACACAGGTTTTGTTCCACTTTTGTATGTAACTTTAACAAATTTTGAACGATCCGAAGTGGATGAGGTTACTGCTGCAGCAGGCCTGGCGGAACCTTCAGGACCAACGGGCGGAACCCTAAATTGGGTTCCGCCTGATCCGCAGGCTGCTGTAGTAATTTTATTTGTTTCTTATGCAATCTTTTCTTGTTTCATTTGACCCATTGAAGTTTCTATTTTCGTAAATCCTAGTCCTGTTTTATCAAAGGGTGACTTTTGAAGTTTCATAATTTCATCCGCACAAGAAATGTTCTTATCGAACTTCTTAAACTTTGTGGTTTGTTTTATTAGATCATTTTGAGTAATTTTGAGTTTCTCAACTTCTAGTTTAAGCTCTTCACATGATTTTCAAGGTGTGTCAATACCTTTACTCTTTTCTAATCTCTTAGCTTTTTCTTTTAACTCATAAACTTCATTTTCTAAAAACTCCTTTTTTGTTTTCAAAAATTTATTTTTGTTTATGATTTTTAAGCTCAATTCACAAAGTTTGTTATATTCTTTTTGTAAAGTGTCATCATCAATAGAGGAGTAAGATGGTCGGATAATACCTCATTTGAGTTGTGAGCCATGAGAGCAACATCGTCATTCTTTGGCTCATCGTCATCTCCTTCATAGTCACTCCAAGCACCACCCACAAAAGCTTGTTGAGGTTTGCTCTTGGTTGGTTTTGGACATTCTCCCACAAGATGACTTGTGTCTCCACACCTATAGCACTTTCTTTCAACCTTTCCTTTCCTATCATCACGATCTTGTTGGAAAGTTTTCTTGTCATCTTTAGGTTGCCTTACAAACTTTCCTCTTACACGAAAGAACTTCTTGAAGTCTCTAACGGCCATAGCATATTCCTCATCATCACTATCCGAAGTAGATTCTTCATCATCACTTGATTGGACTCTAGCTTTCAAGGCAATGGACTTAACTTTTTCTTTCTTGCCTCTAACTAGTTCCGAATCTTTTTCCATTACCATTTCGTGAACTTTGAGGTTTCCAATTAGCTCATCAAGTGACATGCTTGAAAGATCTTTGGATTCTTCAATTGCCGTCACTTTTGCTCTCCACTTCGGATGGAGTGCTCTAAGAAATATCCTGACAAAGTTCTTACTACAAAAAGATTCGTCAAGTGCTTTAATTGAAGTAATAATAGTATTAAATCTAGCAAAAGCATTATCAATAATCTCATCTTCGGAAATAACAAATTGTTCATATTGTTGAACAAGAAGATCAATTTTGTTATCTTTAACTTGTGAGTTTCCTTGATGAGTGACAATTAAAGATTGCCAAATATCTTTGGCGGTTTTACACAAAAAGACTCTTTCATATTCTTTCTTAGGCAAAGCATTGTAAAGCATCATTTTAGCTTCATTATTTTTACCTATTAATTTCTTTTGATCATCATCTTTGATGTTAGTAACTACGTTATCACCATCAATAGTTATATACCACAAATCTATATCTTTAGATTTCATGTAAGTTTCAAAACGGTTTTTCCAATATATAAAACCATTTGCTTCAAAGAGTGGTGGTCTTTGCATAGATTGCCCTTCTTTGTAATTTTCAAAATCCATGGATCATTTCAAGTTTTAAAACACAATATATTTTAAAAGCTTGAGTAACGTAGCTCTTGATGCCAATTGTGGAAAACTAGAAGGGGGGTTGAATAGTGTACCGATTAAAATCTTTTTAACTTGTTAAGTTAGCTTTGAAACTTTCCGTTTGATCAAAGATATGTACACAAACACAATATATAACATGCAAGTAAATGAAAGAAATGATCAAACCACAACACGAGTATTTATCGTGGTTCGGCTACAAGGACTTTTTTTCCTTGCCCTACGTCCACGCCCCGAGTATCAAACTCGAGAGTTTCTTTCACTAGTCAACAAGCTCCTTTCACCGGCGGAGAAAACCTTACACGTCGCTTATACTTTTACTGACACAAAGCTAGATGTCGAGTTGTTTACCAAGGGTACAACCACTCCCGTTAGTTCTTTACAAGGGTACAACTACTCCCTATACACTTTGTATTTTGAGGACTAAAATACTAACCGATCACTACTGAAAATACACAATCAAATGAAGTGTAAACTACTCAAGTCTACACAATGCAAAGCTAACAAGTCTTGCAACGTTGTGTTGAATACTTGTTACTTTTAGTAAGCTCGTTAATCTCTTTGCTACAAAAAGAAACTTCACTTATGAAATGTTAAGAGGTTAGATGAAAAAATGAATGTGTGTGTAAAATATGATGTCAAGTGATGAGCCAAAATTCAACTTGTGGCTAAATATTTATAGCCAAAACCTTCTGCAGGTCTGGCGGATCAGGCGGACCCCTGATAAGGGTTCCGCCCGTGTACCTCCAGGGTACCGCCGAGCTTGCAGTTGGTTTTGCAATAAATCTTGCAAACCAAACAAAGTCACATCTCATTACTCTTGCAAACCAAACAATGTCACATCACATAATATCAAGTCAAACACTAAACTTGCAAGCAACATCTAAGTAAGTCAAACACATTTCTTTCCATAAATGTATAATGACAAAACTTGCCATAAATGTGATGTGACAATTCTATTTTTAGAAAATAAGAAGTGTTGTGTTTTATGAAATGTAAAATGTAGCAAAAGTCTAAGTTTATGCAAGTCTTTAAAACTAAGATTATGTTTTACTTAGAAACTAAAGTTTACATTTGTCATTAACAAAACTTAGCGAAGATCGTAAAATATAAATGACGTTTTTAGGCGATATTTGTATTAACATTTTCAATGAAATGCTTTTCTAGATAGAATGGGCGTTGAGGTCCTATAAAGTTCCTTTCTATCCAAGGTCCATATCTAGATGGTCTCATATTCATCTCTACCCAATGTGGTGTCGGTTCATCATCACAATCATAACTATGCTTCTTAACAACGTACACCGACCAAGTATCACCTTCACCTACCGCTATCTTAGACTCCTTACAATCTATCATGGCGCTAGCAGTTGCTAAAAATCCTCTTCCTACCAATAATGGGCATGTAGTGTCACTAACCATGTCTAGGACGTGAAAATCCGCTAAGATAGTTAACTTTCCTACGTGAACAACTACATCCTTAATCATTCCAACTGGGTGGGCAATACTTCCATCCGCTAGACCTATCAACACCTCCGTTTCCTCTAACTTTCCAAGCTTAAGAGTGGTGAATAGGGATAAGGGAATCAAGTTGAGGCTTGACCCTAAATCCGCTAGTGTGTCGAAAGCTTCGGATCTTCCTATTTTACAAGGCAAAACAAATATACCCGGATCATCAAGCTTTTTAGGCAACTTGTTTTGAACGAATGAGGTCCCATTTTTACCTAGTTTAAACTTCTCATATTTTTCTAGGAGGGCACTATAGTAGGGAGCACGGGCTAAGACATCAATGATGGGGCGTTCAAGGTGAAGTTCCTTGAATTCATCGTCAAGGTCTTGCATAGGAGGTGTTTCAGCTATACTTTTGACCGGTTTTATATCGAGTGTTTTATTTGGTTGGTCCTTTTGAAGAATTTGGTTTTGTTTGAAACACGTGCTCGTTGATTTAACCGAGTAGTATTGTGGACACGAAGTGGGTGACGAAACTGATGATATGGAATTAACGTTTAGTTTCGGATTCTTGACTGTGTCGCTTGGGAGTGCTCCCATTTCTCGGTCATTGAGGACTTTCAACAATGCATCAATTTTGGTGGTCATCTCTCTTTGCTTTTGTTTGAAATCGGCTTCAAACTCAGATATGCGAGCTTCTTGAGATGCCATGAACTTAGACATCAATCCTTCAAGATTGTTGGTACTACCATAGTTGTTAGAAGGATTGTTGTTGAAAGTACGGTTGGAGGGTGGACCGTTTGGTTGGTAACGATTAGGCGGATTGAAGAATTGGGTTGATTTTGTTTCCACCTAAGGTTTGGGTGATTTTTCCAAGAGGGGTTGTAGGAATCACCGTAAGGGTTTGGCTCGGGTTTGAAAGTGTACCACTTATCTCCCGCTTCGTCGGTACGCCAGGATGCGTAGTCCGCAAAAGCTGTTCCGGGGAGTTCCACACAATCATGAGTGTCATGGGGACCACTACATAATTCGCATGAAGAAGTAATTTTGTTCACTTGGCTTGAAGGTTTAGGAGCTTCGTAAGATTTCATGAGAAACTTGACTTGGTCCTCAAGTTCCATGATCCTACGGTAGGGAGTGCTAGAGTTGTTCGAAGGCAAAGATATTGCCTTGACCGTTTTGTTCAAATCACGGGGATCATTCCAACTTTCGTTGTCATAGAGAGCAAGATCTTCTATGAGTTCCCATGATTGTTCCGCACTTAGATCACGTAGCTTACCACCGGCCGATTGGTCAATGGCTCGCCTCGTGGAGAGATCGATATGCTCATAAAAGATTTGGACTTGGAGCCAAAGATCTATGCCATGATGAGGGACTTTTTGGAGTAAGTCCTTGAAACGAGTCCATGCTTCATAAAGAGATTCATTTTGACATTGTTGGAACATCAAGATGTTATTTCTAAGCTTAGTAGTTCTCCCCGGTAGGAAAAATTGAGCAAGGAAACGAGTGGTGAGATCATCCCATGTGGTGATGGATCCCGTGGGTAAATGCTCAAGCCATTGACTAGCTTGATCCCGTAGAGAGAATTGGAATAAGCGTAATCGGGTTGTCCCTCTAGTTGCAACATCTAGGTTTATGGAGTCTACGATTTTTAGGAAGTCCTTAAGATATTGATTTGGATCTTCGGAACGAAGTCCATGGAATGCACATCCGCTTTGCACCAACCAGATGGTGTCGGATCGCAAGGGGGTCACATTGGCTCCGGTGAGCTCAATGGTGTTTCGGTAGCCTTGGAGGCTAGGTCGGGAATACTCTCCTAAGGTTCGGGGCCTAAGAGGTTCTAGTGGTGGGTTTTGTTGTGGTGGGATGACGGGTTCAAAGATGTTCCCATCGTCCATGATGTCGGGTGGTGAAGAGTTACGAACAAAAACACAAAGAAATAAGATAGACTAAAGAAAACCTAAAAATAAAAATAAAAAAATCTTACTAGAAAGGAATCTAGCAAGTAGACCTAATAAAAAGATATTCTAACCTAGACAATAACTATTCCCCGGGCTGCGGCGCCAAAAACTTGATGCGTAGGGATTGCACCAGGCTTTACCTCTCGAGGGATCTCGAGAAGCTTACAACCCCCACCAGGCAGTGTACATGATCGTTCTAGTATAGTATAGTGACATGTACCGGGGGATTGATCGTTCAGCTAGGAATAGTGTCGCTAGGATTAGAAAACCTAATTACTAGTTCTAGAGATGAGAGATGATTCTTTTTGTATTTTTATATTTTTTTTAGAAAGCAAGTAAATATCTCGGGTTTGAAGGATTTGGGCGGAATTAGTTGCTAGTCAACTAACCCAATACTAAAGATGCAATCAAAATAAAATACTAAAAATGAAAATAAAACTAAATTAAACTAAGGTTGTGAGCAATAAGTGGAGAAATGTGTTTACTTAGATTTCACTACTCCCTAGATATCTTTTACACGTTAATTACTTGTCATAGTTGCGTGGATGACGGATTGTATTCCTTAATACCATTAATGGGGTGGCGTACTTAACTCCCCAATCCTATGAGTGCCTACTTCACTCCTATGTCGAGCCGGCTAAGAAGCTCCTAACATGGGATCATTAGAATTTACTCATGCATTAAATACAACCAATAAAACCTAGTAGACGTCGGTTCATGTTTCCTAAGACGTTCAAGCATCTTACCAATTGGAGATCTGCCAGTTTTCCTAAGCCTAACATTGAAATCATTCATCCAATACAACCATAAACAAGTAATCAACACATAATCAACATCTAGGTTTCATTAGATCTAAGCAAACACAAGATAAGTCTAGCCTAGCAAGGTGGAATCAAGACAAGCACAAGATATAGACAACCAACACATAGATATATTGATTGAATTAAAAGAATACTTATCTCAATAACACATGTAAGGGTTCAAGGGCTGAAAACCCTTGAAAAAGCTGTAAAATATGTATAAGGTTCGGCCTTAGGGTTTCTCCAAACTTGTTCCTCTTAATGAATGAAAATTAGAAAACTATATATAGATAATAGAGGCTGACGGCGTCAAGAACAACCTTGTGACGCCGTCATCTCGCCGCCAAAATAATTCTCGGACAGCCTTGATCTACATCTGACGCCGTCATGTTATCTACTTTTGCAGGCCGTCACACATTTAACTCTTGACGCTCTACTTTGTGACGCCTTCATTTCTGTACTGGGTCGTCATGATCTTTACTCCTGACGCCGTCAACTTCTTCCTCTTGACGCCGTCACACACTGTTCCCAGCTTGGAAAATTAAGTCTTTGGCGTTTTCTTCACTTTTATGCTCCAAAAACGTCTGAATTGCTTCCTTTTCCAGATTTCACTCCCAAAGTACCTAAAATCACAAAAGGAACGATTTAGGGCAATATTTGATCAAATAAATTCAATTCCGGGGTTAAATGACCCCCTAAAAGTGGTACATTTTTCGCCTCATCATTCTCCAACAAGCCTCATGAGGGCATATAAAATGGCCGTCTATGAAATTTTGGATTTCGTCGACATACGGATTTCGCTGTATTGCTGAAGTAGATGTATTACCAACACACCTAGTGACTTGTGCAAAAATTCTATCTGTCCCTTTTGATATATACTTAAATAAGTATTTTATGAGCATACTCCACCCGCAGTATTCTACATTGATATGTGCTTCAAATGCTAAGCATAATGACCTATTGTACGGGACGACGTATGTGTTGTCAAGCTTTACACCATGTTTTATTACAGAAACCCTTGATTCTCTTCTTTTATAATGCACATGGCCTTTTTCGTCAAAAAAAGTTTCATGGTTATACCTCTTTGGGAAATTTTTTGTGCATTCTTCGCCTTGCATACATGGTGCATTCAAGTTGGCTTTTCCGCAGGGCCCATGCATCATCATTTTTGAAACAATTTTGTACCCACGAGGATCAATTTCTGGATCAGGCAACTCTGCAGAAATATACTGGTCAACATCTTCGGTGTTTTTGTATTCTGCTTGACGAAGAAACCCATAGAAGTGTATGAATATGCGGCAAGCCACGTTTCTGGAACTCAACAATGTACAACACTTCATGTCAAACAATCAAGAAATACAAATTAACAAATTATAGAGCAACTTACTTTCAAAATAAAATTTAACATATTTACTTGGGAAAAAAAATAAAGCATGCCTCCTGTGACATATCCAAACGGTTGTTTTTGTTTAAGAAACTTGATAAAAGCCTTAATCTTTTGCTCAAAAACCCTACAAACCATATCTGCTTTGTCAGCTGGAGTTAAATGAGGGAAATCTGCCATGCATCGCTGGATTTCAGGCCAATTGACATTGCATGTAAACGTGATGAAAAACTGTGGGTTACCAAGCACACGACAAATGGCCAATGCATCTAGATAGTGGCTATACATATATCTTGGGCCCCCAGTGAACGAAGAAGGCAAAATTATTCGTGAACCCACGTCTGAGCCGTCACGATCACCTCTTGAAACTGCATCATAGAGACCCGACAAAAAGTCTCCTCTAATGTCATTTTGGTGTGTTCTATAGAAATCCATTCTATTTTGCTCTATACAACAATAAACACCAACTACATACTATTGGAAGAGCTGGAAGAGCCGGCCTGTTCTAAAAAGCAAATTATATTGACCATGTTTGGGGTGTAGTTGATACGTGTAGAATGCATTCATCGATACCAGCCTCATCTTCTGGTTCTGGCCTGCTGATCGCAACATCAGATTTGTATGATATCCTGTCTGGCCGTAGATGAAAATAAGCGGAAACTGCAGCGACATGTATGACTGAAGAAGTTTGTTAATTCTTTTTGGTGGAGCGTCTCTGTATTCAATAATCACATCGTAGTCTGCTTCAGTTGTTGGCCCATTATCAAACACTATGGCTCCCAGAGTTTGACATGTAGGTAGCTCATAGTTGCGTGCACCTTTAGCATTGTAGAGACGCACATTAAATTCAGGGATGTCCGCCTCTGCACATTTGTCTCTTGCAGTTTTGAAGACTTGGACTAATTCATTGTGAGCATCTAAAAAATGAATGAGACCTTGCACAATATCTGGATCTAAAGGATGCTCACCAGAGCTTTCAAAGTGGCTCATTCTGTTCCTAACTTCGTTCTGTGTGTCATAAACATATAATTTGACCAGAAACTTTAAAAACATATGGGCCTCTTGCTTGGTTAACTGTGGTGTCAATTTTCACTCCAAATGACGTCATCGCAAACATTTGATTATAAGCTCGTATGTTTTGCATAAAACTGTTGTTTGCAAGAAGGTCTTTGATGTATTATGGGGGATCAGTTTCAGGCTCCATAAAGATCTTACCGTCTCCGCAACACAAATGGTACTTAGGATGACCTGTTTGAGAACGATGGCCTGCAAGCTGTTCTCCATTCCAAAATGTAGCATTGCAGTACCAAAATCGTTCATTACAGTCACCCAAATCCTGATAAAAAGGAGATGCATCTATAGAAAAGAAAAACATTTTTTTAGGTAAAATATGAAAAACAACCTACAAACAGAAAAATAAGTTTTTTAAAAAGAAAAGGCGAATGTTTACCTTCATTTTCATCAGCTGTTGAATATTGTTGGCGATCACGCCTTCTTTTGGGCTGACCTTCTGTTGTGTGTCGCCTTTTACGCTAATTCAAAGATCTTCTACCGTTGGTTGACTCTGTGAGAAAAAGAAAGGAACCAATTAATTAATAAATGTGTAGACCTACAAATGCGAACAACTGAATGGTTATCCATGAGTATAAGGTTTTAAGTAAAAGGTCAGTGACATTTACCTTCAGGTATGTTGTTATTGTTTGTAGAGCATTCTGTAGGCATTAGCTGGCACTGTTCTCGGGTATCAGGTGCATTCATATGAGTGTCTAAGCTGCTTCTAGGCTGACTTTTTTTTTTCCAGAGGTGTGCTATTACTTTTGCAAGGGACTTGAATAGCCTCATTGAAATGCATTTCTAATAGCACAAACAAAATAATGTATATAAGAAACACATGAACAAAATATTATTCAATAAATTTGTAATACACATACAAAAATTCTCAGTTGTTTTAAAACAGATGGATAATGTTCACCTTCATTTGTATCAGCTGTTGAATAATGTTGGTGAACACGGGTTCTTTTGCCTTGACTTCCTGTGTATTCTGCCTTTTACGCCTATCTAAAGGCATTGCACCATTGGTCGCGCCTATAAGAAAAAAGAAAGAAAACACACCAATTACTAAATATGTATATACGCAGGCATGAATGATTTCAATGATGTAAAAAATAATGTAACAAACATAAAATGCCAACCAATAGAAGGCCCTGCATCATTAACAACATTTTCTAAGATGTCGGCATGACAAAGTTGGTGTGTAACAGTGTTCGCATTTGTAGGCATGAATGAACAGGTCTCGGTAACTTCTTCCATTCATGGTGCAATTAATCCAGCCAATAAGGGAAAAAACTAAACACAGTCACTCACCGCATGTATAAAAAAACCAAGAATCCATAAGGAATTTTAATTTTAGGGAAAAAGAACAGCTTAATATAGAAAATCTTAACTTTCTTAACTTACGTTGACTTAGATCACTGGCCACATCATTTTTATTTGATCCACTACACTATTTAGAAAGTCGTTGTGAAGAATCACCAATAACAAAAGGTGTATGAACACCATAAACTTCCTGTTCAGCGGATTTTAATTGACGCTGTTTGCAAGCACGCCTACCTCGGCCTTCAAACACACACATAAACATCAGGTGGCTTTAATGACAGTTGAAATATAAGAAAAAAAAGATCAATAATAAACCAAGCACATATATAATCTGTTTAACATGGCAATTACCAACAAAGGTGTCCAATGGTGGAGTTGGCTGATGTGTCTGCAAAGCACCATGCATTTGAAGCATACGCTTTGAAATCCTCTGTTTTTGTTGATAAAGACCATCTCAAAATATGCATATGCATACTTAGTATAGAAATACAAACATGCGAAAAAGAGTAACAACAACAACTGGACATCAAACAGAACATCAGCTAACCTTGAGAAGAAATAGGAGCCGTCGTTAAGCCAACACCTTCAGCACTATTTAAAGCAAATGGTGTAACAGATTGAGTGTGCAAGGAGGCTTGTGCAGGGTTTCTTTGAACAGCATTGGCAACACGTTCATGTATAGGAGCACATTTTTTTTGGGTTTGTACAGGACTGATCAGAGTTGTTTGTATCAGGATTATTTAACTTTCGACGCATAATTAGAAAAGGACCAAGTTATTCGATGACGGGAACTAAGTAAATTCAGCAGACAAATTATCGCTAACGGTTCGCAATAAGGCATTATCATAAAGGAATACATATTTAGTTTGCAATTTTAAGTTAGAGTTAGTACAAAGATTTTAAAAAAATTGTTAGAACACATTAAATGACAACCAAGGCAGAAAATTGAATAAGGTCATTAAATAGCATCAAAACCCTAATATAGGCTCATTTAATTTGTTTTTGAGTCACAGAAATTAAATAGATGCAAAATCTACAAAATTAAATGAGGGGCTAAACCCTACAACAATTAAGCTAATGCAGGATATCTTCATAAGCATGTAACACATGAAAAAGTAATAGCAAATTTTTTTTAACATAAACACTTAACAGAGCATAAAACACGGACAACACAAAAGAAGAAATTCCATAAAAAGAAGCTCAAAAAACCCAAACCTCCAACAAATTTTCCAAGCAATATTCAAAGATCAACAATTGTGGGTAACCTTCTTAGTATGAGCAGGAAAACATAAGAAACAAATAAACTCATCCAAGGTTATCTATACCAACCTAACACAAAGATGTGGATAGGAAGCTTGAAGGGGCGGGTAGCAGCAACAGATGGAATAAGCTTAGCCACACATTGAATAAAAAAACCATTTTACTGTTGTTAACACTGTACACCCCCTCACATAGCACTGTAGCAACTACTAATACCCATTGGATCGGACCTAAGTGATGGCGGGTGAGGTGGTCGGAGCAAAATCGATCGGATCCCCTGAGCAAGAAGAGCCTGTGAGTGATGGTTAACAGGTGGATCGTTGTCGGGTTATACCAAAGTGGCAAAAGGGCCGGGTAAAAAAATAACGGGCTAAAAAAATGGGCTAACAAAGCCCCCTTTTTAGTATATTGTTATAATTTGTTTCCAATAATGACATATACTTCGATGGTACAAGTTCCTTCTTCCATTTTGGTTGACTAGCCGAATACCCGCGCAAATCGGCGGTGAATATCGTCAAATCATTATACTTGCAAAATCTTGATTTGTTTCGCCCCTTGATGCAAAACATGTGTTTTTTAAAATTAATATAGCCGCGTTGTTCAAATTATAAAGTTCGGTAAACCGTTTGATAAAAAGCCATGTGTTATTAATTTTTGAGTTTCCATTCAAAGTTTGGTAAACTATGTGAATCAAAGTTTCCATTAAATAATTAACTGTTTAGTTGTTTTATTTTAAGTTTACATTGGTTGTTTAAATTGCCATTTTAGAAGTTGTCATTTAATATTAAAGTTTGAAAAGCATTAAAGGGAACAAAGGGTATTTTATAAAAACCACTTTACTCATTTTTAACCATTTTTAAACATTTAAGAATAAGTAATCACAGGTTATTTGTACTATCACGACTCGTTTCTCAAACTCACATGTTTCTGTAAATCACCATATATTCGTTTTTCAATACTTTCTTTCGAAATAATAGACACCAATGCATAGAAATATGTCATCACCTTCTCATAATTGCAACCAAAAACGTTTCTTCTAAAAGTTTTGCCAAAGAATTTTAGGCATCGTCCAAGTCTATTTTAATATACTTATATGAAGCTGATCTTATACGTAAATCATAAAAGAAAGAAAAAAAAAGTTAACAATCATACAAATTACCTGTAGCACTATCAATACAATCATAATGTGTATTGTGACCTTATTAAACAAGAGAGCAACATGATATTTATGTCAATTTAAATGACAAATATACACCTCTCTCTCTATATATGGTAACAAACTCTCTCTTTATTGACCTACATGGGACTAAAGCCAATTAATTCTTTACTCCAAAAGTATCAAAAGGACATACAGCCAAATGTAAATAATAGAACATTCAATGATTGCGACATTAAAGTTGTATTGATCACCGTATATTAACAACCTCATCAAGAAAATTTCCTCTTATCTTTTCTTGAGTTGTGCTGTACGTAAGTTTGATTTGATTGACGGAACTATAGTCAAAACCAGTATTCGTCCATGCCAATTGAAACCATTGATGCCCCTCGTACTTACCCGTAGGTTGCTCAACATATATAGGATGTCCAACTAGTCCATTGAGATTAAGCATATCTGTGACAAATCAAGCTTTGTTCGTGGACAAGAAAATATAAATAACAAACAATAAGGAAGCCTTTGGAATTGGTCAACTTATAAAGGACTAATTTGAAATGTAAAATCTTCAATGCTCACTGATTATAATTTTGTTATGACAATTTCTTTTCTTGAATCAATATCGAGTAATGAATGAACAGATATTGCTTTCCACTATTTTGGTCTAAACTCCACAATAGGATCGTCGAGCCTTGAAACTTACTTGCCAAAATGGATATCAGTGACTTGAAGTGTTGAACAGTTAGACCCAGCTAGGTGTTAAGGTCCGATCCTTTTGCCATCTTTGCAAAACCATTTGCATATGTATATATGATGCCCAAAGCAAACACATATATTAGAGCACTCGGTGCAAGGTGTTATAGCTCCATCATCATAGCTCCTTAAAAATAATAAAATTAATAAAGTATACAAACTACTCATCCTGAAGAATAATAAAGTTAATAAAGTATACAAACTATACAAACTACTCATCCTGAAGAAGAGGTTTAGTCAAAGTAACTATACCCGTTCTACAGCATGAGGAACACAATACACAAAATTGAACTTGTGTGATCTCTATGTATCTCATTATAAAAGGTAACAAATTATCTTTTCGGTGACCGATGTGGGATTAAACTCAATTTTTTTATTTGTCGTAATTGTCAAAATATCTTTTCGGTGACCGGTGTTCGTAATTCGAATACACCCACATTACTAAATGGGATCCAGCACACGAAGATTTCTAATGTAGGGCATAAAAGGACGTATGAATTTACGTCATTTATGCTTGAAAGTTATACTTAAATCAGTGTATATGTTTTTGATACTGTTCATAATTCAATAGTTGAATGATCGTTCTTTCTTCTTTCTTCGATTATGGTTAAAATGAAATTTTAAGCTTGTGCAAATTCTTTTATTTTACGGTTCTCAAATTAGCTATTTGCTTAGCCTCGATATCTAAAGTTTTGTTACCCTAAAAGAAAAGGATATGACAGGTTATTTGTATCCGTTAAGTTTTATGTGTTTTGTATCCGTTAATCATATGGCCAAGCATACAAACATCGATCAGTTTAGACAGACTTCTATGTCTTAAACACGAGACTGCTTAATTTGTAACATAAGGGCACATGCTACTTAAAAGGCCTTTAATAAACATGATTGTGTTCTAAACAAGTCAAGCTCAACAAAAATGACATGCTTTATCTCGATTTAGAGGGCGCGCAAATTAAACCTATGATAATCACTTACTTTATAATGAACCATGTATCGATGCTATGGTGATCGACTTTTATAGCAAAATTGCATGTTTCATACTTTCATGTTGTAACTTGTAAACTGTATATCTACGATAAAAGTAACTATTACTTAATTTATCTCGCCAAATTATTTTTCTAAAAGAAATTTGATAGCCAAATTTCCGTTAGATTCTACTTTACTTTTGAAAAACAAACAATAATATTTACCAAAACCGAAAATTTAAAAGACGCAAATACAAAACTTAAAAAAGTTAATAAAGCAAATTAATTGAGGATGTCAAGAACAACGTAACATTTATTACTAACCAAATTGCATATTTTCATTCAGTGATCTATGTGGGATCGGACTAAACCAATTCTTTTTTGATGAAAGAGCATCAAAAAGACATACTAATGTGTTTGCCTTGACCTTTGTTTTGAGAAGCTGGAATACAACCAAAAGCTTTAAAATTATTAATTCGATTGTTCAAAGGTTATCATGGTTAATCAAGGTGTATGAGTCATCGTTATGAGCAACCTTTTTACTTTATAATTGTCATTCACTTAATATAGAACAATGTTAAAACTTCTATAGCTAAAATTGCAAATTGCATGAGATAAAAAAGGCCCCTTATCAAATGAATTCTGTAAGTTACATTATCCAGTGATTTCAATTAAATAATAATAATAATAATTATAATAATTACTATTACAACATATGTATTTGATGCATTGCTCAATGACTCTAACTTACAATATACTAACATAGTTCGCCTGGAGTTTTATGTGACTCTAGTGAATATTGATACGAAACAAAAACATTTGCTTGTAAATGAGAATTGTTCCATAATGTGTTTAACTGTTGTTTGTATCGGGAATTGTTTTGAGGCCATTATCCTAAATTGAGGAGGAGGGAAAGTATAATGAGTTTAGAAGTGTTAAAGTAACGCAAACCCAACTATAAAGTTGGAGAGGTATGTTTTGTGTTTGTCTGTGACCTGATAAGGCCAACATGACTAAAGCTTATACGGTTGACTTGGTAAAAGATAATACTTGAAATCATTTCCATGTTGAGTTTTAGGAGTTTGATCGTGATCTTAACTGACCACTTTGAATATAGAGACACAAAACAACATGATGCTCTCTTTCAGAAAATATTGAAACTACCTGACCAACTTAATTTTAATGTAAAAAAAAAAAAAAAAAAAAAAAAAAAACGGTTATTCTAAACAACCACCCTACCAAACTTTATACTTCTAAACCTAAAAGAGAAAAAGAAAAATATAAAAAGTTACAAAGCATATAGTTATGATTGGCAAAGCCAGCATGCTCAAGTTTATTTTTAAGTGTATGGACCTTATAAATAATAACATTATAGATTACTCAACTTGCAAAAGCAATATACATCTCATTACATAAAGTGGCAGAACTATTGTTCACAGAGCTGTGTGGGACTAAAACTCTTTTCTATCAAAGTTACATGCCTTAACATCTACAGTAATTTGAAACGGAATATAACTACATTTACCAAGTAATTTGATCGGTCAAAGGTCTCAAGTCTAAAAGACCTGTGCAATGGAACAGTGATATCAACAACCTTTTCAAGTTTTACTTAAATTATGTATTTTGCGCTTCACTTAATTTAGAGAACCATGCTATTAATGTTGGTATCATGAACAACTTCAATTCCATAGCTAAAAATGAAAATGTTATGATGTAACTTGTAAGTATAAGTTAACAAACATCACTGAGCAAAACAAAAGTACTAACATGAATCATAAAAATTGTAACCTTACACAAATAAATTGCAATATATTTATTCGACCTATCACGCAGTGAACTAAAATAGTAAAATCTTTTGTTATATGGAAAGAGTGATATGTCATGAGCTTGCCAATCTTTTTATGGTTCCTGGTTTGGACGTTTTAGAAGGTAGAGTTTGTAATTTAAATGATTGGTAATCCCCGAGACATCAGCATATATGAGTTATATTGATATATTGGTTCGTGATAAAATTCTTATGAATGTGATGGTACAAATTTTCCGGTTAGACTACTAACTGAACCAAGTATATCAGCACACGGAAATTTAAAGAATCATTCTCTTTGCTACAAAAAAGGGACCAAACTATAATTGTACATCTACGCAGATCATTATAGGCCCATCTTAATGAATAACACGATACTAATTGTTAACTTAAGTAACCAATATATACATCATAATAGAACCCAGCACATTTTCTTTTCAAGAACCTATGTGGGACTAAGACCAATATTTCTTCATTTCTTTCAGAAAGACATAAGCTATATATATTGCTAAATACGGATATTACATAATTTCCCTTTGCTTAATAGAGAATCATGTGATTGATTTTGCAAATTTTAGTTTTATGTTAACAAACGTCCAATACAAGTACCGAGATGATATATGCAATTTACTCGAATGGAGGCTGAGTTTTTGAGGAGTGATGAATCTGAAATGAGATGAAGTTATGAATGTTGCCTCTTTTTATTAGAAAATGTTGCACCTGTGTATATATTGTGTTGTGTAAGGATGGGCACCCGTGGGTAATGGGCACGGGTACCTCTAACCCGTCACCCGCCCACATAGTTTTTTTCTCACCCATCACCCACCCGTCACCCACCAATGGGTACAAATTTCTACCCATGCCCTTACCCGCGGGTATTTGTTGCCCATGGGTAAACCCATGGGTTAGTGTTATGCAACAAAATTACAAAACTATGAGATGAAAACTAGCTATAAAACTACGTAACAAGATACCAATTAATTTGCCAAATAAAACTTTGATTATTTGATCGTTTATACTCTCTTTTTAGTCTTGAAACTCAAACAAACTTTTCGATTAATGTATTTTTTTGAGTATACCTGCAACATCATAAATATTTTAATTAATATAATTAATTTTAACATGGGTTTATGGGTACACCTACGGGTATTTTGACGGGTATACTCGTGGGTATTTTAAATGGGTGTCATGGGTTTACCCGTGATGGGTATGCCTCACCCATCACCCACCCGCCACCCACTGATGGGTAAAGATTTTCACCCACGACCCACCCGTGGGTGAAAATTGACGCGTTTACCCACCCATTTATCGTGGGTACCCGCGGGTTGTCGGTTTTTTCTCACCCATTGCCATCCCTAGTGTTGTGAAATGAGATCTTAAAAGATTATTTGGTTTTGTAGTAGTGTGTAGTGGCGTAAGACAATTGTCTTTTCTTTTTTTTTTTTTTCTTTTTTTTTCAAGTTATCTAATTTTGCATCATATATATATTATGAATGATTTTTTTTTAAATAGTTACGGTCATCATTACGGCCACCATTAGCAAATTGTGGTTGAGATGTAGTCTTTGGGAGAAAAAACTGAGTTGGAGCTAATGTAGACAACACGTATATATTTTCTATAAACCGTCTTGTTTATGAAAAATATATGGGACCAAACGTGTTACTGTCTCAAAACTTATAGAAAACACTAATATATATAGTGTAACAGCCCGTCTCACGTCGGTAGGCGATATAAGACACTTGAGCCGGCCTTATATAGATTGAAGTTTTTTTGAGTATCCTTCAGCTATCGTTCTTATTTGAAACGCAGAAGGATGCCTGGTTGCTTTCGGCTTTGGGAGGCATTAGTACTTTAGATGTCTTTTAGTTTGTTTTGATAGACTTAATCTCATCAAAGATTTAGTTGTATTTAATGAACTAAAAAAGTTTTCAAGTATAAAGTTTAAAACATGTAATAAATTCACAAATGCACAAAATAATTTACAACAACATAAACAAACAAAAGAAAAAAATGAAAAGAATTAACAAATTATACAATTTATCCTTTCAATTACAAATAACCTCTATACATTTAGAGGGAAATGCTGTAACTGAAAGAATAACATTGTACTAATATCAACTTACATAACCAATATATGCCACATTATATAAGCTATCAAATCTTCTTTCCTGTGACCTATGTGGGATAAAAACCAATTTTTCTTTTATCATAAAAGTACTGAGACGAATATGTAATGTATTCAAATGAGTTACTTATATGAAAGCATATCACAAAATTTTTATTCGATCTAGCTAGTGTCACTTAGTGATCATGACTCAAACTCAAATATACTAGCCAACACTTTAGAAGAGTTTCAAAAGATTTAAATCATCACACATAAACTATAAGTACTGTCCTCGACTGCATGTATACCAACAAAATGATCCTCCACAAAATCAATACACGAAAAAGAACAACTTTTGAATCAAACAAGCAGTGCAGATATGGGTAATTATTTTGTCCCGTACAACTTGGTGCAGTGGTTAAACTCTACGGGATCGCCACCAACAACAACACGGGCAGCAATGAACGGTGAAGCAAAAAAAGTCGCAGAGGTGATGGACCGTCTTGCCACTCGAAGAGATAAAAGTTGGTGTCGGAGTCATACCTATTGGTGAATTATAATAGCACAATGTTGGTGGTGGTGGACCGAAGGCGGACATGGATTAGCTCGCCGCAGTTCATGTGGATATCAAGAGTGAAAAAAATCATATGCTGTTGGACCATAATGTTATAGAAGCAAAAGTTAGGGTAGTTTAGTGTAATTTTATGTATGTATTCTGTAAGTTTGTATAAACCGACCCATTGTATTGGGCTGGGTCACAAGAAAGCAACGGTTATTTGTAGGGTTACAACGTTTAGAATAGGTCGTGACTTTTAGGAATCGGCATGTCTCTTGTGAAGGCACCGATTCAGTATGTATATATAGAGTAGGATTTTGTAATCATGCAACCCAATTCGTTTTTTTATATATCAGTTATTAAAAGGGTTCATCCCATCATTCTTTGTTCCATTATTGATTCTCGTTGTTTGGTATACATATGATGTTGTGTTGATCATATAATCAATCCTGGAAGTGGAGATGCAAGACCTGTGTAACATTGGCATCAGAGCCGAAGGTTAATCGACCCAAGGAAGGAAGAAAACAACGATTCTTGTAACCGTTGATTTCAGAAGCAAGAAGAAGAAGATCGATTTCTATTGGAAATCTATTTACCGAACCAAAAGCAAGAACAAACAGAAATTGATTTTTCTGGCAAGTTTTAAATCAATCGGAAGAACGTACTTGTTCGTTGATTTTGAATCACGAACCAGAGAAAGGAAGAAACCGTCGAGTAACCGCCGTTGACGGAGAAGAGTTGGAACCGGAACCACCAAACCATCGATCAACTGTAATTAGAGGAAGTAGGAGATTGTGTTGGTAACTTTTGGTGTTTTTTTTGTGTTCGATAACAACGAGACAGAAGAAAAGGCAAGTAAGCAACAAGCATGACAACAAGGGAATGTTTGAAGTAGAAAAACAAGAAGAAAGAAACGCGTAAGTAAGCACGCGAATAAGCGTAAGTAAGCACGCTTATAAGAACGAAGGCGTAAGTAAGCACGCAAGTAAGAAGAACGCGTAAGTAAGCACGCGAGTAACAAAGATACGTAAGTAAGCACGTTTACAAGAAAGAAAGCGTAAGTAAGCACGCTTGAACGGAAAAGATACGTAAGTAAGCACGTACCAGAAAAAAAGAAAGAAAGACAGAAAGAAGGAAAGACAGGAAGAAAGAAGAGAGAAAGGCGAAAGCACGTCAAATCAGAAAGAAAGACAACATGGAAAAGGGCGAATGAAGTCAAGTAAAGAAGCATCGATTTGCGTCTATAACATTAGGGGGGAGAATGTTGGACCATAATGTTATAGAAGCAAAAGTTAGGGTAGTTTAGTGTAATTTTATGTATGTATTCTGTAAGTTTGTATAAACCGACCCATTGTATTGGGCTGGGTCACAAGAAAGCAACGGTTATTTGTAGGGTTACAACGTTTAGAATAGGTCGTGACTTTTAGGAATCGACATGTCTCTTGTGAAGGCACCGATTCAGTATGTATATATAGAGTAGGATTTTGTAATCATGCAACCCAATTCGTTTTTTTATATATCAGTTATTAAAAGGGTTCATCCCATCATTCTTTGTTCCATTATTGATTCTCGTTGTTTGGTATACATATGATGTTGTGTTGATCATATAATCAATCCTGGAAGTGGAGATGCAAGACCTGTGTAACATATGCTTCTTAATGAACGTTGTTCAAGAATCTGATGTGGAGCAAAAGTGAGAGTCAACAAACGTCAGAGTAAAAAGTCAAACAATCACAATAACTAAATTTCCCGCCTTTATCATTTCAATCACATTTCACTTGTATAAATACATTATACATGATTAGCAGTATATTGTAAAGTGGTTATGAAATTGTAATCTCTTCTATCTCTTGTATCAACACGTCTATCAATAACAAATCCTATTTTCCTTAAGTTCGAATCTCTTCTTCTTTCCCTTAAGAGTTTCTGCTTCTGGATTGTTCTTCTTCATTTCTTTATGATTTCTGGAAAAACATAATCTGCATCTATCAGAATCTATATAATTATAATCGTTGTTCATACTTTGTAGTTTCTCGAATATGAGCTGGCGACACTTCAGAAACTTGTGATGCTTGTGTAGTTCATGATTAAAAATCTTAATTAACATAGAAAAGAACTACTATCAAGGTTGCAAATAAATGAGATAGGGTGTGAACAGAAGTAGATTAACTTTGGGTTGGAAACTTGGACCTATAATAGGCCCTGAGATCCAATCCTTTTATTCATTGATTTCATTCTATCGCAAATAGTGAATGACCGAAAGTGTGTTCCTTAAAGTTTGGTCAAAGAATTTAGACATTGTTTGATTTTGTTTTGATAAATGTATTGAAAGAAGTACTTAAATGACTTTTGCCATGAAAAACTAAACTAAAAGAATCTAAGCTGTTTTAAACAGCTACTACTAATGTCATAAATCTTTTACAACAAAAAATAAAACATTAAATTCTCTATTTGACCAAAAAAAAAAAAAAAATCACTTCCCAAAATGTATATGTACGGCTACACCCAGATTTTGACACGCACGCATTTTTTATTAATAAATCATATGGACGACTATGCGACTATACTAAATATTTTAACACTTGTCACACGTTTTATTAATAAAGTACAAGTCGTTCAGTTGCCTAAATAAAATCGTCCAAGTCTATATTATTTATTTTTTTAGACCAACTTTAGGTTTTTAGTTCAAATAAAATATTTGCTCAAAATAAAATATAGCAAAACAAAATGAATTTTAAAAAGTTAAGCATATATTTATATTTCCCGTGGGTTTCGAGAGAATTTCAATGTTTTGAAACTCTCTTTGAACTCACGTGTAACATAATACACAAGACTCAACTTGAATAAGTGATACATAACACACTATATAAAGTAACAAATTTCCTTTTGAGTGATCTATGTGGGATAAAAATTAATTCCTTCTTTTGTTAATCAAAAAGTTATGCAAGTTATATGTTCTTTAACACTTGTTGTAATATGTAAAGCCAAATAAAACCCCTAACAATTTACTAATGGTGATATAGCACTTGAAGATGTCTTATATAGTCCATAATGTGAAATATTAATTTACGTCATTCATCTTTAATACTTATATACTTGTATGTAAAATATTGTGCATGCTTTCAATACTGACACATAATTCAATAGTTCGACAATTGGGCGTTCTTTCTGCAACTATGATTCACTTCCATTAAAAAATTGCCACGTTCATGTTTTAACTTCTGATTGTCTTTATTACTGTTACTGTTGTCGGTGCGTCCTATTTTTATGAATCCACCTGGCGCTTTCTCAGCCGTTCGATCTCTCAACTTTTAATCCTGGTCGCTCGAATTAAATTTTTGATATTAACCGCAGATGTTGCATTAATGAATAACAATCACAAGATTAAAAAAATACTCAGTAACTGCTATGAAACTGAATCAACTTTTAACCTACTACTTAAAATGGGACACGTGCATATTTAATACTAGCAGGGTACTTGCGTGATGCGGCCAGCTGGTACCCTGTGACTAAATTTTCCGGCGAATAATTGTTATTTTGTTTTGGGCTGCAGGATTCCAGATTTATGTTTCAAAAGCTTAATTAGATTGTACTTTGTGGTTAAATAGTTGCATATTTTGGTAAATGAGTGAATTAAATTATATATTAATTGTATATGTTGTATAGTGTTTTGTTTTATTTGTACATTGTGCTTAGCTAGTTGTATATATTGGTAATGAGGTGTTTTAAATTATGTATTAATTGTATGTAAGAAATTGTATTTGCTTACAATCATTTGTTCTTTACATAGTTGTACATTATGTTTTATAAGTAGTATTTTACTTAAAATCTAATTTAGAAAATCTTAAAATAATAAATATGAGAGAGGGTCTTACATGCTAGCTTTATAAGTAGTATAGATGACTAGATGAGGGTACGATGGACAGGATTCTTCATACAAACACAACCAAACTCATATTGGTATAGCTGTCGACGTACCTAGCAGTGAATTAAAATAGTAAAATCTTGTGCTATATGGAAAGAGTGATAGGTCGTCAAACGATTCTTAATTAAATCCTAATTTCTCTAGTTGAAAGCCTTCATACCACAATGAATACACAATAGTAATCCCTATATTGAATCATGGACGGACCCATGTTGGTGTCGGGTGTAGCACGGGCTACACCCTGTTATAGGTCACAAAGTGCAATTTTTTCTTTTGAAAATTGTCATTTCTTGATATGTGCAACTCTCGATTTTTTTGCTACTTTCGTTTTGTTTGCACCTAACGCTCTTTGCTTGAAAACAACCGAGTTAGTGACCCAAATCCCAAAACGATTTACTTAGTGTTGGGTCAAAGAATTTTAGGTCTTAAATCATTTTGTTTCGATATACAAACTACATAAAACAAAATTAAAAAGGTTAACAAAGTATACATATTACGCAATATATGGAATCGCTTCGGTCAAAGTATCTCCGAATGTTTCCGGACCATGCGTAAACATCATACACGAAATTGAACTTATGTAATGCCTATGTATTTCACTATATATGATAACAAATTATCTTTTCTGTGACCGATGTGGGATTAAACAAACTCTAACTTTTTTATTAGTTATAATTATCAAAATATCATACATGTTATATATGCTTTATTAATTGTTCAAAATTCGAATACAACCAAAGTTTACTAAATGTGATCTAGTACATGAAGATTTCTGATGTTGCCCATAAAAGGACGTATAAATTTATTATTTATGCCATTAATGTTTAATAGTTATATGTAAATTATTGTATGTGTTTTCTATAATGCCTATAATTCAATCATTGAATGATTGTTCTTTCTCGTTTCTTCGATTGTGGTTGATATGAAATTTTAAGTTTGTGCCAATTCTTTTATGACTCGATTCTCAAATTAACTATTTGCTTAGCCTCGACGTCTAAATGAATGGATGTCACAGGTTATTTGTATCCAGTAAATCTTATGACCACAACCTTTGGCCAAGTTGTATCATTTCAGGAAGATGAATTCACCTTATTTTGTGACATCACCATTTATGTTTTTTGTGTGTGTGGAAAACTCATATCGCCAAGCATAAAAACTTCGATCGGTTTAGATTACTATGTTTTTGAATCAAACATGGAGTGTGTATGAATATGAGTAACTATTTTGTTCCGTGCCAGCGGGCGGTGCTGCCACCAACAATGGATAGCATCATTGACAGCGAATGGTTACACACACAAATCTAGGAGGTGATGGACTGCCATTGTTGCTACCCAAGGAGATATAAGCTGGTGGCGGATTAGACTTTGGCATAGGTGAGGTTATACCTATTCGTGAATCAAAATAGTAAAAAATATTGGTATTTGTGGATCACGATGGACCGATCGAAGGCGGAGACTGTGGTGGTTTGAACATGACGGTGGGTGGAGATTGTGAACAAGGGCATGAAGAACTTGTTAATTAGTCTGGAGTTTTATGTGACTAGTGAATATTAAGACGAAACAAAAACATTTACTCGTAAATGAGAATTGTTCCATAATGGCTAAAAGTGTTGTTTGTATTGGAAATTGTTATGAGGTAATTATCCCAAATTGATTAGTGGTGAACTATAATGAGTTTACAAGTGTTATGAGGCCCACCTGACTAAATGTTGTTAAGTTTTTTTGGGTAATGGGTTGTACCCGGTGGAGTTAACTTCCAAGCCATGAATCTTCCAAATCTTCCACATCCTCTTTACTCGAGGATTATTCTTGAAAAGAATTGTGGTTAACTTCAACCGAACTACTTCAGCAATAGTTTCACACATCTTGTTTACACTTCTATCGCCTTTAGCATATAAACGGTTATTACGCTCTTGCCAAATAAAGTAAGATGACGCTGCAATTACCAGCCTACCCACGATGTTGTTAAGTTTTAGGAGTGTGATCGTGATCTTAACAGAGTGTGATCATGTTCTTGAGTTTTAAGAGTGTGATTGTGATCTTAACTGACCATTTTCATCACGATCTATAACCACCTGTACTCAGCCATTTAAGGGTCTTAATGGATGATTTTGAAAAAGATTTGAGACTCATAAACAAGACATATGAAAATGCACACATAAAACAACATAATGCTCTCTTTCACCCAATATCGAAACTAACCACCTTGTCAAACTTTATCATATGTTCAAAATTAAAGTATACAGGAAAAATATAATAAATTAACGACGATATATCGTTATCATAACCAAGATTATTCACTTAATTTGAATTCTAAGTGATATAAACTTGACATGTATAACATTATACCATTGTCAACTTATTAAACCAATATACACCTAATTATATAAAATGGCAGATCCTTTGTTCAAAGACCTATGTGAGACTAAAACTCTTTTCAATCAAAGTTATATAACCACATTTACCAAGTAATTTGATCGTTCAAATCTCTTAAGTCTCAAAGAACAATGCATGGGAACAGTGATATCAACAACCTTTTCAAGTTTTACTTAAATTATTAATTATACCGCGCTTCACTTCATTTTGAGAACCATGTTATCATTGTTGGTATCATGAACAACTTACTTTTGCTCTTCAACACTGTCTACCAGTTGGAGAAGACAATACATGAACGTTTATTTTAATAGATGAAAACCGAATTTTTTAGCGTCATTGACTTATATTACTTATTATTCCTTCCGAAAAATAATGAAATATATTTGTATTCGTTGTTGTTTGTTACTTTATACACACACATAAATCCTTAATGAATTATTTCTTTAAAAATTCCGTGATCCACGGGTCTATAAGTTAGTATTTAAATATACAATCCGGCCAAATCCACCCAAATTAGGCCAACCAAACAACCCCTTAATCAATACCAACATTTATTCCACTAAATCCCTACATATGAGCATGAATCAGCCTTTGAATCAAACATGGAGTAAGTACGGATATGAGTAACTATTTTGTTTCGTGCCAGCGGGCGGTGCTACTATCAACAATGAATAGCATCACGGGCAGCGAATGGTTACACACGAATCTAGGAGGTGATGGACTGCCATTAATTGTTGCTACCCAAGGAGATATAAGCTCGTGGTGGATTAGACTTTGGCATAGGTAAGGTTTAGGGCCGTCTTTGAGGGTGTGCAAGGTGAGCGACCGCTCAGGCTCTAAAATTTTTAGAGGCCCCTAAATATGTCCCGTTAATAACTATATGCATGTGTATACATTTTCACGAAAAAAAAAAAAGTATTTAGAGGAGAAAATATCTTAAATAAGTAATATGTCAGAACATTTAGATAATTTAATTGCATGATATCTTAAAAATGGTAACACTTTATATATAACATTCATTTTCGAAAGATCTTATTATGTGATTTCGTCCGGGGCCATAAAAAATAAAATATGTTCTAAACTAACAGTATAAAAGGAAAAACATAAAATTTAACAATGATTATATGGTTATCATAGACAAGATTATATTCATTTAAATTGAATTTTAAGTGATATAAACTTGACATGTATATATAACATTATACCATTCTCAACTTACGAAACCAATACACACCTAATTATATAAAGTAGCAGATCCTTTGTTCAAAGACCTAATTACATCTAATTTGAAGCTGAATATAACCACATTTACCAAGTAATTTGATCGTTCAAATGTCTCAAGTCTCAAAGGCCTATGCATGGGAACACTGATATCAACAACCTTTTCTAGTTTTCTTGTTTTACATTCACAACTAAAGGGCATTTATGTAATTTCACAAAGTTATTTTCCTTTTCCTTTCACTCAAGAACATGATTACCCTTACTTTCCTTTTCCTTTTCTTTATCTCAAGAATATAACCACTAACATTTACTTTCTTTTTCCCTTTTTTTTTCCCTTTCCAATTCTTTTCCATTTCCCTTCACTTAAAACTCGAGAACCGAGCATTAGAGAACCATGCTATCATTGTTGGTATCATGAACAACTTCAGCAGAAAATGAAATTGGTAAGTTGTAATTTGTAAGTATAAGCTCGTCGTGGATATGAGTTTGGTATAGTTGGAGACATACCCAGCTAGTTGTGAATTAAAATTGTAAAATCTTGTGCTACATGGAAATAGTGATACATCATGAACTTGTCGATTTTAACTTTAATGATTGTTAATCCCCGAGTATGATTGGCTAGATGTTGTGCGTGTTGATGCCATGGCTTGTTCGGCTCTTGAAGGCGTAGGAGGAACTCTTCTTTGGTCTATATGGAACTTTCGGAACCAATTGCTCTTCTCTAGTCCTCCCCCTAAAAAGGCTACTCTTTAGGACTTCATTATTTCTCAATCTTTTTTGTGGTTTTCTTCTAGAAATCCTAAATGTAAGATTAGTTGGATAGGTTGGGTAAAAAATCCTATAGAAACTTTAGCCTCTATGTAGCTCTTCTTCTAACTTTTGCTAGTTTTAATGCAAGCCGCCGTTCAAAAAAAAAAAAAAAATCCCCGAGTCATCTATTTGTATTGTAAAACAAATGTATATGAATTCTATTGATATATTGGTTCGTGATATAATTCATATGAATGTGACGGTACAAATTTTTCGATTATTACTGACTGAACAAAGTATATGAGTACACCAAAATTTCAATATAAAAGAAATAAGAGACATGTATACAAATTATTCAAAGTAGCTATCCGATCCTTAATTAAATCCTAAGGGTGATGTTGACCGGACCCCCTCTACCCCCTAGACTGCACCAGGGGCAGTCCTTGTCCCCCCTTTTGTCCCCTACTTTTTTCAGTACAGCACAGCTTTTTATCAGTTTCTGTTTCGTATTTTTGACAGTTTTAAGCGTTTGGCATATTAAACTTTATATTTTCTGTTCCGCACTTTCAGATTTATAACTTTTTGATAAAAAAAAAAAAAAAAAAAAAAAAAAAAAAAAAAAAAAAATAGGGGGGGGTCCGGCTAAAAAATAGGGGAGGGTCCGGTCAACAAGGGCCAATCCTAATTCTTTAGTTAAAAACCATCGTACCACAATGAATAAGATAGTACTAATCATTATTTTAAATTAGTGACACACACATTATAATATAAGTTAGCACATTTTCTTTTCAAGAACCTATGTGGGACTAAGACCAAATATTTCTTCATTTCTATCAGAAAGAGATAAATTATATATTTTGCTAAAGAGCTGGAATACAATCGCATTCACCAATTCGATATATAGTTCCAAAATTACTACAGTTAACTAGCGAAGTTTTATGTTAAGAAACACGCCATTGAAGTACTTTAACTCAAACTCACAATATAATAACAGAGTTTAGAACCATTACAAATTATTTAATCATCACAAGAACTAAAAGTGTAACATGAAGACATATCAACAACGTAAAACTCCAAAAGACGCCTACATATGAGAACACGAAGCAGCTAGTAAATCAAACATGTGGTACGGATAGAAGTAATCATTTTGTCTCGTGCAACAGGCCGACCATCATTGTCATCCGACGAGATATAAATTGGCGTGGTGGATATGACTTTGGAATAGGTGGATTCATACGTATTTGGTATATCAAAATAGTAAAATATTCCAAGTTGTTGGACCATGGTGGACCGAAGGCGGAGATTGTGGCGGTCTAAACGTGACGGTGGGTGGAAATAGTGGTGACATCGTATTAGAAAGAGGAGATGGTGAACAAGTGAATGAAGAACTTGTTAGATCGTTCATTGATTATGTAACTCCATTTGCTTGTGAATGAAAGTTAACTTGATCCATTATTTGTATAATAGTAGTTTGTACTTTGTGATTTCTGTTATGAATGTATTAACAAGTAATTTTCTATGTAAAAGTATTAACAAGGACAAAAAAATCGTTCCAAATGACCATAAATGTGAGACATTTTCTAACACGTAAAAATTAAAAGACGCAAAATAATAAAAAGTTAACAAAGCATATAAATTACCTTTTCCAGCAGTACCTAATGGTAAAGTTACTACCATGAGTACGATTGCAAATGATAACATAATATTATTATCAATTTGTTATCAAAATCTACACCTCGTTATATAAGTAAACACATTTTCTTTTCGATGACCTATGTGGGATATAACCAACTCTTCTGTCAAAAAGACATAAAAGTTATACTCTCAACCTTTGTTATAGAGCTAAAAAGAACCAAATATATATCAGCAATCTTATAAGGAATCTTTGTATTCATATGAGAAAAGTGTGTTGTTTAAGCATTGCTAAAGGAGAAAGGGTTGGGAATACCATCCGGGTTACACTCTTTCTTCAGTTGTGGTCTATAGGATTTGAATCAAAACTAAATGAGCATCTGTTTTCAATCTGTGTACACTACCACTTACACAAATTGGCATCACCAAGGGCATTTTCGACAACACAAATTGGCATAACCAAAGCCATTTTCCAACAACCCAATTCCTGTCGGAAAATTCTAATGAATTAGCGGACGTGCTAAAATACTTAATCTAAAATGTTGGTGATCACCAACTATAGCACACATCAACTTACACGAGTTTTTTTTAATAATAAAGTCAAAGTAGACTTAAATGAGACACTTTATATGGTCAATTGTTTTTCGCTTAATAAAGAACCATGCTATCGATGTTACTATCTTGACAGACTATCCAACTTTTATATCAAAATTGTAAATTTCATGTTGTAACTTGCAGTTATATGATAAGCAAATATTTTCAACAAAAGTATGTACTTAATTAGACGAAACTTGCAATTTTCTCAAAATGATTTCATAAACAAACAAGGCCTATACAAATCATAAATACTCCACTTTTGGTAAACTGTACTTTTAGAGCTATGAGCAACATGATATTTATGTTAATCTAAATAACCAATATACACCTCAGCATATAATGTAGCAAACTTTCTTTTAATTGAGCTATGTAGGATAAAAACCAATTCTTTATTCACAAAAAGTATGAAAAGACATACCAAGTGCCTTGCCGTCTGTTTTAACTGTTAACAACCATATCTAAAGAATCGATCATTCAACGATTACGGCACCTAGGGTGTATTAGTCACCGTATATTAACCGCTTTGTCAAGAATCTTTCGTCCGTTCTCAATTGAGTTTTGGTGTACAAGAATTTGAATTAGTTCACAAAATTATAATCTAGATGACTATCCGGCTTTAATTAGTTTACATTTCCACGCAAAATCGTATCAAATAAGTCGTTTTCGACTATACGAATTGGCATCACTGAGTTTTATTTACCATCTTTTAGTCCATGTCAATTGAAACCATTGATGTGTCCCTCTTAATATGGAGTATAAAGCTTTTAACACAATATCAACAAAACCACCTGTAGATCGAAACCCCAACTAAGATACCCATGCATTGCTCAACATACGATGTTCAATTAGTCAAATAAAAATGACCATATCCGTTACAAATCAAGTTTCATTACTCGATAAGAATTAAGAATACATATAACCATATACTCGTAAAGGAAGCCCTTGGAGTTTGGTCTAACAATATTGATTCAGAAAGAAAATGAAAATTAAAAGCTTCCAAGCCTAATTAGTTTTAAATGATCGTTCTTTATATCTAACAGATACAACTTGTGTTTAATAAATATTTTTACAACGAACAACCAAGAAAGATATATCAAAAGTAAACAAAGTATACAAATTACCCATGATATATGCTAGACTTCAATAAAAGTTTGAAAACAGCATATTAACATGAGAAACATAATACACCAAATCAACTTGTATAAACAATATCTACCTCACTATATAAGGTAACAAATTTTCTTTTTTTTGGATCAAAAAGTCGTACAAGTTATGAGCTTTAACTAGCACATGAAGATGCCTCATGTGACATGTTGTCCATAATGACATATACTTCGATGGTCCAAATTCCTTCTTCCATTTTGGTTGATATGAAAGTTCCAAGTTTTAGCAAATTTTACGACTCCTTTCTCAAATTCACCTATTTGATTAAGGTCGGCGTCTAAAGTTTTACTATAAAATAAAGATATCACATGTTATTTGTAATATTACGACTCGTTTCTCAAATCCACCTATTTCACTAAATCACCATATGCGTTTTTCAATACTTTATTTCAAAATAGTAGACACAATTCATAGAATTTTTTTGAAAGTTTGGTCAAAGAATTTTAGGCATGTCCAAGTTCTATTTTAGTATACTTAAATGTAAGTAATCTTTTACGCAAATCACAAAAAATAAAAATAAATAATTAATTAATAAATACAATAAAATAATAATAAAAATTTTAAAAATAAATAAATAACAATCATACAAATTACTCGTAGGACCGTTAATGCGGTCATAATTCATAATATGTATTATGCCCATACAGCACTATGAGTAACATAATATTTATGTCAATTCATATGGCAAATACACACCTCTTTATATAAGGTAACATATTTTTTCTTTACTGACGTATGTGGGATTAAAAGCCTATTCTTTACTCATAAAAGTATCAATGATTAAATCTATTGAATCAAGCGTTCAATGCTTACGGCATGCATTAAAGGTCAATTGATCATTGTTTACTAACAACCTCATCAAGAAAATTTCCTTCTATCTTTCTTGAGTTGTGGTGTACGTGAGTTAGATTTAGTTCACGAAAGTATAATCGAAACGAGTATCCGTCCTTAATCAGTTTACGCTACCACACAAACTCGCATCAAATGAGGCATTCTTTGCTAAACATATTGGCGTCACAATGTCTTATTTTAACTCTTTTTTAGTCCATGCCAATTGAAACCATTGATGTCCCTTTTACTTACCACTAGGTTGCTCAACATATATAGGATTAAGCATATCTATGATAAAGCAAGAACCGTTCCTGGACAAGAAAATACAAATAAAACCATATACATAATAATAAGGAAGCCCTTCGAATTGGTCTACTAATAAAGGACTAATTTGAAATATAAAATCTTCAATGCATTAATTATAATTTTGTTATGACAATTTCTTTTCTTAAATCGATATCGAGCAATGAATAAACAGATTTTGGTCTAAACTCCATAATAGGGATCGTCGAGCCTTGAAACTTACTTGCTGAAATGGATATCATTGAGTTGAAGTGTTGAACACTTAGACCTAGCTAGGCGTCAAGGTGTGATCCTTATCTCCATCCTTATGAAACCATTTGCATATGTATATATGATGCCCAAAGCAAACACACATATACTAGAGTGCTCGGTACAAGGTGTTATAGCTCCACTATTCCTATGGGAGTGCCATGCCTGCACACTCCTCCGACGTTATAGCTCCATCGTGAACTGTGTATAAGCAGCATAATGTATGTCACTATCCTTTTTTTTTTTTTTTTTTTTTTTTTTTTTTTTTTTTTTTTTTTTTTTTTTAACGTAAAAGTGGAGTGCGCGGGGTTTATTGGTTGTGAGTTATATGGATGTTATAAGGGAGGGTGTAGTTTTGATTTATTTTATAGAAATGTTATATGGCAAAAGCTGACGTGGCAGAGCTTATAACACCGCTTACTGCACCTAATGCTCTTTGCTTGAAAACCACCGAGTTAGTGACCCAAATCCCAAAACGATTTACTTAGTGTTGGGTCAACGAATTTTAGGCGTTAAATCATTTTGTTTCGATAGACTTAATGAATGAACTACTTAGAGTTTATACAAACTACCTAAAACAAAAGAAATTAAAAAGTTAAGAAGTATACATATTAAGCTAGATCTGGAAAGACTTCGGTCAAAGTATCTTCCGAAAGATTCAGGACCTCGCGTAACATCATACACTAAATTGAACTTATGTAATCCTATGTATTTCATTATATAAAGTAGCAAATTATCTCTTAAGTGACCGATGTGGGATTAAACTAACTCAACTTTTTTACTAGTTATAATTGTCAAAATATCAAACTGAACATGTTATATATGCTTAATCCGCTGTTCATAATTGGAATGCAACCAAGTTCACTAAATGTGATGTAGCACACGAAGATATCTGATGTAGTCCATAAAATTAAGGACATATATGTGGAATGGATCAATCGAAATCAATCAATCATTCGTATTACTGACAAATTATTGTATATGTTTTCGATAATGTCTATAATACAATAGTTGAATGATCGTTCTTTTTCTTCGATTGTGATTGATATGAAATTCCAGGTTTGTGCAAATTCTTTTATGACTCGAGTCTAATATTAACTATTTGCTTAACATCCACGTCTAAAGTTTTACCCTAAAAGAAAGGATATCACAAGTTATTTGTATCTGTTACTCTTTTTTACTACAACCCTTTTGACCAAGTTCAATCATTTCACGATGATGAAATCTCCATGTATGTGTTTTGTGTGTGTGAACGACTCAAGCATCGATCAGTTTAGACATCTATGTTTTAAGCATGGGATTGCCTAACTTTTTTTATAAGGGCACTTGCTACTAAGAAGGCCTTCAGTAAACATAATTACGTTCTAAAGAAGTCAAGCTCAGCCAAAATGAGATGCTTTATTTCGATTCAAAGGGCGTGCAAATTAAACTATCGTCTGGTTGGACAGTAATTGGACTTGAGCCGTAAGGTCTGATCTGTTTATCCATCTACGCAGACTTATGATATCCAAAGTACATTGGTTTAAAACGACCATCATAATGAATTCTATCCAAAATCCCCACAACACACACAAAAGCTGATTAGTTTTTGCAAAAAAGCTGATATTTTACTTCAGTCAACTTACCAACGATTCCTTGCACCTGCAACAAAAGTTCAACTTGTGGAAAAATATAGTTAAAATATAATTCATTTGCAATTAACTATATTTTTCCATAAGGAATCATTCAGATTTTGTATACTAAGGAGGAAGCATGTAATACAGAATCGATCTCAAAGTTAAAATATACTGTAATTCATTTGACTGCAAATGGAGACTTCTTTTTGAAATATATTGACATTTAAAAACTATGCATTCGGACAATATCCATGAATTATCTGTTATCAACTCGTAAACAATTTGTAATAATGTCTTACATTGCTTTATGAATTATATAAGATGCCATAATTTCCTGATGATCAATTTCACTAGTCATGTGTTTCATGACTTATTATGGTTTGGCGTAGTCCATAGGACCATAGGGTTGAAACAGGTCAGCCCAGAACCCGTTTTTTCTCCTGGGATTCCAACCGATGTCTTTGCAGAGTTGGTCATTGTACCATATATCCAAAGCAGTAAGGCACGACCTCTTATAATACTCACCAGATGATCTCTTCATGTAGTCATCCCAATTTGATATATCTTTTTCCATCTTTTTGATGCTCGGTAGTTTGAATTTTCCATCGAGAAGCTCAACCAGCCATCTACATCTAATTTCTGATGTAAACAGGTTTGAAAAACTCTCCGAGAATCCAATTACTGCCAGCTGTGGTATTCTTGGCTGAATACATTCTCTGATACGTAGTAATATATTTTTTTTCGAAAGCGGTATAAAGTTAGGGTGTGAAATATGTTTGAAAAAATGAAAAATAAAAAAATAAGAGAAGTATCGGGTCATGAGTCGTGCCCACCTGTAGAGAGCAACTCTAGAATCTGGCGAAACGGCAATGGAGTCACCAAACTCTTGTGATTTGAAAATTGTTTTAAGCTTCTGAATCCCTTTAAATCCTGTAGCTAATATAACAATGTCTGCCTGTATGGGTTTACTCTCTCCGTCGATAAGGACACCGTCATTATAAAAGCTAAAACGGGGACATTTCTTCATTATAATGCTTCCTGTTTCCGCCCGGTCAAAAAAGTCTCCTGGCAATGCAGCGATTAAACAGGAACGCATATCTTTGGCGAAATTACGCTCGGGTATCATGTTAAATTTGGCTAAAGGAAGCTTCCTTTTGACGTGGCTTTCCACAAGTTTTGAAATCCCCCATCTCTATTTACCAGTTTATTAAAAAAAAGAAAAAAAAAAAAAGCTTGGTGTAAGAGAAATAAAATGCAGAAGACAAAAAGATACAACCTAAGTGCACAAAAGTCCTAGTGCTGAGGACAAGCTTGAAATGGGTCTGATAACAATGATAGGTAAAGATAAAAGGATAATCATTCGTAAATATATCCAATTTGTACATTTAAACAGTTTAGTAAAACATGCTTGTTAAAAAAAACTATCCAATTTGTACATTTAAATAGTTTAGAAAACTTATAACAGTTTGATCTTGTAGACATGAAAAAAGTGTGTGTGGGTCACTCCTATCTGACCTTGCCTATTTCAATCCATACGTTACCCGTTTTGACTTGTTACCTAAATACCTAATCCACTCGTCTATACACGATGAGATACTTACCAAAGGAGATAGAAGTGTCGCCAACAGACCAAGTAGAAAACCTTCACCAGGCTTATGAACCATAAGCTCGGAGAAGCGGTTTAAGTACAAATATTGCAGTGGAATTCCCCATGGGCTAAAATCAGGTAACTTCCATCTGTCTTTCCTGTATACAACCGTACATGGATTTTCCGTTCCTGAAATAATTATATAAAAATGGATAAGTATTCATACATTTTGGGTCCAGTTAAACATATCATGACCATTTGTGCAAGTATAACTAACCGTTTACTGAGGAACACTCCATTGCAATATCCAACCCTTGTTTTGAAAACCCGACGACAACAACTCTCTTCCCTTTAACAAATTCTTCGGCTTTTTCGTGTTCCATTGCAGAATATTCCATGGAGTGAATCACTTTTCCTCGGAACACTTCAGGGCCAGTTCCTGGAGCAAATTCTGGTATGTTTGGAACATCTTTAAATCTTCCAACACACAATATTACAAAATCTGCTTCATAAACCTGTTTTTACATTAAGTTGTTATGCCATTTACGCAGTTTGACTTTCAGTACCGGGAATTGAGTCATTGACATACTATACCTTTGTTTGACTTTCATTGTTTTCCACAGTAACTTTCCATTTGCCTATAGGAAAGGCTTTGTGCAATCCACTCCAATCTGTCCAACTGAATGATGACGGCCCTTGGTAGTCGATTTCCTTCACCACAGAGTTAAATTGTATGTGTTTGGTCAAGTCAAAATGAGTAGCGTAGGACCGAAGATAGTTAAGAAGTTGGTGTTGAGTAGGGAAGTCTTCAGTCACTGAGGCAGACCATGGGAAGTCAGCAAACTCATACATCCCTTTGAATGTTTGCAGCCTTGTGGTTCTTATGGTTTTCGCCCATACGCCTCCAATATCACCCATTGACTCGAAAACAATAGGTTTGAATCCTTTCGAAAGACAATATTTGCATGCTACAAGACCACTGATTCCAGCTCCAATGATCGCCACTTGCTTCTGCTCCATGAGATGAAGCTAGATTGATATTTGATATGGACTCTTGGAAATGAGAGTGATAAGAGCTAGGACCAATACCAAAAATATTTAACTTTTAGAGTTTTGGCTATGGGTCAAATATTGTTGCGCCCATATATAGCCAACTATCTTCTGTTTAATTGGAATATGACCATTCAAATGTTTTAGGCCTAAAAGAAGTTGTCTAACCGATCATAAATTTTTTTAGAAAGACAGCAATATATAACACAACAAACAAAATACAAACAAAGGCATCCAAATTCCAAACCTTTAAAATCGAGACGAGTAAAGAAGGCGGACCCTAGAAAAATAAATACCCACGAGGGTATTACAACAATAATACAAACAAAATTAAGATAAAACACCCAAGGGAATAGACACGGTCCCACCCACTATAGCACATGCATATATCATATAACGTCAAATTATTAGGGACGTTGACATTTATGAAAAAATTCACCAATGGAAAAGGTGATAACGTTACCCATCTTCCACCAACTAAAAGACCTTTTTTTATACGCTCGTAGCAAGGTCACAAGTGATCAAGCTATGCACGCATGATTCCACTGCATTAGTAGAACCTGGCAAAGGACCAAGTCCAAGTCAATACCTTTTTTATCAAGCTATTTTCAAACCGAAAGTTTTTACCAACCTTGTGTAGACCAATCATAATTTGTGAGCAAAACAATGCAAATTGTTGGAAAAATACTCGCTAATGATAGCATATATTATATTGGTCCAAATCCCTTGCAAAATTTTGGAAAAGCAAAATTCACGATCATATAAGTTAATATATGATATTTTATTAAATATGTGTCTAAGAACATAAGTTGAAAAAAAAAAAAACAAAAAAATAAATAAATAAATAAATAAAAAACCAACTAATGCAAACATTATTTTTAGATAACACACCTTTTGCAATGATATAAATAGTTGGATTCCGAGATATCCGCAAGTAGTTAAAAATACTGTATTTAATCATTATTATAAACTAACACATCCAATAAATTTATATATTTATGAACATTTTGGCATAGCTACAATATAGTAATACGTACTGTCTCTTTCGGTCATGCATCGGTTAAAACTACAACAATCATATATGTCTTTACGTCAAAATCAATTGGCCGGCAATATATTGGGTTAGGTTTGGGCTAATGGGTCGACAGTATTAGTTCGTGCTGACTTACTTTAACGTTTAATGTTATGTTGTGTCACTTACTTCGTATTTTATTCGTGCTATGTTTTCTTGTCGGAAATGTAAGCCAAAACTCTTAGAGACCGTGATCAGAAATTCTAAGCTGGCCTTGTGTCATGTCGGCAACAAATAATTTAAGCGAATAGTATCTGGGATTAATTTATACGTTTACAGGTTTACATAGTTTTCGTTCACCAGAGCGGATGTAGGGTCTTACGGGAACCAATGGATGTTTGTTGTCTAGTATAATATATTCGTTAAAAGTCCTGATTTTTCTGAAATTAAGCTGGTCCGATACATTATGTCACGTCAATACATGCCTTGTTTAGTTATATCCATTAATATGTTAAAGAACACATCTTTTAAAAAATTTGTTACTATTTTTTAATGAAATCTTACCTTTTATATATTTAATCTTTGAGATAGTATCTTTGTATTTCTGTCAGGCTGGTGAGGCCAATGCTTGATCCTTGATTAGGGGGATCTTGTACTTTGAATTTTGATGCCTTTAATACTATGTTTATTGGTAAAGGTTACAAATCGGTTGAAGTATAAAATCAAATAAAATTTGTACAAAATTAGAAAAAGAATGCAACAACTTGGTCATCAATCTGGTCACTTGGTGACTTTCATTTAATTGACTCAATCTACCAAATGTTATAACATGGATGGTTATACATATTTTCTTTGTAATTAAATTAAATAAAAAAAATTATTTGTTAAGTTGGATTGTTGATAAATGATAAAAAAAAGTTGAGATTTGTTGTATGTCTTGATAGTATAAGTGGTCAGTTTGTTTGTATCAGGTGGTGCTTTTCTAGGTTTTTCTCAGTCTCTTCCTCTTTAATAATATTTTTGAGGAGATGAGATGACATTTCTTTTCTATCTTGTATTTCGTTTTTTAAGACATGTTACCTTTTTGAATTATTTTTTTTATTATATTTATGAATTACAATATAATAATGTCTCTTCCGGTCATGTATGCACCAGTTAATTAAAACTTCAACCATCATATATGTCTTTACATAAGATCAAATTGCCGGCAATATATTGGGTTAGGTTCGGGTTAATGGGTCGACAGTAATAATTCGTGCTAGCTTACTTTCAAACTAATTTAATGTTTAATGCTATGTTGTGTCACTTACTTCGTATTTTATTCGTGCTATGTTTGCTTGTGGAAAATGTCAGCCAAAACTCTTAGAGAACGTGATCACAAATTCTAAGTTGGTCTTGTGTCTGTTAGTGGACTAGTATTTAGTATTAGCATTATTTGTATTTGGCCAAACTCATTTGATCATTTAACATTGTTTATATTAAACTCAAACTCATTATTGAGTTATGAGAATTGCACCAATTTACACCACTTGTCCAGCCCACCAGCCCAACTGCCCTCCCTCATACCATCGGCCCACTCTACACACCGGTTACTCCCGACCCAACTACTCTTGTCCCTCCTATGACCAAGCACACACCCTAATCGAAGTACCACCAGCCCAAACATCACACCGGTTACTATCGGCCCAACACCTCTAAAATTCATAATTTTTATGCCTTAACATTAATAGATCATGATATTTAGTGCGGGTGGTTGAACCCGTTTATCAAAGTATGGCTCCATCCCTGAGGCAGTCATTATTGGTATCAATGAGACCGGGCCTCGTCATGGCCCTTTGATATATGTAATGTAATTAGCAGCAACATGTTCCCTGAATAACACTAACTGCATCATGATGTGAGCAATTGTCAGACCATTGCCAACACATCAGTATCTTGTCCAAATTACTCTTGCTTTTGTAAAATTCTAATTGCCTTGCTGCATGAATATATAACAGTGTTTGCTGTCAGTAGTAAATGTTGCGATAACCAAAAATGTTGGGCTGTTCTGAAGTATTGTGTTCAATATGTATTCTCTTTATCTATTTAAAAGTTATAGTATGGCAATAATGATTAATACTCCTATGAAAGATCGAGTGATAGTTTGACATTGTGATGCTTATACGTAATTCATGACTACACAAACTTATTATAAACAGATTATCTTTGTACGTGGACACTAAAAACTCGTAAATTCTCTCTCTAGAAAACCCCTACATGAACAAACCAATCTTTCTCCTCCGGCCGGCAGTCCAGAGCTCCCTCTACTCTCTTCCGTAAACGTGTGTTATGGGGTTATGTTATGGGGCTATGGGTGTTTTTCTCATCTATTTTTTATAAGATTTATACATCATACCAGAGTCACGTTTATGTTATGGGGTTATGAGTGTTTTTCGTGAGGGTCAGGGTTTTTTGGGCAAGTGTAAGGGTCAAGAGGTTACACTCGTTACGGCATGTAATGTTGGTCGGGTTCAGGGTGTGGTTCAGGTCGTAACTTGGTTCGGGCACATTTTGTGGTTGAGGTTAGAGCTGAGCAAATGACCCGAACAGACCGGACCGACTGAGATCGAACCGGACCGGACCGGATCGACCACATTCGGTCTGGTCCTCGATCTTAGATTTTTGGCTAATTCGGTCCTCAGTCCGGTCCGGACCACAAACCGATTATTTGGCCTTGTTGGACTGGACCGACCGAGACCCGACCGAACCGACCACATTCGGTCCAGTCCTCGGTCTTGGATTTTTGGCTAATTCGGTCCTCGGTCTTGTCGGTCCAGTCCTGGACCGATGCTCACCCCTAGTTGAGGTCGTCAACTCATCATAAATGCTATCATTAACGAGTATTTTTCCAAGGTAATATGAGATAATCTTGACGGGTTAAGTCTCGGGCGGGACAACCCGGTTGGTAAACAACCTGGAATTGATGAGAGGCATTTAATGGGATTGATGACACAAATAAAAGGCATTTATCTAGTGTTATTGCCCACTTCAATATGACAGTTTTCTGCCTTTAATCTTGGCTTTCATTATTTTTTAGTATGAGTTTAATAGCTTGACGGTTTCATGTTTAAGTAGTAGTCTTTGCTTAGCTAGATTAGTGTAGGCTTCATTATAGACTGTATCAGTGTTTTCCATAATATACACATCAGTAACAAAACCAGTATATCAAATTCTCTTTGTCGTCTTGATTGGTGTTTGCGGGTGTAAGTTCGGGTTCCAGGGAGAGACTGATAACCAACATTTGGTTATCAGAGCTTGGGCTCATGAAGACGGGGCCGGTTTGAGATTCGACTTTTGAAGGGGAAGAGCCTTCTGGTGCGAGGCTAGCATTGCAGTGGAAGCGGGGACAGTAGGGGCTATTTTGGGAATGTTTTACATCAGAAGACAGAGATGGTAAGGTGTTTTGGGACAACCGTTATCGTGGGGGAGACGGTGAGTACCGTTCAAGTTGACAGGGGTGACCGGTCATGAACATAGGTGGTCCGTAGCTGTTAGTTGTGATCAAATCCTGCGGTAGGTTGTAGGTCATCGGAAAATGGAGAGATTAACCGGTTCACAGGATAACGGACGGGAAGAGTCGAGAAAGGCAAGTTGCTTTGATTCAGTTTGTTTAGCGGGTGCAAGAAAACAGTAGAAGCGGGTGGGTTTGTTTTCTTGATCGGTGGAATAATGCTCTCGTGTCACATAAGTGTTATGAGCAAACGGGTTCCGTGTGGTGACAAACAATAGTCGGGTGGTAGGGGACTTTGGACATGACCAAGGTAGGGGTCGTAAGTCTGGAAAAAGTCGGGAACAATAGAGAGTCAACACGGTGTGAACATTATGGTGTTGGAACTTCAAACCAAGATGACTTAGGACATGGTTGGGGAATTGGTCGTTGGTCCGAGAAAAGTCAAAATGGAAATGAACGTATACAACGGGAGGCCATGTTACATGTCACATGTGTTATGAACAATTGAAATGGTTTGAAAGAAGACTTTGGATGTCTATGAGGTTAAGGTCGGGTGTTTGGAAAAGGTCTCGAATGAGAAAGAGAACCGTGAAAGATGTTCGGGTCGAGATCATCAAGATTACGGGGCTGAATGTGAGATAATCTTGATGGGTTAAGTCTTGGGCATGTCAATTCGGTTGGGAAACAACCTGGAATTGATGAGAGGCATTTAATGGGATTGATGACACAAATAAAGGGCATTTATCTAGTGTTATTGCCCACGTCAATATGACAGTTTTCTGCCTTTAATCTTGGCTTTCATTAGTTTTTATTATGAGTTTAATAGCTTGACGGTTTCATGTTTAAATAGTAGTCTTTGTTTAGCGAGATTAGTGTAGGCTTCATTGTAGAGTGTATCGGTTTCTTCCATAATGTACACATCAGTAACAAAACCAGTATATCAAATTCTCTTTGTCGTTTTGATTGGTGTTTGCGGGTGTAAGTTCGGGTTCCAGGGAGAGACTGAAAACCAACAGGTAAGTGGATGGAATTGTATGATTGAGGTTACTTACGGATTTTATGTCAGTTGTTTGGGTTGTTTGTTTGGGTCATGGCAACAACCGTTTCTACACTTTCTACCGGGTGACTGCCCTTAAGTGGTTCGACGTATGTTGGGTTCGAATTACGGAGTTTTTACTTAGATTGTTGGATTATCGCATTTGTAATTCCTAAAAGTGTAAGTGTTTTTATTTCTGTAAAAAGAAGTTTGTCATAAACTTTGATGATGACTCAAGAAAATGTATATCTTAAATTTTGGTCATAGAACTTTAGATGTTGTTTAATTCGTTTCAAAGACTTAATTAACGAATTACTTGTATGAGCAATTTCATTTTCATGTAAAAATCCAAAAAATGAAAATAAAAAATGTTATAAACATCAAATAAGGTCACAAATTTTTTTGAAGAAAAAAAGGTAAAAAAACAAACAGTTTATCATTAAAGGTGATAAGGAAATGATAAAGAAACTCTGTTTATTCATAATTCATTATCACCTATAAGAATAACTTGTATTAATATCAACTTATATAAGTATTGTGCAGCTCACTATATAAGAGCATCTACAATGGGGTGGTTTTTAAAAGACTTTTTACTATTTAAAAAAGCTATTTAAGCCATTTGAAGCATTGAATAAAGACTTGACAATGACTTTTTGAAGAAAGACTTTTAAAACACCAAGTCTTTGACAAAAAAAACTCAAAGCTATTAACATTAAATGAGGTATGCATTAATTGTGGAAGAAAGCATTAAATGCATCAAGTCGACTTGGTGCCATTGCTCATGCTCAGCATCCACAATGGCAAAAGTCTTTCATGACTTTTTGCATTTAATGCAATCAATGCATACTACATTTAATACATATCACTTTGATGAAAGACTTGGAGTATACCAAGTCTTTCTAAGAAGCTTTTCAAAAAGCTTTTCATACAATGCAAAAAAAGTCTTTCAAAAAACTTATCTAAATAGTGAAAAGCTATTCTAGTTTTTGCCATCGTGGATGCTCTAAGCTTTTAAAAATTTCTTTTATGACCTATGTGGGACAAACCCTATTCTCTTTATAATAAAAGGCATACAAGTTATAGGACTTAATATTTGTTTTAAATATCAATACGACAAAATTTACTTATTGGATAATGCAATCTTTTCAATAGATGTTATAACTATAGAAATTACGCAATTCTACTTCACTGTAAAGAGAACCATTTTTACTATAATGACCCACTTGCATATGAAAATTGCATATATAACTTTTATTTTATTTTATTTTATTTATTTTTTGATGGCTCGATTAATTTTCTATGTAAAAGACAACAGATTGTTTTTGGGAAGACTGTTGGACACTTTCTGATCCGACATAAATTTCCTCATTGGGACATTCCTTTTAATCGCTATCTTGTGGGGTGAGAATCTTCACAACATTCTCGACTTCCTCACATCATAATATACACAAACATACACACATCAACATAACTCTACGTAAGTGAAGTAAGCACGTATTCCAGATTACTAGCACACATTTACAAATTACAAGAAGCATCATCTATGCTACAAATATACGACCCTGTCAAGGACGGTATCTTTGGGTTAAAAACTTGAAACTTGGGCCTTAAGGCCCGTTTTATGTGCACATCGATCATTTACATATGATGTCCAAATGACATTGGTTTAGCAATGACAATGTTAATGGTATTTATTTTTAAAAAACTTGTCTTTTTTAAGTGTTTTTGGGAACACTAGAAACAAGTTTGCTATTGTATAATCATCGTCTAACTTTAATAATGAATGGCCAATGATATATTTCTTAAAGTTTGGTCAAAGAATTTTAGGCTATGTTTAAATATAAATAGTATCTTTTAATTAAACAAAAAAATATACAAAGACAAAAATTTAAATCTGATTTCAAAAAAGTTAACAGTGTGTAGAAATTAGACTTTTTGATACAAAGGTTTACTATGTCTATAGTTGCGAAACACCTTGTACCCGAAAGTGATAACACAATACACATTTTTAACATGGATAACCCATGTACACATCATCATATAAGCTAGGAAATTTTTATTTCATTACAACCAATATTTATTTATTTCTTATTTCTATTCAGATGGTATAAGAGTTGAGATGATTATAAAACCTAATACGTAGTAGTTTTTATGAACCAATTGTGACCATTCACTTTTTCATCCAAACTAAAAAAAACCATTTTTCACTTTTTTTTGAAAATAAAATAATTTGCAAACGGTAAATTGTTACGCGAAAAATATTTTGAAACCCGTTTCGACCCAAGTGGTTCAACCAGTTGAACCGTTCTGGGCAAAAAAGGGTCATCCTGACGGGTTGGAGGGTCAACTTAAACTGGGTCAACCCACCTCATTTGAAGCGTCCCGGGTTAACCCGGTTTTCGATGTGTATTAATAGCAAACATTTCAACATTTCAATACTTTCCAAATGCATGGCTAATAATTTCCAAATACGCTAAAAGTTTGACAATTTTTTAACATTTCAACATTCATTGACTATTTTACTTTATTTTAGTATAGATATATGGTTACACATTTAAAATTGTGCATTCTGGAAATTAACATTTAAGCTATTACCAAGAAATAGGGGTGTTCATCGGTTCGGTTATCGGTTTGTTCGGTTTATTTGGTTCGGTTAATTCGGTTAAAATTTTTTTCTGGGTATAACCGAGAACCGAACTGAACCGAATTCAAATTGATTAAACTGAACCGAAAACCGCCCCTCATAACTGAAAACCGAATCAAATAACCCGAATTACATAATTTTAATTATTTATTCATATATTGATATAGATTTTTAGCAAAAAAAAGCATTTCAAGCTTAAGAATGTTATATTTATAGTATAAAAGAGTTTCAATATCTTTTTTTACATATAAATATATAAAATATATATTTATTTATTTGATTTCGGTTTTCAGTTTAGATTGCTAGAACCATAACCGAACCGAGAACCGAATTTTTATTTCGGTTCGGTTCGGTTTTGACAAATTCGATTCGGTTACAAGTTTGGTTCGATTTCAGGGTTCGGTTTATTCGGGTATTAGCCAAACCATGAACACCCTACCAAGAAAGTAAGGTGTGTTTGTAGTTCAGTGGGGCTTTAATGTAGTGGGCTGACTACCTGACCAGTTGAGCCCAAGCCTACAATAACTGGTTAGGAACGGCGGCAGCGGCGCGAGGAGTTAACGACCAAGGCTGGCCTCAGTTTTCTCATATTCGCGTGTTTTTACTTTTTTGAGTCTTTATTTATGTTATGAATAGGATGGTAAAAGGTTTGAAGAATATACGCAGAAATTTAGAATAAGGATACTAGAGTGTTCCAATTAAAAGTGTGAGTGTGCAAATCAATTCTTTTTAGAATATAATTTAAACAAATAAACTATATATTTTTTTAATTAAAAAACGTTAAATAAAGCTAGAAAGGTAAGTTTATATGAAAGAACAAAACGAAAGTCTTTCTGAAAGTAAAAAATTGTTACCATCTACCAAGTATGAAAGAATATTTAGATTCAATGAGTAGTAATAATAATTAAAAAAAAAAAAAAAAAGAAAAAAAAGATATAAGAGAGCACGAAAATAAATATAATCTTATTGATAAACCACAACTTAATTACAATAATAACTCGGAAACTAGATGTAAATATCTACCCAACCAAGTCCAGCACATGCAAGTACAATAAGTTGGAAGTTTCCAAATCCAACAGTAAATATTGCTTCATCTAATGTATGCATACGTACATCCTTGATCACCCATCTAACCATCAAATTTAAATGAAACAAAAGTTACACATGTATCAGCATACTAAACTTTTTGGAGCATACTAAATGCAAGCTTCATCATGGTAACAAATAAAGTCAAAAACAATATTTGAAACTTCAAATATTTTGCTAACCAGCACACACATGTTTTAAAGACAGTATGTAGAAGACGATTAATGTAAGCTAACTCACCAGCATGCGCGTTTAGAAGAGTGTCTCCTCTCTTGGGAGAACATTAGAGATTTCTTTCAGTAGAATGATCATAGCATGTTTTTTATAATCATAAACTATACTGAAATCTTAAAAATGATATGGTTGATGAATTATTGAATCAAATTTAAGAGGAACAGAAAAGTTGGTATTTTAAAAACAAAAGAAAAGTAACTTTTTTACATAATTGTTTACGTATTTAAAAAAAAAAAAAAAAAAAAAAAAAAAAAAAAAAAAAAAAAATCATCTTTCAATATTTTTATGTCTATCCTAAGATCACATCATATCCTAACCACTAAAATTTGCTGTATCCCTAAAATTTCTACTTTCAACATGGCACAAAAATCTGTTGATATAAAAAATAAAAGAAAAGTAACTTTTTTACATAATTGTTTACGTATTTAAAAAAAAATAAAATAAAATAAAATTCATCTTTCAATATTTTTATGTCTATCTTAAGATCTCATCATATCCACTGAAATTTGTTGTATCCCTAAAATTTTTACTTTCAATATGGTATAAATAATCAACCTTGGTTAATAATCCCATGCATAATCTTTTTCCCCTTCTTACGTACGTACGTCCAGCCATCTTCTTGTTCCAAAGGTAGTTGATCAAGAAAGTACAAGGTAAATTGCACTTAGTTCTCTTCTATGAATTTTTGCTATTAATTACTTCTTTCGAGTTCATGTTTTCTTGAAAAATAGCATCTCAAATAGAATTAATTGCTTTGACGCTGATACCTGCATGCATGTATGTTTTTACTTGTAGCTTAAATCATGCAGCATAGAACCAACGCAATGGAAAAGTACCAAGTATTGGAAAATCTTGGACATGGATCGTTTGGGGTTGTTTTTAAAGCGTTTAATAAGCAAACACATGAAGTGGTTGCGATCAAGAAACTGATGACAAAGTATTACTCAAAAGAAGACTGCATGAACCTAACGGAAGTTAAGTCACTCGTCAAGATGCACAACAATCATGCTAACATCATCCGCCTTAAAGAAGTCATCAACGAAAACTACACACTGTTCTTGGTATTCGAATACATGGAATGCAATCTCTACCAACGTATGATACAACATGAGAAGCCCTTTTCAGAAACTGAGATTAGAAACATGTGCTTCCAAGTATTTCAAGGTCTTGCATACATGCATCACCGCGGCTACTTTCATCGTGACCTCAAACCTGAGAACCTTCTTATAAACAAGGATATAGTTAAGATTGCTGATCTTGGTCAAGCTCGCGAGATGAATGCTCAACGACCATTCACCTATAATGTTTCAACAATTTGCTATCGTGCCCCTGAGGTTTTTCTACATTCGCCAGTGTACAATTCTGCGGTTGATATGTGGGCAATGGGTGCAATAATAGTTGAATTATTCACCCTCACACCAATATTTGAAGGTTTTTCTGAAGCAGATGTGATGTATAAGATTTGCAGTGTTTTAGGCACCCCAACAGATAGTACATGGCCTGGAGGACTTGATCTTGCAAAGAATATGTGTTATCGGTTTCCAGATCTTCCTGGTGTGCGGTTTTCTGATTTATTACCAAATGCAAGCCCGGAGCTGGTGAATCTTGTTGCTACACTCCTTTCATGGGAACCCAGCCATAGGCCGACAGCCATTCAGGCGCTTCAACATCCTTTCTTTCATAGCTGCTATTTTGTTCCACCAACTGTCCGCCTTCGAGACACAAGTTTTACTCTCCTTGATTCCGTGCCACTCGATTTCAAAATGGTGATGCTGCGTGAGTTGATGAAGAAGCCACCAAGTTTTAAAAGTTGCGTGAGTTCTTTGGAAAGAGTTGATTTTAACGAAGATCTGAGTCATTTTCTCCCGAAAGATCTATTTGTGTAAGGAAGTACAAGAAGTAGTAGTTTGTGTTAGCTATTGAAAATCTACAGTTAATGTGGTTTGAGTTTTAGTTTGTCATGAACCTAACATATATATGATTTTGCTTATGTTGGATCTGGTTTGGTGAATCAACAGCAATGAAATCTCAAATTTCTTGAATGACTAATTATTATTTACTCCATGTTTAATTAGTATCCAAATTTTCAAGTTCAAATTTCCATATTTAATTGAAGACCAATTAAGTCTTGAAGAAAGTTTAACAACTTCCTCACTGCCTCCTCATACACCCGTCCAAAGACAAACAGATGATTTTTATCAATAAGCATCAAAAGGTATATTATTCGATAGTTGAACGATTACGAGGGTTAAGATGTTGGAAGCACCGTTACTAAAAACCTTTACAATTTACTGTTTAACTATGTTTTTACATATTTTTGTTCTCGACTTCAGTGACGGAGCCAGACTTTTGAGCTCGGGTGGGCCGAATGAAGTGTTACATTGTATAACTTATATAAAATTTGAACATTTTTAAGACTAAGTGTACACATTCTTACATAGCAAAAGTTCATATAAAACTCTTTATCAATAACTCATCTTAAACTCACGAGCCCACATATCTTATAATTGTTACCTATATCGAACCCACACGTCTTATACATTTACAATAAAAAAAAAAATATATATATATATATATATGCAAGGTAAATAACTAAATACTCGTTCATATTATGTATTCACTTTTAATAGTTGATCAAAACTTGGATGGGCCAAATTATCCTTATTTGAACTTTTTGACTAAATTATACATATGCATATGCATATGCCTTGTTAAGAAATGTTTTGGGTTGGCCATGGCCTACCATATATGTGCTCTATGTAGCTCCGTCACCTCGACTTGATAGTGAACCAGGCTATATATATGTTAGTATCACAACCGACTTCTATGGGTAAATTGCATACTGTCATGTAGTAACTGTTAATTTAATGTTACCAAACATCCCATAAAAGTGCTTGATCTATGATCAGACAAAAATTATTGTAATTTACTCAAATAATCTATATAAATTGTATAAATTACTCAATGACTCAAACTCAGATTATACACTAACACTTTATAGAACAGTTACAAATAATTAAATTATCACACAAGAACTAAAAGTGTAACATGAAAACATACCAACAACATTAAACTCCACAAAATCCCTACATAAGAACAAGAAGCAGCTTTTGAATCATACATGTAGTATGGGTATGGGTAATTATTTGGTCCCGTGCCAGCGCTAGCAAACCCACCACCACTACCACCGCTACCACCAACAATGGTAGGCACCACTGAGGGGGAAGGGAAGTACACAAATCTAGGAGGCGACGGACCTCCATTATTTCCACCCGAGGAGATATAAGCTGGTGGTGGATATGACTTCGGCATAGGTGGAGTCATACCTGTTGGTGAATCAAAATAGTAAAATCTTGGTGGTGGTGGACCTTGGTGGACCTTAGGTGGAGATTGTGGTGGTTTGAACGTGACGGTAGGTGGAGATGGTGGTGACTTTGTTGTTGACGGAGGAGATGGTGCGCAAGTGCATGAAGAACTTGTTAGCTCGTCCGATGTGACTCGAGTAAATATTAAGAGGAAACAAAACCATTTGCTTGTGAATAAAAGTTGTTCCATAATGTTAATAAATTTTTGTTTGTACTTGGTGATTTGTGTAATATAAAAGAGTGATACTTCAGAAACTTGTGATACTTAGGTGGTTCATGACTTTATAAAGGTCTAAGAATGTAGAGCAAGCATGTCACTTTATTTAAGCCACATTAGCTAATCATTGAGTCATCTATATATTGTTTCATAAAATAAAAGTAAGATTTAAAGTTTATTCTTTGATTGTGTTTGATTCTGATAGAATTCATGTCAATAGTGTGACTATAAAATGTAATGTTATAAATTTACTTGGTCGAAAAACAAATACCACTCGTTATAAGTCTTATAATTAGCAGTGCTGACTTCATATTTCATTTTCGGTTTGTCAAGAAAATACACTTCAAAAAAAAAAAAATTCCTCGTTGCTACGAATTCAGTTGTATATCTCAAAAGCAATATACAAAACAGATTCTAAAATCAAAACTGTGATGATCACTTTAGATTACTGTTTCTTTTCTTTTTACAAAATTTGGCTATTGAGTAATACATAATTCTTCTTTTTCAGATACCTTTCTCTCTGAACAATCCATCTTTTGCTACCTCCTGGTTCCTGCATCATGTTAGCTTTTATTGTTGGTTAAGTTATATCTATATCTTTTAAAAGTAAGTTTCCTCCGCATAAAAATTATATGGCAACATACTCAAGTTTTGTAACATCGGATCTGCATTTGGAGTTAGCAACATGGGGCGTTGGCCGTGAGCAGGATGGTTAACGAGACAAAACAAATGAACTTCAAAACGTGTCAGGTCGAGTTAGATTGATCCATCTAACTCTTTTTGTTTTGATATATATGTAAATAGAATACTAAATATATGCGAAATCAGCATGTATATTAACTTTTTAATGGCAACACATGTATAAGGATGGAATGACTAAAATTCATAATTGTCATTCTGAAGGAACAGAAAAAGCTATAAAATATAAATCCAATTAAGACACTTTCAACCTTTAATTGTTTGATTCTAACACAAGAATATTTAACTTTTCTATCTGTCTTGAAGTATTTCTTTAGTTTAATTCTTGTGACTAAGAGTAAGCTTTGAATATTAAAGTTTGAGTTAACATCATTTGGAACATATGATATGGCCTATTAAGTTATGAATATGAAAATGAAAGTTACTGATAAAGTGATAATATTTAGGTTTAATAATAAAAACCTCATCTTGTCTACTTGTTATTCAACTTTATTTTCTAATTTCTTAAGGTTTGGTCAAATAGTTTGAGGCGTTGCTTTATTTGTTTTGTTAGACTTGACGAACGAACTTCTTATATGACTGAACAACCTTCCATGGTAAGAAAAGAACAAACCAAATGTACTAACAGCCACAAATGTCACAATTTTTTTAGAGAAAAAAAATTCAAACATAAAAAGCTAACAAAGCAACAAACAATTCGCCTTTTTTATCCAAACGGTGAACCGCCTATAAGAATATTATCAGTTGTACTAATGTTACAGTTACAAAGCATTAAACACATGCAAATTCTTATATGTGTATATTAACTAAAATTTTAAAATAAATTTGATTCATGTGTAAATCTCGTGTGTGCCAGTGGCGAAACTAGAAAATTTTCAGTGAGGGGTTGGGATCTAAAATTTTTTATTGCTTAATGTATAAAAAAAAATTCACAATTAAAATGGGGGGTCGAAACCGAATATACCGGAATTTTTCTACACGAAAACTATCCCCCCCCCCCCACCCATGTAGCTGCGCCATTGGTGTGTGCACGGGACTTATAACTAGTTTAGTTTGATAAACTTCAAGAAATGATTCATACTTAGGCGACCAAATAATCTCGCATTAAAAAAAAAAAATGTCTAACATAAATTTACTAAGTTAAAAGAAAAGTAAAAAAGCTAAGAGGTACAAACTATCATGGATGTGGCACTACGAGTTTGAATAGTTTGGTTCAAACTGAATTAGCCTCGATCCACAATAACATAGCACTAATCTCAACTTATATCACCAATACACACCTCACAATATAAGGTAGCAACTTTTCTTTTCAATGACCTATGTGGTAATAAAACTAATTCTTTTGGTATCAACAAGCATCAAATAAGATATACTAAATTATTTGCTTCGACTTTTGTTTTAAAGCTTAATACAACCAAACTTACTACTCGTAATTTGATAGTTCAACTATCACGACGGTGAAGATGTAGAACTCTCTTAACTAAAAATAACCGGTAAGGAAAATGAAGATTATAAATATGCGTTGATGTCAATATTACAATAGTATTAAACTCGTGACTGCAACAGACTAACAAGTCGTTAGTGCATACACACGTATAAAGTATCATGTTCCTAATTGTGTTTTACTTTATAATGTCGTAAGTTATAGTGCCCCTTGACTTTTATTCATAACTTATTATAGAATCCTTCTGTAGTAAGACGGACACTCGAATCTGTAACATTAATAACCCTTAGATAACATATTTAAGCCACTATCAAAGGGCTCTTGCGGAAACACGCATTGCAATCTTTTATGAGGTCTGACCCCTGATTCCTTTTGGATATCCGTTAAAGATACAGTATCGGATCAGGCCTTCTGTTGGTAGTTGTGTTACCTCCACCCAAACACCCAGTCATGAATCTAGCAACAGGAGAGGTGATCCGTGAGTAGAACTGTTAACGGGACAAAACAAATGAGCTTCAAAACATGTCATGTCGATTTATACTGATCCGTCTAACTTTTCTCGATTTGATATATCTGTAAATAACAAATGTACGTACTAAATATATATGAAATCAGCATATGTATATGGATTTTTTTAATGGCAACACATGTACAAGGATGGAATTGAGTAAAATCAGGCCAGACCAAAGGGGTTATCGGAGGTGCTAGTGAACCACATGTATTTCTATTTCGTAGTTAACGTAGAATTATGTCAAATATATCGATTTTTTCTCAAGTGCACCTAGTTCTAACTTTTTGTTATTTATTTATTTATTTTTTTGTATTGCGAGTATTCATAAGTTTTAATAAAATGTACATCACGGCTGGCTTACTAAAATTCATAATTAAAACAGAAAAAAAAATGGGGAATTCCTATAGTAGCCCTAAGGGCTAAAGTCAAAAGAAAATACATGCATTATTAGTTACATATTAAATTGTTTGGGTAGTATAGACGGTTATCTTTTATGATGCAATAAAATTATTGCGTGTCCTAACAAATTAAATGTAACCCTTAGGGCTATATGTAGCTTTTCCTTTGTATTTTCTCTTATGGGGAACATATAAAGCTGGTTATAAATCAAAATTAGATACTTTCAACCTTTAATTGCTTGATTCTAACTTGTAAGAGTCTTCTATTTGTCTTGAAGCATTTCGCTAGTTTTAATTCTTGTGACCAAGAGTAGATTTGAAAATTAAGGATCTAATAAACATCATTTGTAATTGCTTGATTCTAACTTGTAAGAGTCTTCTATTTGTCTTGAAGCATTTCGCTAGTTTTAATTCTTGTGACCAAGAGTAGATTTGAAAATTAAGGATCTAATAAACATCATTTGAAACATACGATATGACCTATTGAGTTATAAATATGAAAATGAAAATTAATGATACTATTCAACTTTAATAATGAATGACCAAAACTCATTTTTTTATTATTTTTGTAACTTTGTTAAAATAACTATAGGTGTTGTTTTAATTTAGCTTTCATAAACTTCATGAAAGAATTGAGACTTACGCAACCAAATAATCTCCCATGTGAAAAAAAAAAAAAAAAAAAAAAAAAAAAAAAAAAAAAAAAAAACCGCTATTATACTCAACCACAAATGTCTAAATAAATTTAGAACGTAAAAATAAAAAACAAGAAACAAACATAAAAAGCTAAGAAATTGTACAAGCTGCCATGGATCGTAGTTCACTTCAGTTTTATCCAAACTGAGACAAACAACAATCGAGAACAACATAACACTAATCTCAACTTGTATTTCCAATACACACCTCACCAATATAAGGTAGCAAATTTTCTTTTCCATGACCTATGTGGGACTAAAAATAGTTCTTTTGGTAACAAGCATAACAAACATAGTACTAAATTATTTGCATTGACTTTTGTTTTTAAGCTTATTACAACCACACTTACTAATTTGATAGTTCATCTGTTAGGACGGTGCAAGTGTAGAGAACACTGTTATCTTAAAAATAACCGGTAACGTAATGAAGATTATAAAATCCGTGCTAGTTACCAATGAATACATTGGTTATTAAAGATAGAGTAACATATCCTTTTCGCCTGGCGTTGTGTTGGTAGTTTTGTTTGATAAACTTCATGAGATGATTGAGACTTAGACCACCAAATAATCTTCCATCTAAAAAGAAAAAAAAAATGTAAACAAGAGCTACAAATGTCAAAATAAATTTACAACGGCGTTGTGTTGGTAGTTTTGTTTGATAAACTTCATGAAATGATTGAGACTTAGACCACCACATAATCTCCCATGTAAAAAAGAAAAAAAAATGTAAATACAGCCACAAATGTCAAAATAAATTTACAATGCAAAAATAAAAAACAATGGGTGGTCTTGGGTCGCAATGGGTCTTGAGGTATCTACATTGGTTAGTGGGTTCGTCCGACCTTTTTCGGATGTTTTTATGTCTGTATGGTGCCCTTGATTGGTTCTGTGTTAGTGGGGCTGATTTCATGGTTTTCATTTGTGTTGTGGGATACTACATACTGTCATTGTTTTGCTGTCATATATGAGCTTCTGGGATCAGTTCTTGGAATGTTAATATAGTAATCTAATAGGAAAAATGGGAACAGGTGTTTATTTTTGGAAAATGGGAACATGGTTTTTTTTGGGTAAATGGGAACATGTGTTGGTGGCTGCATATGGTGGCTTTTTTGCAGTCAAAGATAGGATTCTAGTCTTCATGCTCCAACTGTGGACAACATTATTTACAGTTACTTTCAAGAGGCAATGGGTTGGTCTATATGTTGATGCATAATCTGGCGCGGGCTGATTCAACGACTCTCCTTGGGCCGTTAGTCATCTTCATAAGCCCTGAGTAGACCTGTCAACAAAGAGAACCCGTTAGGAGTGGACCCGAGGCCGTAGCCCCGGGATCCACCTCCGACGGTCAAGTTAGTATAGATGCGCGGAGCATATATGAGAATTAGGTTTAGGATAACCTGTTATGTTCTGTTGTGAATGGAATCTCAGCCCTATATTTATAAGCATGGAATTAGGGTTTAGGCGTAGAGTGAGCCGCTGTCTGCCGGGCCTGGCCCATGTAGGGTCTAGTCCGGACCATACGTCCACAAGCCCCCCAAGTTTAGTATGACATAGTGCGTGGCTATGTTATGCTAAACTTAAGTTCTGTTCATGGCCGCGTAGGCCCAATTAACCATGACGTCGTGACCCATGCGTGCGCAACTCAGGTGTGCGCATGGGACGGACCATACTGCGCAGCCCAAATACGACAGTGTGCACTGGCATTGCGATTGTGATTGTCTCACAATGGTGAAGGTGGATTCCGCATGCTGTATCCTGGGTAAGGGCGTACCTTTTGTACCAGTAGCGATGCAACATAGTGTGACAGAAGACGTGCTTCTGTGGCAGAAGTGCGCGTTGTCCGCGACAAAAGTGTGCGCTGTGCGCGACAGAGGTGCGCGCTGGGCGCGCTGTGTGCGAACATTACGTTCGTCTTTACAACCGACAAAGGACGTCTCCCCTGCGGCAAGATGGTGCGAATATTTAAATCCGTCTTTGTACTGGCTTGCAATACCTCTTACGTACGATCTGCTTCCAAATATGCCTGCGTGACTTGTATGGAAATAGTGGTATTATATACCCTGGTAGCCCCCCAAGTTTGATGGTGCTACTCGTGTAGGAGCAGTAAACTTAGTTATTCAAATCCTGAAAAACACTTAATGCAAATATTAAAAGTATATGCCGCGAGTCGCAACATATAAAACTTAATGAGGTAAAAGATTAGCGCGTAGCAAAAGTATAGCACATAGCATATATAATTAATATATAAAAGAAGTAGTAGTGCGAATTACACCTATCGTGAGGTTTTACAAACTACATAAAAGAAGAAGTAGCATGTAGCTAATAATAAAAACAATGCGCGCAATGGCGATTAATTGATTTTTTTATTTTTATTTTTAAAAAAATGGCGCGGATGGATGTACCATGACCACGGCTAATAGTTTCTGTTGCACGCACAAACGCAGATAGATTTATCGTGTCCGCATAGACTCTAACGTTTGTGGATGATCGCAGTTGACCACGGCTTTCGTCCAGTGCCTGTACGTGACAGTGACAGTGCGCTCATGGCGATTGACTAGTATCGTGGTGCCTGTACATGACAGTGCGCTCATGGCGCCAATCTGCGAAGATTTCCGAACGCATGGCCTAACGCGGGTAGATTTATCGTGACCGCGCTGTTTCGCGGCTAAAAGATAAAATAGGTCTGATCGTGCGGACTTAATGCGACTTAAGTAAAATCGTGTTTACCAAGTTTAAAAGATTTATGTAAAATCTTATCAATATTTAAAAGATAAACATATTTTAAAAGATATGCGCAAAAAATATAGAGATATCTTTTTTGTAAAAATATGACATCTTATTACGCAACTTGTTTCTTGTCGTACATCACATCTTTTGAATATGACATCTGATTACGCTTTGAATATTTAAAAGATATCAAGCTTGATATGTTTGACTAAAAGTCATCCCAATCAAAACATTCGTAGTTGCGATTATTAATTTTGTACATAAAGAATGAATACGCGTATCGCGATGTATGTTTTAAAGTTACCGGCTTTTGAACTCGTGGTTGCTTTCCGGTGATGTGAGAGCACAAAACTTGTCGTGGTCCCACGGATGGCGCCAACTTGTTGATGCATAATCTGGCGCGGGCTGATTCAACGACTCTCTTTGGGCCGTTAGTCATCTTCATAAGCCCTGAGTAGACCTGTCAACAAAAAGAACCCGTTAGGAGTGGACCCGAGGCCGTAGCCCCGGGATCCACCTCCGACGGTCAAGTTAGTATAGATGCGCGGAGCATATATGAGAATTAGGTTTAGGATAACCTGTTATGTTCTGTTGTGAATGAAATCCCAGCCCTATATTTATAAGCATGGAATTAGGGTTTAGGCGTAGAGTGGGCCACTGTCTGCCGGGCCTGGCCCATGTAGGGTCTAGTCCGGACCATACGTCCACACTATATATTGTGAGTCGGTAATTTAGTTCCTGTTTTATTCGAGCTAGCTACTTTGTATCGCTATGGTAGGAGTTTTGTCTTTGTTTTTGCTTTTGGTTTGTATTGTCAATTCTCTTTTGGGCCTCACTCTCTTTTAATTATCTTGATTATTAAGTGGGGCGCCTTGTATTGTAATTTAGTCTCTTTCGAAGTTCAATATTATGTTGCCTTTCCAAAAAAAAAAAAAAAAAAAAAAAAAAAAAAAAAAAAGAATAGCGTACAAACTATTCAGGACGATGGCATAACTAGTCTTATCCAAACTGATTTAGCCACAATCGAGAATAACTTAACACTAATCTCAAACTATATTGTCAACACACAGCTCACTACATAAGGTAGCAAATTTTCTTTTCAATGTCCTATGTGGGACTAAAACCAGTTCTTTTGGTGTAAAGCATGAACAAGTACCATGTATAATACATTTGTATAACATGGTAGTTTACATTTAAAAATCGAGGTCTCCCGGAGGCCGGAGGTCACCCAGAAGTGGCCTAAGTTAAAAGTTCATTTTGGAAAGAGAAAATGGTTACGCGACATTTATTTTGGTAAATTAGTAATATATATGGGTCATATAAAAAACTTTCCTTTCTTTAAACTCTCATTTTCAATTTTGTGTTTTCTTTTACATATCTTATGATCTATCTAACTAAATGTTTTTTTTTTCTTTTTTTTTTTAATGTTTTAAATGATGTTGAGTAAATAGTTAATATGTAAGACTGATTTATTATTACTGAAAACTCGTGAGATAAAAAAAATAAGATAAATTTATTAACTAGTGAAAATAATAATTAATTATAATATCCAACTTTAATAATGATCGAAACTGCATTTTTATAAAGCTTGGTCAGATAATTTTAGGCGTTGTTTAATTCTGTTTAGATAAGTTCATGAAATAATTAGGACTTAGGTGAACAAGTAATCTACCATGTAATAATAATAATAATAATAATAATAATAATAATAATAATAAAATGAAAAGCTATATTAAACCATCACAAATGTCCAAATTAAAATAGAACGTAACATATAAAACAAAATACAAACATAAAAAAGGGAAGAGTGTACCAACGCTAGCATTTACCAGTTTTATCCAAACTGAATTGAGGAACAACCGAGAACAACATAGCAATAATATCAACTGTGTGGGACTTAAACCAATTCTTTTGGTATCAAAAAAGACATAATTATTTGCATTGACTTTTGTTTTAAAGCTTAATACAACCAAACTTACTTATTTGATAGTTCAACTATCACTACGTTGAAGGTGTATGGAACGCCGTTGTCTTAAAAGTAACCGGTAAGGAAAACAAAGATTAGAAAACATGTGATGGTGTCAATATTATAACAATGTCAAAATCTTGACTGTGTTTGTTAAAATAATACAAAATTCACAACGAGTACTTCAGTCGTGGGTGAATATACACACGAGAAATGATATGAGGACTTAAACTTAGGCCTAATTTTAAGCCTAAAATCAAATAGCATCATCTTGATGACTGCAGCCATAGACCCACTTATTTTACAATCCATCAGGATGATGCCACTTGGATTTAGGCTTAAAATTATGTCTAAGTTTAGGTCCCTTTATCATTTCTCTGCACATATATATCATGTTCCTAGTTATATTTTATTTTATGTTATCATAATATTTGGGAATCCCTTGAGTTTTCCTGGATCCATCACTCGATATTTCAAAGATTACAATATCTCAAAGTCATAATGGATACCTTTTCTACTAAACTAGAATCTAACTCTTATGACCCATATAAAGTTAACATAGTCAAACAACAATTAGATGAACTGTTACATAAAAGTTACACTGCAATCTTTCGAACAAGTTTGACCTCCGAAACACCATATTTGTTGATCATAATGCTTCTACATAGCAGATACAAGAAAATCCACTACAACTTTAATATTTACTAGGACCAAGTCAAATACTGAAGGTGGCAAATTCGACTAACTTATATTATATGAATCAGTTGATTTGAGTTACCGTTTATATGTACAAATTATAAAATATTAACTATAAGGGAATGGTCAAATGTCGCTCAAATTGTATTTTAGTGCATATACTCTCTTTCACGTCATTATAACAATATACTAAAGAGAGGGCTTTGTTGCTACAGTGCCCCCCATTTTGCTACTACCACACTTTGTGGTACATACCATTAAGCACGCATTACTTCCCAAAATTTCTCCCACCCCACTTTTTTTAAATATTAATGTTATGATTAGCCTCATTTTTTTGCCTAATTTAAGTATGCAAACATACCGCGGCAACGCGCGGGCTCAAAACCTCGTTTTATATGTACATAAGTATTGAAATTATACATATTTTAATTGTAACCCAATTTGACACACTAATCATAAAAGAATAACAAAATGTGAACATAAAAGTGTTCTTACTCAACCTAATCCAACCCAACCCGACCCATTAGCCACGCTGCCGAACCCATCCATTATGCCCTGTAATGACTGTTTCAAAAGAGTTAGAATCATGGATTTATTAAGATTTACCTGAAACGTTGCAGGGATGGTACCATCTTCGGCTACAAACATCGACTCATCTGTATCCCATCCCTTTTTAAGAACTAAAGCCATCCACCAAAAAAGGCTGATAAGCAAAAGTGCATATACAAGATGTACTTTTACAACATAGGAAAGAAGTAAAAAACGTGAAAGATACATCATATTATAACGATACATCTTATTAATTAAACAATCCCGCTGAAAAAATTACCGATAACATCTTTCGAAAAGTAAAAAAAAAAAAAAAAAAAAAAAAAAAAAAAAAAAAAAAAAAAACTTGGATACTTTAAATTGAGAAAAATAAAGTTTAGTAAATTGACCTTAAGTGTGATACATTTTTGTGCGATTTGCCTTAATTTCTATTAACCAATCAAAATATAATGTTTATTTACAGTTAAATCCGAAATTAGAAAAAAAAAAAAAAAAAAAAAAAAAAAAAAAAAAAAAAAAAAAAAAACTCACAAAGTCATGTGTATTTTCATTATTTTTCTCCACCAATTTTTTTAAAAGTTTGACACAACTAATTCAATTTTGACTTTTATTAGTCAATAGGAGGGCTTGATTTTACAATTGAACTCTCTTAGTGTTCAATTGAAAAATCTATTTGTCCAATTTATATATTTTCTTGCTATATGATATAAGAGATGATATAGCCTATTGAGTTAACAATAAGAAAATGAGAATTAAAGATACTAATAGCATATAGATATTAGTGGCTCAAGCCCACTAATTACACGTCAAAGTCAAGCCCATTATCAACACTTAATAGGGCGCGTTATCAATACATGATAGGCTCGTCCACATTCACCGGGCGCACAGGCTGGGAAAGTCTCTCACGCCTTGTAACATACACGCATGATACAAATGTTTCCCAACTATCACTAATGGTTAAGATATGCTACTTGACATATGAAAATGGAAGACACACGACCTAGAATATGAAAGACGGGCACGACCTGGTACTAGCCAAGGAGATGATGTCACATGTCATTCTTGTCTACCTGTTATATGATCAACACATGAGCTGTCTACCGTCGTTGATCATCCACATGGGTTTTATACTTAATCATAGATACCTCTCTATAAGTGGAAGATATCCAACACAAAAAAGAGGTCATTCTCTTTACACTTAACACACATTGTTTCACACAGTAAAAAACACACATTTGGTTTGTTTAAGTGTTACCTAAGCTTAATTATTCCTTTGGGTCCTTACCGATCAATACAGGAAATCGAACAACACAATCATCCTAATCCACTCTCAATCACGTTTTACGTAGCATACGTAAACATATACTATTCAACTTAAATAATGAATGACCAAACTGCATTTTAGAGTTGGGTCATATAATTTTAGCGTTGTTTCTATTTTGTTTTGTTAAAGTCAATGAAAGAATTAGGACTTAGGGCTTGTTTACTTTCTACTTAATAGGGAAAATATGGGTCCAAACTAGGGGTGATAATTCTCGATACGACATGATAAATGACACGAACTCAAAACGAAGTTAAACAGGTTTTGGTTGAAAATAAATAGGTTTGGGTCAAAAACAGGTCAACCCGTCTAACCCGTTTAATAAATGGGTCATGTTTGGGTTGTCTAATTATTAAACAGGTCAACCCGTGAATCTGTTTAAGTATATAAGCCTATAAAAATAAAATATATAGCTTGGATTTTATGTTATATTTGGATTAAATGTATTTTGTTATATACTTAACATGAGTGATACATATCATTGAAATTGTCGTATAGTTAATTATATGTTATTTTTAATAATCTTTAGATCCTTATATCTGTTTTGCTTTTAAATTAGTTAAATCAACAAACCACCAACCCTTCGCCGCTTGACATATTTACTTAAATAGGTTAAACGGGTCACAAATGGGTTACATGTATTATGCAAGTGTGGGTTATAATTGAGTTTCTTGACACGATTAATAAATGGGTCGTGTTTGAGTAGAGGTTATAATAACCCACCAACCCGCAAACCCGAATAGGTCAACCCGAACATGACTCGATTGAGACCCCTAGCCCAAACCCCAGTGTCTCTTAGCATTTCCTACCAATGCAAAAGTCTCCCAATTAAGAGACTAATTAAGTGATTTGCTTCAAGCCACTTAATACACCCTTAGCCGACCATATAATCTCCCATGTAAATGAAAAAAAAAAAAAAAAAAAAAGGAAAAACCTAGCCATTGTAAACCATCCCAAATGTCATAATAAATTTAGAACGTAAGAATAAAAAACAAAAATCAAACATAAAAAGCAAAAAAAGCATACAAGATGCTGTCTTATGCGTAATGAATCAGTTTGCTTACAAATTGAGTCAGCCACAATAGACAACAACATAGCACTAATCTCAACTTGAATTTCCAAAACACACCTCACTATATAAGGTAGCAAATGTTCTTTTCAGTGACCTATGTACTGTGGGACTAAACCAGTTCTTTTGGTAACAAGCATAAAAAAAACACATACTAAATTATTTGCGTTGGAAAGTAAACTATCACTATTCAAGAAAATTATTGACTAACTTTAGGTTAATTATAATTTGACCTGAAAGTTTCTCTGAAAGCTGTACGGAAGCTCCGGGTCAACTTTGACACCATCATCTTCAACACTGATCAGTTCGACTATCAATGTCTCAAGTTTTGTAACATCAGACTTGCATTTGGAGTTAGCAACATGGGAGGTGAGCCATGAACACGATGGTTAAGGGGACAAAAAAAAATGAACTTTAAAACATATCAGGTCCATTAGATTGATCCATCCACCTTTTTTCGTTTTGATATATTTGTAACTAAATGTGTTAGATATATACGAAATCAACAAATGAATATGAAATTTCTTACTCTCTGTTTTCAAGTCTAAATTTTAAAGAATGGAAGAGGATGAGATGGGAAAGGGAAAGTAAGAAATGACAATATGAAGAAAGTGGTTAGTTTTGTTTGTGTTATTAAATTTTTATTTTTAAGTTGCAAGGAAAGGAAAATAAGTTACCAAAATTACCAAGATACCCTCAAACATAATTTATTTTTATATAGCTCACATCTTTTGACATTTATACGATTCAACAAAGTTACATATATTTTGATTCAACAAACCACGTGAATTACGGCTAACTGTTGAGTTCTCGCCATGCGAATTAAGTTATCAACATCCATGTTGCTATTGTGATCAGCCTATAATGTTATTATTTTGAAGTATATAAGTTATCATAAGACAAATACTTACTATCATTTGTTATATAAATACTAATAACTTGCATACCATTCACGAATCACAAAATAATACTAAAAACATAAAGTATTGAATACAAGCAAGTGAGAAAGATACAAGGTTCTAATATGGTTACACTAAGGTTGTGTTTGTTTTTTGAAAAGAGGCTCTTAACAGCCTGTGAATCTGAACCGTTCAGACGCGGTCAAACATTTTGGCCGTTCAAACCGTTTGTTTTTTTTTTTTTTTCCTATTCAGATGCGGTCAAAGGCAGTAAGATCTTAATGGTCTAGATTTGAGAGGGGTGTATTAATGCCTCTTGTTGACACAAAAATAACCAAAAAAAGTACGAGCCTTTTAAAAAACAAACACCACCTAACAACATAAAATAACAGTTACTCACTAATCACAAAGTAATACTATAAGCTTATATAGCATACAAATAGTTATAGATAGGTAAAACTTATGTTAACGAACATGATGAACTAGCATTCAAAGTTTGAATCTCACACGAACTGCATGCATAGTGAATTGCCAATAAGTAATATAGTCCTAAACTCACTTGACGAGGGGTGTATATGGAATGGAATGACCAAAATTTGCAATCGTTATTTTGAAGGAATGGAAAAAGCTATCAAGCATAAATCCAAATTAGACACTTTCCACCTTTGAGTGTTTGATTATAACTACTAAGAATCTTTATCTTTTATCTCTGTCTTGAAGTATTTCTTTAGTTTAATTCTTATGACCAAGAGTAGATTTGAAAATTAAGGATCCAGTTGATATGACCTTTTGAGTCACAGATATGCATTTTTTTTTAAAGCTTGATCAAATAGAATTTAGCTTTTTGATAAACTTCATAAAAGAATAGAGATCGACTTAGGTGACCAAATAATCTCCCAGGTGAATGCCAAAAGAGAAAGAAAAAGGACCAGCTATCTACCCCGCCTAAAATGTCTAAAAAAATTTAGAACGTAAAAATAAACGACAAGACACAAACATAAAAAGCTAAGAAATTGTACAAGGTGTCGTCAGTCATGATTATAATCGGTTTATCCAAACTGAGTTATAGCCACAATCGAGAACAACAAAGCACTAATCACAACTTGTATATTATCATTACACACCTCACTATATAAGGTAGCAAATTTTCTTTTCAATGACTTATATGGGAGTTTGCCTTTTGTTTGTAAGCTCATACAACCAAACTTATTAATTTGATAGTTCATCTATATATTGCGACGGTGAAAGTGTATGGAACATTATCTTAAAAATAACTTGTAACGAGAATGAAGATTATAAAATTCGTGCTGGTATTAGTATTACACAGTGTTGCAAAAATCGGCCAACTCAGCTGATTAATCAGCGATTACTAGGTAATCGGCCTTCTATCTTGTTGATTTTTGAAAATGGGGGGAAAAATCAGTCAGGTAAAAAAATCGGCCTCTAATCGGTCAAAAATTGGACTAATCGGTCCAAAATTGGACTAATCGGCCAAATCGTCTTAATCGGTCAACTTTTTAAAAAGGGCAAATGGCATAAAAAAGCACTTAACTTAGGGTCTGTTTTCAATCAAGGTATCCAACTTTTTTTCTTGTATATTAAGGCGTCCAACTTTTTATTTTGGCGGATTTAGGTTTTTTTTTTTTTTTTTTTTTTTTTTTTTTTTTTTTTTTCTAACTTTCGTTAACCAACTTCGTTAGTAAATTACATGTTTGATCCTTGAGTTTGTATAGTCATTTCATTCACCATCCACCACCACCACCAACCGCCACCACCATTACCACCACCTGCCACCATCGTCCACCACCAGCAACTCCCTTTTAATCAATTTTACTTATTCGGTGATTTAATCAATGAGATAAATTTATGCATTGTTTATAACAACTTAGCAAAGGTTATACTACAATTATTTCACTTATAATGCACAATGGACCTCATAAATAGATTTGGAGCCTTTTATTGAGGTTTGGGAACATAGTGGGCTTAAAATTAGTTAAGATCTTTTGTTTAGTCTCCAAAAAATGCTCAAAACATGCATGAAATGCTAATTCGGTTAATCACCGATTAATCCAGCGTTCTAGCCTAGACCGACTAATTTCGACTCTCCGACTACCGATTCACGATTTTTGCAACCTTGAGCATTTGGAATAATCGCGATTGACAGATCCAGTGACATTTCATCAAGATTGTGCACACATTTTCTATATCATCATGATCATGAAAAAATTGAAACCAAAACTCTGCGAAACATTTTTGTACACAAACCTCATTTTCCAATGTGCAAGAATTTGGAGTGCTTAATTAATATGTTTTCTCCGAACTTGTCTTATTTTATACTAAAGCCTTGATGAACCTTTTGGTTTGCTCACTAATGCACATATAATCGCATGCACCCGTTTTAGGAAGGCATGTATTTAAAGCTTATATGATAAAACGAATAAAAGATGTACATTGGAAAAACGATTATGTTTAAAACAGGTATTTAATTAAATCTTTAATAAATGATTACGAACTGAACTTGAGCTAATCAAACATACCAGTCTTAATCATTTTGAAAGAGTATGATGGTGACATATGCTACTTCATATACTGATTAGGTGACACAAACGTCTGCGTGTATATGACTTCTTCAGGGCGATGCACTCTAACGTCCGAATAATACAACAATTTGTATTCGTCATGGTCATTTCCTTTGCTTTTATTTTTGCATTTGCTCTTGTGGCCGTCTTTGTCTTTAGTATACTCTTTCTTCTTGAGATCTACTTGACAAATACGACCTTCATCGTCATTTCTCATGAGCCAGTTTCCATTGCTCATCAAGTGCAATGGTGACAAACAGCGTATATCAGAGTAGGGCCTGAACTGATAGGTTACCACCTTACTCCAGATATCTGCATCTGCATTATACTTCCACAACTTGAGACAGGTGCCCTTCAAGAAACCTGGTTGAATGTCATACATGACACAAAAATGAATGGACCCTTTGTGAACAGTAATGGCGCTGTTGTATGGTTTATAAATATTATCAGGAAAAGAGGGAGTTTCTATCTTGTGGAATCTCTCAGCTGTTGTGTCAAACCGAATTGAAGTTTGTCCATTGTAGTCAAACAGAAAATAAAGATTTTCGTTCAAGCAAAAACCTGCTCTCCAGTAATGTTTAAAGGGAGGATTCTTGTCTAACTTTCTCCATAAGTCAGATTTCAAAGAGTATATGTACACATTGTCAGACTCTGTTATAACTAGAAGTTTGTAGTCGTCTTCGCAAGAGCTGTAATACAATCCGTGCCCTTTTCCATAAGGAGTGAAGCAGTCCATGTGATCAGGATTGGATGGTTTAGACAACCTCTTATACTCAGTTGTCAAAGGATTCCACAAAATAATATCAGAGTATAGAGGATCATAATAAGAATACTCCGGCATTATGCCTACACATACCAGCCCATGAGAAGATGTTAGTATATATTTATATCTTGGCGGACCAGCTTCGAATGATGGTAAAGGGCGGCTGCAGGGAGCATTATCAGGCAGCGATTCACAGTCGATGGTGTAGAATGTAGATGCTTCTTTAGAATAAAAGAAAAAGTTTTGGTGTTCTAGATGGGGGTCTTTTAGAAGGTTGCGGCTGTGCATCTGTTTGAACCTATCTGACATCAGGATCGAGTTCCATTGATTGGAAACACACTTAAAACGGACTACAGATTTTGTTGGACACCGTGTTATTATCTGAAACAATATTACGTCTTGTGGAAGATAAACCGCCAAGGTTTTCTTATCTGCATCATACAACTATTAGAAATTTAGAATTGTGACATACAGGGATAAATTGCTAAATAAAACCAAGTTCCACTTATATAGTATCATAAATTTAAAGAAAAATTTAGACAAATTTCAAGTATACAAGGATGCGTCATGTTACAAAAAAAAATAATAATAATAATTAAAAAGGAACACAGATCCGATTAAATGAAAAGATTGTGTGATTATAGCTAGCTATTATGAATCAAATACTCCGTAATAAACAAAAACGTGAATAAAGACGCAATTAATTTAAATTACCAGAAGTTGGGCTCGAATTCTTATCTTCGATCGTTAAAGCCATTGAAATTAATTTTGACAAAAAGGGGAGTCTTAGACTCGAGTTTTTTAGGTTACCGTGGTGTTTTCAAAAAGTAATTAACAAAATGTGTATTTTTAAAAATATTTAACTTAATATTTAGTTTTCTTTTTTTCACAAAATTATAGAAACTCATGAAATTATAATAGTCTTTAGCCATCCTTTCCATGATCCTCATTATGATATAAACTTTTTATCAAATTTATACAATAATAAGACATCGTCCTCATCTCCGGTCGTCATTTTCGATTCCATCACCGGTGACGGTGATGATATACAGGCATGATTTCGACAATCATCGATTGGAGGAACCTGTTAGGAGTAAAGAAAACAATATATTTCTATGAATGATGTTATTCGATGTCGATTCGATTAGCTTCCTTCAGAGTGTTTCCGATACATTTGAGCAAATACGAACTTAGGATACTTTGTTATGAACTTTAAATTGCGGCAATTATGGCTTAATATTGTTTTATGGTATTGGTTTTGTATACAGTATCTCTTGTGATGATAGCAGCAACCTAGTTTGTTTACAGGTTCCTCTAGGCGATGATGCGGATGGTACGTAATGACATCGTAATCATCACAAGAACACATAAAACTCCTACGAGTGATGACGTTGAAATCTTGGCGTACATAAGCAAGATTACCGATGAAGGAGTCGGAAACAACAAGTACGAAGGAGATGATGATACTGTATGTAGTAACGAAGATGATGGTTGATAAAAGGACTCATCTTTCATGAGTTTATTTTTTTGATTTTATCAATAGTAAAAGTCTAATCACATACTATGTTAATTAATTTTAAAACCGCATATTTTGTTAAATATTTTTTTAAAATACTATGGTCACCTTAAAAACTCTCTTAGACTCAGGATGTGTGCTAGGGTTTATCGGAGTGAATACGCGGTTTATTTTATATTAATGGTCGAATAAAATTATGGTAACTATATTTAGGAAAAAATATACTGTACTATATCTAAATAATGGAAACATGTACAAAGTATATCAAAGTCTTAACACATAGTTAACCGGTACACGGATGATGTTTTCCGTGTGTATGTTAATGGAAAGGATGAGTTTTCTTTAATCACATGTACATGGCCTCACCGGGTTAATCTCGGGACCCTTTACGAGCCTTCGTTGGTCACCCCTAAATGTAGTAATGTTTGAACTCTTAAACTCTTGTGAGAGAAACAAGGACCTTATCACTAAGGCATTTGGTGGTGCTTAAGTATTAATATATAGTTGAAGGCACCGGATCCCTTGCAAAGTGAGAAAAATTACAAAGTGTAGAAAGCCATTCATAGTGTGACACGTGTCCTCCACTCTAAATTATACATAAAATCCGCCCAGGGGTAATTTGGTCTTATGACCCGTTTTTTCTTTTCCACCTCAATTTTCAAACGCATATATCTCTTAAACGACAAACTTTTAGAAAAAACCGATTTCACCATAATTTTTAAAATTTGATTCTATTTAATTTGGTATAAATCTTTTTAATTTTTTCGAAACATTTTTTTTTGACATATTCATTGGGTCATGATTTTCTTGATGTTTTTGCTATTTTCGACCCTATTTTTTACCTTAAAAATTGCCGAATCATAATATACTTAAAACATGAAAGTTGTAGATTTTGATTCACTCTTTACCCAGAAATTTCAATCACTCAAATCCGATATGATATGAGTGAGATATCGCATGTTAAAGATGACGTTTTAGTCATATTTGTTGCACACAACGTGTTTGATGAAATGTTTAGCTTAGATTTTTTGTCTTAAAATCGAGTTAAATGCACTTATTTTTGTCCCACAACACATTATTAATAATTTTATTAATGTAACATTCAAAAAGTGATATTTTTTAATCATTATATTTTTAAAATATACATTTAGTTCATCAGTTAGGTTATTAGGTTCATCAGTTAGGTTATGTTTTGTTCATAAGTTAAGTTATAGGTTCATCAGTTAGACATTTTGTTCATCAGTTACTTTGGTTCATCAATTTTTTTCAAATTCATCAATTTCAGGTTCATCAAATTTGATCAAATGTTTGGGCTCATCAGTTATTGACTAACTGATGAACCTATAATTATAGGTTCATCAGTTATTGACTAATTATAGGTTCATCAGTTAGGTTCATTGATTTTTGGGTTCATTAATTATAGGTTATTGACTAATTATCAGTTATTGACTAACGGATGAACCTATAATTATAGGTTCATCAGTTTGTTTATCAGTTATTGACTAATTGATTAACTTATAATTATTTGTCATGTGTTATGTGTTTAGGTTCATCAATTAGTCAAAAATATTACCATAAAAACTGATGAACCAAAGTAATCTAACTGATGAACCTAATAACCTAACTGATAAACCTGATAACCTAACTGATGAACTAAATGTATATTTTAAAAATATAATGATTAAAAAACTTTACTTTTGGAGTCTTACATTAATAAAATGATTAATAATGCATTGAGAAACAAAAATTAGTGCATTTAGCTCAATTTTAACACAAAATATATAAGGGATTTAGCCGTACAATAGCAACATACTTTTCCAAATGTTCCATTCTAGTACGCGTACTTTTTTTTGTCTCACTCAATGTAACGTACTTTCACGTTTTGTACCATTCTACCCCACGAAACTTGTTTAACCGGCTAGCAAGTTTTTTTTCCCACAAAAGCTGCCACGTTGGTTTTCCACTATACATTATATATTTGTAAAAGCCATCAAATAGCCATATACTTTCTAAAATTTACTCTTATGGTACGTGTGTCGAAAATAACTAAAAATTTGGTTTTTTTTTACGTTTTCATTCATTTTTGCACGTTTTCTTCCGGTTTGGACATTTTCATTCGTTTTCAAACATTTTCATCAGGTTTGGACATTTTCGTTCGTTTTCAAACGTTTTTGTCCATTTTTACACTTTTTCGTCTATTTACACGTTTTCATCCATTTTTTCACGTTTTCTCCCGTTTTTACACGTTTTCTTCTGTTTTTGCACGTTTTCACTCGTTTTTACACGTTTTCATCCGTTATTGCATGTTTTCATACTTTTGTACACGTTTTTGTTCGGTTTTACATGTTTTCGTCTTTTTTTTTTCGCGTTTTGTCTGTTTTTGCATGTTTTTCTCCATTTTTATACGTTTTCATCTGTTGTTACACGTTTTCACTAGTTTTGCACGTTTTTGTTCATTTTTTATTCGTCTTCATCCGTTTTCATACGTTTTTATACGAATTAAAAATATGCCAAAAACAGACTAAAATGTAAGAAAACGGATGAAAACATGTAAAAACAGATGAAAACGTGAAAAAAATGGAGGAAAACATGTAAATATGGACAAAATGTGCAAAAACAAACGACAACGTGCAAAAACGGATAAAACGTGCAAAAACGAACGACAACGTGTTAAAACGGACAAAAACATGTAAAAACGAACGAAAACATGCAAAAACAGACTAGAACGTAAGAAAACGAATGAAAACGTATAAAAACTGATGAAAACGTGTAAATATGGACGAAAACGTGCAAAAACGAACATGTAAAAACGGACAAAAGCGTGTAAAAACGAATGACAACGTGTAAAAACGGACAAAAATATGCAAAAACGGAAAAACGTGCAAAAACGGACGAAAACATAAGAAAACGGATGAAAACGTGTAAAAATAGATGAAAAGGTGTATAAAAACGGATGAAAACGTATAAAAACGAATAAAAACTTATAAAAATGGACGAAAATAGTACGCGTACTAGATCGGTACATTTGAAAAAGTACGTTGCTATTTACTCTAGTATTAAATATGTCACATAGGCATTTTTCCCGGTTTTCAAACTTTTTTCCCGGTAACCGGTAACTTTTTGGTAGAATGGAACAAAAAATGAAAGTACGTTACATTGAGTGAGACAAAAAAAAGTACGCGTACTAAAATAGAACATTTGGAAAAGTATGTTGCTATTGTACGGCTAGCTACACATTTTATCAAACACATTGTGTGCAACAAATATGAGTTAAACACCATCTTTAACATGTGTTATCTTACTCATATGAAATCGGATTTGAGTGATTCAAAAACCTGTGTAAAGAGTAAACAAAAATCTATAACTTTCATGTTTTAAGTTTTTAACGATTCAACATTTATGAGGGTAAAAAATAGGGCCGAAAATGACAAAAAAATCAAGACCCACTTTATATGTAAAAAAAAAGTTCAAAATATTTAACAAGATTTATACTAAATTAAAGAGGATTAAATTTTAAAAATTATGGTGAAATCGATTTTTCGTAAAAGTTTGTTGTTTGAAAGATATTTGCGTTTGAAGTTTTAGGGTGGAATAAAGAAACGGGTTAAAATGACCAAAATGCCCCATAATCGAATTTAAAAAGAAAAAAGGGAAGGAGTGGGTGGTAGACACTTGTCACATGGTGAGTGGCTTTCTAGCCTTTGTAGACTTTGTATTTTTAGTCCCCTTTGTAGGGGATCGCACCTCGTTGATATTAATCTAAATAAGACACTTTCCACTTTTAATTGTTTGATTCTAACACAAGAATCTTTACCTTTTCTATGTGTCTTGAAATATTTTCCTTAGTTTAATTCTTGTGACCAACAGTAGATTTGAAAATTAGTTCTTTATGAGTTGAGATCCATGAAGAACCCATACATGCCATAGAACCTATCAACCAATCATAACTATCCATTTATATTTTCCACATTTTTTTTAAAACAACATATTTTTTAAATGGTAAATCTTCAAGCTACAAAAAAAAAAAAAAAAAAAAAAAAATACCATCACGACGAGAATTAAATGATCTTTCTATAGATATGCATTGTTATATACTTTTGACGAACTTTTTTTTTTTTTTTTTTTTTTTTTTTTTTTTTTTTTTTTTTTTTAAATTTCCGCCCAGAAAAAATCATATATGATTCGTAAAAATCATATATGATTCTTAAAAAATCATATATGATTCGATTCTTACGAATCATATATGATTCGTAAGAATCATATATGAGTTGTTAAAATCGAATCATATATGATTCTTACGAATCATATATGATTTTTCTGGGCGAAAAAAATAAAGTTTATCGAAAAAAAAGTTTGTCGAAAGTATATAACAATGCATGTCTATAGAAAGATAATTTAATTCTCGTCGCAATGGTATTTTTTTATAGCTTGACGATTTACGGTTTGCGAAATATTTAAGTTTTTTAAAAAAAAGGTGGAAATTTACTTTTTTATTTTGATAAAAAAAAATGAGTGGCTAAGATTGCTTGATAAAAAAAAACTTCCACCCTTTTTTTAAAAACTTAAATATTTCGCAAACCGTAAATCGTCAAGCTACAAAAAAATACCATTGCGATGAGAATTAAATTATCTTTTTATAGACATGCATTGTTATATACTTTCGACGAACTTTTTTTTCGATGAACTTTTTTTTCGCCCAGAAAAATCATATATGATTCGTAAGAATCATATATGATTCGATTTTAACAAATCATATATGATTTTTAGGAATCATATATGATTTTTTACGAATCATATATGATTTTTACGAATCATATATGATTCTTTCTGGGCGGAAATTAAAAAAAAAAAAAAGTTAGTCGAAAGTATATAACAATGCATATCTATAGAAAGATCATTTAATTCTCGTCGCGATGGTATTTTTTTTGTAGCTTGAAGATTTACCGTTTGCAAGATATGTTGTTTTGAAAAGAAAAAAAGTGAAAAATATAAATGGGTGGCTATAATTGATTGATAGGTTCTATGGCATGTATGATTTTTTCATGGATCTCAACTTTTGAAAATTAACAACCCAGTTAATATCATTTTGAACATACTATATGAAATTGAAAATTAATGATATTGTTCAACTTTAAAAAATGCATTTTTTAAAATTTTGATCAAATAACTATAGGTATTGTTGAATTTTGCTTTGATAAACTTCAAGGTAAGAATTGAGACTTATGCGGTGAAATATTCACCCGTATGAACAAATAAATAAATAAATAAATAAATAAAAATAAAAGAAAAAAAAGCTAAGAAAGCGTAAACGCTTTCTTAACTCTTGAAAATTAACATTTTTTATGGATCTCAACTCTTGAAAATTAACAACCCAGTTAATATCATTTTGAACATACTATATGAAATTGAAAATTAATGATTTTTTTTATTTTGAACGGCAATTTTATTCAAGCAAACACTAGCAAGGAGCTAGACTTACATCAAAACAAGATTAGGATTTTTGAGCCAATCGTTCCAACTAAACGAGGCTTTACTTCTAAATTTACACCAATAAAATGAGTTCGAAACAATGTTATCAAAAATTGACGCCTTCTGAGGAGGTTTATCATCGAAAAGCAGCTTGTTACGATATGACCAAATCGACCACCACATAACATAAAACACGCCTTCGATCATCAATTTGATTTTACTAGTAAGCCTCAAAGACACTATCCATTTTAACCATTCATCATATGAATTGACATCTGAATACCCAACATTCCACCATCTAGACACTTTGCTAGACAACTGTCTGGCCATACTACATTCAAAAAACAAATGTCTTGTAGATTCAACTCCACATTCACATATAGGGCACGTTAACGAAACGATAGAGATACCTCGACGGGAAATGTTAAACCTCGTAGGAATAGCGTCTGTTTTAATTTTCCAAGCTAAGACATTCACCTTAATTGGCACTAATTTGACCCATCGAGTCTCAGAGATACCACCCAGAAAACGTTTCTCATCGATCACCTTCCGTAAGGACGCCACCGAAAATTCACCTGAACTCTCCAAAGACCATACGTATCTATCAGCCATTGGAACCAAAGATACAGCATTAATCAATTCCACTAATGCATCGAATTGAAACTGTTCCGCACCTCCTCTTGCTTTACGACGAAAAGAGTAATCCAACCCATCGTCCTTCATTTTTACACTGACTGTCACTTTTTTGTTTGTTTCTAAGGTATATAGACGTGGGAATAAATCTTTCAACACTAAACCGTCTATCCATTTCCCCTCCCAAAACAGCGCTGATTCCCCATTACCCACTTTAAGTCGAATATAATCGAAAATATTAACCCCAAGGTTTTCCAACTCCTTAGATTCATGAACAATGTTCATCCAACAAGATCGAACTCCAACGAGCTTATTCTTTCCAACACTCCCATCATCCCCGTGAATAGCTTTGATAACCCTCGTCCATAAAGATGACTTTCGAGAATAAAATCTCCAAATCCACTTTTGCATTAGACCTCTATTAAGAGCAAACAAACTGGAGACACCAAGCCCCCCTTTTTCTTTTGCCATCAATACGTTACTCCATTTAACCCATGAAGTCTTGTTACTTCTAAACTCATTACCGTTGAAGAAATGGCTTCGAATAGATTCAAGAGTTTTTAGAATAGTCGAGGGAACTTTAAAAATAGACATATGAAATATTGGCATCGATCCTAAAACCGACTTAACCAATGTCAACCGACCACCTATAGATAATGTTTTCATTTTCCATCTCGACAATCTAGACATTACCTTATCAACAACCTATTTCCAAGCTAGAACCCTCGACATCGATCCTCCAACCTTCGTGCCCAAGTATAAAAAAGGAGTTTTAAGAATCAAACAACCAAGCTTAGTTGCCGCATTCTTAACCTTCGACTCTTCCACCAGAACACCCAAGATCTTACTTTTACTCATGCTAATTCTCATTCCAGAAACTTGGTAAAAACACTCCAAAACGTGGGCAAGAGTGTCGATATTAGCATCACACCATTGACCAATGAACATAGCATCGTCTGCATAAAACAAATGCGAAAGATTTAACGAAGAACTAAGATTAATTCCAGTGAACAAACCCGCATCAACCGTTCGCTGAAACGAAAGGTGGAGACTCTCCATAACTAAAATAAATAAAAACGGAGAAAGCGGATCACCTTGCTTAAGGCCTTTGAAAAATTGGAATTCTTCTGTAGGACTACCGTTGATAAGAATGGTACCTCTCGATGATCGCAGGCAACTCTGAATCCACGTACGCCATTTATTACCAAAACCAAATTTATTTAAGACATCATCCAAAAAATCCCAACGAACCGAATCATAAGCTTTTTCGAAATCGACTTTAAAAAACATCGCTTGTTTCTTCTTAGTTTTACACCAATGTAAAACCTCATTTAGGATAAATGGCCCATCTAAAATCTGCCTTTCCGCAATAAAAGCTGATTGCACCTCGTTAACAATGTTCTCTAAAACCCCAACCAGCCGATTCGCAAGGATTTTAGCAATAATTTTATATATACTACCAATAAGACTAATTGGTCTAAAATCTTTAACCATATTAGCATCATGGATTTTCGGGATCAAAGCAATAAACACAGCATTACATCCGGCAGGGATATCATCATAGATGAAAAAATATTTAACAGCTTCAAACACATCATTCTGAATCATCGCCCAAAAATGACGATAAAAACCAAATGTGAATCCATCCGTACCAGGAGATTTGTCCGTCCCACAATCCCAAACTGCCCTTTTAACTTCTTCTTTAGTTATCATACGCTCCAGGTCCTCCATTTGGTCAGTCGAAATAGTTCTCGGATAACACATGTCAATATGAGCACGACCAACCTTAGGTTTATTAAACCTATTCCGAAAATGCTGAAAAAACTCCCTTTTAACAGAATGCGGATCTTCAGTCCATGTACCATCAATCATTATCCCTCTAATATTCATCTGGCTACGTTTTTTATTAAGCAGGCCGTGAAAAAATTGAACATTCTCATCCCCTTCCACTGACCATTTCACCTTAGCCTTTTGAGAAGCTTCCGCAGCCTGTATACTATGAACATCTTTCAATGAGTTAATAATCCCCATCCTTTTAATAACACTCTCATCGGAACCGTTGCCTTTATCAATATCCTTGTCCAACTCCTGAAGCTCCACATTAAGTCTAGCAATAGTTTCTTTCGTATTATTCTGCTTCTTGCTATTCCATTCTCGAATTTTCACTTTAAGAAACTTCAGCTTACCCATCATGCTACGCAAAGCGGTAGTATCATCAACAGGTGCAACGTTCCAAGAATCTTTAATGAATTTATCAAACCCTTCCGTGTCCACCCAATAGTGGAAAAAACGGAAAGGAATCAGCCCATAATCATGCATAGAATCGTGAAGTAAAATAGGTCGGTGGTCAGAGAGATAACGATCCAGTGTAACCGCACTAATATTAGGATATGTATTCAAAAGATTCTCGGATACAAGAAATCTATCAAGTTTACTCATCTTCTTAGCGGATTTATGACACCACGTATATGTACTTCCTCCTAGCGGAATCTCCTCTAAACCGGCACTAGCAATGAAGGCATTAAAAATATCCGCCCATAGAGCATTAAAAGTCGAACCAAACCTTTTTGATTTCAATCTCACCTCATTAAAATCACCCATCATCACCACCTCACCATCCCACTGATTAGAAACATGAGACAAATAATCCCACAGCATGCGTTTATCTCTCAAATCTTGAGGAGCATATACCACCACAATAAGAAGCTTGATACCAGTTTTCAGCCACTCTCCATGAATAATAACAAAGTAATCAGAAATCGTAACATTACATCTACGAAAAGAATACGGATCCCAAACACACAAAATCCCTCCCGAGTTACCGACCGAATCACTATGGACATGATCAAACATTACATTACCCCAACATCTCTTCACACACATCAAATCAATATTCTCCATCTTAGTTTCTTGAAGCGCCAAAAAATTTACTTTATTCTTAGTACATAACTCGTTTACCCAATCTTTTTTGGCCTTTTGGGCGAGGCCTTGAATATTTAAGGACAGAAAATTCATCGATGAACCACAGACGCTCTATGTGATTCAATTATTTCTGTCAAATCGTTCATACACCCCTCCATATTATACCCCATAGTACGACCCACCTTAACCAATTCCTCCATCAAACATAAAATGGAACCCCCCGTTTTTGGTGCCTCGGATTTTTTAAACCTACCAGAGCATCTGGATTCATTAACATTATCATTAGCTCCAAGAACCGGTCCCTCATGAAGATCTACCTTGTCCCTGTTAAGCATGCAGACACCATTATCACTCCCAACATTATCACTCCTACCACTGTCTCCATTCGGTTCCTTCTCCTTTGATACATTTTCGGGCGTGAACCCCGGTGGGTATTTTAAACTATGATTGTCTTCAGACTGATCGTTATTATGTTTATTCAACAGCGGATATATACCAAAAGGATCCTCTGACTGTACCACCTTCTGTACTGAAAACTCATCACATAACGTTTCTGGAACCTCCTCCACATCATTGTCATCACCACTGCTACATGCATCTTGTACAAAGGTGTCCTGATCACAGTTACTCTCTAGTGATTGATCTTCGTCATCAGAATCTTCCAGAAAGTCAGGAGTTCAACCCGGGACTTCTTTAGCTCGAATCCAAAATACTTTACCCCGGAAAATGATTTTGAAATTCTCGAAAATATTCAAACGAAGTTTCGTAAAGATACACATTCTTTTTGAATGAAAACACAATTCATCCTTATCATCCACATCCAATAATTCCCCGCACTTTGAGGCAATCCTTTTAAATGTATTACCCGACCAGAATTTAAGCGGGATACCTTCAACTTCCACCCAAACGATTCTACCTTCAGGAGTAAAATCATTGGAAGCTTGTCGCAATACCGAAAACCAAGAACCTGCCCCTACATTCTCCTTAAATAAATCTTTAGATTTGATGTTACTGAATTCTAACATAACCCATAACTCTCCCATATAACGAATATTCAAATCAGTAAATCCTTCGTTGATTAATGCCGCTTTGAGATTTGATAAAGATGCGAACTCTTTCACCCTTCCCAACAAAGACTTAGAAAAGTCTTTAGAATAAAGACATTCATCATCCAAAACGATCGCTGGAATGGATTCACTATCCGCAGTACCAGATGTAGTATTGCCTAATAAAGCATGAGCAAACGACTTACCATTATCCATAGGACCAGCATTCTTACAGGGAATATTAGCATCATTGTTACCCTGATCATATACACCAGTATCCTTCTTAACCCCAGTATCCTTCTTAACCCGAGCATTCCTATTAACCCATGTATCCTTCTTACCATGATCATATACACCATATTTAGGATTACCACCATTCTTAGGAGCTCTATTAAATCTCGCGATGTTAGCATGAAATTTAAAACGATCAACCCAAATCGTGCAGAGACTGCTAACCAATCTCTCCAAATTAAACACATTGATAAAACGGACAAATACAAATCTCTTACCTTCTTTCGACCTCTTCAAAGGAATGAAACTGTCTACAACGTGACCGTACTTCTTACAAGAATTAAACAAATCCTTAGCCGTAAAAGACTCCGGAAAATTCGTAACAAAAATTGATGTCGATATCTTAGAAACATCATCCTCCTTAGATCTAAAACTCCCCATCTTCCGAACAAAGGCAATCACAGCCACCAAGATGACAAACGAAATCAATGAAATAAAACCCTGAGGGAGATCAAATGAATCGATTTAGAACAAAATTAAAGAATTAATTGGTTTATGAAAAGGTTTTTTTTTTTTTGGATTGAAGTGAGATCTATTTGTTAAATTGATTAATGAAAATGATTTGATTAAGGAAAAAATTAATTGGGGTTGGGGATGACGATATCCAGGGGGATGATCGCCGGCATTTTTTTGGTGACAGTTGTTTCAATCAGATATGCGAACGAAAATTAATGATACTGTTCAACTTTAAAAAATGCATTTTTTAAAATTTTGATCAAATAACTATAGGTATTGTTGAATTTTGCTTTGATAAACTTCAAGGTAAGAATTGAGACTTATGTGGTGAAATAATCACCCATATGAAAGCAAAAAAAAAAAAAAAAAAAAAAAAAAAAAAAAAAAAAAATTTGTTGAATTTTGCTTTGATAAACTTCAAGGTAAGAATTGAGACTTATGTGGTGAAATAATCACCCATATGAAAGCAAAAAAAAAAAAAAAAAAAAAAAAAAAAAAAAAAAAAAAAGCTAAGAAAGCGTAAACGCAGGTCCCTTATATGATGACCATCAGTTTGGTAGCAAACTGAGGTTGCCACAATAGAGAACAACATACCACTAATCTCAACTTGTAGTTCCAATACACACTCCCTATATAAGATAACAAATTTTCTTTTCAGTGACCTATGTGGGACTATAACCAGTTCTTTTGGTATTTAAAAAGCCAAACTAACTATCTACCTAGACAAGATTATTTGTCTTGACTTTTGTTTTAAAGCTTAATAGAACCAAACTTACTAATTTGATAGTTCAACTATCATGAGGTGAAAGTGTATAGAACACTATTATCTTAAAAATAACTGGTAACGAGAGTGAAGGTTATAAAATCCGTGCTAGTGTTAGTATTACAACAGTTTCGACATGGTGAATGCAAATAAAAACAATGAAAGGATTGTTAAAAATACAAAATTACCAATAAATACATTGGTTGTTAGTAAATACAGACATATAAAGTACCATGTTCCTTATTATGTTTTAATTTAATGGTATCTTAATCTCCGGAGCTCCCTTGAATTTTTTCCGTCACTCGACATTTCAAATATTACAATATAACAGACTCGTAATATAATCCTTCTCTACTTAGTGATCAGCACTTGAATCTATAACTTTAATAACTCATAATTTAAACACAGTCAAACCATAATTAGACGAACTGTTACATAAAAGTACATTGGCATCTTTAATTTCACGAAGTTTGACTGCCCGAATTCCCCAAAGATTCGGTAGTGGATCCTCTTCGCTTGGCCTTTAGTTGCGAGTAGTGTTCCCTCCACCTAGTCATGTATCACCTGTCCCAGAACACCGCATTTGTTAATCACAATGCTTCCTACATATCGGATAACAAGAAAGTCCAATACAACTTTGACAATGGACTCTAAGTTTTATAACATAAACATGCATTTGGAGTTAGCAACATGAGAGGTTGGCTGTGAGCAGGATGCCAGGATGGTTAACGTGACAAGACAAATGAATTTAAAACAAGTCATGTCGAGTTAGATTGATCCGTCTAACTTTTTTCGTTTTGATATATCTGTAGATGAATGTACTAAATGCATACAACATTAACAAATATATGGATTTTGTTTACGGCAACACATTTATAAGGATTGAAATGACCAAAACACAATCGTTATTTAGGAGGAACAGACAAAAAGGCTATTAAGTATAAATCAAAATTAGACAATTTCCACCTTTTATTGTTTGATTCTAACATACGAATCTTTAGCTTTTCTATCTGTCTTAAAGTATTTCCTTAGTTTAATTCTTGTGACCAATAGTAGATTTGAAAATTAAGGATTCTGTTAACATCATTTGGAACATATAACATGGCCTATTAAGTTTTAATGATGAGAATGAAAAATGAAAATAAATAAAAACCTCAACCGTTCACCCTTTTATTCAACTTTATAAGTGAATGACCAAAATGCATTTTTACTTTCTTAAAGTTTGTCAAACAATTTTAGGCGCTTTCAGTAAAAATAAAAAAGATTCTCGAGGCACTCTTTCTCTTATAGCGCTCTTTCCTTCCCTTCGAGCTAGCCGGAAGAAATCCATTTCTTTTATCTGTAAGAGAAAAGGCTCTTATTCCCTAGTACTCATCGCGGTCGGTTTCATTATTTAGAATTCCCATAGGAATTGGAAACTAATCCGATAAATATTGGAATATAACAAAAAGTTAGGAGTTAGTATGGGTTGTTTGGATGGTTGGGCATTCAAATTAGTCCTTGGAATAAACCGGAAGGAAAGGATCGACCAAAGGAGTAGCTATTGAGCTGTGGAATGTGCTGGTAAGGGCGAGTCTGGATGTAGTCTTCATTAGTTTTTTGTCTGAGGAGGAACCGGGTTACCAAAACTCACGACATTAAGAATGTGGTAGTTCTTTGAATGCAAGAGGTGTTGGTTCGAATCCAACTCGTGAGAAGGAATCCATGCACAAAGCAAATGCATCAGGATGAGGGGCGTAGCAAGAAATCCTTTAACAGCAGCAAAGACTTCGGACAGAAAAGAAACGAGAGACAAGAAAACATCTTTGATTACGATTAAAAGGAACAATCTCAAATAGACCAAGATCCAATTTCGGGTCATTTCTTGGTGAACATGATCTGCCATAATCTCTTCGATCCCTTCATTTATGTGCCAGAATAAAGAGAGATTTGTTCCACTCAGATAGCGAGCGATCACTCAGCAATGAACACTAACTGAAAGCGGCCGGGAATGAGTACCTATCCCTTACGGGAATCGAACCCGTGTCTTCGACATGAAAAGACGATGTCCTAACCACTGGACGAAAGGGACCAAAAAGCCATTCTTCATATACCGCTCCGTGGGCTCCGAGAATAGAAGTGGTTCGTTTTCTTTCTATACGAAATTCAATATTTCGATTGTTGGCGATTTCAGATGTCAATTCGGCGGTTCGTCCCCCTTCCTACGGGTTCCCCCACCCCTGAATAAGTAAGGCCCCGCTCTTTCTAATAAAAAAAAAGAGGGGCGAAGCGCCCGTTTGAAGTGGCGAAGGCCTATGCTACAGTAAGAAAAAAGTAGGTTTCAGTTACGAAGTCACTTAGTCGAACTATAAAGAAAGGGAGGCTAAGTTGCGCGTTCTTTTTGTTTGATCGGCCTATCTTCTTTCTATAAGCAAGCTCCCTCCGGCTGTCCAGGGACAGGACGGTTCTCGGTTCTTGAGCATGTTGGGGGATTAGGCGGCAGTTGAAAGAGCTGCTCGAAAGCTTGACGAAGAAACGAAAAAGGCCTATTATATATATTCTATTTTTTTTTGTACAAGGGCTTTTTACTAGTCAAGTGGTAAGGTAGGGCACTAGAACAAAGACTAATACCTTAATTGAGTCGGTCAAGATCAAATCTGTTTATCAAAGTGCTTCTCCGATTGCTCAAGATATCTCTTTTCAACCGAGGAACAAAACAAGATCATTTCGCTCCATTTTTAGTCAAATAGTGAAGGATATTCAATTAGTAATGAAAAAAGGGGTGGAGGGGATCCGTATATGTTGTTCAGGTCGATCAGAAGGTGCAGTAGATCAATGAAGAAGGGAGAAGTCACTTGATTCTTTCGAAGAACCGGAAGCGAAGCGCTATGCCGGGAGGGGGGGGGGACGGGAAAAGAAACGGCTCCGAAGAATTAAATTGGGGTTCCCAATGCTTCTCCACGCTCAACGATGTTTAGTTTTGTTTTGTTAGACTTGATGAAAGAACTTCTTAAATGACTGAACAACCTTCCATGGTACCTATCTCAACTTATGTCACAAATACACACCTCACAATATAAGGTACCAAATTTTTTTTCTCAATTACCAATGCGTACAAACCAAATCTTTTAGTATCAAAAAGCACCCAAAAGACATAACCTTTGTTAAAATGCTGAATACAACCAAATTTACTTAAAAATAACTGCTAACGAAAAGGAGGATTATAAAATCTTTGCCAATGTCGATATTACGACTGTAACAAAATCCTGCCTGAAAAAAATATAATGAAAAGGATTGTTAAAAGTACAGAATTATCATTGAATACATCTGGCGTTAGTAGATACAGACATATAAAGTATCATGTTCCTAATTGTATTTTATTTTATGGTATCGTAAGTTCTGGTGCCCCTTGAATTCCCCCCCCCCCCCCCCCCCCCCAAAAAAAAAAAAAAAAAAAAAAAAAAAAAAAAAAAAAAAAAAAAACTCTTAATAGAATCCTTCTCTACTAAGTTGCCACTATTAAGGATCATGTTATTATCATTTGAAACACATGATTAGGCCTATCGAGTTATAATTTTATATATATAATCCAATCCGATTAATCTCCGCCTAGCGATTTTTGCAACCTCGATTTTAGGCAGTATAATTTTGTTTTGATAATGTTCATAAAATAATTAAAACTTATGCCAACCATATATTCTCCCATGTTAAAAAAAAAATAAAAAAATTAATAATAAATAAACAAATAAATAAAAATCTATTAAAAATAATTGTAGGCGTTGTTTAATTTTCGTATTAATAAAGTTCATGAAAGACTTAGGACTTAGGCCGACCATATGATCTCTCATGTAAAAGCAAATAAAACAAAAGTAAAATAAATAATTTTATGCGTTGTTTAAATTTGTTTTGATAAAGAATTATTAGGCTGACCATATAATCTCCAAGTAAAAATAAAATAAAATAATGTATGGACCTATCCTGATAGATTGTAAAACAAGTGGATCATGTCTGCAGCAATCAGGATGTTGACACTTGTTTTTAGGTTTACAATTAGGCTTAAATTTAGGCACATATATCATTTCTCAAAAAGAAACACTAGCAATATTTTGAACACTCCTACTAAACCATCACAAATGTCAAAATAAATTTAGATCGTAAGAATAAAAAACAAAACAAAAAACATAAAAAAGCTAAGAAAACGTACAAGTCATTGGCATCCTTGTAAGGAACCTGTTTGTTTCATTAACAAACTGGGTTTGCCACAAGAATAGACAACAACATCGCACTAATCTTTAATTATATTTCCATGACAACATCACTATATAAGGTAGCAAATTTTCTTTTCAGTAATCTATGTGGGACTAAAATCAGTTCTTTTGGTAACAAGCATAAATACAACATACTCCTACTAAATTATTTGCGTTGACTTTTGTCTTCAAGCTTATTAGAACCAAAGTTACTAATATGATAGCTCATCTTTTTTTTTTTTTTTTTTTTTTTTTTTTTTTTTTGAAAGGCAACAAAATATATAACACCCCAAGACAAAAGAATACAATACGAGGCGTCCCTTCTCAATTAAACAAGATAATTAAAAGAGGAAGGGACCCAAAATACAAAGAACAATACAACCATATATCTTAAACTAAAGTTCACACAAGGTAGACACATTTTTTACATGCTAAAATATCTAAAACAATACAGCCATCACTATTGGCCTTAGCACATGAAGAAACAAAAAAATCTATTGCAACCATAAGTGGCTAGGCCCACAGTAAGCATAAAAGGTCACATGAACATGAGACATTTAACTTGCAAATACCAAATGATAGTACCATCCACTATGACAGTACCATCCATGATGTTGCAGCACATATTAAAAATGCAATCCCAGCAAACAAGTGAATAGCTTGCAGCCCACAAAAACTAGCAACACACCAGCCCCACTAACTCGAACTACATAACCATTTGCAGAATTAAACCTGTGTTGCAAAGCCAAACATCAAATCTGAACTTATTGCCAAACACTCTATTTTTGAGCGCCAAATAACTGAACTTTTTTTTGTCAAACACAATTTGATGTGAAACCAAACAGCGGAACTAAACTTTTAATTTTAAAAACACTTTGATGCAGCGCCAAACATCGGAACTGAAACTTTAGTTCCAAATACAAATTGATGCAGAACCAAACAACACAAACCGAAACTCATATTTGCGCTCTTGCAGACTGACCCATATAAGCTGCAAACGAGACCTGTTGCAACTAAACCACTCTCGCCTATTATATTTAAACCCGACATTTTCCAGGATCAAGTAACCATTGTTGCCACTCCAACTCGATTTTCTTTGTCGATCTTCTTACTATCCACTCATAACTCTTAAGTTGGATGTCTTGGACAATTTTATTAGTGCTTGAAACTTTCCCTTTAAATACATGTTCATTCCTTTCTTTCCAAATGTAGTACCCGGATGTCCACACCACTGTTTGCCAAAGACGAGACGAGAGGTTAGGAACAACCACGTTTCCATTATTTGAAAACATTTCAAAAACGGAAAATGCGTTAACATTCCCAACCTTCCACCAATTAAAAATCTTTTCCCAAACACTCAAAGCTAAATTACAAGTAACCAAGCTATGCGTGCACGTTTCCACCACACTATCACAACAAGGACAAAGCAAAGAATCCAAATCAATTCCTCTCTTGTCTAACTCCTCTCGAACCGGAAGTCTACCTTTCAATGCTCTCCACACGAATATGTTCACCTTTTTTGGTAACCATTTATTCCACAGTGTTTCTTGACTGTCATTTTCAACTCTCAATATCTTCTCCTCCACCAATGCCGTTAAACCTCTAACCGTGAATTCACCGTTATCGTCAAGTCTCCATCTCCATCGGTCCCTACAATCATTGGATATTACAACATTTTGCAAAAGTGTACATAAGTTATCAATTCTCTACACACCCTCCCTCTAAGATTTCTACCCCAATCCCATTCCCATTGCCATCGACCATTTACCCATCTCCCTTTATCTGCAACCAAATCATCCTTTCTCTTATCAAGATGAAACAGCCTATTAAACCTATCACACAAATAGCTCATCTATTACGACGGTGAAAGTGTATAGAACTTCTGTTTTCTTAATAATAAATGGTATAGAATGAAGATTAAAAAATCTGTGCTAGTATTAGTAGTATTACAACAGTTTCGACATCGTGAATGCAAGCCAAAATAATGAAAGGGTTGTTTAAAATACAAACTACAATAAATACATCGATTGTCTTGTAGTATTTAAGCAAAAAATAAAAAGCTCTGATATGGAGGTTATTCGAAGTTTTCAATTGTGTTATATATCTATACACACTTGTGCTAATGGAGATATTCGTCGTGGGCTCACACCACCCTCCGCTCCATGTGTGCTATTGTATAGGTAATTCTCAGCTCTCTATAGAAAAGATGGTCAGAATAATCAGTCACCAAATGACTCGAAAGTAAACTATCACTATTTGAGAAAATTATAATCTAACTTTAGGTTATAATGTGACCTGAAAGTTTCTCTTAAAGTTGTACGGAAGCTCCGGGTCAATTTCGACACCATCATCTTCGACATTGATAAGTTGGACTATTAAAGTTGTAACTAACGAGGTGGGTCACCCGCACGTTGCCGCGGGGTGTTGTGTCAAAATAGTTAGTGCACTTAACGACCGTTAGTTATAAGGACTAAATTTGCAACGAACATAAGGACTAAATTTGTAACGAAACTGTAAGACGAAGGACCAATTGCAGGCGAAATTTTAAAAAAAAATCAAAGTTAACGGTCGTTAATACTTAATGGCCGTTAAGTACTTAACGACCGTTATCTACTGTACATTATACTGTAGCGATGTGACTATGTGAGTATAAATTACTGTAGCATTGTTTTGGACTAACACTTCCTGGTAAATGTATGTTTTAGTAATAAATAAAAAGAATACAATAGAGATTCTAAAATTAAAACTTTGATGCTCACAATTAACTTTTAATAAAAAAAATTATTTTCTCTTATGAAAGAACAGAAAAAGGTATTAGATAAAATTCAAATTGACCAGTTGGTCATCCGGGCTCCTTCTGGAGCATGGGGGAGATTTTACTCATGGCTCAAGTTTCGCAAAAGACAAAAAATTAAGGTTTTCCTCTTAGTGCGAAGCCTTGAGTTTTAGGGGTTCCCTTCGCAGGTCTCTCTTAGCGGTTTGGGTCCCGAGGCCTGTTTGGATGGTTTAACTCGGGGGGTCGGATTTCAAGTGTGGTGCCGTTCTATAAAATAATAATAATAATAATAATAATAATAATAATAATAATAATAATAATAATAATAATAATAATAATAATAATAATAATAACAAAAATAAAATAAAATAAAATAAAATCCAACTTGACACTTTCCAACTTTGATTGTTTGGTTCTAACTTGTAAGAATCTTTATCTTTTATCTCTGTCTTCAAGTATTTAGTTAGTTTAGTTCATTTGGAACATACAATTTGAACTATTGAGTTATAAATATAAAAATGAAAATTAATGATAATATTCAACTTTACTAATGAATGACCAAAACTGCAATTTTTTAAGCAGGGTCAAATAATTTAAGGTGTTGTTTAATTTGGGGGTTAATTTTACGTATAGGTAACGAATTTTTTAAAATTTGTAATGTTAAGTAATTTACTCTCAAAAATAGTAAGTTAGGTAATGAAACTTTAATCTTTGTTCAATGTAATATGACTGTTTTGACTATGAAATGAATAAGTAAACCAGTGAAATAACAAAAACACCCTCATCTTCAACCTCCTTTATCTTCGATCTTTAATCCATACACTATAACAACAATAAAAATAAATAAAAATCCATAATCTACACAGAATCCATAATCAAATACTGAAATAGATTACCATTTTAAATGGTTAGTAACAACAACAATCCACACCAACATATGAATCATTTTTCCACTAATATACATAAATATGTACCTCCATTTTTATACAACTGGGTACCTCCATTTTTATACCTTCGGATCCCTAAAAAATTATTCTATTTTTAAAGTTCCACTTGGATACCACTAAAAATGATGATTTAGAGAAAAGAGATCCTAGATCTATAAATAAAAGTGCAAGATTCATGTTCGTGGATATGGTGGCAGGTGGTAGCCGCGGTGAGATGGAAGCTAAGGTGACAACGATGGTGGCATGTGGTGACGGCGGCCGGATGAGGGCAATAGCAGGCGAAGGTGAAAACGATGTTTGCGAATTTGGTGTTAAACTCAAGTCCCTATTGTTGAAAATGGTGTATTTAATATATGGTTTTTATGGCTTTTTATGGGATTTGTTTATTTTAGTTAAAGGGATATGATGAATTATGGTTGGGTATGAAGATGATGAGGTTAGTGGAGGTGTTAGTGTTGGTGGATGGATGGTGGTGGTGTTAGTGTTGGTGGTGGATGTGGGGATGGTGGTGGTGATGACAGATCAGATGGTGGCGGTGGTGGCGGCGAAACAGTGATAACGGTGTGATGATGACAGTGGTGGTTGTGGCCGTGGTTGATGGCGGCCGGATAAAATGAGGGAGAGAGTTTGAGAGGAGATAAGCTTATTAAAATACATGAAATGACCAATATACCTTTCAACTTACCAGTTTAGTAGGTTACAAGTTGCAAAAATACTCAATATTATCTAATATTGAACAAAGATTAAAGTTTCATTACCTAACTTAGTATTTTTTAGAGTAAATTACATAACATTAGAAATTTTGAAAAGTGCATTACCTAACAGTAGAATAAACCCTTAATTTGGTTTTGATAAACTTTTTGAAAGAATTAAGGGGGTGTTTCTTTTTTCTTCTACACTAAAATATATGTGGGGTCCATGCCTAATATAGCCTCTTAATGGGGAGGTGTTAATATTTTTTGCCTTGTGGATATAGAGGAAGTAAGAGAAAATAAGTGAGCAGACAAGAAATACTATTAAATGTCATTGGACCAATCCCATAAACTTAGACGTAAGAATAAAAACAAAAAACAAACATAAAGGTGTACAAGCTATTCTCAGTCATAGTACTAATCTCAACTTTAATTATCAAAACACACCTCACTATATAAGGTATCAAATTTTCTTTTCAGTAACCTATGTGGGACTAAAACCAATGCTTTTGGAATCAACAAGCATCGAAAAATGTCGGAAAAGAAAGGACTTTAGCCGGTTTAAATATGTGTGACGGTGAGCTTAAACCCCGTGGATTAGTCGGCTAAAAGGTCGGAAACCATAATTACCCCAAAAAAAAGTATCGAAAAAGACGTACAAAATTATTTGCCACGACGTTTGTTTTGAAGCTTAATACAACCAAACTTACTAATTTGATAGTTCATCTATCACGACGTTGAAGTTGTATGGAACACCATTGTCTAAAAAATAACCGGTAATCAAATGAAGATTATAAAATAACGTGTTGGTGCCAATATACAAATTACAACAGCATGAAAATTGTGACAACAAACAGAAATAATGAAAGGTTTCTTAAAATTCTTACAAAATTGCCATCGAATACTTTAGGCATTAGTGAATACACAAAGTATCATGTTTCTAATAATGATTCATTTAACGTTATCGTATTTTTTGGGAATCCCTTGAATATTTTCGTGGATCCATCACTCAGATGGTTTAAGTACTACAATATCTTGGACTCAGAATAGATTTTTTTCCCCCTACTAAACTAGAATCTAACTCTTACAACCCATATGAATTTAACATAGTCAAACAACAATTAGATGAACTGTTACATAAAAGTTACACTACAATCTTTCAAGAAGTTTGACCTCCGAATTCCTTATGGATATCCTTGAATGATACAGTAGCAGATCCCCTTCTCGCTTGGCCTTGTGTTAGGAGTCGTGTTCAGTCCACCCAGTCATGTATATCACCTGTCCCAGAACACCACATTTGTTGATCACAATGCTTCTACATAGAAGATACAAGAAAATCCAATACAACTTTGAAATGTGTCAGAATGTGCAGATGATACTGAAATGCTCATATTAGTTTCGGGTACACTAATCGGATGAAACTTCAACCTAGGACCAAGTCAAATACTGATGGTGGCAAATTCGACTAACTTATATATGAATCAGTTGATTTGAGTTACCGTTTAGCGTGTAACAGGTCAAATGGGTAAAAAAGATATTAACTGTAAGGGAATGGCTCTAACTGTATTTTAGTGCATCTCTCAACTCTCAAGTCATTTTATATGTACATAGTATTGAAGTTATACATATTATTATTGTAACCCAACCCGACCCATTATGATACGACTTAGCCCATTACGAACTCCTCATGCCAACCCGGTGCTTTCCTGGACCGCTTGCCACGACCCAGCCTACTATCATCCGTGGGTGTAACACATTATGCCCTGACTGTTTCAAAAGAGTTATAATCAAGGATGGGACCATCTTCTGCAGCAAACATCGACTCATCTGTATCCCTTTTAAGAACTAAAGCCATCCGCCAAAAAAGGTTGATAAACAAAAATACATATACAAGATGTACTTCTACAACATATGAAAGAAGTAAAAAACGCGAAAGATACATCATATTATCACGACCCAGCCTACTATCATCCGTGGGTGTAACACATTATGCCCTGACTGTTTCAAAAGAGTTATAATCAAGGATGGGACCATCTTCTGCAGCAAACATCGACTCATCTGTATCCCTTTTAAGAACTAAAGCCATCCGCCAAAAAAGGTTGATAAACAAAAATACATATACAAGATGTACTTCTACAACATATGAAAGAAGTAAAAAACGCGAAAGATACATCATATTATCACGATACATCATATTAATTAACCAATCCCGCGGAAAATTTTACCCATAACATCTTTCGAAAAGTCAAAAAAACCTTACATAGCACATTGAGTTAATCTTGATTTGATAAAGTATCATATTTTGACTTTTATTAGCTAATATGAGGCCTCGATTTTGCAATTGAACGCTCTCATTGTTCAGTTGAAAAATCTATTTGTCAAATTTGTATCTTCTCTTATTGTATAATATAAGAGGTGATATAGCCTATTGAGTTAAAAATAAGAAAATTAAAATTAATGATATTGATAGCATATAGATATTATTGGCTCAAGCCCACTAATTACACGTCAAAGTCAAGCCCATTATCAACACTTAATAGGGCCCATTATCAACGCTTGATACGCTCATCCACATTCCCCGGGCACACATGGCCTCGGAATGCCTCTCACGCCTTGCAACATTCATGCATGATACAACTGTTTCCCAACTATCACTAACGGTTACGATATGCTACCTGACATATGACAATGGGGGACACACGACCAAAAATATGAGAGACGGGCACGACCTCGTACAAACCAAGGAGAGGACGTCACATGTCATTCTTGTCAACCCGTTAGATGATCAACGCATGACCTGTCTACCGCCATTCATCATCCACATGGGGTTTATCCTTAAATCCTAGATACCACTTTATAAATGGAAGATATATCACACAAAAAAGAGATCACTCTCTTTAAACTTAACACACTAAACAAACACACATTTGGGTTGTTAAAGTGTTACCCAAGCTTCTTGATTCTTAATCACTCCTTTGGGTCCTTACCGATCAATACGGGAAACCGAACAACACAATCATCTCAATCCACTCTTAATCATGTTTTACATACCATACGTAAAAACATATCATTCAATTTAAATAATGAATTCCCAAAACTGCATTTTTAAGAGTTGGGTCAAATAATTTTAGCGTTGTTTAATCTTGTTTTGATAAAGTTCATGGAAAGAAAATGTCAAAATAAATTTAGAACGTAAGAAAAAACAAAAAACAAACATAAAAAAGCTAAGAAAGCGTACTGCTATCTATTGTGTATGCTCTAAGTTTGGATTCAAATTCAGTCAGCCACAATAGACAACAACATAGCACTAATCTTCAACTTGGATTTTGAAAACACACCTCAATATATAAGGTAGCAAATTTTCATTTCAGTGACTAAAACCAGTTCTTTTGGTAATAAGCATAAAAAACACATATTAAATTATTTGCATTGACTTTTGTTTTAAGCTTATTAAACCAAACTTACTAATAGTTCATCTATTATGACGGTGAAAGTGTATAGAACATTGCTATCTGAATAATAACCGGTACGGAATGAAGATTAAAAAATCAGTGCTAGTATTATTAGTATTACAACAGTTTCGACATTGTGAATGCACACAAAAATAATGAAGGATTGTCAAAAATACAAAACTACCAATGAATACATCGATTTTCTCGTTGTATTTAAGCAAAAAATACAAAGCTCTAATATGGAAGTTATTCGAAGTTTTCAAATTGTGTTATGATACATATATATATATATATATATATATATATATATATATATATATATATATATATATATATATATATATATATATATATATATATATATATATATACTTGTGCTAATGGAGATATTCGTGGGCTCACACCACCCCCGCACTCCATGTGCATTATTGTACAGGAAATTGTCAGCTCTCTATAAAACAGATGGTCAGAATAAGTAGACACCAAATGACTGGAAAGTAAATATCACTATTCAAGAAAAATATAGACTAACTTTTGGTTATACTTTGACCTAATTAAAGTTTATCTGAAAGCTATACGGAAGCTCCGATCGAGTCAATTTCGTCACCATCATCTTCAACACTGATCAGTTGGACAATTAATGTCTCAAGTTTTGTAACATCGGAATTGCATTTGGAGTTAGCAACATCGAGGTGAGCCGTAAACACAATGGTTAAGGGGACAAAAAATGAACTTTAAAACATATCAGGTCGATTAGATTGATCCGTCTAACTTACTTTTTTTGTTTTGATATATTTGTAAATGAATGTGCTAAATATATACGAAATCAACAAATGTATAAGAATTTTCTTAACGGCAAAACATTTATATGGAATGGAATGACGGAAATTCGCAATCGTCATTTTGAAGGAAAAGAAAAAGCTATCAAGTATAAATCCAAATTAGACACTTTCCACCTTTGGTTGTTTGATTCTAAATTCTAAGAATCTTTATCTTTTATCTCTGTCTTCAAGTATTTCGTTAGTTTAATTAGTTTTGACCAACAGTAGATTTGAAGATTAACATACCGTTAGTTTTGGTTTTAAGTTTAACCTACAATACTAATAGTAATTAAAGTTTTACAATAAAAAATATTTTGAAACTACATAGTTAGCTCGATTAGCTCGTTCGAGTTTCGACTCGTTTAGCTCGAGTAGCTCGTTTGACTCGTTCGGATCGAATAACTAAACGAGCTTTTGAACGAGCTGAGCTAAATATTAATTTTAAAAGCTCGGCTCGAGCGCTACATCTTGTATGGAGCTCGACTCGAGCTCGAGATTATCAAGCTCAACTCGTACTAAACGAGCTCGTGCTCGAGTAGCTCGTTAAAAGCTCAACTCGTTAACACCCCTAAATTAAGTAATGAATAAACAAAACTGCATTTTTTTAAAGCTGGGTCAAATAGTTTTAGGAGTTGTTTAATTTTGTTTTGATATCTTCATGAAAGAATTAGCGACCAACTAATCTCCTTTGTAATATAAAAATTAAGAAATAAAGTAAATAAATGAAAAGCTATTTTAAGCTGCCACAAAGGTCGGAAATCATGGTTACCAAAAAAAAAAAAAAAATGTCTAAAATAAACATAAAAAAGCAAAGAAAGCATACAATATTACAAACTATTCCCTGACTGAGAAATATTCAGTGTTGTCCAGGTCTAGACTGATATTTCCACAATCGAGAACACGATAGCAGTAACCTCACTATATAAGGTAGCAAGTTTTCATTTCAATGACCTATGCAGGACTAAAATCAGTTCTTTTAGTATCAACAAGCATCAAAAAAGACGTACTAAATTATTCGCCTTGAGCTTTGTTTTAAAGGTTAATACAGCCAAACTTTGTGCTTGTGATGGTGATGGTGTATGAAACACCGTTATCTTAAAAATATACGGTAACGAAAATGAAAATTTTATAAACTTTGTGCTAGTGACTGCAAGTAGAAATAATGAAAGGTTTTTTATAAATAATACTACAAAATTATCATCAAATACTTCAGTCATTAGTGAATACACACATAAAGTATCATCTTTCTAATTATGTTTTATTTTACGTTATCGTATTTCTTGGAAATCCCTTGAATCCTTTCCTGGATCCATGACTCGATATTTCATAGATTACAATATCTCGGACTCATAATAGATACTTTTTCTACTAAACTTGATTCTAACTTTAACAACCCATATAAATTTAACATAGCCAAACAACAATTAGATGAACTGTTACAAAGAAGTCACACTGTAATTAGGTCTACCATTCTTTAATCGGTAAAAATTCTTCATCACCAACCATAAACGAAGTTTCAATGTTATCACTAGAAAAATCCTTTTCAGCATCTTTACACAATTTCACCATGTCATATGACGAATCCATCATAGTTAGCGCCCTTGACTAAACTAATCTAACAGAAATTCAAGGGGCTGGAAAGCTTGAATCCATCATAGTTAGCTTTTCTACGCCACCTAGAACATCGAAAAACAAATCCACTTATTTAATGGCATCACATAAGCTTCATTACATTTTAATGTTTCGAACATAAAAGTGATTAACATCTCACCAAGCCCAGTTATTGAACGCCTAATTGCTTCCAAGGAACCTCCTAAACATAATGCAGTAGGAAACGTCTTCTTGACATCCTACAAACTAAATTTAGTGGTAAACTTAAAAACGGTATAAAACTACCCAAATCTATTAATCCGTATATAATAACAGAAGTAGAGGGACATATAAATAAGGAAAATGTTGTAACCTCCAAGCGATCAACAAGGTTTTCAGCCACAGTATTAACCAAAGAATCCTTCCGTTGATCAACCATGCCGCTGGATCAATGCATTGTCTATTAAGCAAAAAACTTATATTCTGTTCCTGGGTATAACTCGTACTTAGACACTATACATTTTGGGATCTGTTGGTGATTTTACATCACCAATATGATTTAAGTATAATGGATTGACTTAGTTGATCACCAATATGATTTAAGTATAATGGATTGACTTAGTTGACCAATGTGTAATCATGATAAATGTTCAACAAGTCGGGATTGTGCGGAGTGCACACTTGTATGACGTTATTGTGATTATCGGCCCGAATCACGGGGGTCCGGGGGCAGCGCCCCTGTAGCGGGGTTCCGGGGGTGGCAGCCCCTGGTAGCAGGATCCAAGGGGCGGCAGCCCCTGGCAGGGGTCGAGCTGCCAGGTTAAAAACGCACTTAAAAATAAAATTTCCCGTTATTTGGACCTATATTTTGCCTCATAATTTTGTTGTCTTAATAGTTATATAACTGCATAGCAGTTATAACCGTTGGTTGGTCAATACATCATTTTTTCTCTGGTTCTGTTTAATAACAATCAAAACATATTCTCTGTTCAAAATCTGAGTTTTATCCGATTAAAGATTTCGATAGAACCATCGAAATACTTCGATCTGAAAGTGTTTACACGACTCTCAGATTACTGTGATCCATTATTTCTAACAGGATCCTATAAACTTCAATCAAGAAATAGCTATACCTGAGCACTACGTTGGACTCCACTTCAAGTAGAAGCAGCAAAATGGGTGATTTCACAAAAGGTTGGTTTTTTGGACCCGATACCGCCCCTCCCCAAAGCCCCCACCAGTAAGTTATACATTTGGGGTTAGAAAATTGGTAATGGGTTCGAGTCTTTACGAGTATCAAGATTCAAGTTTTCATATCTTTTTTTTTTTTTTTTTTTTTTTTTTTTGAACTTACAAGTTTTCATATTTCAACTACCCACCAACAAATATGTTGTCTTTTTAATGCTCACTCAATCCGGTTCGAGTTTTAGTGAAACCCGGCTCACAACATCCCGGTCATCACTCCGGTTCTCGGTTCAAGCGGCCTGGTCGAACCGGTTTTTAAAACATTGCTTAATGTAGTGCACCTAGCACTTAGAAAGTGTCAATTGCGGGACCCACTTTTCTAATAAGACAAAACACATTTTCAAAAAATTAAAAAAAAATGTCAAATATGGTTCCCATAGTTTTTTAATAAGACAATCATGTCATGTCGGTCTAGAAAAAAAATAAAGTTGGTCGCACAAATCATCATTTCGGTCTAGCAAAAAACATCCCACCAACTTTTGGACACTTGTTGAGATTTTCATGGAGTCGTATGGTCTAGCGGTCGCACAAGACTAAATTTGAAAATTCTTTTTCGCTTAACTAGAAAGTGAACACGCAATTGAAAAACAGACTACTTTTAGGAATCGCTCATATCAAAATAAATTTAGTACGAAAAAAAGCTAAGAAAGCGTACAAATTGTTCCCGCAGTTACTCTACACTAGTTTTAACCAAACTAAGCTAGTTTTAACCAAATTAAGTAAAGCAACAATCGAGAACAATATGGCACTATTCTCAACTTACATATCCAGTACACACCGGCTATATAAGGTAGCAAAATTTATGTTCAATGACCTATGTGGGACTAAAACCAATTCTTTTGGTATCAAAAAAAAAAAAGGTACTAAGTTGTAGTCTTTAACCTTTGTTTTAACGTTGAATACAACCATATTTACTTATTTGATAATTCAATTATTATGTCAAAGGTGGGTACAATTTCAACTCATTTATATAGGGATTGGGTTGATTCAGGTTACTAGTTCTGTCTAATCGGTCAAATAGGAAAAATAAATAAAAACAACTGTGGCTATAATGGGAACAGATCAAATGGGTTGAAAGTCATTGAAGTGTTTAATATGGCGGTTTATATTTAAATATTGAGGTCACCCGGGGGCCCTAGAAGTCGCCTAAGTTAAAAGCTCATTTTGGAAAGAAAAAAAGTTACGCTACGTTCATTTTGGTAAACTAGTAGAGTAATATATATGGGTCATATAAAAAATTTCCTCTTTCTTTAAACTCTCTTTTTAAAATTTGTGTTTTATTTTACATATCTTATGATCTATTTAACTAAATGTTTTTTCTTTTCTTTTTTTTTATGTTATTTTAAATGATGTTGAGTAAATAGTTAATATGTAAGACTGATTTATTATTACAGGAAACTCGTGAGATAACTTTATTGACTAGTGAATATAAAAATTAATGATAATATCCAACTTTAATACAGTAATGATCAAAACTGTATTTTTATAAAGCTTGGTCAGATAATTTTAGGCGTTGTTTAATTCTGTTTAGATAAAGTTCATGAAAGAATTAGGACTTAAGCGACCAAATAATCATCCATGTAAAATAAAATAAAAAGCTATATTAAACCACCACAAATGTCCAAAATAAGAATTTTCAAATCCAAAGTCAAAAATTCCTATCAATTGGGCAACTTGGTCATTTTTTGAATTATCCCTTAAAAGAATTACTTAAACGGTCAATTAATCTCCCATGTAAAAGCTAAGAAAAGAAACACCAGTTATTTTAATCTAAACAACCACAAATATGAAAATAAATTTAGTACGTAAAACAAATAATAAAAATAAAAAAATACATAAAAAGTAAATGATCAAAACCGTATTTTTATAAAGCTTGGTCAAATAATTTTAGGCGTTGTTTAATTCTGTTTAGATTAAGTTCATGAAAGAATTAGGACTTAAGCGACCAAATAATCATCCATGTAAAAAAAATTAAAAAAATAATAATAATAAAAAGCTATATTAAACCGCCACAAATGTCCAAAATAAGAATTTTCAAATCCAAAGTCAAAAATTCCCATCAATTGGGCAACTTGATCATTTTTGGAATTATCCCTTAAAAGAATTACTTAAACGATCAAATAATCTCTCATGTAAAAGCTAAGAAAAGAAACACCCGTTATTTTAATCTAAACAACCACAAATATGCAAATAAATTTAGTACGTAAAACAAATAATAAAAATAAAAAAATACATAAAAAGTAAATGAAAAAACTAAGAACTCGTACAGACTATTCTCGTGTATACATTAGATCAGTTTGCACTAAACCGGATAAACCTACACATCGAGAATAGCATAGGACTAAATCTTAATTTACCTATTTAGTGCACACCTCGCTATATAAAGTAGCAAATTTTCTGTTCAATGACCTATGTGGGACTAGAACCAATTCTTTTGTTATCCAAAAAGACAGACTAAAGTACTGCCTAGACTAGATTATGTCCCTTGACTTTTGTTTTGGATAAAAGGGTTAATTCACTATATAGACCAGTAGCCCAAGTAGTTTATTTTTTCTAGACACGAATCTAAAAACTTCTCAACCTAGACATGCGCTACTTTGGCTTGGGCTACAATAGTTAAAACCTTGACAAGTGTCCACTTACCATAGTTAAAATCTTGACAAGTGTTCACTTACTTTTGCAAGTGGACACTTGTCAAGATTTTAGCCCTGACCCAAAAGTAGCCCATTTCTATATTGAGAAGTTTTTAGATTCGTGTCTAGAAAAAGTGAACTACTTGGGCTACTGGTCTATATGGAGAATTAACCCTGGATAAAATGCTCACCCCTATTATATCAAACCAGAGGCAGTGAACACCTTGTGCAAGTGGGGCGGGTACACAGTGCCACCAATTATATGAGGCCTTCCTTTTTTTTCTTTTATCTTTTGTTAATATTATCAAGTTACATATGCATGAATTCAAGTCTTTGGTTATGTTTATTATGCAACGATGTTATGTCATCATAGCCAAAATAGAAAACATCAAGTGCCGATTGCATGTTTAAGAATGACAAAGTCGATTATTCTTTGTTTGTTAAATTAGAATTCGTCAAACATAAGGACCTCCTTATCATTATCGCACAGGGCCTCCAAAATCCATTGGACGGCCTGTATCTAACATGGTATACATCAACATCGACCCCTGGAATAGTGAAGCATGCCCTGGTCAATAGGTTGCCTGCATCTAGTGCCTATGTAAACCAACAAAACTGTAAGACTCACTAGAATGGCAAATTTAATTTGTATTTAGTATTTAAGCAGATATATAAAGTTTTCAAATGTGAATAAATGGATGTGAACGAAATGTGTATAGGGAAACAAACAACACCTCTGTTACTAAATGTGTTAGATATATACGGAATCAAAAAATGAATATGAATTTTCTTAATGGCAAAACATGTATATGGAATGGAATGACCAAAATTTGCAACCGTTATTTTGAAAGAACGGAAAAAAGCTATCAAGTATAAATCCAAATTAGACACTTTCCACCTTTGGTTGTTTGATTCTAACTTCTAAGAATCTTTATCTTTTATCTCTGTATTGAAGTATAGATACGAAAATGAAATTAAAGATACTATTCAATTTACCAAAATGCATTTTTCTAAATCATGATCAAATAACTATAGGTGTTGTTGAATTTTGCTTTGATAAACTTCATGAATTAATTGAGACTTAGGCGACTAAATAATCTCCCATGTGAAAGCAAAAAAAAAAAAAAAAAGTAAAAATACCAGCTATGATTAATCGAGAACAACATACCACTAATCTCAGCTTGTGTTCCCAATACATACCTCACTATATAACGTAGCACATTTTCTATTCAATGACCTATGTGGGACTAAAACCAGTTCTTTTTGTATCCGCAAGCAACAAAAAAAGACAAATAAATTATTTGCCTTGACTTTTGTTTTAAAGCTTAATACAACCAAACTTACTAATTTGATAGTTCAACTATCACGACGGTGAAAGTGTATAGAACACTGTTATCTTAAAAATAACCAGTAACGAGTATGAAGATTATAAAATTCGCGCTAGTGTTAGTATTACAACATTTTCGACCCGTGAATGCAAACAGAAATAATGAAAGGATTGTTAAAAATACAAAATTACAAATGAATACATTGGTTGTTAGTAAATACAGACATATAAGGTACCATGTTCCTTGGTATGTTTTAATTTAATGGTATCTTAATCTTCCCTTGGATTTTTTCTGTCACTCGAAAATTTTATGATTACAATATAACAGACACGTAATATAATCCTTCTCTAATCCCAGTTTACGTACAAATCATCCTTGATAGAGGACCTACCGTTTTTATTTAAAGGGTGAACAACCTAAAAAATTATGTACTATAGTACTAATCCCAACTCACGTTGCAAATACAGACCTCACTATATAAGCTAGCAAGTTTTCTTCTGAGTGACCTATGTGGGACTAAGAACCATTTCTTTTAGTATGAAAAACACCAAAAGACATACTAAGTTATTTGTTCCCAATTATCAATGAATACATCAGTCGTTGAGTCTTTTCCTAAAAGACATATAAAGTATGATGATCCTAATTGTGTTTTATTCTAAGGTATAGTAAGTTTCGTTGCCCCTTGAGTCTTTTCCTAAAACTCATAATAGAATCCTTCTCTACTAAGTCGGGCACTCGAATCTATTACTTTAATAACACAAAGATTTAACATATTTGAGCCACTATCAAAGAAATGTTGCAGAAACGCACATTGCGATCTTTTTTGAAATCTGACCCCCCGAGTTCCTTTTGGACGTCCTTGAAAGATACAGTAGCATATCCTTTTCACCTGGCCTTCTGTTGGTAGTTGTGTTCCCTCCACCCCGTCATGTATATCACCTGTCCCAAAACACCCAGTAAAGCATCTCGCAAAATGGGAGGTCAGCCCGCCGTGAGTAGGACAGTTAACGGGACAAAACAAATGAACTTCAAAACATGCCATGTTATCACTAGAAAAATCCTTTTCAGCATCTTTACACAATTTCACCATGTCATACGATGAATCCATCATAGTTAGCTTTTCATGAATCCATCATAGTTAGCTTTTCTACGCCACCTAAAACATAAAAAAAAAAAATCCACTTATTTAATGGCATCACATATGCTTTAATTACATTTTAATGTTTCGAACATAAAAGTGATTAACATCTCACCAAGCCCACTTATTGAACGCCTAATTGCTTCCAAGGAACCTCCCAAACATAATGCAGTAGGAAATGTCTTCTTGACATCCTACAAACCAAATTTGGTGGTAAACTTAAAAACGGTATAAAGCTACCCAAATCTATTAATCCGTATATAATAACAGAAGTAGAGGGACATATAAATAAGGAAAATGCTGTAACCTCCAAGCGATCAACAAGGTTTTCAGCCACAGTATTAACCAAAGAATCCTTCCGTTGATCAACCATGCCGCTGGATCAATGCATTGTCTATTGAACAAAAAACTTATATTCTGTTCCTGGGTATAACTCGTACTTAGACACTATACATTTTGGGATCCTATAAACTTCAATCAAGAAATAGCTGTACCTGAGCACTACGTTGGACTCCACTTCAAGTAGAAGCAGCACAATGGGTGACTTCACAAAAGGTTGGTTTTTTGGAGCCGATACCGCCCCTCCCCAAAGCCCCCACCAGTAAGTTATACATTTGGGGTAGAAAAATGCTAATGGGTTCGAGTCTTTACGAGTATCAAGATTCAAGTTTTCATATTTTTATTTATTTATTTATTTATATTATTTATTTATTTATTTTTGAACCTACAAGTTTTCATATCTCAATTACCCACCAACAAATATGTTTTCTTTTTAATGCTCATTCAATCCGGTTCGAGTTTTAGTGAAACCCGGCTCACAACATCCCGGTCATCACTCCGGTTCTCGGTTCAAGCGGCCCGGTCGAACCGGTTTTTAAAACATTACTTAATGTAGTGCACCTAGCACTTAGAAAAGTGTTAATTGTGGGACCCACTTTTCTAATAAGACAAAACACATTTTTAAAAAATTAAAAAAAATGTCAAATATGGTTACATATTTTTCTAATAAGACAATCATGTCATGTCAGTCTAGCAAAAAAATAAAGTTGGTCGCACAAATCATCATTTCGGTCTAGCAAAAAACATCCCACCAACTTTTGGACACGTGTTGAGATTCTCATGGAGTCGTATGGTCTAACGGTCGCACAAGACTAAATTTGAAAATTCTTTTTCGCTTAACTAGAAAGTGAACACACAATTGAAAAACAGACTACTTTTAGGAATCGCTCATATCAAAATAAATTTAGTATTAGGAATCGCTCATATCAAAATAAATCTAGTACGAAAAAAAAGCTAAGAAAGTGTACAAACTATTCCCGCAGTTACTCTACAACAGTTTTAACCAAACTAAGTAAAGCCACAATTGAGAACAACATGGCACTATTCTCAACTTACATATCCAGTACACACCGGCTATATAAGGTAGCAAAATTTATGTTCAATGACCTACGTGGGACTAAAACCAATTCTTTTGGTAATATGTAACTCTTTTATTATTACAGAAAACTCGTGAGATAACTTTGACTAGTGAATATAAAAATTAATGATAATATCCAACTTTAATACAGTAATGATCAAAACTGTATTTTTATAAAGCTTGGTCAGATAATTTTAGGCGTTGTTTAATTTAGATAAAGTTCATGAAAGAATTAGGGCTTAAGCGACCAAATAATCATCCATGTAAAATCAAAATAAAATAAAATAAAAAGCTATATTAAAGTGCCACAAATGTCCAAAATAAGAATGTTCAAATCCAAAGTCAAAAATTCCCATCAATTGGGCAACTTTGTCATTTTTGGAATTATCCTGTAAAAAATTACTTAAACGATCAAATAATCTCCCATGTAAAGCTAAGAAAAGAAACACCAGTTATTTTAATCTAAACAATCACAAATATGAAAATAAATTTAGTACGTAAAACAAATAATAAAAATAAAAAAATACATAAAAAGTAAATAAAAAACTAAGAACTCGTACAGACTATTCCCGAGAATACATTCGATCCGGTTTGCACCAAACCGGATAAACACACACCGAGAATAGCATAGGACTAATCTTAATTTACCTATCCAGTGCACACCTCACTATATAAAGTAGCAAATTTTCTATTCATTGACCTATGTGGGACTAGAACCAATTCTTTTGGTATCCAAGAAGAGAGACTAAAGTACCTAGATTATGTCCATTGACTTTTGTTTTGGATAAAAGGGTTAATTCTCCATATAGACAGTAGCCCCAAGTAGTTAATCTTTTCTAGACACGAATCTAAAAGCTTTTCAATCTAGACATGAGCTACTTTGGGCTTGGGCTAACATAGTTAAAACCTTGACAAGTGTCTACTTACCATAGTTAAAATCTTGACAAGTGGACACTTGTCAAGATTTTAACTATCGTAGCCCAGACCCAAAAGTAGCCCATGTCTATATTGAGAAGTTTTTAGATTCATGTCTAGAAAAGGTGAACTACTTGGGCTACTTGTCTATATGGAGAATTAACCCCGGATAAAATGCTCACCCCTATTATATCTAACCAGAGGCGGTGAACACCTTGTGCAAGTGGGGCGGGTACACAGTGCCACCAATTATATGAGGCCTTCCTTTTTTCTTTTTTCTTTTTTTTTTCTTTTTTTTTAAAATATTATCTAGTTACATATGCATGAATTCAAGTCTTTGGTTATGTTTATTATGCAACGATGTTATGTCATCATAGCCAAAATAGAAAACATCAAGTGCCGATTGCATGTTTGAGAATGACAAAGTCGATTATTCTTTGTTTGTTAAATTAGAATTCGTCAAACATGAGAGCCTCCTTATAATTATCGCACAGGGCCTCCAAAATCCATTGGACGGCCTGTATCTAACCTGGTATACATCAACATCGACCCCTGGAAGAGTGAAGCCTGCCCTGGTCAATAGGTTGCCTGCATCTCGTGCCTATGTAAACCAACAAAACTGTAAGACTCACTAGAATGGCAAATTTAATTTGTATTTAGTATTTAAGCTGATATATAAAGTTTTCAAATGTGAATAAATGGATGTGAATGAAATGTGTATATGGAAACAAACAAAACCTCTGTTACTAAATGTGTTAGATATATACGGAATCAAAAAATGAATATGAATTTTCTTAACGGCAAAACATGTATATGGAATGGAATGACCAAATTAGACACTTTCCACCTTTGATTGTTTGATTCTAACTTTTAAGAATCTTGATCGTTTCTCTCTGTATTGAAGTATTTCTTTAGTTTAATTCTTTTGACCAATAGTCTAGATTTGAAAATTAAGGATCAAGTTAACATCATTTGGAACATCCGATATAACCTATTGAGTTATAGATACGAAAATGAAACTAAAGATACTATTCAATTTTAATAATGAATAACCAAAATGCATTTTTCCAAATCATGATCAAATAACTATAGTTGTTGTTGAATTATGCTTTGATAAACTTTATGAATTAATTGAGACTTAGGCGAACAAATAATCTCCCATGTGAAAGCTAAAAAAGAAAGAAAAAATACCAGCTATTCCAACCTGCCACTAATGTCTAAAAAAATTTAGAACGTAAAAATAAAAAACAATAAATAAACATAAAAGCTAAGAAATTGTACAACTTGTCATTGGCCATGATTCACACCAGTAATACCAAGTTAAGCCACAATCAAGAACAACATACCACTAATCTCAACTTGTATTCCCATTACACACCTCACTATATAACGTAGCACATTTTCTCTTCAATGACCTATGTGGGACTAAAACCATTTCTTTTAGTAGCACATTTTGCGGTGCGGGTTGGGTTTTCACCGAAAAACCGGACCAAAGTAACCACACCGCACCGCACCACTCCATCATATTCAAATATATTTTTTAATTTTTAATAATAGCACACTAAAATTTATAAATTTTTTTATGATAAAATGCTTTTATTTATACTTTTATAATAAATTATTTCTAACACATTTTAATTGTTAATTATTATCTGAGTTTAAACTATAACTTTATTTTTCTTCAATTTATCATCAAAGTTTATAAAAGTCTTTATCTCATTCGACTTTTACTATTGTATATATTTATAATTTTATACTAATACATGTCATTTTGAATATATGTTCTCATGTAATGTTATGATATATTTATTCTATAATAAATATATATCAAAAATTATAATTTGAAAGGAAAAAAAAAAGACCGCATAAACCACATAAACCGAAACCGCAAAACCGCACGGATGTGGATTCTCATTTCCTAAAAACCGCAATTGCGGATGCAGGTTGGTTTTTACTAAAAACCGCACCAACCCGCACCATGCTCACCCCTACACAAGCATCAAAAAAAGACATACTAAATTATTTACCTTGACTTTGTTTTAAAAGTTAATACAGCCAAACTTACTAATTTGATAGTTCAACTATCACGACGGTGAAAGTGTATAGAACACTGTTAGTAACGAGTATGAAGATTATAAAATTCGTGCTAGTGTTAGTATTACAACATTTTTGACACCGTGGTTGCAAACAGAAATAATGAAAGGATTGTTAAAAATACAAATTTACAAATGAATACATTGGTTGTTAGTAAATGGGAGATGATTTGCACACTCCAAAAAATGATTGTAACACTTTAATTAATTGTGTTTGGACATTTATACCCTCACATGAGTTGATTCGGACACTCCAATTAATTGTGTTTGGAAATTTATATCACATGAGTTAAAGTGTAAGGGTAACTGCTAGGGTATAAATGTTCAAACACAAATAATTAGAGTGTACCAATCATTTTTTGGAATGTGCAAATCACCTCCATTAGTTAATACAGACATATAAGGTACCATGTTCCTTGTTACTACGTATGTTTTAATTTAATGGTATCTTAATCTTCCCTTGGATTTTTTCTGTCACTCGAAAATTTTATGATTACAATATAACAGACACGTAATATAATGTTAGAGTTTGACAATCAAATAACACATATTGCGGAAGCTAGGATCAAGTATAACACATAAATATTAACTAAAACATAAATAGTAAACGTACCCGATGCACTTCAAATTAACCTTGATTCTTGTACAAATAGATCAATGATAAACCCCTTACCGTTTTGTTTATCGATCTCTTGATAATTACTAAAGTAAGTAATTACCTCGTTCTTGTACACACAAACTACCAACAAATAAAGGTTTGATGCAAGTAAACAAAACACTTAATATTTGCTTTGAAAAAATCGATCCAAGAACCCTTGGAGGGGGTTGGTCGATCGGCCAAGAAAGAAACAAGACAAAGAAAAGATTTAGGGTTTAGTGTGTGTGCACAAAAGATGTGAAACCCTAATCCTTGGCCTTGTATATATACTAGAGTAAACTTGGAGCACAAGACAAGCTTGGGTTGGGCTTCCCCTCCCTATGATCGACCGGCCTAGGCACCCAAGGGGTGTTCTAGATCCTTCTTGACTCCCAAATTACATACTAGTCCTTATCTTTCGTTACTAATGATAGTTAGTCCATACGGTTAATAACTAACGACCATTTAGTCCATTAAGTGTTTATAAATATATATATATACGATACATTTAACATATATATTTATTATTCATTATTCTTGTTTGTAAAGTGTGCAATCCCGAGGTCTCGAGTTCGATACTAGACATTTACATATTAATATTTATCCATATATTTAACAGCTCCCACTTGGATATCTATTAATAGTAAAATGACATTGGTTAGCATCTTGCAACACTCCAATGCCCCCAGTATGACTCGAGCTAGGTTTTCTGGAAAAAACCTTTAATGATTCATCATTATAATTATCCTTTTGTTTCTAATACTACATTAATAAAGATGTGAGGTTCTTTATTAAATTTATGTTTCTCGTCTCTTTATAATTGAACAAAATTACCAAAACATCTGAACGTATTTCAGATAGACTTTGGGCGTGGCCACGCAAACATTTTGTCAACCCTACGAGGGGCCCAGCAGTATTAAACTTCTGAACAAATCAGAAGGAACAAATTCTCTCTTGACTACAAGAATAACCCATGAACTTTGCAACACTTCTGAAAACAACCCTTATGACTCCCTGTTACGGTGAGCGGTAGATTGCTTCACAAAAATGCACTACATCCATGACACTTATCTGGTATCTCAAGTCTGAGGATAACTTTAAATATGATTCTCACATTTAAATATTAAATCATATTATTGGGATAAGTCCAATATTCAATTCATCAAATATCATGTGAAATTGGAATGTCAACGCATCAATATACTTTCAAGTATATTCTTAACCAATACTCAGATTTGTCTTAGTTTAATGATATTCCCATATCATTAATCGACAATGGACAATTTAGAATAACATAAGTTATTCTCGGATTTTAAACATGCAAATATAGGACACAATATATTATTAATGAAAACAAACGTACTAAGTACTTTAATTCATTATAAATAATAATTGCTTAATGTCCTTTATCCAAATACCAAAATAGATCAATGCATGATAATTCTAGTTAATGAATCCTGTCTCAAGTAATAACTTGAAGACAAATTATGCCTCAAGTAATGACAATCATACTTGTTTACAAGGCATTTATTTCAACTAACTTTGATCTATCCGAATTTTGAGAATACTTAATTAAGAATTCAATAAGTAAAATTCTTGTATGTGTACATCTAACTATCTTGATATAGCTACATAATTCTTTATAAATAGTGTGATATCCTCATTCACCAATTTATGATAATCAAACTTTCAAACATTTTAAAGTTTCAAGTATTCTAATTCTTTAATGTATAATGCAACTATGCTCTTAGTTAAGCACAACTAGTTCTCATGGCTATTAATAAGGATGAAATCCTTCCATGATGTAACACCCCCAATTCATGATGCAGCGGAATTCAACTTGGGTGTTACTCGACGGCACAACAGTCATAATAATAGAAAACGATCTCTAACCGAGTCGTAATAAAAAGAGTTGTCATTCATATTATTCAAATATATCAGAGTTTACATAGTAAGGTCCCAAAAGGTTCCATGTTTCAAAATACATCAATATAAAGTCTTTGATGTTTTTAGCGAATGACATAATAGTTTATAGCCTTCTTCCTTCGGTACGTGCCCTTCCGCTCCATTCTTGATTATCACGGACCTGAAATATATGCTTAAGAGGTCAACACAAAGGTTGAGTGAAGTTCATAGAGTTTGTTTAACGGTTGAACACAATATGTTGGTAGTAAGAGTTAATTAGACTCATACTCATGTTAGAAAATAAAACAATTATTATTATTTACTAAGCTCATGCAACCAATACGTTAACAGGTACCAATATCAATCGGCGGTTATGTTGCCCCGGTAAGTACTTTGCCGTCATACTTAATGTTCAAATATAGTGCATTCGTTTGAACTAATCTGCTCAAACAAATGGGATTCGTCAATCCCAATAGGCCTATTCACAATACTCGCGCTCACTAGTTCTAGTGATTAAATGGTTCATGATAGGGGCCTAGGATTGGCAAGGTAGGTACTTAGTAATAATAAAACAATCAGGCAGCATACAGTTTCAAAGCATTGTGTTCGGTTTAAAAGTAGCATGTATTCCCCCCAAGGGTTTGTAAAACATTGAAGTAATGTAAAGTGGGGCTATGAACTCACCTTAAGTACGATAACAAGTAATGAAGGTGATGGTTGGATCGTGTAGGTTTCTACGAGCAACCTTTAATAGAATGTCGCGACTTAGGATTTGTGTAAAGAATATAACGGAGTGCCTATATATATATATCTTGCATTATAGTCCATGATGTTGTATGATGTATATTGTAAGTCCTTGAAAGAAAAGATTCGTGAACATGTATGTTTTGTATATCGTTTACTACCGTTCGGGCCGGCATAATTCAGAAGTCATGTTAGTAAGCGTTCGAGGAGCCAGGACACTTTAACTCGTAAATCCACAACGCATCTCGACGGCTTATATAATGAACTCCTCACATGAGGCTCCCTACTATTGTAGTAGTTGATAAAATATATAGATATAAGTTTTGATCCGAAAAGTTACATGTCCGTTATTTGGATAAACTTAGGAAAGTTTATTTGTACATGAAGATTGTTATTAGGGGTAGTTTCATAAGTCTTGAATGACCATTTTCTCTTGGTAATATCTCATGTTTCCCTTTTAAGTGAAGTAGATCCAAATTGCTTGTTCAAGTTATCGCCTAATTCATTGTTTCATGTTTACGCCTATGTAAGTTGGTATGGTCATTTCGTCATGGCCTAGCCATGACCTTTGGTTCTTGTTCCAAGGTCATGAGACACAACATTGGCTCTAGCCATGGTGATGGTCTTGATTATAGGTCATAAGACCTCTTGTTTCTTTTAAAGTATAACCAATATATAGTGACTTATATATATGTAAATAGCTGTTAAGAAACTGAGAAATATTTCACTCATAAAGCGTTTTCAAGGCTCGAGCTTCTTTATTCCTGAAGGAAAACGTGATTCCGGACAACTTTCGTGTTTTAACTTTTTCATGAAACGGACCAGAAAGGCCTCTTTTTGCGTGTTTTAGGTTCTGTCACAGAAACTTTTAGGCAGTTTTGCCGGAAATCTTTGGTAACTTCAAATGGGCGTAACTTTTGACTCGTATACTCGTTTTAGGTGGTTCAAGTTGCTATGGTTTCCTTGTTAAGTCCTCTACTGTAATATGTAATAATCCAATAACAAATTTTTACCATTTTGATCAGGTCTTACCAAGAAAGTCACTAGTTTGCTTGTTTTAGTAACTTATTGTAACAATCAATTATAACAACATCTTTTAGTCATTTTTATACACCATGGACATTCATACAAGACATAATATAGCAAGAATAACATGTAAATGATATGAACATGAGAAATTAACAAGAAGCATGTTAGGTTTAGGCTTACAACTTTTGGCTTTCTAATTAAAGAAATGAAGTAACAAGTAAGGAAATGGACTTTGATAGACTTGCTTCAACCCTTTTCACTTCATGCAACCTTTCTACCCTTGGTATTCTTGAAAGATGGATGATGATGGTTGAGGTGAATTGAGTGGATTTAAACTCAAGAGAAATCACCAAGTATATTAGGGTTTGGAAGTGTTTTGGTAACCTAAGATCAACTAGGGTTTCTATACTTGAACTTCACTTGAATCTTGCTAGAAATTAGAAGGAAATAAAGCTAAGGATGGATGGTTTTGGTGTTGGAGGTGGACGGCACAAGGAAGGGGGGAAGGGGGTATTTATAGTTCCATGAGGAGGTTAGTTACTTAAGATATTTTAGCAAAAATAACACATGTATACATCCTAGATCACATGATACAAGATCAAGCCACACAAGGGTGTGACTCCCCCCCCTAATGGCGGTTCACAAAGGCTAGGGGGGTGAGTTGGCTTGGTCTTGATAATATCCTAAGATATTATGATGAGTTTTGACTCCGGGAAATGCCAACCGTAACTGATTAGGCCTTAAAACGTAAAACCGGGTGTCGTAAAATTATGAAACTTTAAAGTATTGTTAGACATGTCCATATGTCCCATAATAAAATATAAAATGAGTGGTAGATGTCGTTTGGGTGGTAAAACCCTGCTAAAACTGGAAACACGGGTCTAAAACGCGTAATACGTAAAATGTACGAATATTGCGTAAAATTGAGAAAAGTAAAATGTTACTTTTCTAATATGATATAAATGATTTAAAATGACTTATAATGTCTAAACTGGGCTCAGTCTAGTGTCGGTTGGTATTAAATGTCTTTTAGACATCAAACCGTAAGCCTAAAAATCACGAAATGACTTATAACTTCAAGGGATGATTTTTAGTCAATGGAGGAGGGAAAAATATGTTGACTTATTTTAATAAGTTGAAAACTCAAATCATCTTAGAAACACAGCGCAGGTATAGGCTAGGGTTACGGCTGAGTAAAAACGCTTAAAACTGAAAATTTCAGTTTTTCACGGCCGAGGTTTATTCTGGTCATATTTTTCTCAGTCATGATTTATTCTCAAATAAATCATGAGTGTGTCAAACATTTTTATGATGTGGGGTCACTTGACGGGGTCAAATTTCGTTGTGCGTGGAATTTCTGAATGACGTTTTACCCTAAAACGTGTATTTCCTTAATAACTTTCACGAAAATGATCTGACGAATGTCAAACATTTATTTTGCCATGGAAATGATTTATCACTCGAGAATATGAAATAAAAATCAACTTTCGGGAAAATTTCGGAAAGAAATGAATAGTAAAATGAATAGTAAAATTTTCCGGGAATAGTAATTAACCTGAAATTGCGAATTGTTACAGTCTCCACCCCATATGAGAGCTCCGTCCCGGAGATCAATTTGCGTTGGGAGTAGAAGCTTCGTTGGTAAAAAGATGCGGGTATTTCTTACGTATCTGGTCCTCTCGTTCCCATGTGTATTCAGGACCACGTCGTGAGTTCCAACGAACTTTGACAATTGGAATACGGCTTTGCTTGAGTTGTTTGACCTCTCGGTCCATGATTTCTACGGGTTTCTCAATAAATTGAAGATCATCATTGAGTTGAATTTCATCGAGTGGAATCACGAGTGATTCATCCGACAAGCATTTCTTTAGGTTAGATACATGGAAAGTGGGGTGTACACTACTGAGTTCTGATGGAAGCTCAAGTCTGTACGCCACAGGGCCAACCCTGGCTAGGATTTTGAATGGTCCGATGTATCTTGGGTTTAGTTTTCCTCGTTTACCGAATCGTATCAAACCTTTCCAAGGTGATACTTTTAGCATAACCCTATCTCCGACTTGGAATTCTAGGGGTCTGCGTCGTGTGTCGGCATAACTTTTCTGTCGATCTCTTGCGGCTTGTAATCGACTTCTGATTTGTACAATCTTATCTGTTGTTTCACGGATGAGTTCTGGTCCAGTGAGTTGAACTTCTCCCACTTCAGCCCAACAAGCAGGTGAACGACACTTTCATCCATAAAGTGCTTCAAATGGAGCTGCTTGAATACTTGCATGATAGCTGTTGTTGTAGGAAAATTCGACTAATGGTAGATGAGTATCCCATCCTTTTCCAAAATCTATTATACAAGCTCGAAGCATGTCTTCAAGTGTTTGGATGGTTCGTTCACTCTGACCATCGGTCTGAGGATGATACGCTGTACTCATGTCTAGATTTGTTCCAAAGGCATCTTGGAGTGACTGCCAGAAATTGGAAGTAAATCTACCATCTCTGTTGGATATGATGGATATTGGTGCACCATGTCTTGAGACTATTTCTTTGACGTACAGTCGGGTTAGTTGTTCCATTTTGTAAGTCTCTTTGATTGGTATAAAGTGTGCGGATTTTGTGAGACGATCAACTATGACCCAGATGGAGTCATAACCGCTTGACGTCTTTGGGAGCTTGGTAATGAAGTCCATAGTAATTCTTTCCCATTTCCAAGTAGGAATCTCTGGTTGTTGCAATGGACCGGATGGTTTTTGATGTTCGGCTTTTACTTTGGAGCAGGTAAGACATTTGCTAACGTATGTTGCAATGTCGGTTTTCATGTTCGGCCACCAATAGAGTAACTTAAGATCATGATACATCTTATCAGATCCTGGATGTATGGAGTATTTAGACTTGTGTGATTCATGCATGATCAAGTCTCGTAGGCCACCATAAAGTGGTAACCAACTTCGACCTTGGAAGCATAGAGTTCCATCTGAACGGGTTTCAAATTTCTTTTGTATCATGCCATCCAACTTTTCCTTTTGGATGTCTTCTTGTTTCACCGCCTCAGTTTGAGCGTGAAGGATTTGAGTAGGAAAGTTTGAATTTATGGTTAAAACTAAGGCTCGGACTCGTAGTGGTTTAACCCGTTCCTTTCGGCTCAGGGCGTCAGCTACTACGTTTGCCTTTCCTGGGTGGTAACGAATGTCGCAGTCATAATCACTTAGTAATTCCAACCAACGACGTTGTCTCATGTTTAGTTCTTTTTGGTTCAAAATGTGTTGTAGGCTTTTATGATCGGTGTACACAGTACATCTAGTACCGTATAGATAGTGTCTCCAGATTTTTAGTGCAAAGACCACAGCTCCTAACTCTAAGTCATGAGTGGTGTAATTTTCCTCATGACCCTTGAGTTGTCTTGATGCATAAGCCATGACCTTATCGCGTTGCATCAACACGGCACCTAACCCTTGGTGCGATGCATCACAATAGACTACAAAATCTTCGATCCCATCTGGCAATGCTAGGATAGGAGCACTACAAAGTTTCTGTTTGAGGGTTTGAAAAGCTTTTTCTTCGTCTTCATTCCACATGTATTTCTTGTCTTTCTGAGTTAGCTTAGTCAAAGACTTTGCTATTGAGGAAAATCCTTCAATAAACCTTCGGTAATACCCGGCTAAACCCAGAAATTGACGAATTTCTGTAGGTGTGGTAGGTGTTGGCCAATTTTTGATAGCTTCAATTTTAGCGGGATCGACATGTAAACCGGTCTTGTCAATCACATGCCCAAGGAATTGTACTGATTGAATCCAAAATTCACATTTGGAAACATACAATTTCTCTTCCTTGAGTAGTCCTAAAATTGTTCTCAGATGTTCTTTGTGTTCCTCTTCGTTTTTGGAATATATGAGAATGTCGTCTATGAATACGATCACGAACTTGTCCAAATATGGTTTACACACCCGATTCATGAGATCCATGAATACTGCCGGTGCATTTGTTAACCCAAATGGCATCACTTGGAATTCATGGTGACCATATCGTGTCCTAAAGGCTGTTTTTGGAATGTCTTCATCACGAACTCTAACTTGGTGGTAACCTGATCGTAGGTCAATTTTTGAGTAATAGGTTGAGCCTTGCAATTGATCGAATAAGTCATCAATTCTTGGTAGTGGGTATCGGTTCTTTATGGTTAATTTGTTTAGTTCACGATAGTCAATACACATTCGTAATGACCCATCTTTCTTTTTCACGAACAAAACTGGAGCTCCCCAAGGTGAGGAACTGGGTCGAATAAATCCTTTGTCCGAAAGTTCTTGTAATTGATTTGATAGCTCTTGCATCTCTGAAGGTGCTAGCCGGTATGGTGCGCAGGCAACTGGCGCCGCTCCTGGTATTAAATCAATTCTGAACTCTATTTGACGATTTGGTGGTAGTCCGGGTAAGTCTTCGGGAAAGACTTCAGGAAACTCACGGGCAATAGGAACATCTTCGAGACGTTTTTCATCGGATTTCTTTTCGGTTACGTGGGCTAGAAAAGCATAACATCCTTTCTCAATGTACTTCATGGTTTTGATACATGAGATGATGTTTATTCGAGTCCCACTTTGATCACCACGAATGATCAAAGTTTCATTGTCACATGGAATGTGCACAACTCTTTCACCACAAATAATGTTAGCTTGATGTTTAGACAACCAATCCATGCCAATAACAACATCGAAACTTCCAAGTTCGATTGGCATAAGATTGATGTTAAAGGGGTGGTCTAAGAGATTAAGGGTACAGTTTGGGATTACGGTATTGGTATTTACTAAGTCACCGGTAGCTAGTTCAATACTATAACTAGTGGTTAAAGTAATTGATGGAATATCAAGTAAAGGCGCAATTCTAGTAGATATAAAGCTCATATCAGCACCAGAATCGAATAAGACTTTAACTGGAATGTTATTGAGTAAGAACGTACCGGTAACCACGTTCGGGTCCTGGTGTGGTTCTCCATTTCCCATGACATAGGCTCTACCACGAGCACCTCCGCCTTGTGGTCCTTGGTTTCGAGGACAATTGTTTTTGAAGTGTCCCCTTTCACCACAACCAAAACATGTAACTATGGGCTGAGTGTTCGCCCCAGTAGCTATACCCTTGCCTCTACAATCCTTGGCAAGATGTCCGGGCTTCTGGCACTTGTTGCATTTGGCCGGGCAAGGACCTTCATGATGGTAATTGCACTTGGTACATTGTGGTAGATTACCAACGTACTTACCACCAGCTGGTGCAGCAACATAAGCCGTCGCGGCTTCTTGTCTCTTGTTCTGTTGATTGTGATGGTTGTTGTTTCGGGTTTGGTTGTTGTTGTTACTCCCACGGTTACCATCCCATGGTCGCTTGTTGTTGTTGTTACGGTAGTTGGAATTGTTGGGATTATTGGTATTGCTGGCGTTGTTGGTGTTGTTGGTATTGTTGGGGTTGTTTTGCTTTCGGGTTTCCGTCATACGTACCACTTGATCCATGAGGCTGCGGGACATCCGCATAGCTTCATCAAGTTCCTTGGGATTTGCCGAAGTCACATTCCCCTGTATGCTTGATGGAAGTCCCCAGATATACCTTTCCAACAATTTTTCCTTTGTAGAAACCATTGTTGGACAAAGTATCCTCAATTCCTGGAATCGACGGTTGTAGGTCATGATATCATTTCCCTTAACCGTATGATCCCAGAATTCAACTTCCAACTTTTGCATCTCACTGCGAGGACAGTATTCCTTGATCATCATTTGTTTCAAATTAGCCCAAGTAATTTTGTAGGCATTCTCAATGCCCATGGGTTGAGCAATTGAGTTCCACCAGGACAACGCCTCATTCAACAAAGTACTCGTGGCATACTGAGCTTTGTCACCCTCAGTACATTTACTGACTAAGAATACTGACTCCGCTTTTTCGAACCAACGGGTCAAACCTACAGCCCCTTCAGTACCCTTGAATTTGATGGGTTCACATTTCAGGTAGGAAATGAACGAGCAACCCTTTGGTACAGTAGCAACATTGGTCACCGGAGGGGTAGTTGAGTTCGGTCCTCCAAGGTTAAGACTGGCAATTCTTGCAGCTTCCGCAGCTATAGCAGCTTCCGCGCATTGGCGGCTTCGGCGGCTGCTGCAGCATCAGCAGCTGCTGCAGCATCAGCGGCTGCTGCAGCACCAGCAGCTGTGGCGGCTTCGGCAGCTGCTGCAGCTACGGCTGCTCATTCCGTGACAAGTGCTGCATTGACACTGTCCTTTACCAGTTTGCGGATGGCAGCTTGCGTCATCGTTGGTGGTGTCTTTTTCTTTGGCGCCATGATTCTATTGTTCAAAAGATACGTTGTAATTAGAGAGTTGTGAGATGAGCACAATTTTTGATAAGAATGATGGGGTAATAATGTTGAAACTTAAAAGCATAACACATGATAGTATATAAAACAAGAGTTTTATTAATATAACGTTGATTACAAAATCGAACTTATTACAAGTTCATTCAAAACTTACTAACTGATACTTTCAGTTAGTAATTACAACGTTGTACTAAAGATAACTAGTACTATAACACTAGTCTAACGTCGGTTGGGAGGTTGTCGTAGTCCGGACGGATTATTAATTCCGTGTGTTGCTAACACATCTACACTTTTGTTTGGACGGTATTCTTTGACATCCTTTTGGTATAGCCTTTGTTGTATGGAACTCATTTGAGTTTGCATTCCACACAAATCATTCTTAAGTTGATACCTATCAAAGTTTGCAACATCTAACCGGATTTCTGCGGTATTTAGGCGGTGAAGTAGTTTATGAATTTGTACCGCATCCTGTTCTTGGGCCCTCTCAACCAAAGTGAGTCTATCCTTGACGTTATCCAAGCCAGTCAAAGGATTTAAGACTACTTCCCCAACATGAGTCGAGTCACTCTTCACGTAGCTCATGTCAAGCTTAAACCAATATAGGTCGTCTCGAGCATTCATGGCATCCATTCTGGCAGAATTTACCTTGGATATATAGTCGTGCATTTGACTTGCCATACTTTGAACTTTGAGTTGGGTTAGGTTGAGAGCTTGTTTCAAAGAGTAGATTTCGTATTGAGCTGAGTTAACGAACATATGTGTAGATGTAGATGTTCCGCCGGTTTGGTGAGTAGAATTCGGAACTTGAGCTGGAGTGGTACGGTTAGATTCGGATGAAATTGGTGAAACAGGAGGTGGAGATGTTAATGGTGATAGATGTGGCACCAATATTTGTTCCTCCGCTTCCTCATCGATGCCTTCGATGTCAACATCCATTTCAGGATCCTCTTCGTAATCATCGATGTTTATGTCCATATCCATTTCAGGATCTTCGTCCGAATCTATTTCGTTGTCTAGATCCTCATAAGGTTCTTCCTCGTCATCGTAGTCAATTGCCTCAAAGTAAGGATCATTAGGTTCGGGAAGAATTGGTAAATACTCAGGCATAGCAGGAAGATGATCGGGAGATGGAGGTGCGGACATGATGTCTACAATTAGTATTTCGATGTCAAAATAAATCAAATGCTTATGGAAAATGTTCAAACTATGGCAATGTGCATATAACAATATACAAATATGTTCATGTAGCATAACACGTATAATAAGTCCATAATCTTCTGGAGGATGGAAGGCACGAAGAGCGGAAGGCTATAAAAATGTTTTTGCTTGTTATTGTAGTTATAGTTTAGGTCTCACTTAGACCCGTTTCTCTATAACCATGGCTCTGGTACCAATCTGTAACACCCCCAATTCATGATGCAGCGGAATTCAACTTGGGTGTTACTCGACGGCACAACAGTCATAATAATAGAAAACGATCTCTAACCGAGTCGTAATAAAAAGAGTTGTCATTCATATTATTCAAATATATCAGAGTTTACATAGTAAGGTCCCAAAAGGTTCCATGTTTCAAAATACATCAATATAAAGTCTTTGATGTTTTTAGCGAATGACATAATAATTTATAGCCTTCTTCCTTCGGTACGTGCCCTTCCGCTCCATTCTTGATTATCACGGACCTGAAATACATGCTTAAGAGGTCAACACAAAGGTTGAGTGAAGTTCATAGAGTTTGTTTAACGGTTGAACACAATATGTTGGTAGTAAGAGTTAATTAGACTCATACTCATGTTAGAAAACAAAACAGTTATTATTATTTACTAAGCTCATGCAACCAATACGTTAACGGGTACCAATATCAATCGGCGGTTATGTTGCCCCGGTAAGTACTTTGCAGTCATACTTAATGTTCAAATATAGTGCATTCGTTTGAACTAATATGCTCAAACAAATGGGATTCGTCAATCCCAATAGGCCTATTCATAATACTCGCGCTCACTAGTTCTAGTGATTAAATGGTTCATGATAGGGGCCTAGGATTGGCAAGGTAGGTACTTAGTAATAATAAAACAATCAGGCAGCATACAGTTTCAAAGCATTGTGTTCGGTTTAAAAGTAGCATGTATTCCCCCCAAGGGTTTGTAAAACATTGAAGTAATGTAAAGTGGGGCTATGAACTCACTTTAAGTACGATAGCAAGTAATGAAGGTGATGGTTGGATCGTGTAGGTTTCTACGAGCAACCTATAATAGAATGTCGCGACTTAGGATTTGTGTAAAGAATATAACGGAGTGCCTATATATATATATATATATATATATATATATATATATATATATATATATATATATATATATATCTTGCATTATAGTCCATGATGTGGTATGATGTATATTGTAAGTCCTTGAAAGAAAAGATTCATGAACATGTATGTTTTGTATATCGTTTACTACCGTTCGGGCCGACATAATTCAGAAGTCATGTTAGTAAGCGTTCGAGGAGCCAGGACACTTTAACTCGTAAATCCACAACTCATCTTGTCACACCCCCAAAATCGGGTCCAGCGGAAGCATACGTATAGCTGGGGTGTAACTCAATCGGTAACACAACACAAGTACAAAAATGGTTTTCACTTTAATTATTTAGAATAAAATCATTTAATCAAAATGTTGAATTTACATCGTTAAAAGTAGTGCGGAAGTAGGCCCTAAAAATAGTTTTAAAACGGTCCCCATATAAATAATCAGAGTCTTCTATGACCATGCCATGCCCTGCCAAAACCTCCTGTAGCGTGCCATAGGTTAAAACCTGAAAATACATGCTAAAGTGTCAACACGAGGTTGGTGAGTTCATAGAGTTTGTTTAACAAATAAAGTTTATGCATATGTATGAAAGTTTCCCAGCAAAGGCATCGTAAATCCACTCAGTTACAAGTCCCGCCATAAGAGCCTTGTAACCTGTGTGTTTACAACCCACTGCTACAATATATAGTATGAGTAAAACATATATAAGTTTATCACAACAGTTAAGCAATTAGTCGTGAGTCTACACTTCATCTCCGAAGACCTCACGTTTGTATGTATGTCTCCATGGTTGTGCCCAGCAACTTAATCTGGGGCCATTGGAAGTCTCCATGGTTGTGCCCAGCAACTAAATCTGGGGCCATTGGAAGTATGTATGTATGTCTCCATGGTTGTGCCCAGCAACTTAATCTGGGGCCATTGGAAGTCTCAAGAATACACCATCACAGTTTAGTATAACACAGTTAAGTATAGTATGATCACGTATGTATGACATCAAGTATAAAACAATCAAGTATAAAGAAATCAAGAATAAATGTTTTGAGTATCAAGAAAGTATGTTTTGAGTATTTATACTAGTAAGCAAGTAGTTGAGCATGTATCTCCCCCAAAGAGTTAAAACAAGTATAAAGAGTAAAAGTGGGGCTATGACTCACCTGGTGCGATAGCTACGATGATAAAGTGGATACACAGAAATGAGGTTCGATCTCTAACCGCAACCTAATAGGAATGATAGTGATCTACTTAGATCATGAAAGGATGTAATGAATGCACATGCACATGAAGTCTATACCACTCGTACTTTGAAAATAATAGTTATCGTTGAAATTCAATGTTTTCCGATACTTGGTGAAAATAAGCCCAATTAGCTTCGTAAAGACTAGTCGTGTAATAATATATAAAGTGTTAGTGTTTGGTCTTGGCGTTTTGAAAACCTTGAGATGTCATCTCATTGATGGGTTAATAAACTTTTGATGGTACGTGCCTCAACGGCTAGGAAGGACGGTTCTCCATTGTTCGTTTGGTGTAAGTATATTGTTTAGTGCGCAAAATATTCTCTATTAGAAAAGCTGTCAAAAATATATATAGTTCGTCTAGTTTCAAACGTGTATATCTTAGTCGTTATAAGCCCGTTTTCTATGTTCTTTATATTCCCGGAATCGTGGGACAACATACTAACATATTTTTGATAAGTCGGGATGGCTAGATTTAGTTTTACGCCTCGAAACAGTCGTGACAACTGTTCATCAGCAAAGGATTTTCAGAAAAATAGTTTTCGTCGTTAAACTCGTTTTTAGCGTATCTCCTTCGTTATTAACTCGTTTTTATCCCCGTTTTCGGCTATAGTTTCGTATCGGAGAGTATTTTCTAAATCTTTGGTCAAAAGTTACACCCTTACCCCTGATCTTTCCACGTTTTCCAAAAAGGGACAGCAGGTTTTTATATATGTTTAGAATCCATTTTTAATGTTCCAAACTAGTTTCTAATCCAACCAAACCACTTTCAATCACCACAAATCTAGTCTAATCTTACCATACACCTTCTTAGGGTGTCATGGGTTCCTAAACATCATCAATCTAGTGGATCTAACAAGGATCTAACTATAATCCATTTTTAGAGTTCAAAAGTTAGATATATATATAAATGAGTGGTATAAACTAACATATGCATAGAGATCTTGAATAAACAACATGAAACTAGAAAAAATGAAAGTATGAAAAGATTAGAAAGATGTTCTTGAGCTTACATGATGATGTGAGGAGGTTTGGATGAAACTATGTAAGAAACCTTGAGTTTTATCACAAAACTCAAACAAGGACAACTAAAGGAACTAGATTAACACTTGATCTTGGAAAATCCATGGTTTTTGCTTGTTCTTCTTGTTTGGCCGGTTCAAGAGAGGAGAGAAAAAGAGATGAGACTTAGCTAGTTTTTGTGAGAAAATGTGAAGTATTATTGAAGTTTTTAGAATAAATATCTACTTAAGAGACAAAAGTTTGGTGAGCAATTATGGTGTGTTGGTGAGAAATGCACATGTGATGGCTAGGAGGGGGGGGGGCCGGTTCACAAAGGAGGGAAAAGGGGAGTTGTGTTGGTGATTTAATTAGAGATTTAGTGTAATATGGTGTAGTATATTTAGTTTTTGGTTTAATCGGGTACCGGGTTGGTTAGAAATAAATTTTATTGAAGTTATTCGGGACATAATAAAGTCGTAAAAATTGTAAAAATATGTTGGGTACAAGTACGGAGAGTTTGGGTGATTATAGTTTAGTTTCCACGAAAACCGTCGTAATTATATTAAACGTACGATATTAATTAAATAAATTCCCAAATTACCGGGTAAATTAATATTACAATTTTTGTATCATTATAATGAGTGTAAAAATGTCTTAGGACCATAGTTGGGATTGTCGGACCAATTATTCAAAATAATAGTTCATAAGATAACGTTTCTTAGGTTAAAAATCGTACGTTTACAAAAATGACGCAACCCACGTATAAATGACAAATTTTCTCCGGAGGTGAATAGTGTTTTATGAATAGTAAAATTTTAAAATGCTTTTCAGAATATCAAACTGACCTCAAAAATGATGAATAGTAAAATGATGAATAGTGATCGATGAATAGTAACCGATGAATAGTAAATGTTGAAAGTTCGGGAAAAACCAGAATTTACGAGTTGTGACAGTCTCTACCCCTTAAGGGAACTTCGTCCCGAAGTTCAGTTAACGTTGGTCTCCGAAGTGTTATAAAGGTGAAGATTCATGAGATGAAATGACCAGTTGACGTGTTTCCAGGCGGCGGTTGACGAGGTGAGGAAAAGTATAAGCGTTCTGACAACGAGGGTATACACACACATAAATGAAGCATTCGGAAATTGAGTAGAGGATCCAATACAGACAAGATTTTATTATAACCATTCTCAGTGTTGCAAAATTCATTTCTGAGTCGGATATAGGTAGTCAGCCTATGTCCCACTATCCCGGGTTGAATATAGGTGACTAGTCTATATTCCACCGAGGTTCCATGAATTTTGAAATACTCAGCTCAGTTATACTACCAAGACGTACAGAAAGACTAAGGCAGGTGACCAAACTCGAGGTCAAATGATGAGACTATACAAGGAGATACATACCAGGGTGACATATATGATACGTGAACATGCTTATATGAAAGACAATGATAGAAATCAATTAGAATAAGTGAATATAATATACCAGATAATGAGACACAAATCTCATCACCTAAGTCAGCAACAAACCACAAGTGAGGCATTATCTTGGCAGACAGGCACGTGACGGTCATAGGGTTAAGTTTTTCGTAAAAGTAGCTATAGTCTAGGTTTTAAAAACACTCAGTTCGCTATAGCCAGAGCTCTGATACCAATCTGTCACACCCCCAAAATCGGGTCCAGCGGAAGCATACGTATAGCTGGGGTGTAACTCAATCGGTAACACAACACAAGTACAAAAATGGTTTTCACTTTAATTATTTAGAATAAAATCATTTAATCAAAATGTTGAATTTACATCGTTAAAAGTAGTGCGGAAGTAGGCCCTAAAAATAGTTTTAAAACGGTCCCCATATAAATAATCAGAGTCTTCTATGACCATGCCATGCCCTGCCAAAACCTCCTGTAGCGTGCCATAGGTTAAAACCTGAAAATACATGCTAAAGTGTCAACACGAGGTTGGTGAGTTCATAGAGTTTGTTTAACAAATAAAGTTTATGCATATGTATGAAAGTTTCCCAGCAAAGGCATCGTAAATCCACTCAGTTACAAGTCCCGCCATAAGAGCCTTGTAACCTGTGTGTTTACAACCCACTGCTACAATATATAGTATGAGTAAAACATATATAAGTTTATCACAACAGTTAAGCAATTAGTCGTGAGTCTACACTTCATCTCCGAAGACCTCACGTTTGTATGTATGTCTCCATGGTTGTGCCCAGCAACTTAATCTGGGGCCATTGGAAGTCTCCATGGTTGTGCCCAGCAACTAAATCTGGGGCCATTGGAAGTATGTATGTATGTCTCCATGGTTGTGCCCAGCAACTTAATCTGGGGCCATTGGAAGTCTCAAGAATACACCATCACAGTTTAGTATAACACAGTTAAGTATAGTATGATCACGTATGTATGACATCAAGTATAAAACAATCAAGTATAAAGAAATCAAGAATAAATGTTTTGAGTATCAAGAAAGTATGTTTTGAGTATTTATACTAGTAAGCAAGTAGTTGAGCATGTATCTCCCCCAAAGAGTTAAAACAAGTATAAAGAGTAAAAGTGGGGCTATGACTCACCTGGTGCGATAGCTACGATGATAAAGTGGATACACAGAAATGAGGTTCGATCTCTAACCGCAACCTAATAGGAATGATAGTGATCTACTTAGATCATGAAAGGATGTAATGAATGCACATGCACATGAAGTCTATACCACTCGTACTTTGAAAATAATAGTTATCGTTGAAATTCAATGTTTTCCGATACTTGGTGAAAATAAGCCCAATTAGCTTCGTAAAGACTAGTCGTGTAATAATATATAAAGTGTTAGTGTTTGGTCTTGGCGTTTTGAAAACCTTGAGATGTCATCTCATTGATGGGTTAATAAACTTTTGATGGTACATGCCTCAACGGCTAGGAAGGACGGTTCTCCATTGTTCGTTTGGTGTAAGTATATTGTTTAGTGCGCAAAATATTCTCTATTAGAAAAGCTGTCAAAAATATATATAGTTCGTCTAGTTTCAAACGTGTATATCTTAGTCGTTATAAGCCCGTTTTCTATGTTCTTTATATTCCCGGAATCGTGGGACAACATACTAACATATTTTTGATAAGTCGGGATGGCTAGATTTAGTTTTACGCCTCGAAACAGTCGTGACAACTGTTCATCAGCAAAGGATTTTCAGAAAAATAGTTTTCGTCGTTAAACTCGTTTTTAGCGTATCTCCTTCGTTATTAACTCGTTTTTATCCCCGTTTTCGGCTATAGTTTCGTATCGGAGAGTATTTTCTAAATCTTTGGTCAAAAGTTACACCCTTACCCCTGATCTTTCCACGTTTTCCAAAAAGGGACAGCAGGTTTTTATATATGTTTAGAATCCATTTTTAATGTTCCAAACTAGTTTCTAATCCAACCAAACCACTTTCAATCACCACAAATCTAGTCTAATCTTACCATACACCTTCTTAGGGTGTCATGGGTTCCTAAACATCATCAATCTAGTGGATCTAACAAGGATCTAACTATAATCCATTTTTAGAGTTCAAAAGTTAGATATATATATAAATGAGTGGTATAAACTAACATATGCATAGAGATCTTGAATAAACAACATGAAACTAGAAAAAATGAAAGTATGAAAAGATTAGAAAGATGTTCTTGAGCTTACATGATGATGTGAGGAGGTTTGGATGAAACTATGTAAGAAACCTTGAGTTTTATCACAAAACTCAAACAAGGACAACTAAAGGAACTAGATTAACACTTGATCTTGGAAAATCCATGGTTTTTGCTTGTTCTTCTTGTTTGGCCGGTTCAAGAGAGGAGAGAAAAAGAGATGAGACTTAGCTAGTTTTTGTGAGAAAATGTGAAGTATTATTGAAGTTTTTAGAATAAATATCTACTTAAGAGACAAAAGTTTGGTGAGCAATTATGGTGTGTTGGTGAGAAATGCACATGTGATGGCTAGGAGGGGGGGGGGGGCCGGTTCACAAAGGAGGGAAAAGGGGAGTTGTGTTGGTGATTTAATTAGAGATTTAGTGTAATATGGTGTAGTATATTTAGTTTTTGGTTTAATCGGGTACCGGGTTGGTTAGAAATAAATTTTATTGAAGTTATTCGGGACATAATAAAGTCGTAAAAATTGTAAAAATATGTTGGGTACAAGTACGGAGAGTTTGGGTGATTATAGTTTAGTTTCCACGAAAACCGTCGTAATTATATTAAACGTACGACATTAATTAAATAAATTCCCAAATTACCGGGTAAATTAATATTACAATTTTTGTATCATTATAATGAGTGTAAAAATGTCTTAGGACCATAGTTGGGATTGTCGGACCAATTATTCAAAATAATAGTTCATAAGATAACGTTTCTTAGGTTAAAAATCGTACGTTTACAAAAATGACGCAACCCACGTATAAATGACAAATTTTCTCCGGAGGTGAATAGTGTTTTATGAATAGTAAAATTTTAAAATGCTTTTCAGAATATCAAACTGACCTCAAAAATGATGAATAGTAAAATGATGAATAGTGATCGATGAATAGTAACCGATGAATAGTAAATGTTGAAAGTTCGGGAAAAACCAGAATTTACGAGTTGTGACACATCTCGACGGCTTACATAATGAACTCCTCACATGAGGCTCCCTACTATTGTAGTAGTTGATAAAATATATAGATATAAGTTTTGATCCGAAAAGTTACATGTCCGTTATTTGGATAAACTTAGGAAAGTTTATTTGTACATGAAGATTGTTATTAGGGGTAGTTTCATAAGTCTTGAATGACCATTTTCTCTTGGTAATATCTCATGTATCCCTTTTAAGTGAAGTAGATCCAAATTGCTTGTTCAAGTTATCGCCTAATTCATTGTTTTATGTTTACGCCTATGTAAGTTGGTATGGTCATTTCGTCATGGCCTAGCCATGACCTTTGGTTCTTGTTCCAAGGTCATGAGACACAACCTTGGCTCTAGCCATGGTGATGGTCTTGATTATAGGTCATAAGACCTCTTGTTTCTTTTAAAGTATAACCAATATATAGTGACTTATATATATGTAAATAGCTGTTAAGAAACTGAGAAATATTTCACTCATAATGCGTTTTCAAGGCTTGAGCTTCTTTATTCCTGAAGGAAAACGTGATTCTGGACAACTTTCGTGTTTTAACTTTTTCATGAAACGGACCAGAAAGGCCTCTTTTTGCGTGTTTTAGGTTCTGTCACAGAAACTTTTAGGCAGTTTTGCCGGAAATCTTTGGTAACTTCAAATGGGCGTAACTTTTGACTCGTATACTCGTTTTAGGTGGTTCAAGTTGCTATGGTTTCCTTGTTAAGTCCTCTACTGTAATATGTAATAATCCAGTAACAAATATTTACCATTTTGATCAGGTCTTACCAAGAAAGTCACTAGTTTGCTTGTTTTAGTAACTTATTGTAACAATCAATTATAACAACATCTTTTAGTCATTTTTATACACCATGGACATTCATACAAGACATAATATAGCAAGAATAACATGTAAATGATATGAACATGAGAAATTAACATGAAGCATGTTAGGTTTAGGCTTACAACTTTTGGCTTTCTAATTAAAGAAATGAAGTAACAAGTAAGGAAATGGACTTTGATAGACTTGCTTCAACCCTTTTCACTTCATGCAACCTTTCTACCCTTGGTATTCTTGAAAGATGGATGATGATGGTTGAGGTGAATTGAGTGGATTTAAACTCAAGAGAAATCACCAAGTATATTAGGGTTTGGAAGTGTTTTGGTAACCTAAGATCAACTAGGGTTTCTATACTTGAACTTCACTTGAATCTTGCTAGAAATTAGAAGGAAATAAAGCTAAGGATGGATGGTTTTGGTGTTGGAGGTGGACGGCACAAGGAAGGGGGGGAAGGGGGTATTTATAGTTCCATGAGGAGGTTAGTTACTTAAGATATTTTAGCAAAAATAACACATGTATACATCCTAGATCACATGATACAAGATCAAGCCACACAAGGGTGTGACTCCCCCCCCCTAATGGCGGTTCACAAAGGTTAGGGGGTGAGTTGGCTTGGTCTTGATAATATCCTAAGATATTAGGATGAGTTTTGACTCCGGGAAATGCCAACCGTAACTGATTAGGCCTTAAAACGTAAAACCGGGTGTCGTAAAATTATGAAACTTTAAAGTATTGTTAGACATGTCCATATGTCCCATAATAAAATATAAAATGAGTGGTAGATGTCGTTTGGGTGGTAAAACCCTGCTAAAACTGGAAACACTGGTCTAAAACGCGTAATACGTAAAATGTACGAATATTGCGTAAAATTGAGAAAAGTAAAATGTTACTTTTCTAATATGATATAAATGATTTAAAATGACTTATAATATCTAAACTGGGCTCAGTCTAGTGTCGGTTGGTATTAAATGTCTTTTAGACATCAAACCGTAAGCCTAAAAATCACGAAATGACTTATAACTTCAAGGGATGATTTTTAGTCAATGGAGGAGGAAAAAATATGTTGACTTATTTTAATAAGTTGAAAACTCAAATCATCTTAGAAACGCAGTGCATGTATAGGCTAGGGTTACGGCTGAGTAAAAACGCTTAAAACTTAAAATTCCAGTTTTTCACGGCCAAGGTTTATTCTGGTCATATTTTTCTCAGTCATGATTTCTTCTCAAATAAATCATGAGTGTGTCAAACATTTTTATGATGTGGGGTCACCTGACGGGGTCAAATTTCGTTGTGCGTGGAATTTCTGAATGACGTTTTACCCTAAAACATGTATTTCCTTAATAACTTTCACGAAAATGATCTGACGAATGTCAAACATTTATTTTGCCATGGAAATGATTTATCACTCGAGAATATGAAATAAAAATCAACTTTCGGGAAAATTTCGGAAAGAAATGAATAGTAAAAAATGAATAGTAAAATTTTCCGCGAATAGTAATTAACCTGAAATTGTGAATTGTTACACATGACTAGTTATTGAGTGTCATCTTAATTAAACCAACATCATTGTATATAAACACAATATGCTATTTAAAATCCCATAAACTTAATATCCATTGTGTAATGTTTGATGCCTTCCAATCTTTCAAGTTTTATTGTCAGCTAAAACAATTACGCAACAATTTTGCCATATTGTTTATACTTAGAATTTAGGAGCAATTCCAGGCTGAGGATCATTAATTCTAAGTCAAACATATTTCTTTATTCATTACACAAGATATCAAATATTGTTAAATCATTAAGCATTTTAGCATGATGTAACAATAATATGATGCACATGAAAATCCTTCAGTCATACTTAGATTTATATTCATGTTCTATCTTTCCAAATACATATATCCATTTACTAAATGATATATCATATTCTATTAGAATTTATTTACCGCACATGTTTATTAAATAATAAACTTTAATTCCAAGGTTGTATGCTTTATTTTCTAAATCTTTCTTATATAGTTTCATTCCAAAGTAAGTCTTAACATTTTACTTATATGGAATGTAACTTCTTATATGTTATACAACATATATGATTTAGCAAATCAAACATAATACTCCCACTAGCTTTCAGGAATACTAGAAATTACCTTATTTTAATTATAAACCCAAACATAGATTTTATAATTTAACATAAGAATAATCTCCTAGATGCATGCATTTATCCATTCATGGATTATTGCACTTTGTATACTTTCAAAGATTTTCTTGAATTCGTAAACTCCTTTTGATTACTTATCGTCCTCGCTCAAGTAATTATTCAAGAAAGAGTTTTTGATATTCATTGTCAAATTTCATATTCATATAAATATGACAATTAACCATCTTTGTATCTTTAATGTGCTTAGGAAAGAGTATTCAATCATAGTTAATGCTTAAATATGATTAATAATCTTGTAATAAGACATACATTAAGGTATGTATACAATTTTGTCCATATGATTATTTCACAAAGATTTAAACCACTAGGGTTTCATTATCTTTGAATAAACTCATCATCATTCTCTAACTATTAAGAATTAAGATAAACCAAATTTTCAAAATTTTGAATATCTTTATGAACAGCATCTATTACACTCATAGTATGAGTAATTTACCCAATTCATTATTATGGTAATACTACATCATATAATCATCAGCATATTAATTAAATATATGAGATATCCAAGTGGATCTATGAATGATAATTCCATCAGCTTGAGGTTTATCATTTACATGTTAAGCCTCATCATGATTTTAACTAGTGTGGTTTTAGAAGATTATGTATCTTGTAATTCTATCTTTTCAAGATAAAATACTCCCACTTGCCTTTATCATTATATAGAATATAAGTACTTAGTAATTAGAACAACAATCCAATTTTCTCTTTTAGGACATTACAAATACACATTGATAGTTCCTGATATTCTTTTGTTAACAACCTTCTTATAAGTAACTTAACAAATTCAGAACTTCAATTTAAGACTTAATGTGATTCATCACAACAACGTCTTATTAATCTTCTAGGAGTCTAATTGAGTATATTCAAGCCATACTCAATTTCTAACCTTGATAACTTTTGGAAGAAAAGAAGTCATAGTTATCTTTAATCAAACAATACCAATAGAGTTTGATTCTTTCTAATTGAACACATAACATACTTGTAGTATTTCATTAGAAGTAATATTGTAAGACAATCAAACAATATGTAAGATAACCATATATCTTTTAGTTTGTCTATTTACCAACTAAATCAACTTAATGGTATAATAGTATTTTCAAGCCAATTGCATGCTTTATAACCCAAGTACTTATTAATCAAGTCACTTCATGTTTATGTCGCATTAAAACATAAACGTGTTATAATCCCACTATTCGTAATTAATCATTGATCAACTCAATGACTTCTTGTATATGTCTTAATTAAAAGACCATAACAAGTTAACGTCTTAATTTATTATAAGTCTTGTAATACTTAGAAGACTTCATGTTTATAACTATACAATAAAGTATAAACATGTATTATTAAAGTAATCATGAACACCATCATTTGGTTTCAATAATATTTTCAAGTTAACACACTACTTTATTTATTTATGTCATTCTAAGAATACATAATTATTGAAGTAGTATTATATTACTTCATGCATTATGTCATTCCAATAATACATAAATATTTAAGTTGAAGTAGTATAGTTATTGACACATGTTCTAATAGATGTCTAATTTAGAAACTGTAAATTATCCATGTTGGTCTCACGCATACATGGAAATTCACCTTGTTGTTAATATTTAGTCTGCGTCTCACGTTTACTAAATTTTAACACCAAGTGTTTCTTAGATTAGATGTGTATCTATCATATTAGGACTACAATCTCTTACTTTGCAGTTAAGAGAATCCTTTAAATCATATTCTAATGTGTTGTACTTTGCACACAATGAAGATTTCTCCCACTTGTGCATGGAACAACACCATGCTACATATAAACAACACGCACGCGCTTGTCAATGTGAACAATATGATTTGTGTCATTAGCATAACTAGTAGATATAGAGTTGCTCAATCAATCAAGGAAACGCTCATGTCTATCCTTGAAAATATTAGTCTCTATTATTTGGAAAGTAATTATCTTGAGATATTCAAAAGATAATCTGAGTTACAATCAAGACAAAAAGTCTTGTAACTCCCACTGAATTAGAGAACACTAGGCGAGTACCCGTGCATAGCAACGGAGGTTCCTAGCGACAGACAATTAACGATATGTGACATTATTAGTTTTAAGTGCGTATTCCTTCTAAACTAAGCAGATACGCAATTTTCAACAGAGTGTCTGTAATTAGTTATATGGTTTAAAAAAGTAAGCAAATGAACTCACAAGAAAATCCCAAACACCCCCTAAGTATGACATGGTTTGCTAAAGAGTGAGAAACTATAGATCAGCTTATCCTTCACAGAAACAAACCACATTACATTCACGTAAAGCCAATAGAACATTGGTATCCGTAGTTCACATGGGAAAAAATGAAATGGCATAAGAAAATAAGAAATTCTCACCTGAAATGAGTTACCAAGGGATTTATATTTGTCCGTCTTACTTATACCCCCACCTCTCGTATGCTCTCTGTGAAACCACTATAACATTTCAACCTCATCCGGTTCTAAAGTAGCAATGCTGTTTTTCCCTACCCAAACTAAATTCCATCTTCAGCATTCTTTAAAAAAAGACTTCTTCACATGATCAGGTGGGTTGTCACCACATTTCTCTAGACACTTTCGGATCCTCTCTGTCAATTTTGGACTTCCATAAGATGATTTCAAACAGTTGACGTTTGTATGCTTATCCCATTCTAGCCACCATTTCTTTGTTAAAGGGAATGCCTCATGTATAGTGCGGGGAGGAAGTGGAAGAATCGGTAATCCATTGTTAATAGGAAAATTGTGCACATATCCTTAAGTTCTTGCAGCTGCACAGAAATACTTGCTATCAACAAACTCGGGAGCTATTTCATAAAGGAATCGAGAATTTTCTTTCCAATCTCCTTTCGTGGCCAAAGTGAAATTTTCATAATAAAAGAAAGGTGGTCCCTCAGGCTGCTTCGGGAAGTGATCTATAAGTCACCACACTGGAAATATATGGCACACCAAAGCCTATCATGGGATTTGGAAGACGAATCGCATCGTCTTGTTCAGCTAGTGGGCCCCTTTTCTTAGTTCTTTTCAGGGCCTCTTGATTATGTTTCCTATTAAGTTTCGCATTCACAAAGATCTTGGTTGGGGTTTCTGAGTTCATGTTAAATAAAAAGATTAAGATCACAAAAATCTAACTACGCAATAATACACTAATACAATGGAGTATGACTTAGTTAGAGAACAGGAGAACTGGACGGGTAAAATGGTATAATTAGCTAAAATGGGAGAAGGTCAAATGGGTCTAAATAACGTGAATAAGTACGCATAAAAACTCCTACATCATTTTATCTACAAAAAATATTATTATTGAGATAGGGTTACTTTGTAATCATATTTGACACAATAATTAGTTATCAAAATGATTAAATGTTGGAACAAAATATGTCTTGGGTCAACTCCAGAAAGAACTACTTTGACCTACCCGTTACCTGAACCGGTTCGACCTACCCATTTTTCCTCCTCCATTATTCAATAAGATTATAAGAACAAAGTTATCAAGAAGAGTAAACAACTCTTCCTCAAAAAACATAGCTTGTGTCTTTGCCATCCGAGCGGCACTTATAAACTCAATTAGATCTACGATTGAGGCATCGAGACCTGCAAAACGGCAAACATCAAGGCTCATAAGTAAACCAACCATCAAAATTCGCCAATGGGCAATGGCACTCTCATTTATTCTAGAACTTAATAATCAACTTCCATAAAGGTTCCTTAGACATATATACTGTTCCGCTAGTTCTATCTCCAATCAAGTTCGGATGTCTCTACGTTGATGGCTTTATATACTGTTCCGCTAGTTCTATCTCCAATTTATTCTATACTTCTATATCTGAAGATAAAGTATCTATTAGACACCATAAACAATTTTTAAATCAAAGACATTCTCTCAACCCCATTCCCGTTCCCTTATGCCTAGACCCTCGATCCAAATACCTAATAACGAAAATAGATAATACACTATACCTGGCTAGAAGTGACTGAGAGGTGTTCACAGGAACTTTATGTCTTGTGCCTTGGCAACACGCATAATATATTTTTTTTCGCCTCAACCTCCACATCCTTTGTTAAAGTATCTACTTTGTTTGCCAACATCTGAAACAACCAATATTAGATTCCAAACAATGATTGAATGATTCTTAATAGTAAAAGTGTCAAAATGGGTAGGTTGGGTAACGGGTCAGGTCAGATATGGTTCTCAGTTGATGTGACTACGGCAGGATGTGACTACGGTATGAGCCTTAGCAACAAAATTAACTTAGAGTCATTCCATTTTTTAAATGACTTAAATGGGATTGAGCCATAATATACACAGATAAGCACTTTGAAAAGGCTAAAATGAGAACAGGTCTATAAATCGAAAGGTTCGAACAGGTTCACATAATGATAGTTTATCGTTTATTGACCAACACAAAAATACCCTTTTGGACCCTTACTAAATTCATGCACCTGCCATTTTTTCACTACTAAGAAATTTCAGCAAACATAACCTTTAAATATGACCCTTGAACATCACCTTTTTATTATCCCCATGGGTCAGTTTTCTGCAAGAATGCCTATAGTTTGCACAGTCCGGTGCAAGAATGTCGACATTATATTAGGTCTAAAATACTAAATGGGCCATATTAGTAATTTCCCTTTATGCTTTACTTTGGGCATAAATGTTTATGAGCCTATAACGACAAAGGAGTAGTGGATTTCGTTCTTGGATGGTTAGACTCTAAGGCCAAGTAAGAAACGATTATCGAGGCTGTTATAAAGTATATAAACATATTATATGAGCTTGCTGTGTTCTCCTAGTTGCCTACATTTATAATGGTTCAAAATCAAGCAGATGGTACCTTTAAAGTTGATGTAGAAAAATAGTTTCCAATCCCATATCAACATCTCACTCAAAATCTCGTCGACTAACTACTGTCACCCACTGATATCCACTTCAACCCGTATAATATTCACCATTAGCAGTGTGAATATACTACAGATTGATCCAAGTGCATTTGACAGAATATGTAGATGAATAAGGTGCCTTACATATGTCATTACAGGAGAATAGTAAAGTCAAATTAATCATCTTTCAATTCCAATTGCAATTACAAATTATTGATTAAAGTGCCTATGATTCTACTTCGTCAAGATGCAATAATCACCACATATCCAAAAAATTCCTAATAGTTCATTCTTATAGTTGAATCAGTTTATTATCAGTTTCAATGTAGCTTTGGTCAAACAATTAGGACTCAAAGTAGTGCATACAAAATGTCATCTAAAATGGGGAAAATTGCTAAAAAAAATGTAACAAAAAATCTAATTCGATGATGTGGAGTATGAGTAGTTTTTATCGCTGATAAAAAAAAAAGTGAAAGTTCAATTAGGACTTAATTATTGCATACTTAGATCAAAACATTTCCTAATTCCTATTTTTCATAGTGAGCATATATGGCACTTAATCATAATTATTTTACATTGTGAGCAACATCCAAACACCCCTTTTAGACAACAACAACAACAATCAAACACCCTTGTAGACACAATCAGCCAAACACCTTTACAAAGTCTAAAAATAAAAGAGAAGATGAATAGATTTTTTTCAGTTTACCTGATCTTAATATGGGTACTTAGGTGCACTCCTAAAACATGAAACTCCAATGAACAAAGCAATTAGTTACCACGTCAAAATTTCATCTAAAGAACATATTTCTAGTATAATTACTTTGAAAGTCTGCATATCCAAGAGAACATACCTCCTGTCTCGATGGACTGAACTATGCTCAATCCTTACTCCTTAGTATGCACCATAACAACATCCATATCAAGGTACATTGACGAACTTCATTTTATCTCTCTATACACCTGCAACAACAGGAAGTCGTATTAAGCTAATAGTAATGCAAGTAGATTCTACACAATTAGGCTATGAAATCATGATTTTCAATTAAGACGCACCAGAAGGAATTGCACAGCGATGTTTTATTCTTTCACCTATATCCTGAAATGTGACAACCTAAATACATATACCGAAAGAATACAATACATAAAGTTAAACAATAAACACCTAAAATCAAGCTCCATATCACCATCCTCATCTTGCCATAAATTGTATATAATGATTCGCGTGCCATGAGAACCAACAGTTTCAAACTACACACATCAAGTACCTCGTTATATTTCAGAAAAGGTTATAATTTCTTAACAATAAAATCAATTGTTGATCGGATGGTAAATATGATGTACTTGATTCAGTAGCTCCTGCTCTGTTGAATACGGGGACCATTTTAACATGATGTCTAGGTTAGTACTTTGTGATTGTAGGGGATCAAACTTCGCTGACAAAAAGTTGAACGTATAGTGAACCTGCAGTATACAATAACTTCACATTATATTCGTTTACGTTGAATCGAATTGATAAAAAAAGTTTCAACTGTATTTGTGTATATATTAACAGTACACGACTGAAATCTCACCATTGGGACTACTATCCTGTCATACCCAGCTCGAGTTAAAAATGTATATGATAAAAGACCGATGCTTTGGGTCAATGTGCTGTCGATAAGAGAAAGTGAGAAACAATATAGTTTTAGCACCTAAATAGCAAAAATACTTAAAAGATTTATCAAGGCCGACTATATATGCAAAAGCCATACCTGCCAGTCAAGTAGCGGCTGAAAACTATGACATCTGCACCAAGCCTCATCGTTAATTGTTTGACCCAATCCTATGCATAAACATATAAAAGTGTAAGCTTTTCAATTACCACTAACCTTATCAACAACAGCTTGTATAAAGCACTTGTAAAAGAAAATGAACTTGGATATTTAAAAATGTGTTTCCAAGTTTTAAATATGTAAATCGAATTGCTTGCTGATAACTTCTTCAAAGATATAAGCCGGAGTATTGGACGCAAATACCCCATTGATAATAGGATTTCGCAATATGGTATGACTAACATACACGCGTTCTTTTCAAGCATTTAACATAAACCACTTGTGTGCATTAAGTTTAAATATAAATAATATCTTACTTGTTATTTTTCTAAAAAATTAAGCGCATGTTTGATCATTTGATTCTTTTTGCAAGGATTGCACTACTTCATGTCTAAAAAAGAAACTAAACTTGTGCAAGATTAACTATTCGAACGGAAACGGTATGACACAATGAGTAAACATTGAACTCACTTTTGTTGTTCAGACTCCTAATCACTTGAGCACTTCTCAAAATTTTCTGTCTAACATTGTACCTAGAAATGAACATGGAACAAACCTTGTCAGATCAACAACATGGAAGCCTGCAAAATCAAATATATATATATATATAAACTAACACTTTGAAATCACTTAATTATCGTTACCTGCTATTGGATAAACATAAGCGTAATTCCAAAACTTCATATAATACAAAACACACAATTGAATCGATCAAGGTGATTTCCCCTAAAATAAAAAATTAGGGTTCTCATTAAACACAAATATAATTAAGCAGAATCAATGGAATTATATCATATATTTGAATCGAAATAGAATAATTGTATTAAAAATAAAGTCGGGAAACAAAAAAATAGATAATTGAATTTACCTTAGCAATCGTTCCACATAATCCCTCGAATAATTAAAAATCGGATTCTTGAATCAAACTTTTCTTATAGTATGAATCGATTTATATATAGATGTTTCTTAATAAAGGTTTTTGAATCGTAGGAGTATGAGAGAAGATTTGAATGTACCAGGTTTTTGAATCGGATGAGTATGAGAGAAGATTTGAAAGAGTATTGAAGAAGTTTTTCCATTTGACAGCTATTAATTTTCGTTTCACATGTGCAGGGGTAAAATCGGGATTGACCAAAAGTTCAACTTTTCACAATTTCACATTTCCCTTTGACCATTTTTGCTTTATAAGTAGTAAAGATTACAATAATCCCTTATTCAGTAATAAGAACACAATACTCTCACTGAATTTGACGACATTGCAAATGTGTCATTATCAGTAAAAGTAAATAGTGTGCTTGTTAACTTTCCTTCATCTTTTAAGAAAACCCATTCAAACAATTATATAGGTTATAAAAGGATGTAATCTACTACATAAATGTGATTCATCACATTCCAAATTGTTAACTTGAAAAAGCTTGGGCATGCAATTTCTTCCTGTATAGATCTACCATTCCAACAATTGTGTAGTATCTATAAATGGTCAAATCAAAACAACTAGATAAAATAATCTAATTCGTCTTTTACCATTGTGCAGTAATCGGTCTAACTTCTAATTTAATAACTCATAAAGTGCAAATAATCTTACTATTAAATTTTGTTGTGAGTTATGTATTTAGAATTTAGACAATTCTAATCATCCTATTATACCTTTCTCAATCATGAGAAGGATTAGGATTAAATCTCACACTTCTCCTAATAAAAAGAAGACAAGATTTATTCTTTTAGTAACATTGACTCTAACCAAAAACCCAAACGGGTGTAGATCAATTAAAAGAATATCTTACGTTTACGGTTTTAACGTTGCATTAATACATTTAAAGAATTTACAAAATTCAATTTTAGTATTTTCGATAATTAATATTTCCAAGAAAATATAATACCCAAGGATATATTCATATAACCAACATATTTTCTTGAAAATCTAGGATCCAACTTTACATAGATTCCACCACATCAGTTGATCTGCTAGTGGTGAAAGTATAAAAGATGGTAATCTGTCGAACAATAATTGGCAAACACTTTTCCAATTCCTAGATCATTATGGGATTTACATCAAATTGATTCATCAATTTGTCATGTAAGCATGTTTCATCCCATCTCATGCCTTAAGCTCTAGGTCTCACGCATCAACTTAATTAAGTCGTCTAACTTAGAAACTGCAAATTCTCCATGTGTGGTCTCACGCACACTCGGAAATTTACCTTGTCATTAAAATTTAGCCTGCGTCTCACGTTTACTAAATAATAACTTCAAGTGTTTCTTATAGTTAGATGGCATGTAACTTAAATTATTAAGGGTATTATTTTTGATATGTCAATCAAAATATGTACAAAGATGCATGCACTCATCTTTATAACATAAGTTTTCATAAAAACTTTTAATATCCAATTCGTGAAATTAATACACAAAGTTTTACTTGAGGTTTATGCCAAAACCCTAAGATGACTTTCTACAATTATGATTTTAAAAGTAATTCGTTTAAGATATATTCAAGATTGTGATAACCAAGGCAGACTCTAAGGCTCTTTTCTAAGTCTTCAAATCACGGTTATGAATATCATCTTAAAGGACTTAATTTTAAAAGCATATTTGTACAAAACATCAATCAAGCAAAAGTTTATGGATTCAATCTCAAAATTATGTAATAAAGTATGAATTTTGCTAGTCTCGCCTGGGAGCTGATTACCGTGCGAATCGGACCACTATCGGCACTTAAGACCTTGCAAGATTCTTACTTTATCACATTAGGGTTTCACCATTATTAGTCCGTATTATTTTCTTTATAAAAACAACCCTTTTATTGCTTACAAACAAGTCAAACTAAAACAATAAAACAAGTATCAAAGAAAATCAAAACAACCAATAATAAATAAGTGAAACAATTAGCCACATGCAATCCGTATTAGAAAAGATCCTAATAAAATCAATTCTAGGTATAATAATGCATGTAATCAACTAAGGCCTTCTCCTCTTGATGGAAGAGAGTCACATACATTGACGAATCAATTGCGTAGGCCAAAGCTAATAAACACACCACATAGCATATATAAATCGATTTTAATATGTATTGGAGTCTTCCCCAATTTAAGATCTATCTAAAACATGTGATAAAAGCAAATAAAAACAAGATCCATGACTAACATGCATGTAAGTCACGGATTACAACCTAACAATTAGCACATAGGTCACAAGATACGTTCAATTAACCGGTTAATGACCTAGGGTTTCTAGTGATTACACATAATCCAAGAAAACCACAAAACCCTAATTAGGGTTTCATGGAAAAATCGACTCCCCTCCCCCCCCAAATTAGGGTTAGGGTTTCGAATTTAATTAAAAAAAAATAGGAAAAACCCTAGATCAAAAAACATGTATCTAAAACAATTAAAGATCCGATTTTTATTACGTTTTAGTAATCAATTACATTTTATACATGGCTCGTGATGCCACTGTTAGAGTTTGACAATCAAATAACACATATTGCGGAAGCTAGGATCAAGTATAACACATAAATATTAACTAAAACATAAATAGTAAACGTACCCGATGCAATTCAAATTAACCTTGATTCTTGTACAAATAGATCAATGATAAACCCCTTACCGTTTTATTTATCGATCTCTTGATAATTACTAAAGTAAGTAATTACCTCGTTCTTGTACACACAAACTACCAACGAATAAAGGTTTGATGCAAGTAAACAAAACACTTAATATTTGCTTTGAAAAAATCGATCCAAGAACCCTTGGAGGGGGTTGGTCGATCGGCCAAGAAAGAAACAAGACAAAGAAAAGATTTAGGGTTTAGTGTGTGTGCACAAAAGATGTGAAACCCTAATCCTTGGCCTTGTATATATACTAGAGTAAACTTGGAGCACAAGACAAGCTTGGGTTGGGCTTCCCCTCCCTATGATCGACCGGCCTAGGCACCCAAGGGGTGTTCTAGATCCTTCTTGACTCCCAAATTACATACTAGTCCTTATCTTTCGTTACTAATGATAGTTAGTCCATACGGTTAATAACTAACGACCATTTAGTCCATTAAGTGTTTATAAATATATATATACGATACATTTAACATATATATATTTATTATTCATTATTCTTGTTTGTAAAGTGTGCAATCCCGAGATCTCGAGTTCGATACTAGACATTTACATATTAATATTTATCCATATATTTAACATATAATCCTTCTCTAATCCCAGTTTACGTACAAATCATCCTTCTCTAATCCCAGTTTACGTACAAATCATCCTTGATAGAGGACCTACCGTTTTTATTTAAAGGTTGAACAACCTAAAAAATTATGTACTATAGTACTAATCCCAACTCACGTTGCAAATACAGACCTCACTATATAAGGTAGCAAGTTTTCTTCTGAGTGACCTATGTGGGACTAAGAACCATTTCTTTTAGTATGAAAAACACCATACATCAGTCGTTGAGTCTTTTCCTAAAAGACATATAAAGTATGATGATCCTAATTGTGTTTTATTCTAAGGTATAGTAAGTTTCGTTGCCCCTTGAGTCTTTTCCTAAAACTCATAATAGAATCCTTCTCTACTAAGTCGGGCACTCGAATCTATTACTTTAATAACACAAAGATTTAACATATTTGAGCCACTATGAAAGAAATGTTGCAGAAACACACATTGCGATCTTTTATGAAATCTGACCCCCGAATTCCTTTTGGATGTCCTTGAAAGATACAGTAGCATATCCTTGTCGCCTGGCCTTCTGTTGGTAGTTGTGTTCCCTCCACCCCGTCACAGTATTAACCAAAGAATCCTTCCGATTGATCAACCATGCTGCCCGATCACACTGCCATGAAATGAGAATAACTTAAAAAAGCAAATTTTATATCCAAGCAAACAAAAATCATGTGAACAATGCACATTCAGCAAATCTTATATCAAAATTATCCTAATACAATGCATTGTCTATTGAGTAAAAAACTTATAATCTGTTCTTGGGTATAACTTGTACTTAGACACTATACATTTTGGGATCCCATAAACATCAATCGAGAAATAGCTGTACCTGAGCACTACGTTGAACTTCACTTCAATAGAAGCACCAAAATGGGTGATTTCACAAAAGGTTGGTTTTTTGGACCCGATACCCAAAGCCCCCACCGGTAAGCAATACATTTGTGGTTAGAAAATGGGTAATGGGTTCGAGTCTTTTACGAGTATGATGATTCAAGTTTTCATATCTCAACTACCCACCACAAACATGTTTTCTTTTTAATGCTCATTACATTAGCAACTACTACTAAATAGCTACTACTATATAGTTACACATTATGAAGCAAGAACCATATACAACAACACATAATGTCAATGTTTTAAAACCCGGGTTTTTAATTGACCCGGTCGAGTCGCCGGTTCAACCGGTTCAACCGCCTGGTCAAACCGATTTTACGTCAAAAGAAAATATTACCCCACATTTAAAGTGTGTATGAACAAAAACGTACCTCATCACGGATAAAAAAATAAGTATGCATATAACAAACTAATGGGCTCTTTTTAATAACTTGGTTGTGATGTCGTAATTATTTGATTACACTACTGGCAACTATTGACTCGTCAAAAAATTCCACCTGGTTCATTTGTACCTCAAGAAAACACAATATTAACACAAACGGGCAACTTCTTATGCAAAAGGGTAATATCATTTTTTTTTTTTTTTTTTTTTTTTTAATATCTAAGAAAGTCAAACTTGTCTTTCCTTGTATAAATGTATAAATGAGTGAAGTTTGAATATATGTAACAAACTTTCTGAAATTAACCGATATACGTAACATACTTATTTTATTCCAAAGATACGTAATATACTTTTAAATACTTACCAATGTACGTAACATTGACGATTACCATTTTAAAAAGTTACAGTTTTGGTCCGTTTTTATCCGTTTTCTTTCGTTTTTATACGCTTTCTTCCATTTTTCTTACGTTTTCATTTGTTTATCCATTTTTATCTGTTTTCATCCGTTTTTATACGCTTTCATCCTTTTTTTAACGTTTTCTTACATTTTTATCCATTTTATACGTTTTTGTCCGGTTTTATACGTTTTTATACGCTATCGTCCGTTTTTCTTACATTTTTACCTGTTCTTGTCCATTTTTCGTATCCGTTTTCATCGTTTTTATACGCTTTCATCCGTTTTTCGCACATTTTTATTCGTTTTTAATCGTTTTCATCCATTTTTTATTTGCTTTCGTTCGTTTTTCTTATGTTTTCATATGTTTTGATCCGTCTTCATCTGTTTTTATAGCTTTATCCATCTTCGTTCGTTTTTCTTATGTTTTCATATGTTTTTATCCGTCTTCATCCGTTTTTATAGCTTTTGTTTGTTTTTCTTACGTTTTTATACGTTTTAATCTGTGTTTGTTCGTATTCATTCATTTTTATATGCTTTCGTCCATTTTTTTTACGTTTTTTCTTATAAAAATGGATGAAAACGGATAAAAACATATGAAGACGTAAGAAAAATAGACGAAAGCCTATAAAAACAGATAAAAACAGATAAAAACGGACAAAAAATGATAAAAACATAAGAAAAACAGACAAAATCGCATAAAAACGGAGGAAAACGGCTTAAGACGGATAAAAACGTACTGAAAAATGGAAGAAAGATTATTAAAATGTCAAAGGACTAACAATGGAAGTCAACAAAATGTCAAGGGACCAATACTGTAACTTTTCTAAGTAAATAAATGTCAAGGACTAACGGTGAAAGTCAATGCAAATGATAGGGACCAAAACTGTAACTTTTTAAAATGGTAATCGTCAATGTTATGTACATTGGTAAGTATTTAAAAGTATATTACGTATCTTTGTAATAAAATAAGTATGTTACGTATATCGGTTAATTTCATAAAGTTTGTTACGTATATTTAGACTTCACCCAAAGTTCATTTCAATAAGGAGTGTATACAAACTACAGTATCATGAAAATCTCGACACATATCCAAAAGTTGGTGGGATGTTTTTTGCTAGACCAAAATGAAAATTTGAAAATTCTTTTTCGCTTAACTAGAAAATCTCGCACAACTCTAAATTTGAAAATTCTTTTTCGCTTAACTAGAAAGTGAACCCCCAATTCAAAAATAGACTACTTTTTGGAATTGCTCATGTCAAAATAAATTTAGTACTAAAAAAACCTAAGAAAGCGTACAAACTATTCCCGGATATGTTTCTACTCGATTTTATCGAAACCGAGTAAAGCCACAATCGAGAACAACATGGTACTAATCTCAACTTACATATTCGGTACACATTCGCTATATAAGGTAGCAAATTTTATGTTCAATGACCTATGTGGGACTGAAACCAATTATTTTGGTATCAACAAGCATCAAAAAAGACATCTACTAAGTTGTAGTCTTTAAACCTTTGTTTTAATGTTGAATACAACCATGTTTACTTATTTGATAATTCAATTACTATGACTGTTAAGGTGTATGAAACACAGTTATCTTAAAAATAAGTGGTAACGAAAATGAAGATTATAAACTTTGAGCCGGTGTCAATATTACAACAGTATCAAAATCGTGACTGCAAGCATAAATAATGAAAGGTTTGTTGGAAATAATGCAAAATTATCAACGAATACTTCAGTCGTTAGTGAATACTGAATACACATATATAAAGTATCATGTTTCTAATTATGTTTTATTTTACGTTATCGTATTTTTTGGGAATCCCTTGAATCTTTTCCTGGATCCACCACTTGATATTTCAAAGATTTACAATATCTCGGACTCATAATAGATACCTTTTCTACTAAACTTGAACCTAACTTTAACGACCCATATAAATTTAACATAGTCAAGCAACAATTAGATGAACTGTTACTGCAATCTTTCAAGAAGTTTGACCTCCGAATTCCTTCTGGATGTCCTTGAAAGATACAGAATCAGATCCACACCGCTTAGCCTTCTGCTGAGAGTCGTATTCTCTCCACCCAGTCATGTATATCACCTGTCCCAGAACACCAGATTTGTTGATCACAATGCTTCTACATAGGAGATGCAAGAAAATCTAATATAACTATATGTTACAATGTGCAGACGATACCAAAATGCACATATTAGAAGATCATTACGCTTAACGCTTGAATGTTTCTCATGATGTAACTGTAAAATATCAGTTCCCGGTACACTAATGCGCTGAAACTTCAACCTTGGACCAAGTCAAATACTGAAGGTGGCAATTTCAACTCACTTATATATGAACTAGTTGATTTGGGTTGCCTTTTAGCTTGTAACAGGTGAAATGGTAAAAAATATTACTGTACTACAAAGGGAATGGATCATATGATATCATATGGTTTCAAACTTAAGAGTCGCTCGAAGTGTGTTTTTAGTGCATACAAGCTCTTTAAGTTGTTTTATACAATCACTTTATTATAAATTATACAGATATACTTCAACAAAAAAGTGTTCATACTCAACTAACCCAGTACGAGTATACGACCCATTACCCACACAGCCCAACACATCCAATATGCCACAAAGTGACTGTTTCAAAACAGTTAAACTGCGGATTTAAAAAGAATCACCTGAAAAGTTGCAGGGATTGTCCCATCTTCTATTGCAAACATCGACTCATAGACAGCTGCAGTGGCTAGAGCTGTATCCCTTTTTAAGACCTAAAAACTGGGGATTTAAAAAGAATCACCTGAAAAGTTGCAGGGATTGTCCCATCTTCTATTGCAAACATCGACTCATAGACAGCTGCAGTGGCTAGAGCTGTATCCGTTTTTAAGACCTAAAACCATCCGGAAAAAAAAAATGTAAATACAAGAGGTACTTAATAACTAGGAAAGATTTAAACCACACAAACTGAAAAGATAAAATTCTTACTTTGACTCGATTCACAAGTGCATTAGTTTCACCCACTGCCCGCAAATGTTCTATTAGCTCCAAAGCTAACAATGAAATGGTCAAATGGATGAACAAAATGAGCTTGCATCTTTCACAAGCTTATATGAAACATATAACACACATTTCTTTATTCCACTACTTGCAAAATATTGACTGTTATAATTTTCATGATTACTTACAAGTAAAAAAAGTAAAAGAATTTGGATAAAATGCTCACCACTAATAATGATCTAAATAGAGCTTAAAAGTTGAAAGAACTATGCAGATAAATAAGCACAAACCTGTATCATTGCTCCAGGAAGATCGTTTGTCCAGTGGAGTCCCAAACAACTTATTACTAAATCAACAGAACTAAACTCCCACAAAACAAATATTACTCGTATGTGTATCTGAACCATGAAGATTATAAAACTTTATCTTATAAATGACGTAGTTTTAATGGGAATGTGGGGTGTACCTAGCTAGATGTATAAACGACGTAGTTTTGGGGGACTCAAAGCGATGTAGTTTTGTATTGTAATTGTATAATATAGTAATAGCAATAAATTTAGAACGTAATAATAAAAAACAAAAAACAAACAAAAAAAGGCAGAAAAATGCAAATTGTTCTCATTCATGCTTTACCATTGTCGATCATGGCATTTACCTGTTTATCCAAACTGAGTTTGCGAAACCAATCTTAACATGTATCACTAATACACACCTCACTATGTAAGGTAGCAAATTTTCTTTTTAGTGACCTATGTGGGACTAAACCAATCCTTTTGGTATCCACAAGCATCCAAGAGACATTAAATAATTTGCCTCGACTTTTGTTTTGAAGCTTAATACAACCAAACTTACTAATTTGATAGTTAATCTATCACGACGGTGAAGGTGTATGGAACACCGTAATCTTAAAAATAACCGGTAACGGAAATGAAGATTATAAAATCTGTGCTGATGTCAATATTACAATAGTATCAAATGCATGACTGCAAACAGAAATACATCAGCCTTATAGAAAATACAGAGTCTCTGACTCGTAATTGTGTTTTATTTTATGGTATCTTCCTTGAATTATTTCCTGGACCCATCACTCTGATATTTTAAAGGTTACAATATCTCGGACTCATAATAGAATCCTTTTTCTACTAAACTTAAATTTAACTCTAATGACCCATATAAATTTAACATAGTCAAACAACAATTAGATGAATGTTCAAAAAAAAAACAAAAATTAGATGAACTGTTACATAGATGTTACACTACAATCTTTCAAGAAGTTTGACCTCCGAATTCCTTCTGGATATCCTTGAAAGATACAGTAGCAGATCCCCGCCGTTTGGCCTTCTGCATAGAGTCGTGTTCCCTCCACCCAGTCATGTATATTACCTGTCCCAAAAACATCGCATGTGTTAGCAACCATTGCTGCTCTACATGGTACCCCAATAATATGAAAATCCAAAACAACTTTCTTATACATGTTACAATGCGTAGATGAATGCCTAAAGCTTGAATCTTTCTTGAAATATAAGTAAAAATTAACAGTCCCTGATTCACAAATCCAATTAAACTTAAGTCTTGGACTAAAACTAAGACTGTAAGCTGTGTGCAGAACTGATTTTTTACCAAAGCAATCAGAGAATAGTTGCAGAAATAAACATTTACAAAGGGAACGGGTCAAATGGATTGAAAGTCATAAAAGTGTGTTTGCATTGCATACAGTTTCCTACTAATCAAGTAATTAGATTATTCTTGAAATAATTTAATTACTGTAATCAACTTTGACACGCTAATTAGCCTTGAAAAACAAAAAGATGGACCAAAAGTGATTGTGGTCAACCCAAGCCGACCCATTTTACCATGTACCAAAAACTGCCCGTTTTGACCCATCACCCAACCTACCCGTATGCCACCTCAACCTGTAATTGATATATCATGATCATTAATAAGTTAGCATCAAGGATTTACTAAGAATCACCTGAAAAGTTGCAGGGATGGTGCCATCTTCTGCTGCAAACATCGACTCGTAAACAGCTGCTGTGGCTAGAGCTGTATCCCTTTTAAGGAACTATAGCCATTCATACAAAAGGATGAAATACACAGATGTAAATAAAAGACGAGCTTTAACAAGACTGACTATAAATTAGTATAGAAATTAAAGAAAAGAACTATTCTTACTTTGACTCTATTTACAAGAGCATTAGTTTCACCCATTGCCCGTAAATGTTCTATTAACTCCAGAGCTACACATGAAATGGGAAACCAGAATGACTACTTGCCTCGTATTATCCATTATAGGTTTCATGACTACATACAGCATAAAAAAGTGAAGGAATTTGGATAAAATGCTCACCACTATTATATCTAACCTGGTATTCATCAACATCGACCCCTGGAAGAGTGAAGCCAGCCCTAGTCAACAAATTGCCCGCATCTCGCACCTATCCAACCCAATTAAACTGTAAGCTAAAGTCACGGCAATGGCTGATTATATTTTGCATTTGGTATTTATGAAAGTTAATTAAAGCTCCATACATTAAAAATTGGTAGTGAAGAAAATGTTTAGAGGAAAACAAATACCACCCCTGCCCGCCTTAGTATTTAAGCCAAAAATAGAAAACCTCTAAAACATGGAGGTTATTCGAGTGACTTAAAATGGGTTATGGACACGCATAAATATATATACTTTTACATACTTGTGCTAATGGTGATATCCGTGGGCTAACACCACCCTCACGCTCCATGTGTGCAATTGTGCAGGCAATTCTCAACTCTAAAAAAATGATCAGATCAGGCACCAAATGACTGGGAAAAAAAGTACGAAGTATCACTTTTTAAGGGAAATATAAACTAACTTTAGTGTTTCTCCACCAAATATAGCTGCCAAAAATAAGCCATCAGGTTTCAACGCCAATCTACTCTGTCACGCATACAGAAAGTATCAGTACATTAGTTCAGTTGGCAACTAGGCGATAAATGCTAATTATGATCTAAAATAGAGCTTAAAGTTAAAAGAATAATGCAGATAAATAAGCACAAACCTGTATCATTGCTCCAGGGAGATCGTTTGTCCAGTGGAGTCCCAAACAGCTTAAAACCAAATCAACAGAACTAAACACCCACAAAACAAATACTCGTAAGACCTATGTTATCTGAACCATGAAGATTATAAAACTTTATCTTAACAAAAACACGAGATTATAAGAGTAGTTAATTAGGTCTACCTTTCTTTAATCGGTAAAAATTGTTCATCACCAACCATAAACGAACAATGTTATCACTAGAAAAAACTTTTCAGCATCTTTACACAATTTCACCATGTCATACGATGAATCCATCATAGTCAGCTTTTCTACACAACCTAAAAGTGATTAACATCTCACCACGCCGACTTATTGAACGCCTAATTGCTTCCAAGGAACCTCCCAAACATAATGGAAACGTCTTCTTGACATCCTACAAACCAAATTTGGTAGTAAACTTAAAAGCGGTATAAAGCTACCCATATCTATTAATCCATATATATTAACAGAAGTAGAGGGACATATAAATAAGGAAAATGTTGTAACCTCCAAGCGATTAACAATGTTTTCAGCCACAGTATTAATCAAAGAATCCTTCCGATTGATCTACCATGCCGCTGGATCACGCTGCCATGAAATGAGAATAACTTGAAAATGCAAACAAAAATCATGTGAACAATGCACATTCTGGGAAAGATGGATATCAAAACTATCCTAATACAATGCATTGTCTATTGAGCAAAAAACTTATATTCTGTGCCTGTGTAAAACTCGTACATTTTGGGATCCTATAAACTTCAATCAAGAAATAGCTGTACCTGAGCACTACGTTGGACTCCACTTCAAGTAGAAGCAGCACAATGGGTGACTTCACAAAAGGCTGGTTTTTTGGACCCAATACCGCCCCTCCCCAAAGCCCCCACCAGTAAGTTATACATTTGGGGTTAGAAAAATGGTAATGGGTTCGAGTCTTTTTACGAGTATCAAGATTCAAGTTTTCATATATATATATATATATATATATATATATATATATATATATATATATATATATATATATATATATATATATATATTTTGAACTTACAAGTTTTCATATCTCAACTACCCACCAACAAATATGTTTTCTTTTTAACGCTCATTCAATCCGGTTCTCGGTTCAAGCGGCCCGGTCGAACCGGTTTTTAAAACATTGCTTAATGTAGTGCCCCTAGCACTTAGAAAAGTGTCAATTGTAGGACCCACTTTTCTAATAAGACATAACACATTTAAAAAAAAAATGTTAAATATGGTTCCCACATTTTTCTAATAAGACAATCATGTCATGTCGGTCTAGCAAAAAAATAAAGTTGGTCGCACAAATCATCATTTCGGTCTAGCAAAAAACATCCCACCAACTTTTGGACACGTGTTGAGATTCTCATGGAGTCGTATGGTCTAACGGTCGCACAAGACTAAATTTGAAAATTCTTTTTCGCTTAACTAGAAAGTGAACACACAATTGAAAAACAGACTACTTTTAGGAATCGCTCATATCAAAATAAATTTAGTATTACGAATCGCTCATATCAAAATAAATTTAGTACGAAAAAAAAAGCTAAGAAAGTGTACAAACTATTCCCGCAGTTACTCTACAACAGTTTTAACCAAACTAAGTAAAGCCACAATTGAGAACAACATGGCACTATTCTCAACTTACATATCCAGTACACACCGGCTATATAAGGTAGCAAAATTTATGTTCAATGACCTACGTGGGACTAAAACCAATTCTTTTGGTAATATGCAAGACTCTTTTATTATTACAGAAAACTCGTGAGATAACTTTGACTAGTGAATATAAAAATTAATGATAATATCCAACTTTAATACAGTAATGATCAAAACTGTATTTTTATAAAGCTTGGTCAGATAATTTTAGGCGTTGTTTAATTTAGATAAAGTTCATGAAAGAATTAGGGCTTAAGCGACCAAATAATCATCCATGTAAAATCAAAATAAAATAAAATAAAAAGCTATATTAAAGTGCCACAAATGTCCAAAATAAGAATGTTCAAATCCAAAGTCAAAAATTCCCATCAATTGGGCAACTTTGTCATTTTTGGAATTATTCTGTAAAGAATTACTTAAACGATCAAATAATCTCCCATGTAAAGCTAAGAAAAGAAACACCAGTTATTTTAATCTAAACAACCACAAATATGAAAATAAATTTAGTACGTAAAACAAATAATAAAAATAAAAAAATACATAAAAAGCAAATGAAAAAACTAAGAACTCGTACAGACTATTCCCGAGAAGACATTCGATCCGGTTTGCACCAAACCGGATAAATACACACCGAGAATAGCATAGGACTAATCTTAATTTACCTATCCAGTGCACACCTCACTATATAAAGTAGCAAATTTTCTATTCATTGACCTATGTGGGACTAGAACCAATTCTTTTGGTATCCAAGAAGAGAGACTAAAGTACCTAGATTATGTCCATTGACTTTTGTTTTGGATAAAAGGGTTAATTCTCCATATAGACAGTAGCCCCAAGTAGTTAATCTTTTCTAGACACGAATTTAAAAATTTCTCAATCTAGACATGAGCTACTTTGGGCTTGGGCTAACATAGTTAAAACCTTGACAAGTGTTTACTTACCATAGTTAAAATCTTGACAAGTGGACACTTGTCAAGATTTTAACTATCGTAGCCCAGACCCAAAAGTAGCCCATGTATATATTGAGAAGTTTTTAGATTCATGTCTAGAAAAGGTGAACTACTTGGGCTACTTGTCTATATGGAGAATTAACCCCGGATAAAATGCTCACCCCTATTATATCTAACCAGAGGCGGTGAACACCTTGTGCAAGTGGGGCGGGTACACAGTGCCACCAATTATATGAGGCCTTCTTTCTTTTTTTTTTTTTTTTCTTTTTTTTTTAAATATTATCTAGTTACATATGCATGAATTCAAGTATTTGGTTATGTTTATTATGCAACGATGTTATGTCATCATAGCCAAAATAGAAAACATCAAGTGCCGATTGCATGTTTGAGAATGACAAAGTCGATTATTCTTTGTTTGTTAAATTAGAATTCGTCAAACATGAGAGCCTCCTTATAATTATCGCACAGGGCCTCCAAAACCCATTGGACGGCCTGTATCTAACCTGGTATACATCAACATCGACCCCTGGAAGAGTGAAGCCTGCACTGGTCAATAGGTTGCCTGCATCTCGGGCCTATGTAAACCAACAAAACTGTAAGACTCACTAGAATGGCAAATTTAATTTGTATTTAGTATTTAAGCAGATATATATAGTTTTCAAATGTGAATAAATGGATGTGAACGAAATGTGTATAGGGAAACAAACAAAACCTCTGTTACTAAATGTGTTAGATATATACGGAATCAAAAAATGAATATGATTTTTCTTAACGGCAAAACATGTATATGGAATGGAATGACCAAATTAGACACTTTCCACCTTTGATTGTTTGATTCTAACTTTTAAGAATCTTGATCGTTTCTCTCTGTATTGAAGTATTTCTTTAGTTTAATTCTTTTGACCAATAGTCTAGATTTGAAAATTAAGGGTCCAGTTAACATCATTTGGAACATCCAATATAACCTATTGAGTTATAGATACGAAAATGAAATTAAAGATCCTATTCAATTTTAATAATGAATAACCAAAATGCATTTTTCTAAATCATGATCAAATAACTATAGGTGTTGTTGAATTTTGCTTTGATAAACTTCATGAATTAATTGAGACTTAGGCGACCAAATAATCTCCCATGTGAAAGCAAAAAAAGAAAGAAAAAAATACCAGCTATGATTCGCACCAGGAATACCAAGTTAAGAAATTGTACAACATTCGCAACAGTAATACCAAGTTAAGCCACAATCGAGAACAACATACCACTAATCTCTACTTGTGTTCCAATACACAACTTGTGTTCCCAGTTCTTTTAGTATCCACATGCATCAAAAAAAGACGTACTAAATTATTTACCTTGACTTTTGTTTTAAAGCTTACTACAACCAAACTTACTAATTTGATAGTTCAACTGTCACGACGGTGAAAGTGTATAGAACACTATTATCTTAAAAATAACCAGTAACGAGTATGAAGATTATAAAATTCGTGCTAGTGTTAGTATTACAACATTTTCGACCCGTGAATGCAAACAGAAATAATGAAAGGATTGTTAAAAATACAAAATTACAAATGAATACATTGGTTGTTAGAAAATAGGAGATGATTTGCACACTTTAAAAAATGATTGAGACACTATTAATTGTGTTTGGACATTTATACCCTCACATGAGTTAAATGTCCAAACACAATTAATTAGAGTGTACCAATCATTTTGGAATGTTCAAATCACATCCGTTAGTTAATCTATTTTATCTAATAAAATAAGCTTTTGTACAAGTATCCCTAAGCTTGGAGCATTAAAAATTCGTTTAATGCGGTGAGGTGGAATTCCTTATTTAGACCAAAAGTACTACTCTTTTATGCATCATCTTTTTACAACATAGAGGTCAATCAAATTCATTCCCGGTCAACCTATTCAATACCACATTTTTGGTAACTATTAATCAAATTGAATACCCATGCTCCGATTCAAATCAACATCTTGCTCTACACCGTGTAATCAATTTTCCTATAATTCTTCCTCTATACGTTTTTTGTGGGATACAAATCATAGAGTAAACACTTTCCATAAATCCAAATAAATCGTAGGGATCAAACAAATCAAAACACTCACTTCCTCCTCAAGTTTCGGTGTAAGCTATTTTTGTAAAACGATTGATATAGATGTTGATTTGCCAGCCCATTATGATTTTCTTATTTTTAATATCGGTAAGTGATTTACTTTTTATATTTTTCGTGTATGATTTTGTTTTAATTTCGTTTATATTTGTTCTTTTCTGTGTATATATGTTGATTAATTGTACTATGTTAATAAATTATTAAAGCACTAATTAGTCCTGAAATAAAATGAATTTGTATGAAACCCTAATAATTTTAACATTTGGGGAAAAGTTGGTTAAATTGGGGAAAAAGGTTATAGTATGCAACTAAATTGAAATTTGGGATAATTAGTAAAAATTGGTGGAAAGGCTTATCATAGTTTTATAAAATTTAATTTCGTGTCTAACATATAGTTTTAATTTTGTTTATTTATTTATTTATTTATTTTTTTTTTTGTATTTTATCTTATTTTTATTATACAAAATTTTTTGTTAAAGACAATTAAGAAAAATGAAATAATTCGATGCATAGTTTCTTAATTTATGTCTCTTAATACTTTCCTAAATTTAGGAATATTTATGCCTATATAACAAAAATTGGATGTACATTGCTTAGCACATTACAATTTCAAATTATCTCTTTCAACAAGCATTAAAAAAATGGCTACATATGTTGCAGGGTTTATCAATGACTTATCGGCAGTTAAAGACAACATCAAACTCCGTGTGCGAATAGTATTTAAGCAACAAATATGAAACAACCACTTTTCAAGTAAACAGTTGTAGTACTATATTTGTAAACTTACCAAAAAGGAGACAAAATTTCAAAATACAATTATGCGTTAAGTGACCTTTGTTGTTTATGCAAGTAAACAGTTGTAGTACTATATTTGTAAACTTACCAAAAAGGAGACAAATTTTCAAAATACAATTATGCGTTAAGTGACCTTTGTTGTTTATGCAAGTAAGATGGCAAAAAAAGCTCAAATATTATTTTTTGAAGAAAGACTCCCTGACCTCATATGTCAAACATAATTATAAACCAAATTAAAGCCCATAATTAAAACCCGAAATTAAAAATAATAATTTATTTAAAAGATTAGAAAAAACCCCGCGCAAGATGCCAATCAAAATAATAATTGATTGAAAAGACTACATGACAAGAATGAGACATTATACTACTTATCCTAAACAGATAACAATGGTATAATTATGTAAACAATTACAGTACATAATTATAGTAAAAATGAACCATTTGTGGTTGCGGAAGTGGACCAAAATATTCATGCTTATACCTTATGGTATAATTATGTTACGTCATTTTGGGATGTTCATATATTCCATTTAACTCAACTATTTATAATATAAAAATATATTGCGTTGCAAATAATTTTGAAAAGCAATAATGCATCAGGCATGAAGAGCCAAATAATTATTGGATTGAAATTTTTAGTAACCTAAGTTTTAAAGTTTCATCGCTACAGAAATAAAAATAATGTTATTTATAACCACTAACGCGCAAGGATGTCCGAAAGTAACTGTTGTGTAAATTTAATCATTTGTTAGTGGTTAAATTTTTTACCGTGTTTACTCATGTATTCTATTGGTAGTTCCCATCTATTGGTTTAACTTTCTTACTAATGATTCTACTTATTCTTAAGGATGGGAATACCTGTTGCACACTTGTGAGATTTTGTAGCACTTTAATAAGCTTAACAATAACATTTAAGCTTAAAAACCTTGACATAACAAGTTACATATGCAGACATTGAGTGTAATTTTGTTGCACTTTACTAAGCTTAACAATCACATTTAAGCTTAAAAAGCTTGATGTAAGAAGTTACATATGCAGACTTTGAGCTCATGCGAATGATATGAAAGTATAGCCTCTGTTTAAAAGTTGATAAATCTAAAAATATCTTATATTAGTATTTTTTTTTTTTTTTTTTTTTTTTTTTTTTTTTTTTTTTTTTTTTTAATTTAAAAACCTATAAAATGTTATAACTGTAACATTGTAAACATTATTAGAACAAAAAAAATTAAACTATTTGTTTTTTAATAGATAAATAAATATTATTTTAAAAAATTAGAAAAAGCCCCGCGCGTGCGCGGGCATTATAACTAGTCAAACAAAACAAAGATTAAATAATTTTTTTTTTAATAAATAAAAATATATGATTCAAAAATTTTTTAAAAACATGCGCGAGCATTATAACTAGTTCTTTTAGGTGCCGTTTGGTTGGGGGTTATGAGAGGGAATTGAATGATAGAAAAAAAAATGGTATGTTTGGTTGTCACGGTGGGCCCTTGAATTGGGAATCAAGAATCAATTTTTGATTCTTTTCATTCCCCCACCATTTTGGGTGGTATCAAAAAAAAGTTGGAGGTTTTGATTTTTTTTCTTGTCTTTTTTCTAGTATAAGTGGACCCATCTTCACTATTATCTCACACTTTTTCTTTTTATATATGATCAAATTTATAAATATTTTTTTTTTTAAATAATAACTTATTTATTTTATAATATATTTTCTCTCTCTTACATCAAATCCAAATCCAAATTCAAATCCAAATCCGAATCCAAATCCTAAACCCACCTACATACCAAACGCACCCTTAGTATGAAAAAGCACCAAAAGACATACTACGTCATTTGTTCCCAATTATCAATGAATACATCAGTCGTTAGTAAATACAGACATATAAAGTATCATGAACCTAATTGTGTTTTATTCTAAGGTATAGTAAGTTTTGTAAATATACTATTTTTTTCTTAACCCCGCTTCTTATTTTTTAGTGTTGCCAATGGCTTTTAATCTTTTATATCTTGGTCCGTATTATTAACTTTTAATAAAATTTTCATTTTCTCCTATGAAAGAACAAAAAAATCTTTTAGACACTTTCCACCTTTGATTGTTTGATTCTAACCTCTAAGAATCTTTATCTTTTATCTTTGTCTTGAAGTATTTCTTTAGTTTAATTCTTGTGACCAAGAGTAGATTTGAAAATTAAGGATCCAGTTGACATCATTTGTAACATACGATATCACTAACGGTTAAGATATGCTACCTGACATATGACAAAGGGAGACACACAACCAAGAATATGAGAGACGGATACGACATGGTATGAGCCAAGGAGAGGATGTCACATGTCATTCTTGTCTACCCGTTAGATGATTAACACATGACTTGTCTACCGCCGTTGATCATTAACATGGGGTTTATCCTTAAATCCTAGATACCTCTTTATAAATGGAATATATATATATATATATATATATATATATATATATATATATATATAGAGTAAACTTCAAAATACATCCATGTGGTTTACCCAATTTCGCACCATACATCCCTTTCGAAAAAGTTAGGACAATTACATCCCTCCGTTAGTAAACGTCAAACAATATACATCCAAAAGGACGAACGATGCAAATGTGTTGTCGTTAACTTGGACACGTGGCAGTTAAGTGTGGGTATTTCTGTCATTTAAACACAAACACAAACACAAATCAAAAACCCAAATCGAAGACACAAATCAAATCATAAACACAAACACAAATCAAAAACCCAAATCATAAAGACAAACACAAATCATAAAACCCAAATCATAATCATAAACACAAACACAAATCCAAAACACAAACACAAATACTGTGATTTTCTCTTTTTTATGTTCTTTACCAATCGAAAACTCAACACACCCTTTGTAGGTGTTTCTTGTTGTACCAAAACGACACCACCGTTGTGGTGGTTTATTTGACCCATGGCTAAATACCGACAACAAACGCCCCTTGCGAGTGGACCATACCATAATAAAACGTACGTACCCTATGTAGGTTTTGTGACTGGTTCGAAACGACAACAACATGTCGAGACCGTGACTCCCTTGTGTCACGACTCCACCCATTTGACAACTAAATCTAACACCTGACTCAAGCAAACTAACCTACCTTGGTATTATCTTACACCGAATCAAACAACACGAGCTCAGCCGGGCTTATTACGAATGATGGGTTTTTGATTTGGGTTTTTGACACCCAAACCCAATCAAGATCGATCACAGATTCAAAATCCACACCAACAACACCCTACTTCAAAATCCATCACAGATTCATCACCAACCGATCAAGAGCAGCTGTGCTCAAATATTTATGTTTCGATTTAATTTAGAGTTTAGGTTTGAATTTCGATTTTGATTTAAGGTATCTGTTTGGATTCAAGTTTTGATTTAGGGCTTCGATTTTGATTTTCATTGTGTTTTTTATTTCGTGTCTTATGATCCATCAAGCTAAAATTGGAAGTGTGGGTTTTGTGTCTTTGATTTGGGTTTTTGATTTGTTTTGATTTTTGTTTGAGTTTTGATTTGTGTTTATGATTTTTGTTTGACTGGAAAAGGTATTACTAAAAGAGTGGTGAAGTAAGCTGGGGAAACGTAAAATGACAGAAATACCCACACTTAACTGCCACGTGTCCAAGTTAACGACAACACATTTGCATCGTTCGTCCTTTTGGATGTATATTGTTTGACTTTTACTAACGGAGGGATGTAATTGTCCTAACTTTTTCGAAAGGGATGTATGGTGCGAAATTGGGTAAACCACAGGGATGTATTTTGAAGTTTACTCATATATATATATATATATATATATATATATATATATATATATATATATATATATATATATATATATATATATATATATATATATTTGGTTTGTTAAAGTGTTACCCAAGCTTCTTGATTCTTAATCATTCCTTTGGGTCCTTACCGATCAATACGGGAAACCGAACAACACAATTCCCAATCCACTCTTAATCACGTTTTACATACCATAAGTAAATATATACTATTCAACTTAAATAATGAATGACCAAAACTGCATTTTTAGAGTTGAGTCAAATAATTTTAGCGTCGTTTAATTTTGTTTTGATATAGTTCATAGAAGAATTAGGACTTAGGCCGACCATATAATCTCAAATGTGTAAAAAAAAAAAAAAAAAAAAAAAAAAACTAGCTAAAGAATAAAAAGCTAAGAAAGCATACAAGATGCTAACATTTGGTTTGTTAAAGTGTTACCCAAGCTTCTTGATTCTTAATCATTCCTTTGGGTCCTTACCGATCAATACGGGAAACCGAACAACACAATTCCCAATCCACTCTTAATCACGTTTTACATACCATACGTAAATATATACTATTCCAACTTAAATAATGAATGACCAAAACTGCATTTTTAGAGTTGGGTCAAATAATTTTAGCATCGTTTAATTTTGTTTTGATATAGTTCATGGAAGAATTAGGACTTAGGCCGACCATATAATCTCAAATGTAAACAACAACTACAACAAAAAAACCAAAAAAAAAAAAAAAAAAAAAAAAAAAAAGCTAAGGAATAAAAAGCTAAGAAAGCGTACAAAATGCTAACCGATGTAGCCGTGATGAGTTTGGTTTCATTTCAAACTCAGTCAGCCACAACAGACAACAACATAGCACTACTCTTCAACTCGGTATTCCCACAAACACCTCACTATATAAGGTAGCCAACTTCCTTTCAATGACCTATGTGGGATAAAAAAAATTATTTGCATTGACTTTTGTTTTTAAGCTTATTCAAACCAAACTTACTAATTTGATAGTTCATCTATTACGACAGTAAAAGTGTATAGAACACTGCGATCTTAATAATAACCGGTACGGAATGAAGATTAAAAAATCAATGCTAGTATTATTAGTATTACAACAGTTTCGACATCGTGAATGCAAACAAAAATAATGAAGAATTGTTAAAAATACAAAATTACCAATGAATACATCGGTTGTCTCCTAGTATTTAAGCAACAAATAGAAAGCTCAAATATGAAGGTTATTCGAAGTTTTCAAATTGTGTTATGATACATATATCTATACATACTTGTGCTAATGGAGATATTCGTGGGCGCTCCATGTGGGGTAATGTATAGACAATTCTCAGCTCTCTATAAAACAGATGGTCAGAATAATCAGACACCAAATGACTGGAAAGTAAATATCACTATTCAAAAAAAATATAGACTAACTTTAGGTTATAATTTGACCTGAAAGTTTATCTGAAAGTTGTACGGAAGCTCCGGGTCAGTTTTGGCACCCTCATCTTCAACACTGATCAGTTGGAGTACTATTAGCGTCTCAAGTTTTATAACATCGGACTTGCATTTGGAGTTAACAACATGGGAGGTGAGCCGTGAACATGATGGTTAAGGGGACAAAAAAAATGAACTTTAAAACATATCAGGTCGATTAGATTGTTCCGTCTAACTTTTTTCGTTTTGATATATTTGTAAATAAATGTGCTAAATATATGTATATGAATTATCTTAACGGCAAAACATGTATAAGGAAAGGAATGACCAAATTCGCAATCGTTATTTTGAAGGAACAGAAAAATCTATGAAGTGTAAATCCAAATTAGAAACTTTCCACCTTTGATTGTTTGATTCTAACTTCTAAGAATCTTTATCTTTTATCTCTGTCTTCACGTATTTCTTTAGTTAAATTCTTATGACCAAGAGTAGATTTGAAGATTAAGGATCCAGTTAACATCACTTGGAACATACGATATGACCTATTGAGGATTATAGATATGAAAATGAAAATTAATGATGGTATTCAACTTTAAGGATGAATGACCAAAATGCATTTTTTTAAAGCTTGATGAAATAACTATAGGTGTTGTTGAGTTTAGCTTTGATAAACATCCCATGTTAGATGAGTGAAACAAAAGGAAAACAAGTGAGGTTTATAAAAACACAAAGCTCAAATTTACTAGTTTATATTATAAAGTGTGGATATCTTTGATTTGACTAGAGGTTAACATATCGTTAGTTTTAGTTTTAAGTTTAACATACAATACTAATAGTAACTAAAGTTTTACGATAAAAATATTTAGAAACTACACATTTAGCTGGATTAGCTCGTTTGAGTGTTCGACTCGTTTAGCTCGAATAGCTCATTTGGCTCGTTCGGATCGAATAAGTAAACGAGCTTTTTAACGAGCCGAGCTAAATATTAGTTTTCAAAGCTCAGCACGAGCTCTACATCTTATTTGAGCTCGACTCGTGCTCGAAAATTATCGACTCGTATTAAACGAGCTTGAGCTCGTGTAGCTCGTTAAAAGCTCGACTTGTTAACTCCCCTAGTTTAATTTTTGGCTAAAAGGGTTTTCTACCCTTGTAAATATTTAACACCCCCTAGTTGAATAATGAATAAACAAAACTGCATTTTTTTTTTTTAAAGATGGGTCGTCAAATTATTTTAGGGGTTGTTTAAGTTTGTTGTGATATCTTCATGAAAGAATTAGCGACCAAATAATCTCCTAAGCTGCCACAAATGTCTAAAATAAACTTAAAAAAGTTAAAAAAACATACAAACTATTACCGGTTGGAGAAATATCCAGCGTTGTATAGACTGATATTTCCACAATCGAGAACAACATAGCACAGCACCAATCTCAACATGTATAACCAACACACACCTCACTATATAAGGTAGCAAGTTTTCTTTCCAGTGATCTATCTATGCGGGACTAAAACCAGTTCTTTTAGTATCAACAAGCATCAAAAAAGACGTACTAAATTTTTTGCCTTGAGCTTTGTTTTAAAGGTTAATACAGCCAAACTTTGTGCTTGTGATGGTGATGGTGTATGAAACACCGTTATCTTAAAAATATACGGTAACAAAAATGAAAATTTTATAAACTTTGTGCTAGTGACTGCAAGCAGAAATAATGAAAGGTTTGTTATAAATAATACAAAATTATCATCGAATACTTCAGTCATTAGTGAATACACACATAAAGTATCATCTTTCTAATTATGTTTTATTTTACGTTATCGTATTTTTTGGAAATCCCTTGAATCCTTTCCTGGATCCATAACTCGATATTTCAAAGATTACAATATCTTGGACTCATAATAGATACTTTTTCTACTAAACTTGAATCTAACTTTAACAACCCATATAAATTTAACATAGTCAAACAACAATTAGATGAACTGTTACAAAGAAGTCACACTGTAATTAGGTCTACCTTTCTATAATCGGTAAAAATTCTTCATCACCAACCATAAACGAAGTTTCAATGTTATCACTAGAAAAATCCTTTTCAGCATCTTTACACAATTTCACCATGTCATATGACGAATCCATCATAGTTAGCTTTTCTATGCCACCTAGAACATCGAAAAACAAATCCACTTATTTAATGGCATCACATAAGCTTCATTACATTTTAATGTTTCGAACATAAACGTGATTAACATCTCACCATGCCCATTTATTGAACGCCTAATTGCTTCCAAGGAACCTCCCAAACATAATGCAGTAGGAAACGTCTTCTTGACATCCTACAAACCAAATTTGGTAGTAAACTTAAAAGCGGTATAAAGCTACCCAAATTTATTAATCCATATATAATAACAGAAGTAGAGGGACATATAAATAAGGAAAATGTTGTAACCTCCAAGCGATCAACAAGGTTTTCAGCCACAGTATCAACCAAAGAATCCTTCCATTGATCAACCATGCCGCTGGATCAATGTATTGTCTATTGAGCAAAAAACTTATATTCTGTTCCTGGGTATAACTCGTACTTAGACACTATACATTTTGGGATCCTATAAACTTCAATCAAGAAATAGCTGTGCCTGAGCACTATGTTGGACTCCACTTCAAGTAGAAGCAGCACAATGGGTGATTTCACAAAAGGTTGGTCTTTTGGACCCGATACCGCCCCTCTCCAAAGCCCCCACCAGTAAGTTATACATTTGCGGTTAGAAAATTGGTAATGGGTTCGAGTCTTTTACGAGTATCAAGATTAAGTTTTCGTATCTTTTTTTTTTTGAACTTACAAGTTTTCATATCTCAACTACCCACCAACAAATATGTTTTCTTTAACGCTCATTCAATCCGGTTCGACAACATCCCGGTCATCACTCCGGTTCTCGGTTCAAGCGGCACGGTCGAACCGGTTTTTAAATCATTGCTTAATGTAGTGCCCCTAGCACTTAGAAAAGTGTCAATTGTGGGACCCACTTTCTAATAAGACAAAACACATTAAAAAAATGTCAAATATGGTTCCCACATTTTTCTAATAAGACAATCATGTCATGTCGGTCTAGCAAAAAAATAAAGTTGGTTGCACAAATCATCATTTCGGTCTAGCAAAAAACATCGCACCAACTTTTGGACACGTGTTGATATTTTCATGGAGTCTATGGTCTAACGGTCGCACAAGACTAAATTTCGAAATTCTTTTTCGCTTAACTAGAAAGTGAACACGCAATTGAAAAACAACTACTTTTAGGAATAGCCCATATCAAAATAAATTTAGTACGAAAAAAAGCTAAGAAAGTGTACAAACTATTCCCGCAATTACTCTACAGCAGTTTTAACCAAACTAAGTAAAGCCACAATCGAGAACAACATGGCAATATTCTCAACTTACATATCCAGTACACACTGGCTATATAAGGTAGCAAAATTTATGTTCAATGACCTATGTGGGACTAAAACCAATTTTTTTGATTAAAAAAAAAAAAAAAAAAAAAAAAAAAAAAAAAAAAAAAATACTAAGTTGTAGTCTTTAACTTTTGTTTTAATGTTGAATACAACCATATTTACTTATTTGATAATTCAATTATTATGTCAAAGGTGGGTACAATTTCAACTCATTTATATAAGGATTGGGTTGATTAGGTTACTATTTCTGTCTAATCGGTCAAATGGGAAAAATAAATAAAAACAACTGTGGCTATAAAGAGAAAGGGTCAAATGGGTTGAAAGTCATTGAAGTGTTTAATATGGCGGTTTATATTTAAATATTGAGGTCACCCGGAGGCCCCAGAGGTCGCCTAAGTTAAAAGCTCATTTTGAAAAGAAAAAAAGTTACGCGACGTTCATTTTAGTAAACTAGTAGAGTAATATATATGGGTCATATAAAAATTTTCCACTTTCTTTAAACTCTCTTTTTAAATTTTGTGTTTTATTTTACATATCATATGATCTATCTAACTAAATGGATTTTTTTTTAATGTTATTTTAAATGATGTTGAGTAAATGGTTAATATGTAAGACTCTTTTATTATTACAGAAAACTCGTGAGATAACTTTATTGACTAGTGAATATAAAAATTAATGATAATATTCAACTTTAATACAGTAATGATCAAAACTGTATTTTTATAAAGCTTGGTCAGATAATTTTAGGCGTTGTTTAATTATATTTAGATAAAGTTCATGAAAGAATTAGGGCTTAAGCGACCAATGTGCAAAATAAGAATTTTCGACTCCAAAGTCAAAAATTCCCTTCAATTCGGCAACTTTGTCATTTTTGGAATTATCCTTTAAAGAATTACTTAAACGATCAAATAATCTCCCATGTAAAGTTAAGAAAAGAAACACCAGTTATTTTAATCTAAACAACCACAAATATGAAAATAAATTTAGTATGTAAAACAAATAATAAAAATAAAAAAATACATAAAAAGTAAATGAAAAAACTAAGAACTCGTACAAACTATTCTCGAGAATACATTCGATCCGGTTTGCACCAAACCGGATAAACCCATACACCGAGAATAGCATAGGACTAATCTTAATTACCTCTTTAGTGCAAACCTCACTATATAAAGTAGCAAATTTTCTATTCAATGACCTATGTGGGACTAGAACCAATTCTTTTGGTATCCAAAAAGACATACTAAAGTACTTGCCTAGACTAGATTATGTCCGTTGACTTTTGTTTTCGATAGAAGGGTTAATTCTCCATATAGACCAGTAGCCCCAAGTAGTTAATCTTTTCTAGACACGAATCTAAAAACTTCTCAATCTAGACATGAGCTACTTTGGCCTTGGGCTAACATAGTTAAAACCTTGACAAGTGTCTACTTACCATAGTTAAAATCTTGACAAGTGTCCACTTGCAAGTGGACACTTGTCAAGATTTTAACTATCGTAGCCCAGACCCAAAAGTAGCTCATGTCTATATTGAGAAGTTTTTAGATCATGTCTAGAAAAGGTGAACTACTTGGGCTACTTGTCTTTATGGAGAATTAACCCCGGATAAAATGCTCACCCCTATTATATCTAACCAGAGGCGGTGAACACCTTGTGCAAGTGGGGCGGGTACACAGTGCCACCAATTATATGAGGCCTTCCTTTTTTCTTTATTATTATTATTTTTTTAATATTATCAAGTTACATATGCATGAATTCAAGTCTTTGGTTATGTTTATTATGCAACGATGTTATGTCATCATAGCCAAAATAGAAAACATCAAGTGCCGATTGCATGTTTGAGAATGACATAGTCGATTGTTCTTTGTTTGTTAAATTAGAATTCGTCAAACATGAGAGCCTCCTTATCATTATCGCACAGGGCCTCCAAAATCCATTAGACGGCCTGTATCTAACCTGGTATACATCAACATCGACCCATGGGAGAGTGAAGCCTTCCCTGGTCAATAGATTGCCAGCATCTCGTGCCTATGTAAACCAACAAAACTGTAAGACTCACAAGAATGGCAAATTTAATTTGTATTTAGTATTTAAGCATATATATAAAGTTTTCAAATGTGAATAAATGGATGTGAACGAAACGTGTATAGGGAAACAAACAAAACCTCTGTTACGGAATCAAAAAATGTGTTAGATATATACGGAATCAAGAAATGAATATGAATTTTCTTAACGGCAAAACATGTATATGGAATGGAATGACCAAAATTTGCAACCGTTATTTTGAAAGAACGGAAAAAGCTATCAAGTATAAATCCAAATTAGACACTTTCCACCTTTGATTGTTTGATTCTAACTTCTAAGAATCTTTATGGCTTCTCTCTGTATTGAAGCATTTCTTTAGTTTAATTCTTTTGACCAATAGTAGATTTGAAAATTAAGGATCCAGTAACATCATTTGGAACATCCGATATAACCTATTGAGTTATAGATACGAAAATGAAATTAAAGATACTATTCAATTTTAATAATGAATAACCAAAATGCATTTTTCTAAATCATGATCAAATAACTATATATGTTGTTGAATTTTGCTTTGATAAACTTCATGAATTAATTGAGACTTAGGCGCCAAATAATCTCCCACGTGAAAGCAAAAAAATAAAGAAAAAATACCAGCTATTCCAACTTGCCACTAATGTCTAAAAAAATTTAGAACGTAAAAATAAAAAACAGGAAATAAACATAAAAAGCTAAGAAATTGTACAACATGTCATCGGCCATGATTCGCACCAGTAATACCAAGTTAAGCCACAATCGAGAACAACATACCACTAATCTCAGCTTGTGTTCCCAATACATACCTCACTATATAACGTAGCGCATTTTCTCTTCAATGACCTATGTGGGACTAAAACGAGTTCTTTTGGTATCCACAAGCATCAAAAAAAGACATGCTAAATTATTTGCCTTTACTTTTGGTTTAAAGCTTAATACAACCAAACTTACTAATTTGATAGTTCAACTATCACGACGGTGAAAGTGTATAGAAAACTATTATCTTAAAAATAACCAGTAACGAGTAGGAAGATTATAAAATTCGTGCTAGTGTTAATACTACAACATTTTCGACACCGTGAATGCAAACACAAGTAATGAAATGATTGTTAAAAAACACAAAATTAAGAAATTGCTTGTTGGTAAATACAGACATATAAGGTACCATGTTCCTTATTATGTTTTAATTTAATGGTATCTTAATTTTGGGAAAATTATCCACAAATGCATCTAACTTGCCACCTTTTGCTTTTGTATACCATGAACTTTTTTTTTCCTATGTATACATGAACTTTCTTAATCTTCCTATTGTATACATGAATCTGACGTGGCATGGAGCTAATTACATAAATTTACATGAATCGTCCCTGTGGCTCAAAACAATTACACCATTCGTCCTTGAAACAATTACATAAAAGGTCCCTGTAGCTCAAGAGTTAAAATATTTGCATCGTTAGTCGGCATTAAGTTAAAATATTTGCATCGTTAGTCCTCATTGACTATTGAGTTAAAATGTTTGCATCGTTAGTCCTCATGGAGTTAAAATATTTGCATTGTTAGTCCTCGTTGACTATTAATACGTTTTTATCTCTTTTCGTTCATTTTTTTTACGTTTTCGTCCGTTTTCTCATGTTTTCATAGGTTTTTATCAGTGTTCGTCCGTTTTTATACGTTTTCATTTATTTTTCTCATGTTTTTATCCGCTTCTTCCATTTTTCTCACGTTTTCATATGTTTTTCTCATAGTTATAATAGCATTAGTTACATGGTCGTCTATGAATTTTTGTAAATTTTGAGGACCCTGGACGAAATTACATAATGTGGCATTTCGAGAAGAAATGTATATATAAAGTGTCAACGTTTTATGAAATGACCACATCAACCTTCAAAAAAAAAAGTTTTTGCCTAGTACTCCTTCCATCCCTAAATAAATGTCCACTATAGTTAACAAAAAAAAGTCTTTGCCTAGACTTAAGCAAATAAACTTACTTGCCAAACAATCAAAACCATAGTTAACAAAAAACCAGTAAAAGTAAATAAAATATAGCAATCTAAAAACAAAGATAAGCTTAAATCATTCAACCACACAGACTAGAAATTCTATAAATTAATACTCATGAAACCATGGTTGTGAGTAGTGGTGGTGGTGGGTAGTGGTGCGGTGGTGGGTTGGTGGTGGTAGCGGTGGGTGGTGGTGGTGATGGTGGGCGGTGGTGGGTGGATGCGGTGGTGATGATGGTGTTGGTGGTGGTGGCGGTGGTGGCGGTGGCGGGTGGTGGCGGTGGGTGTTGGTAGGAGGCGGTAGGTGTTGGTAGGTGGCGGTGGGTGGTGGTGGTGTTGGTAGGTGGAGGTGGTGGGTGGTGGTGGCGGTAGGTGGTGGGTGTGGGTGGTGGGTGGCGGAGGTGGAAGTGGGTGGTGGTGGTGGTAGGTGGTGGTGGCGGTGGTGGGTGGTAGCGGTGGGTGTTGGTGGGTGGTGGTGGTGGGCGGCGGTGGTGGTGGTGGGCGGTGGTGGGTGGCAGTGGTGGTGGCGGTGGGTGGCGGTGAGGACTAATGATGCAAATATTTTAACTCAATGAGGACTAACGATGCCAATATTTTAACTCTTGAGCTGCAGGGACCTTTTATGTAATTGTTTCAAGGACGAATGGTGTAATTGTTTTGAGTCACAGGGACGATTCATGTAAATTTATGTAATTAACTCCATGTCACGTCAGATTCATGTATACAATAGGAAGATTAAGAAAGTTCGTGTATACAATAGAAAAAAAAGTTCATAGTATACAAAAGCAAAAGGTGCCAAGTTAGATGCATTTCTGGACAATTTTCCCCTTAATTTTCCCTTGGATTTTTTCTGTCACTCGAAAATTTTATGATTACAATATAACAGACACGTAATATAATCCTTCCCTACTTTAAGTGCGTACAAATCATCCTTGATAGAGGACCTACCGTTTTTATTTAAACGGTGAGTCTGGATTGTGGTACAAATGTTGTGTTGGATCAAAAGATCCATTCAGTCACATGTAGTGTGCATGAGCTGACACACTTTTTTTTGGAAAGCAAAAAATAGCAAAAGGTAGTGTGGATGGAGGGGGAAGTTCAGAATCGAACCTGAGTTACCTTATTCATAACTTGTATGATTTACCAACTCCCCCACCACCTGAACTAACAATGTTTTGGTCCAATCTTTTAACAAATATAGAACCGGAAGAATCAAGTGTGCTAAAACAGAACTCGTTTTGAGTTGTGACTTTGCTAATGTGTGTAGCGTAATCACCAACCACAATAACCAGAGTAATTAGCTCTTTGCGCAAGGTACATTACCTAACTGGTACCCAACCATATATGATAAAAAGCCAGTTAAGAATCTTTATGTAATTTCGGGCTAAATAGTTGTGTTTGCAGGCTAGTTGTTCTGTTATTGTATCATGGTTTTTGGGCATGTCCATAACCATTTCTTTTTATTGTTGTAAATGTTTGGTATCTTAATATATGTTCACCTTTTTCACACACACACACATACACACACACACACACACAAAAGTTTCGGACCATATATACACCAATAATGAGTTTTGTTTGGTTTGGGTTGATTCGGGTTGGCATGTTTTCATATCGAGTCTTCACAAACCGAAACTAGGTTGTGATTTTTTATGAAAACGAATAACTTTGAAAGTTAAGAACTCAGTAGTTGATTTGAGGACTTGACCTTCCTTGAACGGGTAGATTAAGAAAGTGCAACATTGGCACATTAGTTTTCAATTCACGGTCTTGTTTGGACTAAGCCTATTTATAAATGAGTTCATTAGATTGGTTTCAAAACGAGAGACGCTTGTAGGCAGTGGCTGAGCCATCCTTCAATCATATATTACTAATCAACTTCAACAACCTTATTGGCTTGACGTTGATTAAGAACACACAATGTTGCTAGGCAATCGCCAAACACAAAAACTCTCTACAACTAAAACTGAAGTGGACCATGTTTCTTGATGCACACTTTTTAAACAAAAAACTCGAAGTCAGTTATGAATTTAATATCTGAGCCAGTTCATTAGATTGGTTTCAAAACGAGAAACACCTCTAGGACGAAATAGAGCAATAGACATGTAGGTAAGTTGTTTAGACATTAGTTGGATAATACGAATTTTAAAAAGTATCTCTTCTTAACCTAAAACAATTAATCAAAGTGAGGAAAAAAAAGAAAAAGAAAAAGGGATTAAAAACTAAGCAGAGCTCTCTATTTATAGCAATGAATTAGAAGTAATTTGTAAAAAATCAGTTAGTAATTTGTAAAGACATCTAAAGGCGGAAAATAGAGCAATAGACATGTATGTGAGATGGTTGAATGAACTTACAAATTATAGCAATGAATTAGAAGTTGATGAATTGTCGAAGCTATCAATGACATTTTTCAAGCCTTATGTTTTGACAGTTAGAGAGTATCAACTAACCATTCAACTTTAATCAGAGGTTGAGAGAAACTTTAGCCGCACCTTAATCATATACTTGTCCAACTTCAACAGCTTCCATAAAATTGATTAGAGAACACGCATTATTGCTAGGACATACGCTATAGAACTAAACAACTACAAGAACACAAATTGCTCTTGTGATATGTACAAACCATAACACTAGGCTACAAACATTTGGATTGCGCTCCCAAATTTAGTGTTGGATCAAAAGATCCATTCAGTCACATTTAACAACTAAATTTGCTTAATATGTGTGAATCATAATTGAGCCGAGACTACTATTCTATTTCTTTTTACGATGAATGGCAAAAAATAGAATAAAACCAAGAGAAATGAAGGGGGAGTTGTGAATCAAACCCTGGTAGCCATATTCAAAGTATTGTTCAGATACAAACCCACCCACACCATAACTTGATACATCTTTTGTCCAATCTATTAAGAAATAGAGTCTCTAAATAATCAAGTGTGATAATATGGAAACATAGCTCATTTTGAGTGGTGATATATGCGTATGTAGGGTAATTACCAATCACAACGACAGGGCTATGTAGCTGAGCTCTTACTGTTTTACGGCTGCGCAAAGATAGAAAATGAGACTGGTAAAAAGCCAAACAAGTAATTAGGATCGACTTTCAATGGATCAAATATAAGAAATGATGACGTTACAACTATGTCATTGTAAAACTGATTCGAAATAATTGTTTTCTTTTATTGCATAAAGGATATTTAGTCACGTATGAAAATTAACTTTGCTTAATATAGTGTTGCAACAGTAGTGCCAAAATAAACTCTTTCTCATAGGCGAAAAAATAAAAAACCAAACAGGTATAAACGCACCAGGTGTTATGTAAGTTTGGAATCGAACCAGGGTTTGTCTTATTCAAAGCTTGTGTGGTTTACCAACTTACGTAGCATCCCAATGGGGAATACTTTTATCCAATCTTATAACAAATATGGATTCGAAATAATGTGTATGTTTTGTAGTGATAATTTGATAAAGGCTCTTCCAGTTTAATTCGCGCACTAAAAAAAAAAAAAAAAAAAAAAAAAAAAAAAAAAAAAAAAAAAAAAGAACTTACATTTTTTTTTTTTTTTTTTTGTATGCAGAGTTATTCACCCGAAGATAACAGATTCGCTATCAGCCAGTTCCTCTATAACTCAAGGTTGCCTTACCAGTTTCGCAAGATTGGTGAACTTGTGACTGAGCATAGTCTCAATAAAGATGCATCTACTTCCAGTGATGTAGGAATCATAGCAGCTGTTAAACTGATCCAAAAGCCGGACTCTAGATTTCAAGGTGGCAAATACATTTTCATGATACTTTCAAAATGTATAAACCAAAACACTATTGACTATTCCACAAACATCTTATTACTTTGGATTGTGATCCATTAAGTCACGTGTAACAGCTATATTTGCTGTATATAGTGTAGAAACAGAAATGCCGATCATAATCGAGCTGACACTACTTTTTTTGGAAGGCAAAAAAATTAGTCTAAAAAAATAGGAGATGGTGTGGAGGTTAAGAATCGAACCTGGATGGCCATATACATAGCTTGTGCGATTACCAACTCCCCCACCATTCCTAATGATAAAATTTTGTCCAATCTTTTTAACTAATATGAAAACGTGACTCATTTTGAGTTATGATGTTTGTTAATGTGTGTAGGATAATCACCAACCACAACGACTATAGAGTAACAGCTTTTGTAAATGAACGAACCTAGTGTCGATAATTGTGCATCTACTTCAAATGGTGTTGGAATACATTTTCATGAAATATTTTGCTCACAAATTTTAGTTTTCATTGTTTGAACTCTACAGTTTTTGAAAATTCCATGTTCGTATAGATTTTTGTAGGTGTTATTAATAGAACTCCCAAAAGGGATTGAAGTGGACTCCATATATTATATAATCGTGTATGCTTCTGAAAACAATAAGGAGAAATCTCTTACAAAATAGGTAAAAAGTTACGGAAATTTATGTCTCAATGCATATTTTCAGCTTCACTTCTACTTAAAGACATCTTTTATAAGTAAGCACAAAACAAACAATTTTTTACATGAGTTTATGCAGTAAGTTTTTACTTATTAAGACAATTAAGTCGGCCAATAATCTTATATCCTTTGCAATAGATGAACAATCTCACACAACACTCTATTTCTCTCTCATTAATAGCTTTTGTAAACGCTTGAATGAATTTGAAGTTATTGTTGAGAAAAATGACACCGGATTGAAGCAAACCCGCAACTAAAAATAGAAATATAATAAAAGATGACACACGGATATAACGTGGAAAACCCCAATAGGGTAAAAACCACGGGCAAGGAAAGATACGTTTCACTATGTAAAACTAGGAGTTACACATTTTCTCTAGTTACAAGGATAATACAAATTTATATCTCTTGTACCACGAAATATACTAAACTCTCTTGTATTACACAAGAAGTACTAGGAGAAAGATTTCAAGAAAGAATGAGAAGTGAGAATGGGATGCAAAACAATGTCAATGGTCTTTGCCTTTTATAGGCATCAAATTGAGGGCCTGACATCATCCATGACAACCGAGATCCAAGTTGTAGTCCCAACAATATCAACTTGCAAGATTCCTTATCCAAGATACATTGTATCTTATCCAACAATCTCCCACTTGAAGATTAGATTGAGGCTCAATCAATCTTCACACCGTTTTCCTTCCTTGCACTTCCATGTTGCTTACGTTTCCGCTAGGCCGCATGAGGATCGGCACCATATAAACTTGTCACTGTTGATTGCTTTCGTCAGATAATCTGCCACATTATCATCAGTATGAATTTTCTGCATATCCACGGTTCCTTCTTCCACTTGCTCACGAACGAAGTGATACTGAACTCGTATATGCTTTGTCTTTGAATGAAATGCTGGATTCCTTGCAAGATACAAGGCACTCTGGTTGTCACAAAAGAGAGTAATCGTCTCTTGTTTGTGCCCAAGTTCTTCCAACAACATCTTCAACCATACTGCTTCTTTGCTGGCTTGAGCAACTGCAACATATTCTGCTTCTGTCGTTGACATAGCGACAACTGACTGCAGTTTTGAAACCCAGCTTACTATTCCGCCAGAAAGTGTAAATGCATACCGGTGGTTGATTTACTTCCGTCAAAAGCACCTGCGTAATCAGAATCAACATATCCCTTGACAGTTAAACCCGATTCCCCATAACATAATGCAACATCAGAGGTTCCTTTAAGATATCTAAAGATCCTCTTCACAGCTTCCCAATGCTCTCTACCAGGTTCCGCCATGTACCGACTCATTACTCCCACTGCATGTGCAATGTCTGGTCTTGTACAAATCATCGCGAACATTAAACTTCCCACTGCTGATGCATACGGTACTCGAGACATCTCCATCCTCTCTTCTTCACTGCTAGGGCTCATCTTGGAGGATAACTTGACATTAGTAGGAAACGGGGTTGATATTGGCTTACAATCTTGCATATTGAACCTTTGCAAGATTTTCTTCACATAACTTTTCTGTGAAAGCCAAACTTTCCTACTAACTCTATCTCGGTGAATTTGCATCCCTAGAATCTTGTTTGCGGGTCCAAGGTCTTTCATCTCGAATTCCCTAGCGAGCTGTGCCTTTAGTTTACTAATACGATCTTTGTTGGGGCCTGCAACCAACATGTCGTCAACATATAACAGCAAGATGACAAAATCATTGTCTCCAAACCTCTCGTAATATGCACAAGGGTCTGCGTGTAGTTTGTTATATCCAAGGCTAATGATGAAAGAATCAAATCTCTTGTACCAACACCGCGGCGCCTGCTTTAAACTGTACAGAGATTTGTTTAACCTGCAAACCAAGTTTTCCTTTCCTTTTTGTTTAAAACCTTCTGGTTGGAGCATGTAAATTTCTTCCTCAAGATTTCCATGAAGAAATGCAGTTTTCACATCTAGCTGCTCTAGATGTAAATCATACATAGCACACATTGCCAGAACCACTCGAACAGTTGTCATTCGAACCACAGGGGAAAATATTTCATTGAAGTCGATTCCCTCTTTCTGAGCATATCCTTTGACTACCAATCTTGCACGATACCTCTCCACCTGGTCATCACCATTCCTCTTGATCTTATATACCCATTTGTTTCCAATGGGTTTTCTACCTGCTGGTAGTGGCATCAGTTCCCACGTTTTATTCTTATGAAGAGCTTCAATTTCTTCTTGCATTGCTTCCCTCCAGAACGAAGCATCTGAATTATTCAGTGCTTCTTGAAGAGTTGACGGCTCTCCTTCCTCTGTAAGAAGACAATATGCAACATTGCCCTCCATAACATAATCAGTGTGCCACACCGGACGTTTTCTTTCACGATTAAGAGTACGAGTGGTTGGAGCTTGAGACTCAGTTGTCTCATTCACCTCGTGCTGTGGTACGGCTTCAGAAGAATCACTCGACTGAAACTGCTTTTCCACCTGTATTGATGTAGTTTTACTTGTAGTGCTATCACCTTCTTCATTCTCTTGAACTTTGTCTTCCATAAAGACAACATCTCTGCTGACGACTACTTTGTGGGCAGTGGGGTCCCACAAGCGATACCCCTTTACTCCGTCAGCATACCCCAAGAACAAACACTTTCTGGATTTCGGATCCAGCTTTGTAGTTTCTTGAGAATTGTACATCACGTACACAGGACTTCCAAATATATGAAGGTCTGAATAGTTTACCGGCTTTCCCGTCCACATCTCCATCGGTGTCTTCAACTCAACTGCAGTTGAAGGTGACCGATTTATCACATAACAGGCGGTATTGACTGCTTCTACCCAGAACGATTTTTCTAAGCTTGCAGTTGCCAACATTGCCCTTGCTCTTTCTAACAAGGTTTTGTTCATCCGCTCTGCCACTCCATTCTGTTGAGGAGTGTATGCCGTCGTGAACTGCCTTTTGATTCCTTCTTGCCTGCAAAAGGTATCAAATTCATCACCAGTGTATTCACCTCCATTATCTGTCCTCAAACACTTGATCTTCTGTCCAGAATCAAGTTCAACCCGCGCTTTGTAAACTTTGAAAACTTCAAACACATCATACTTCTTCTTGACTGGGTACACCCAACATCTCCTGGAATAGTCATCAATGAAGGATACAAAATACTTTGCTCCTCCCAGGGATAGAACCGGTGCCTGCCATACATCAGAATGAACCAATTCTAGAACAGAGACACTTCTAGAATTTGATGTCTTGAATTTTAGGCGATGTTGCTTGCTGATAACACAATGCTCACAGAAAGGTAAAGAAACCTTTGTGAGGCCAGGAATTAACTTCCTTTCAACAAGAATCTTCATTCCTTGTTCTGACATATGTCCAAGCTTCTGATGCCATGATACTGCAACTCTATGACTTGGACTATGTGAAGCAAAAGATGCTTCCGCCTCCTCCACTATCTCTGCCTTTAGTTGGTATAAGTTCGCAGCCACCATTTCACCTTTCATAAGAACAAGCGCGCCTTTTATAATTTTCAAAATCTTGTTTTGTATTTCAACCTTACAACCAAGATTATCAAATTGTCCTAGAGACAAAAGATTCTTTTTCAGGCCCTCCACGTGTCGCACATTCCGAATAGTACGAACTGTACCATTATGCACCTTCACCATGACACTTCCAATTCCAATGATCTTTAGTTTTTCATCTTTGCAACTGTACACAGATCCGCCTCCAGAGATAGGTTTATATTGATGAAACCATTCTCTTCTTGCAGTCATATGAAAAGTTGCTCCTGTATCGAACAGCCATACATCTGCAAATCTCGTCCTGCCTTCATTTGCAACCGCTGCTTCACAACACAGAGCATTACCATCTTCTGAAGTGTTGGCGACATTTCCTTGAGGATTAGAGTTTCTTAAACTCCTACAATCTTTCTTCATGTGACCCTGCTTGCCACAGTTGAAGCATTTAAAATTCTTCTTCTTTCCTGTTTTAGTTTTACCATGATTGTGACTCCCACTGGAGCCAGGTTCCATTGACCTCCCTCTCGTTACCACCAACGCCTCCACCTGTCTTGAACTGGCCTGTCTGTCCTCCCTATTGTTACACCTATTTTCTTCTTCCAGAATAGCGGCGGCAACCTCATCGAAGACTAGATAGTCCGAAAGAACATTACTGGTTAAGTTGATTATGAGTTGGTCATATGAGTCAGGTAAACTTTGAAGTAGAATTTCAGCACGTTCTTGTGGCTCTATTTTACAACTCAAAGACGTGAGCTGAGAAAATAGAGTATTCAGGTTATTAACGTGCTCAGTCACTGAAGTAGATTCCGTCATGCGAAGAGCATAAAGTTTCCTCTTGAGAAATATTTTATTGTGGAGCGATCTTGCCTCATACAATCGAGCAAGATGATCCCAAATCTCCTTTGCACTTTTCTTCTCCTCTATGCTTGACAAAACTCCATCGGCTAATCCCAGATGAAGATTTGCAATAGCATTTCCATCCATCTCGTCCCATTTACTGTCATCCGTGACCTCAGCTGGCCTTTCGTCAATGGCCGCTAAACATTTATCCTTTCTAAGGATAGCCCTCATCTTTAATTTCCACAACGAGAAATTATTCCCATTGAATTTTTCAATTTCAAATTTCGCCGCCATTGCTACAATCACAATCTACTTTTCGACAAAACTATTATTAGTTAATAATAGTAACGAACACCTTTTGAGTGAGTATAATCTTATTTATCTTTTGATGTGGAGGGTCCACTAATTAGTGGCAACCACAGAGCATACGATAAATAATTATACACACACCCAACCTTAGCTCTTGATACCACTTGTTGAGAAAAATGACACCGGACTGAAGCAAACCCGCAACTAAAAATAGAAATATAATAAAAGATGACACACGGATATAACGTGGAAAACCCCAATAGGGTAAAAACCACGGGCAAGGAAAGATACGTTTCACTATGTAAAACTAGGAGTTACACCTTTTCTCTAGTTACAAGGATAATACAAATTTATATCTCTTGTAACAGGAAATATACTAAACTCTCTTGTATTACACAAGAAGTACTAGGAGAAAGATTTCAAGAAAGAATGAGAAGTGAGAATGGGATGCAAAACAATGCCAATGCTCTTTGCCTTTTATAGGCATCAAATTGAGGGCCTGACATCATCCATGACAACCGAGATCCAAGTTGTAGTCCCAACAATATCAACTTGCAAGATTCCTTATCCAAGATACATTGTATCTTATCCAACAGTTATTGATAGACATTTTACAAGCCATCAATGACAATTTTCAAGTATTTTATTATGACGATTACCAAAGTATCACCAATCAAACTATTCAACTTAAGGACGATATTTTAGCCATCATTTAGCAGTGCTCTCTGTTTATAGCAATGAATTAGAAGTAATTTGTAAAAAATCAGTTAGTAAAAACTTTGTAAGCAATGAAGTAAACTAGTAAAGAAACTAAAGACATCTAAAGGTGGAAAATAGAGCAATAGACATGTATGTGAGATGGTTGAATGAACTTAAAAATTATATATAGCCATGAATGAGAAGTTGATGAATTCTCAAAGCTATCAATGACATTTTTCAAGCATTATGTTTCGACAATTAGAGAGTATCAACTATCTAACAATTCAACTTTAACCACAGGTTGAGAGAAACTTTAGCCGCACCTTAATCATATACTTGTCCAACTTCAACAGCTTCCGTAAAGTTGATTAGAGAACACGCATTATTGCTAGGACATACGCTATCGAACTAAACAACTACAAGAACACAATGGCTTGCGTAGCTCAATCGCTCTTGTAATATGTACAAATTATAACACTAGGCTACAAAAATTTGGATTGTGCTCCCAAATTTTGTGTTGGATCAAAAGATCCATTCAGTCACATTTAAGTATTTAACAACTAAATCTGCTTAATATGTGTGAATCATAATTGAGCTGAGACTACTATTCTATTTCTTTTTACGATAAATGGCAAAAAATAGAATAAAACCAAGAGAAATAAAGGGGGAGTTATGAATCGACTCTGGTGGCCTTATTCAAAGTATTGTTCAGGTACAAACTCACCCACACCATAACTTGATATATCTTTTGTCCAATCTATTAAGAAATATAGTCTCTAAATAATCAAGTTTGATAATATGGAAACATAGCTCATTTTGAGTGGTGATATATTTGTAGGGTAATTACCAACCACAACGACAGGGCTATGTAGCTGAGCTCTTATTCTCTTACGGTTGCGCAAAGGTAGAAAATGGGACTGGTAAAAAGCCAAACAAGTAATAAGGATTGACTTTGAATGGATCAAATATAAAAAAATGATGAAGTTACAACTATGTCATTGTAAGCATCAACAAAAACTGACGTGACATATACATGTGGATTTTTCAAAAGTGTTTTGACTAAAAATGATTTTTTTTTTCTTCCTATTGATCAAATTTGATTTTCTCAAAATTACTTTCTGCAAAACTGATTCGAAATAATTGTTTTCTTTTATTGCATAAAGGATATTTAGTCATGTATGAAAATTAACTTTGCTTAATATAGTGTTGAAACAGGAGTGCCAAAATAAACTCTTCTTTTCATAGGCGAAAAAAAAAAGGTATAAACGCACCGGGTGTTATGTAAGTTTGGAATCGAACCAGGTTTGTCTTATTCAAAGCTTGTGTGGTTTACCAACTCACGTAGCATCCCAATGGGGAACACTTTTATCCAATCTTATAAACAAATATAGATTCAAAATAATGTGTACGTTTTGTAGTGATGAAGGCTCCTTCAGTTTAATTCGTGCACTACTAAACCAAAAAAAACTTACCTTTTCTTGTTTGTATGCAGAGTTATTCACCCGAAGATAACATATTCGCTATAAGCCAGTTCCTCTATAACTCAAGGTGGCCCTACCAGATTCGCAAGATTGATGAACTTGTGAATGAGCTTAGTGTCAATAAAGATGCATCTACGTCCAATGATGTAGGAAAATCATAGCAGCTGTTGAAGTGATCCAAAAGCCGCACTCTAGATTTCAGTGTGGCAAAGACATTTTCATGATACTTTCAAAATGTATAAAAACCAAAAGACTATTGACTAGAAACAGAAATGCCGATCATAATCGAGCTGACACTACGTTTTTTTGGAAGGCAAAAAAATTAGCATAAAAACAACAGGGATGGTATTGAAGCTAAGAATCGAACCTGGGTGGCCATATAAATAGCTTGTGCGATTACCAACTCCCCCACCAACCCTAATGATGAAATTTTGTCCAATCCTTTTAATTAACATGAAAACGTGACTCATTTTGAGTGATGATGTTTGTTAATGAATCACCAACCACAACGACTATACTATAGTACTAATCCCAACTAACGTTGCAAATACACACTTCACTATATAAGGTAGCAAGTTTTCTTCTGAGTGACCTATGTGGGACTAAGAACCAATTCTTTTAGAATGAAAAACACCAAAAGACATACTAAGTTATTTGTTCCCAGTTATCAATGAATACATCAGTCGTTAGTAAATACAGACATATAAAGTATCATGATCCTAATTGTGCTTTATTCTAAGGTATAGTAAGTTTTGTTGCCCCTTGAGTCTTTTCCTAAAACTCATAATAGAATCCTTCTCTACTAAGTCGGGCACTCGAATCTATTACCTTAATAACACAAAGATTTAACATATTTGAGCCACTATCAAAGAAATGTTGCAGAAACACACATTGCGATCTTTTATGAAATCTGACCCCCGAATTCCTTTTGGATGTCCTTGAAAGATACAGTAGCATATCCTTGTCGCCTGGCCTTCTGTTGGTAGTTGTGTTCCCTCCACCCCGTCACAGTATTAACCAAAGAATCCTTCCGATTGATCAACCATGCTGCCCGATCACACTGCCATGAAATGAGAATAACTTAAAAAAGCATATTTTATATCCAAGCAAACAAAAATCATGTGAACAATACACATTCAGCAAATCTTATATCAAAATTATCCTAATACAATGCATTGTCTATTGAGTAAAAAACTTATAATCTGTTCTTGGGTATAACTTGTACTTAGACACTATACATTTTGGGATCCCATAAACATCAATCGAGAAATAGCTGTACCTGAGCACTACGTTGAACTTCACTTCAATAGAAGCACCAAAATGGGTGATTTCACAAAAGGTTGGTTTTTTGGACCCGATACCACCCCTCCCCAAAGCCCCCACCGGTAAGCAATACATTTGCGGTTAGAAAATGGGTAATGGGTTCGAGTCTTTTACGAGTATGATGATTCAAGTTTTCATATCTCAACTACCCACCACAAACATGTTTTCTTTTTAATGCTCATTACATTAGCAACTACTACTAAATAGCTACTACTATATAGTTACACATTATGAAGCAAGAACCATATACAACAACACTTAATGTTAATGTTTTAAAACCCGGGTTTTTAATTGACCCGGTCGAGTCGCGGGTCACCGGTTCAACCGGTTGAACCGCCTGGTCCAACCAGTTTTACACCAAAAGAAAATATTACCCACATTTAAAGTGTACTACCTCCGTCCCAAATTTATTGTCCACTATTGACTTTTTTAGTTTTTCTTCTTCAACTTTGACTTTTAATATTTTTGTGGATGTTATATAATATTTGATGCAAAATATATTAATGAAATGAGTTTTAATTGTACTTTTCAATGATATAATTTTTCATCAAATATTATATAACAAAAAATATATATTTTTGGTCAAAGTTACACTAATTTGACTTTGAAAATTCAAAGTGGACAATAAATTTGGGATGGAGGGAGTATATAAATTAAAACGTACCTCATTACTAGTTTTTAGGATAAAAAAATAAGTATGCATATAAAAAACTAATGGTCTCTTTTAAATAACTTGGTTGTGATGTCGTAATTATTTGATTACACTATTGGCAACTATTGACTCGTCAAAAAACTTTCACGTGGTTCATTTGTACATGAAGAAAACACAATATTAACACAAATGGGCAATTTCTTATGCAAAAAGGGTAATATCAGTTTTTTTTATTTTTTACTTTTTTTTATTCTTTATTTTTTTATATCTAAGAAAGTCAATCTTGTCTTTACTTGTATATTAGAAGAAAAAAGTTCATTTCAATAAGGAGTGTATACAAACTACAGTATCACATTAACTCAACACTTGCTTCACTCATATAGTGACTCATTTGTCATCACTCATCATCCCCAAAACAACCCTTTTCCCAAAACAAGAACTCACAATTTCAGAAAACAAGAACTCGACACTTGTTTAACATAACTAAGAACTCACAAAACAAAGATCACATATAGACGAAACCTCATTTTCATCCACCACTCATCATCCTCATAGAGACAGATCCTCATCACCCCAACATAGCGGTGAGCAGAAAAACCGAAAAATCCGAATAAACCGAAAACCGAAACCGAATCGTACCGAACCGAACCGAACTAATAACCGAACAGAATTTGCCAAAACCGAACCAAACCGAATTTTAATTCGGTTCTCGGTTGGGATATGATTTTGGTAATCAAAACCGAAAATCGAACCGAAAACAGAATTCATATAAATTTATATATAGTTATATATATAAAAATATCAATAAAATGTTATATATATATATATATATATATATATATATATATATATATATATATATATATATATATATATATATAACAATAAAATTTTATCCTAATATTAAAATATACTTTTTATGTTTGAAATAACTTTTTTGGCTAAATATATTTGTGTGTGTGTATATATATATATATATATATATATATATATATATATATATATATATATATGTATAGGGGGACTTTCTTACGAGAACCATTTTATCTGCGAGAACTGAGAGAACCACCAAAAACATACATGCATGCCTTTTAAAATAAAATAAAAATACATGCAAATCATCAATAATCGTAAGTATCCACCAATGTTCTTTAATATCATCATGAACTCATCCTCTTTTTTCACAAAAACCTTACACACGGCCGCAATATTGTCGTTGCACGCCTTATAAGAACATACATGCACACCTTCGAAGAAAAATTTTGTATTTCCAATTTCTTATCAAATTCTTTAGAACAACTATGTTTTTCTTAAAATTTGTATGTTGTTTTTAGAACATATGTGCAAAAATACAATTATTGAAGTCGTGCACGTATGTTTTTTTGTGGTTCTTTCAGTTCTCGCAGGTAAGATGGTTCTCACAAGAAAGTCTCACTATATATATATATATATATATATATATATATATATATATATATATATATATATATATATATATATATATATATATATATATATATATAAAGTGTGTAATTCGGAGTAAACCGAAAACCAAACCGAACTAGAATTCAACCAAACCGAATCGAAAACCGAATTTGAATTCGTTTGGTTTGGTTCACGGTTTGACCCTAAAAAAACTTTTAACCGAATTAACCGAATAACCCGAAAACCAAACCGAAGAACACCCCTACCCCAACATACAAGAAATTGAAACTCAAATTGATTGATTAACAAGATTAGGAAGCGTATGGTTCAACTACACATCGAACTTGTCCAATTACATCATCTGATCTTAGGTCATTCTCTTTTTTTCCTTTGATATGTGTTAAACCAGCCGGTTTCTGGTTTGGCTGTTTGACCCGGATCGACTAAAGCCATGCGGTTCAATCCGGTTCGAGTTTCAATAAAACCCGACTTACAACGGCCCGGTCATCACTCCGGTTCTCGGTTCAAGCAGCCCGATCGAACCGGTTTTTAAAACATTGGTTAATGTAGTGCACCTAGCACTTAGAAAAGTGTCAATTGTGGGACCCAGTATTCTAGTAAGACAAAACACATTTGTCAAAAATGGAAACAAAATGTCAAAAGGTAGTTCCCACTTTTTTAATAAGACAAATATGTTATATCAGTCTAGAAAAAAATAAAGTTGGTCGCACAAAACGTCATTACGGTCTAGCAAAAAATATCCCACTAACTTTTGGACACGTGTCGAGATTTTCATGAAGTCCCACGGTTTAAAGGTAGAACAAAGTGAACCCACAATTGAAAAATAGACTACTTTGGGAATTGCTCATGTCAAAATAAATTTAGTACGAAGAAAAAAAAACTGCTCATGTCAAAATAAATTTAGTACGAAGAAAAAAAAACTGAGAAAGCGTACAAACTGGTCCCGGTAATGGCTCGAGTCAGTTTTAAACAAACTGAGTAAGCCGCAATCGAGAACAACATGTCACTAATCTCAACTTACATATCCTGTACACACTCGCTATATAAGGTGGCAAAATTTTTTTTCAATGACCTATGTGGGACTGAAACCAATTATTTTGGTATCAACAAGCATCAAAAAAGACATCTACTAAGTTGTAGTCTTTAAACCTTTGTTTTAATGTTGAATACAACCATGTTTACTTATTTGATAATTCAATTACTATGACTGTTAAGGTGTATGAAACACAGTTATCTTAAAAATAAGTGGTAACGAAAATGAAGATTATAAACTTTGAGCCGGTGTCAATATTACAACAGTATCAAAATCGTGACTGCAAGCATAAATAATGAAAGGTTTGTTGGAAATAATGCAAAATTATCAACGAATACTTCAGTCGTTAGTGAATACTGAATACACATATATAAAGTATCATGTTTCTAATTATGTTTTATTTTACGTTATCGTATTTTTTGGGAATCCCTTGAATCTTTTCCTGGATCCACCACTTGATATTTCAAAGATTTACAATATCTCGGACTCATAATAGATACCTTTTCTACTAAACTTGAACCTAACTTTAACGACCCATATAAATTTAACATAGTCAAGCAACAATTAGATGAACTGTTACTGCAATCTTTCAAGAAGTTTGACCTCCGAATTCCTTCTGGATGTCCTTGAAAGATACAGAATCAGATCCACACCGCTTAGCCTTCTGCTGAGAGTCGTATTCTCTCCACCCAGTCATGTATATCACCTGTCCCAGAACACCAGATTTGTTGATCACAATGCTTCTACATAGGAGATGCAAGAAAATCTAATATAACTCTGAAGCATGTTACAATGTGCAGACGATACCAAAATGCACATATTAGAAGATCATTACGCTTAACGCTTGAATGTTTCTCATGATGTAACTGTAAAATATCAGTTCCCGGTACACTAATGCGATGAAACTTCAACCTTGGACCAAGTCAAATACTGAAGGTGGCAATTTCAACTCACTTATATATGAACTAGTTGATTTGGGTTACCTTTTAGCTTGTAACAGGTGAAATGGTAAAAAATATTACTACAAAGGGAATGGATCATATGATATCATATGGTTTCAAACTTAAGAGTCGCTCGAAGTGTGTTTTTAGTGCATACAATCTCTTTAAGTTGTTTTATACAATCTCTTTATTATAAATTATACAGATATATTTCAACAAAAAAGTGTTCATACTCAACTAACCCTGTACGAGTATACGACCCATTACCCACACAGCCCAACACATCCAATATGCCACAAACTGACTGTTTCAAAAGAGTTAATTAACTGCGGATTTAAAAAGAATCACCTGAAAAGTTGCAGGGATTGTGCCATCTTCTGCTGCAAACATCGACTCATAGACAGCTGCTGTGGCCAGAGCTGTATCCCTTTTTAAGAACTAAATCCATCCGGAAGAGGAAAAAAAAAAAAAAAAAAAAAAAAAAGTTGATAAACAAAAACGTAAATACAAGAGGTACTTTTATTAACTAGGAAAGATTTAAACCACACAAACTGAAAAGATTTAAAAAAGTTGACTCTTCACAAGTGCATTAGTTTCACCCATTGCCCGCAAATGTTCTATTAGCTCCAAAGCTAACAATGAAAGGGATGAACAGAATGAGCTTGAATCTTTCACAAGCTTATATGAAACATATAACACACATATTCTTTATTTGACTACTTGCATCATATTGACTGTTATAAGTTCCATGATTATTTACAAGTGAAAAACGTAAAAGAATTAGGATACAATGCGCACCACTATTGTATCTAACCTGGTATTCATCAACATCGACCCCTGGAAGAGTGAAGCCTGCCCTGGTGAATTGGTTGCCTGCATCTCGTACCTATGTAAACCAGCAAAACTGTAAGACTCACCAGAATGGCAGATTTATTTAGTATTTAAGTAAATAAATAAAAAGCTTCAAATGTGAATAAGTGGGCGTGACGAGAATGTTCAGAGGAAACAAGCACCACCTCTGTCGTCTGTAGAACTTAAGCAACAAATAACGACAGCTCTACAAAAGGAGGTTATTGAGTGTCTAAATATGTGTTTTGGTACATATATGCCTATACAGACATATGTCTATACACATACTTGTGCTATTGTGCAGGCCATTCTCAGCTCTCTCTACAAAGAAATTTATCAGAATCAGACACCACATCTCCCGAAAAATAATTACTTTGGCAAGAAGATATAAAACTAACTTTAGTGTTTCTCCACTGAAAATAGCTGCCAAAAATAAGCCATCAGGTTTTAACGCCAACCTACTCTGTCACGCATACAGAAAGTATCAGTACATTAGTTTAACTAATTCACTTGGTAACCAGGCGAATACTAATTATGATCTAAAATAGAGCTTAAAAGTTAAAAGAACTATGCAGATAAATAAGCACAAACCTGTATCATTGCTCCAGGAAGATCGTTTGTCCAGTGGAGTCCCAAACAACTTATTACTAAATCAACAGAACTAAACTCCCACAAAACAAATATTACTCGTAAGCCCTATGTGTATAAGAACCATGAAGATTATAAAACTTTATCTTATAAATGACGTAGTTTTGGGGGACTCAAAGCGGTTTTGTATCGTAATTGTATAATATAGTAATAGCAATAAATTTAGAACGTAATAATAAAAAACAAAAACAAACAAAAAAAGGCAGAAAAATGCAAAATTATTCTCATTCATCGCTTTACCATTGTCGATCATGGCATTTACCTGTTTATGTTTTGAGAACAATATGCACCAATCTTAACTTGTATCACTAATACACACCTCAATATATAATGTAGTAAATTTTCTTTTCATTGACCTATGTGGGACTAAAACCAATCCTTTTGGTATCAACAAGCATCCAAAAGACATTAAATTATTTGCCTCGACTTTTGTTTTGAAGCTTAATTCAACCAAACTTACTAATTTGATAGTTCATCTATCACGACGGTGAAGGTGTATGGAACACCGTTATCTTAAAAATAACCGGTAACGGAAATGAAGATTATAAAATCTGTGCTGATGTCAATATTACAATAGTATCAAATTCATGACTGCAAACAGAAATACATCAGCCTTATAGTAAATACAGAGTCTCTGACTCGTAATTGTGTTTTATTTTATGGTATCTTCCTTGAATTATTTCCTGGACCCATCACTCTGATATTTTAAAGGTTACAATATCTCGGACTCATAATAGAATCCTTTTTCTACTAAACTTAAATCTAACTCTAATGACCCATATAAATTTAACATAGTCCAACAATAATTAGATGAATGTTACATAGATGTTACACTACAATCTTTCAAGAAGTTTGACCTCCGAATTCCTTCTGGATATCCTTGAAAGATACAGTAGCTGATCCCCGCCGTTTGGCCTTCTGCTGAGAGTCGTGTTCCCTCCACCCAGTCATGTATATCACCTGTCCCAAAAACATTGCATGTGTTAGCAACCATTGCTGCTCTACATGGTACCCCAATAATATGAAAATCCAAAACAACTTTCTTATACATATTACAATGCGTAGATGAATGCCTAAAGCTTAAATCTTTCTTGCAATATAAGTAAAAATTAACAGTCCCTGATTCACAAATCCAACTAAACTTAAATCTTGGACTAAAAACTAAGACTGTAAGCTGTGTGCAGAACCGATTTTTTACCAAAGCAATCGGAGAATAATTGCAGAAATAAACATTTACAAAGGGAACGGGTCAAATGGATTGAAAGTCATAAAAGTGTGTTTGCATTGCATACAGTTTCCTACTAATTAAGTAATTAGATTATTCTTGAAATAATTTAATTACTGTAATCAACTTTGACACGCTAATTAGCCTTGAAAAACAAAAAGATGGACCAAAAGTGAGTGTGGTCAACCCAAGCCGACCCATTTTGCCATGTACCAAAAACTGCCTGTTTTGAACCATCACCCAACCTACCCGTATGCCACCTCAACCTGTAATTGATATATCATGATCATTAATAAATTAGCATTACGGATTTACTAAGAATCACCTGAAAAGTTGCAGGGATGGTGCCATCTTCTGCTGCAAACATCGACTCGTAAACAGCTGCTGTGGCTAGAGCTGTATCCCTTTTCAGGAACTATAGCCATTCATACAAAAGGATGAAATACACAGATGTAAATAAAAGAGCTTTAACAAGACTGACTACAAATTAGTATAGAAATTAAAGAAAAGAACTATTCTTACTTTGACTCTATTTACAAGAGCATTAGTTTCACCCATTGCCCGTAAATGTTCTATTAACTCCAGAGCTACACATGAAATGGGAAACCAGAATGACTACTTGCCTCGTATTATCCATTATAGGTTTCATGACTACATACAGCATAAAAAAGTGAAGGAATTTGGATAAAATGCTCACCACTATTATATCTAACCTGGTATTCATCAACATCGACCCCTGGAAGAGTGAAGCCAGCCCTAGTCAACAAATTGCCCGCATCTCGCACCTATCCAACCCAATTAAACTGTAAGCTAAAGTCACGGCAATGGCTGATTATATTTTGTATTTGGTATTTATGAAAATTGATTAAAGCTCCATACATTAAAAATTGGTGTGAAGAAAATAAAATGGTGTGAAGAAAATGTTTAGAGGAAAACAAATATCACCCCTGTCGTCCTTAGTATTTAAGCCAAAAATAGAAAACCTCTAAAACATGGAGGTTATTCGAGTGACTTAAAATGTGTTATGGACACCCATAAATATATATACTTTTACATACTTGTGCTAATGGTGATATCCGTGGACTAACACCACCCTCACGCTCCATATGTGCAATTGTGCAGGCAATTCTCAACTCTCTAAAAAAATGATCAGATCAGGCACCAAATGACTGGGAAAAAAAGTACGAAGTATCACTTTTTAAGGGAAATATAAACTAACTTTAGTGTTTCTCCACCAAATATAGCTGCCAAAAATAAGCCATCAGGTTTCAACGCCAATCTACTCTGTCACGCATACAGAAAGTATCAGTACATTAGTTCAGTTGGCAACCAGGCGATAAATACTAATTATGATCTAAAATAGAGCTTAAAGTTAAAAGAATAATGCAGATAAATAAGCACAAACCTGTATCATTGCTCCAGGGAGATCGTTTGTCCAGTGGAGTCCCAAACAGCTTAAAACTAAATCAACAGAACTAAACACCCGCAAAACAAATACTCGTAAGACCTATGTTATCTGAACCATGAAGATTATAAAACTTTATCTTAACAAAAACACGAGATTATAAGAGTAGTTAATTAGGTCTACCTTTCTTTAATTGGTAAAAATTCTTCATCGCCAACCATAAACGAAGTTTCAATGTTATCATTAGAAAAATCCTTTTCCGAATCTTTACACAATTTCACCATGTCATACGATGAATCCATCATAGTTAGCTTTTCTACACCACCTAAAACATCAAAAAACAAATCCATTTATTTAATGGCATCACATATGCTTAATTACATTTTAATGTTTCGAAAATAAAAGTGATTAACATCTCACCACGCCCACTTATTGAAGGCCTAATTGCTTCCAAGGAACCTCCCAAACATAATGCAGTAGGAAACGTCTTCTTGACATCCTACAAACCAAATTTGGTAGTAAAATTAAAAACAGCTTAAAGAAATTTATCAGTAATCCGTATATAATAACAGGAGTAGAGGGACATATAAATAAGGAAAATGTTGTAACCTCCAAGCGATCAACAAGGTTTTCAGCCACAGTATTAACCAAAGAATCCTTCCGATTGATCAACCATGCTGCCCGATCACGCTGCCATGAAATGAGAATAACTTAAAAAAGCAAACAAAAATCATGTGAACAATGACATTCAGGGAAAGATGAGGAAATGAGAATAGCTTGACAAAATCTCGATATCAAAATTATCCTAATACAATGCATTGTCTACTGAGCAAAAAACTTATAGTCTGTTCCTGGGTACTTAAACACTATACATTTTGGGATGCCATAAACTTGAATCAAGAGATAGTGAGCACTACGTTGGACTCCACTTCAAGTAGAAGCAGCAAAGTGGGTGATTTCTCAAAAGGTTGGTTTGACGGGCAACCCTAACCCGGGGTCCATTTTGAACCCGATACCGCCCCTCAAAAGCGTTTACCTTTCCCGGCCCCACAAGGACGTTGCGCCCGAACCTGTGGGGTTTAAACTTGAGACTTTGACTGGAAAATCTCAAGCCACCACCACTTAGCTATACATTTGGGGTTACAAAATGGGTAATGGGTTCGATTCAAAACAGGCTAATTTTACGAATATCAAGATTCAAGAACCACAAATATGTTAATGCCAAACTTTAATCATTACATTAGCAACTACTAAGAACCACAAATATGGGTATGAAGTAATAATGTATATAAATTGAAATGAATTACAAGGATTAGAAGATTACTTGTTTGCGTTTGAGATGACGATCAAAGATTTGAACTTTATTACTACTATCAGCATCTGTGCAAAATGATCTTCTTGTTTTTATAAATTTCACAATTTGGGTTTTGTTTATAAATCTCATTTTTTGGGTTTTTGATTCTGGGGTTGTTTCTGGTGATAGAGATGAGCCACGTCACGTGCACTGTTGTAGGAGGCCTTGTTGACTACAAACGGAGTGTTTGGGATTGGGATTTAAGATGATTTTATAGCAGTTATGTTTTGAAGTGGTTGTTTGGAACTTTGGATACAAAGCTTTTTAAAACCATCATCTTAAGTGATTTGATTTTGAGCTTCTCACAAGGGGTCAATTAATCAAATCTCACTAATTACATATTTGGTGTGCACAGGAATGGTAGAAAATGGCTACGGGGATACCCGGTTATATCGCGTACATCTAAGTCAAAGACTTGCTCTTCTCAAGTAATGTAAACAGAGAAAACGTCGTCCTTTTACTCGTTTATCTGAGACACAAATAAGTTGAGGCTCCTCAAATAAACTAACACATACAATGTCAAAGTTCTAATCAGGGGTAGACCCAATGAGGTTCACATGAACGCCATGGATTTTTGCCCACTAGTCTAAATTTTTGTCAAACCCCTCAATTTTTCTGAAATGAACCCAGTTACCAAATTTGGTGTCATATGTTGTGTTTAGTTTGTCCATTATCTTGTCGTAAAGAAAATTGTGAACCTGGTCACTTATGTCACGATTATGAGATTAGGAGTAATAAACTTGACTCTGATTATATATAAGGGTTTTTCTAACTTGTATCCTGGGATACAAGTTAAGCACTCAACAACGGCTTTACATATATAATTATAGTTTGTCAAGCACTCAACAACGGCTTTACATACATTGTTATTTTGTTTTCAGCTCATTTAGTTATGAGTACTGATCTAATTTTGATTATTTGTATTACAAGATCACTAACAAAATGCATTACAAAACATCCTTTTGGTTCTTATCTTGGTTCTATATAGTCAATAATTGATGTGTAAAATAGTTATGTACTTGAAAAAAAACTCTTTTATAGTTTGACAATTTGACATTAGCTAATTATGTTTCCTTTTGGTTCTTTTCTTGGTTCTATAGTTTTTTTTTTCCCCCACACTTCTCTTTGAAAAAGATCGTTCATTTCCCAAAATATAAAAACTAAACTAAAATAAAAAAAATTCACTACAGGTTTTAAACTCAAATCAGAACATGAATACGTTGATGGTAATCTGACTGAAAAAAAGACCTATAAAACACTTGCAAGCCAAAGAATCGAAGTCAAAAACTTGTGCTTTAAAGCATATAAATGGGAATGTAATTATCAAAACTGAACCACCTTAATGATAATGTCAAAGTGTAACATGATTAACATCATTTCAGTACAAACACAGCTGAAAAAATCCTTCAAGTGACACAACTTGATCAGCGGACATTGCGGACTCTGTCTTCTTGTCCTAATCCAAGAGACTTTTGAGCATTTGCAATACCTTGTGGATCTGCCAACAAACCACATTTCAACCAGAATAAATATATGAAAATAACTTGTTTTATATTATTCAGTTGGTTAGATATCTTTAGTTTGGAGGCATGGTACTCGAACTTACCATAGAACTGTGTGAAGATGCGCGTGAAAAAGCTTAGGTTGCGAGAAACATTGTATTGCATTGAGTATGGTAGAGGCTTCACAATAGTATCAATGCTGAAAACCCGCTGCAGGAACTGCATTCAAATGGAAGAACAAAAACTCACAGGATGTAAATATTACCAAATAGAGGTCAGCAAAACAGCCATGATTTAAATGAAAAGCAACTCAAGAAAAACGCGAAAAAGAACTGCGAAGGCAGACCCCCATTTCTACATCTTATGCAACCCCTTTTCTTTAATCCAACTAATAATATGTGACTTGCTAAAGTGCTTATTCCCGACTCGCCAGGGTGTGTATTAAATTATGCACATCATGTATTCATATTACTGTAATTTGGCATATGGACTTCTTTTCGTTTTTACTTATATGCATATGATATTACAAATCATGCATATCCCTCCCAGACTGTATAAACAGGAAATTTGGTTAATCAAATTCATCTGCAGCAACTCAAACTTGTTAAACTAAACTGACCGGACTTTATACAAAAATCAACATATACTTTAACTTACTCAAACCTTGTTATAAATATCTTTGTAACAACTGAATGTGTACTTGAACTAATGGAACACAAGGAAAATAAAAGTCAAAATACATAAAGAATACAAGTATACAACTATTAACAGATTTGACTTCCGAACTGAAGTTGTGGTCACAACTGCTTCAAGGAAGCTTGTAAATCAACGATGATGATTTGGGTATTATCCCACATGTAAACATGAAATTCCTGTGTGAGAATATACTGTGGTCGTCACTGAAGATTTACGAGCCCTGAAAAGAAGTTGTGACCCAAGACTTTGAATCAAAAGTCAAATGTATTGATAATGATACTTTTTTCATGCTCCATGATCATTTTTTCTACAATTCTCACATACCTATTGTTCATGTAAATCTTCATTTGTTACAACAAGTAACAATTGGTATCACATGTCCCTGTTATTATAATGTGAAAAATTGATCTACATTTGGACATGTCCTGCAAATGGTTACCCAAGTCATGTTACATCCGATTGGCGAGTGATGTGCATAATTAGTACTATGATTTGCATATAACGGAAACCAAATATAAAACTTCAACCAAATTACATGTAATATCATATGCATGTATCTGCCACACGCACCATGGCAAGTCAGAAAAGATGCTACATTGTTCATAGTTTCAGACAATGTAATACATGTTTATGTGTGTTACACAGCAATCTAACCGTCAAATATGTAACTTCTTCAACAGGGAAAGAAATGGCTTATGATCCCCCCCCCCCCCCCCCCCCCCTCCCCCCTCCCCCCTTCCTCCTCTGTCACAAGAAACAGCTAAAGATAGACTGAGGTACGGTCCTTAGGAAAGGGTCACATCAGGTCCAGAGTTAGGGTTGCGCGTCGAAGCAACCTTTTTGTGAAATATGTATATAAGGTTTAAATCGGCAGGGAAACCTGACCCGTGCACCCCTTTTGGGTGCCGACTGATCCTCCTCAAGGACATAGCCCTAGGCAATAAGCACATTTCCGTGTGACCGTGACATTTAGTCAGAAGTAAGGAGTTGAATTAGAAGTTGGGATTAAACCCAGGACCCCAAAGCCTTCTTTGACCGTTCAACTAGACATTCGTGGTGGGGGATGATACCACTCGGGCAATGCCCAATGGTTCTTTTTATGAAAATTACCACATAGTAGTGTACATTTCAAATTTTAAAACACATAACACAAAATCCATCATACCTACCAAATTCAAACCATTCCAAAGCCTCAATTATCTACAGTACTATTTCATTTCCCTAATTCATCTCTAAACCCTAAAATCACACTAATTCAAAATAAACACACAAAACAAATAAATGACCAAAAGGGGCTCAAATTTCAACCTGAAAGTTTCTCTGGAAGCTGTATCGAAGCTCCGGGTCAATTTCAACACCCTCATCTTCAACACTGGATAAATCTTTAGCCTTTTTCTTACCAGGAACATGCATAGTAGGTGTGGAGCCTGGATTAGCAGTGACCTTAAGCTTAGCATCTTTGAATTTCTGACTTTGATCTTCTCCGCCTGTGCGCCATGGTGCTGATGCTAACAGTTCTTTCTTTGGTTTACCCATTGTTCTTGTTGATGTTTTAGGATAATCTATGTCTTTGTGTTTGTGTTTTGGATAATATTGTTGTCAAATTTTACATTTATTGTCCTCAAACTTGTTACAAGTTTTTTTTTTTTTTTTTTTTTTTTTTTTTTTTTTTTTTTTTTTTGGCGCGCCAAGTAGAGATATAATTCTTTTGTTTAATATAGACAGCTTTTACATTTTAGAGGGAGTAAAACTGCAAAATATAACATTGTGCTTAAACAAGTTTGACATTAGAGTAAACTGCAAAAACCATCCTTGTCGTTTGTCAAATTTGGCCCTATCATCCCTGTCAGAAATTATCGGCTAGTATACCATCCTTGAGAGGTTAAATGTCTAGCAAAAATCATTCTTACTGGGGATGATTTTTGCAAAAAAGTTTTGCAGGAATCATCCTCTAGGGATGTAAAGTACCAGACATTTGATCTCTCAGAAATAATACTTGTCAATAGTTCCTAACAAGGATGATTAGTGCCAAATTTGACAAACCAAAAGGATTGATTTTGCCATTTATTCTTGACATTATAAAGGTTCATGAAAAGTGTATGTGTTCAAAATCAACTTCATTTCAATTTTCAACTCCAGCAAAAACAACATGACTATAGCCATTTTCAGATGTTTACTTGGTCTAACAAGTTGTATGAACTTTAAGAGATATTGGTTTGAAACACAGAATTGATCACAAAAAGATGAGAACATGTATATTAAAGATGCAAGGTTTATTAATTATCTAATTATCCGAAGGTAGAACTACCTCTGGGTAGTGGAATTACAATAGTGTGAATGATTTAATCTGTGAAACACTAGAAGGGGGGTTGAATAGTTTTCCCGCTTTTTCATTTAAAAGATTACGTTTATGGAAACTTTAGATTCTAGGTTATGTGAAATCAATTAACAACAATATGCACACACAATGTAATAGCTATATCAACTATAAATGAAGAGATAATGAAAGTAAGATAAAAGTAAAGAGTAAGAAGGATAACACCGTGATTTATAGTGGTTCGGTAACGAAGCTCCTCTTCGCCCTACTCCACTCCTCAAATACAACTTGAGAGTTCACTTCACTATGTCAACAAACTCCCTTCAATCGGAGAACACCGTACACGTTGCTTATCCAATTTCTGACACTAAGCTAGATGTCGAGTTCTAATCTTAGCTAGAACCAATCTACCACACGATCAACACGATCTCTCTACTCAACTCACAAGATCCTCCTGATCTTGACACAATCAACACAACTAATACACTACACACAACATCCACCCGATCTTGACACAATCTACCCAAATGGCTCACGAGCTACACAACTCACAATCGACTCAATCTACCCAATAACACAACTATACAATGATGGAGATGATAATCTTGATGTATGCCCAAAATACAACAAGAAAGTAACCAATGTTACTTATGATCTAACTACACTATGACTCTTGACAACTTGAGGAATGTGAGTATTCTTCACTTGCACTTGTGATGAAAGAATAGTTGGATCACTAATGAATGAGATTAAACTAAGCGGTTGTTTGATGAAATAAAATGATTTAGCACTGACTGATTTAGCTCGTTGAATGATTTAAAAGCTCTGAATGTAATTGATTCTGAACGAAAAAGGGTGTTTGACAATTGCTCTAGATTTTGAATATCATTTTTTTTTCATTATTACTGTGGAAATCGGAGAGTGGGGGTGAATACGTTTCCAAAACTCTAAACTCGCATAAATCTCACACAGGCATATTAACTACATTTTCTTTCTAGCGGTAGCAGCATTACCCTATTCCTTTGGAATAAAAATGGCAACAGGATTTGAGCTGCAAATTGCCATGGAACTGGAACAGCCCATCATCATAGCAGTCAGTTCGTGTTAAATATGGATGTATGACAGCTAGCTTAAAGACAAATGTACACATAATCGTTACTGGTCACTAACCACAAATTAATTGCCAAACAGGGATCATACAACTGTCAGCCACTCCGGCCACGAGCTACTACCTAAACCCTAAAGTACCTGAAGCGGACCACATACGGGCAGTGTAAGTATACCACATATAACCTACAGATATTGAACGATAAAAAAGGCCAAAAACAGGCTAACCAAAAAAATCTTATACAAGTACAACGAGTTACTTGGAACAGTAATGCCCCTACCGTTAATAATAACACAACATCAACCACACCAACAATCTAAACCTTAGGAGTCGATATTGATAGCAGCACTCCTGGAGATCAGCCCATAAAAGCTCATGGTATGACATAAATACATTTTCTTAAAGATTTTAAAATCTTTTCACTACCAACTATCACCAACAAACATCAACAACAAAGGTTTACCACTGAGGCAGTAATAATCAAGATTGATGAAGATAAAGGGTGGTATTTCATTAGATGCAGACGCTGCAACAACAAAATTGACGACAACCTACCGCATTAGCACTGCCAAGAACCTAGCACGAAACCAACACCAAACTACAAGTAAACAATGCACAACCTAAATTACATTCGAAAAGTCTATTACAAATCTTACTACAGAAATTGACGGAACATACAATATATTGCATACATAGTTATTGCTTCAAAGCGATAATTGCTGACATCATCGAAAGCGCCTTGGTCACCTACTTCAGCCCTGAAGCGGATTCGCTACTTTTATCATGCACAGAGGTTCTAAGCTACATACCCGACCCTAATCCTTACAAGCTGCCTGTTGGATCTAAACACACACGCCTTGTGTTAGAATGATACTTTGAGTTATACTACCAAGTATGCGGAATCTACTTAGTAATACTTAGAAGTTTGATTGTGAGTAAAAACAGTTGTATATGAACGAGAACAATGTGTAAACCAAACTGTTAGCTCCAATATTATTAAGAATAATAATACGAGTGATCTTTGTATCACTAGGGTTACAACCTTGAAGCTCTGAGAAATTCTTATATTTAACCTTAACCTAAGACCTCCTTTTATAGCACAAGGAGTCCTCTTCTACAAGATAAGTATAAGTCTAATAGAATAGAATATACAAAATCTATTCTATATTTATCTATACACGTTTCCTAACAATTATCCTGACAGCAGTGGTAATTATATGTACTAATAGTGGTAATGTGTTTCCACTATTAGTGTATTCTTCAGCAGTGCTTCTTCCATGCTTAGTCGCGGTAACTGTTAGTATAATTCCCAACAATCCTCCCCTAAACTTATGATTGCTATGTAAATCAATAAGTTTCTTCAAGTTGTCAGCATATGTGAGGATATGGGAATTCTTCCAAACACTTATCTCCTTTTTCTCAACTCCTTATCAGCTTTCACACTTTGATCATATATCCTTTGCAGCAAATCATCTATGATTTCAGTTCTTTCCCAACATCTTAATTTCACAGACAACATCACAGTAAGAATACCTGCTCTTAATGGATATTCTTTCTCAGCTAACATAAACACATCAACTCCATCTTGAGTAGATACATGATGTACTGCACTTGAATCATAGAATTTCCACAAAGTATTCAAATTATTAGCTTCAAATCTCCAATATCTGTCAGATGCACTAGGCTCATAAAGTCTTCTGAAGTTAACCCATAACTCTTTAGCTTTGACATCAACAAGCTCATCTTTCTTGAACTGATCTTGAACTAACTTCCATAAAGTGTCTAAGTCTTCTCTGTCACAAGACCTGACAAGATCTTCAAAATCCCTACAAATACTTGTGATATCACAAGTTCTAATAATCTTCCATGCACCACCAAAATCATCAGAATAAATCTCCCAACCAACAACTGGCTATTTAGATTGTAAAGGCTCTACATTCAACACACCAGTTTTAATAAAAATCATTCCTGAGACTTGTTCCTCAGTCAACTTTTCTACTACTTTAGATTTCTTGACTTCTTTAGACTCAAGAGTTTTTCCTGATCTTTTGGGTTTTCTGAGGACTTCAGCTTCTGAAACCATAGGAATGAAATTACTATCTTGTCTTTTGACTCTGTAGTAGATCCCTTCAATCCTCTCATGTGACATCCCTTTAAATTGAGACATCTTCCAATTGCCAACATGACAACTAAAAGTCTTCATCTCAGAAATTATATGTGCCTTGGTTGGTTGTTTTGGTTTCTTATGACCTTTTCTAACTGTGCCAATTATATCATCAAGTGCCTGTTGATTCTTCATTTGAATAAAGTCATTCAATTGAGCTGATCTTTGTTCTTCAGTTAAAGTTGTATTTGCAACCAATTCAACTGCCTTCTTCCTGATTATTGGATCACGAGCAATCATGAAATCAATTTCTTCTTCAGTTGGCACATATGTGAACATTGGAGTTTTCTCTTTTAGCAATGTTAGTGAAATAGTGGAAATTGGTTCTTCTACAATTGTTTCCAACTTATCCAGCCTTTTTGTCTCCATGAAACTTGCAATATCTAATTCTTCTTGCTTTTTCTTCTTTGCAATTTCATCTTCTTCCAATTCCATTGCCAAATTTTCATCATAATCTATCTGAGCTTGCTCTCTTTTGGAAATCTTCCTTGACTGCTGCTCAGATGTTTCTTCAAAAATATGAACTTTTCCTTTTTCAACCCTCTTTCTTTGAAATTCTGCATCAGCAACATCCACTGTGTCTTGATTTGTTTCCACTGTTTCTTTATTTGTTTCAACTGCTTCAGCAAAAATTTCCTGAGAACCCACCGCATCTTCCTCCTCTTGTACATCATCCTAATCATCAAGATCTTCAAATCCTTGTTCAAAGTTTAGTCTCCTCCCCTTAAATGTAGCATCAGTTTTAATCCACCCCTGTTTGGGAGAATTTCCCAAATCTTCACTAAAGTATTCTGAATCTTCATCATGAGGGAGTATCCATAGATTCATGTGTGTCTCCTTGTTCAATGGTGATGGACTCTACAGAGTTCCAAAACTGTTTGATATGAGAGACATATATTGTGGGATTAAGTGTTAAAGCATACCTTATATGAGTGGTATTGAGAAAGTCCACAATCTGATGAAAAACAGGGCCACTCTTATCTTCTGACTTCTGTAAATAGGCCACTTGATTGTGCTCATAGACAAAGTTTAGTGTAACCATTTTTATTATGAAAAAAGAATAATTGTGTGAGTATGATTGATAGGACAAGCCGATGGAGAGAAAAAGATATATACGGTTAGGGTTTGAGAATAATACGCAAGAGAGATTATCTTGAGTAAAGATGTATCTCCAAGAAAAGAATAAATTTAAATTAAGTAAGGAGATAATCTTCTAAAAATTAACCCTATTAACACAGACAAAATGGTTTTCTCTCAACGGCTAGTAAAAATCTTATTACTGACACAACAGTTGTAACGGCTAGATCAACAGTGGTAAAAATAACACTGTCAGTGGTAACTATGAACTAGCAGTGGAAACTTTTCACAAAAATTTTCAAGAGCAGTGGTAAAAATAAAATATGTAAAAGTGAACTGCTCTTTGCATAGTTTTTAGCAAACTACCAGCTATCAACGGATTTGATATGTCTTTACCATGAGCCGTTTGCTATGGACTAGCCAACTCTTTATCACATGGAATATGGTGAGTTGATGACCATATAGTTTTTGGTAAACTATCAACTATAAACGAATTTGTTAAGTCTTTACCAGTAGCCATTTGCTCTGGACTAGTTGATTCGTATGTGGATTAGACATGGTGAATCAATAACCATTTGTTGTGTGTCATAGTTACACACCTTATAACTCCAATCACTCAGCAAATATTGGTTGTTTTTCTGCATATTTAGTAAACACCATTCCTAACCAATGTATTTTGTCTCAAAGTAACTTTTTTGACCAAGTTACTATTCACAAAAATATATTCTCAAAGTCAATCCGATTAAGTAAATAATATCTAAATTTACTTCTCCAACCTACCAAAACAGATAAGAGTTAATATCCCTCTTAATTAACCCTTGGGTTTGACTTTGCATATAAAAGGGGCTCAAATCAATACAAATCTACATCAATACTTTTCTTCAACATCACAAACCCAAAAATCATCATGAGCTGGTATCCACTTATCTACATCTCTTCAGATGATTCATCTGATGGAGAGATAAGTTACTATTCTGACTCTGAACAGCAATCATCAGGATGGAGTGGCTATTTTCCTCCATGTGCTTCAAGCTCAACTAACATGAAGCCAAACAAAAAGGTCACTACCTCTGCTCCTGCTCCATCTCTTGAGTTCTACTCAAGTTATTCTTTAGATGATGATGATGATGAGCCATACACTCTGTCCAAGGAGATACCAAAAGCACTTACAACATCCCTTGAATCAGCCTTGGTGAATATGAAGTGGCCTGCACCAGAAAAGACTGCAAGACTCCAAAAGCCACCAAAACAAGTGCTAGGTCTTGCTTGCCCAAGGAAGCAATTTTCATTTGATAACAAGAGGAAGAGTGCTCAGAAGGCAAAGCATGACTATCAGGGGAAAGGCAAGAAGCCAATGGAGTAGCTGTTGTGGAGTGTAGGGTGTTAGGAAGTTAAGCTTTTGAGTTTTTGTGATTTGGATGATGTGTTTTACTCTCTTTTGATGTACTCAGTATCTCTTGAATAATTGAATGAAAGTACTCTGTCTTTTTCTTTTATCACTGTGAGAGCAAAACTTTCCACTGTTTGTACTATGGTTTCCACTGAGTTCTTAATCTTCTGCATAAAAGTTAGTAGATAACCATACAAACATATACAAACAATATTAGTACCTAAAACTATCCTGCAACACTAAAGACCATTCGACATCAAAGTTTTATGGGTTGAGCATTCCAATACCTGTTACCAAGTACTGAAACCTACCCACATCAAGCCCTTTTGTTAATAAATCAGCATAGTTGTCATCAGTATGAATTTTGACAACTTGAATGAGCTTTTTCTCAAAACAATCTCTGATAAAGTGATGTCTAATCTCTATATGTTTAGTTTTAGTGTGTTGCACAAGATTTTTAATAATGCATATGGTACTACTATTGTCTATATATATAATGGTGTTCATGAAATTGTACCCATAATCCAACAATTGATTCTGAAGCCATAAGATCTTAGCACAACAGCTTGCTGCAGCTACATACTCTGCTTCAGTTGTTGAAGTAGCCACCATTATCTGTTTCTTGCATTGCCATGACACCAATCTACATCCAAGAAATTGACATCCTCCTATGGTTGACCTTCTATCCAAACTTGCACCAGCATAATCACTATTTGAGTATGTGATCAACTCCATAGAAGATTCTATTAGATACCATAATCCTAGATTAGGATATGTCTTCAAATATCTAAAAATCTTCTCTACTGCAGTCAAGTGTGATGTCTTTGGAGTGACTTGAAATCTTGCACAAGCACATACAGCAAACATAATGTCTGGTCTTGATGAAGTAAGATACATCAAGGAACCAATCATAGATCTATAAGTATGAACATCTACATCTGCTCCACTAGCATTCTTTAACAATAGATGAGTAGTCTTATCAGCAGGGGTATTTGAAGGTTTTGCATCTGTAAAGTGAAACTTTCTTAAAATCTCAGTCACATATTTATCTTGAATGATAAAGATGCCATCTTTTCTTTGTTGTACTTGCAGTCCCAAAAAGAAAGTAAGTTCTCCCATAGAACTCATTTGAAACTCATATTTCATCAACTTTTCAAACTCTTTGCACATCTCTTGTCTAGTAGATCCAAAGATGATGTCATCAACATACACTTGTACCAGTAGAATATCACCTTTTTCTTTCTTGATGAACAAAGTTTGATCAATTCTCCCTCTATGAAACCCATTGTTCAGTAGATATGTAGCTAAGGTTTCATACCACTTCCTTGGAGCTTGATGTAATCCATAAAGAGCCTTAACCACTTTATAAACCTTATTGGGATGTTGAGGATCTTCAAAGCCTCGAGGTTGAGAAACATAGACCTCCTCATCAATCCATTTGATAGACAGTAAAGCCCATAAAGGATGCATAGGCTAAAAACAATCTAATAGCCTCAATCCTTACAACAAGAGCAAAAACTTCTTCATAGTCAATACCCTCCTCCTGAGTGTATCCTTGAGCAACTAGCCTTGCTTTGTTCTTGATAACTATGCCTCTTTCATCTTTCTTATTTCTGAAAACCCACTTTGTACCAATCACCTTCATTCCATCAGGCAAATCACAAAGAACCCAAACCTTTTGAAGTTTGAACTGCAACAACTCCTCTTGCATTGCTTCAACCCAGCTTGATTCTTCTAAAGCCTTATATACAGTTTTAGGCTCCACTTGTGATAGGAAACAGAAAAACAAACATTCATTCTTGTCTGTGTGCTTCTTGGACTCATAAACCTCACTAATGAACCCCTGAACATAATTCATCTTTGTCTGCTTTTTTGTCTTCACACCTGATTGTAAATCACCAATTATATTTTCAAGTGGATGCACTTTGTGAATTGTAGTTTGTGATGTGTTAGTAGTATCATATGTTGTAGGCATGTTAGTGATTTCAACATCATCACTAGGTGTTTCCTGAGTTGAATTTTCCACATTTGGTCCATCAGTGGAAACTTCTGGTGTAGCAGTGGAAATAGGGTTACCACTGCTTTCAGGAATGTCTTTATTCTGAACATCAAAATTCACAACATTAGCATCACCTTCCTTTTCATAATTCTTTGAAGATTGTGAATCTTCATTCTTTGAAGCAGAATTATTATCAACAAAGTCCCAAAGTGGCATGACAATTTGATCTTTATCATCTTCATCATCTTTGCAAGGTTCATGTTTATCAATGAATTCTTCTGAGCCTTCAAGATCATTGTTTCCTGTACCTGAGGTAATAGGAACATAATTCATTGTATTTGATAAAGTCTCAAGATCAAACAGCCATTCTGGTCCTGCACCTGCTATGTTAGTTCTATTTTCAAGGAACTCAACATGCAAATTTTCTTCAATCTTCTTTGTTCTCAAATTATAGACTCTAAAAGCTTTGCTAACCATAGAATATCCAATAAAGAAGCCTTCATCTGACTTTTCTTCAAACTTTCCCAGATGATCAATGGTATTAAGAATAGTAACATGACATCCAAATGGCCTCAAAAAGTCCAAAATAGGTGTTCTTCCTCTGAACAATTCATAAGGTGTCTTGTTCTTTGTTTTCACCACGAAAACCCTGTTTTGAATATAACAAGCTGATGAGGTGAAAAATGAACCGTTTTTAGGGGTCATTTAAGCCCGAAATTGAATTTATTTGATCAAATATTGCCCTAAATCGTTCCTTTTGTGATTTTAGGTACTTTGGGAGTAAATTCTGGAAAAGAAAGCATTTTGGACGTTTTTGGAATATAAAAGTGAAGAAAACGGCAAAGACTTAATTTTCCATGCTGAGAACAGCACCTGACGGCGTCAAGAAGGGAATTGTGACGGTGTCAGGAGTAAAATCCATGACGACCCAGTGAAAACCTGAAGGCGTTAAGAGAAGGGCGTCAAGAGTTATTTTGGTGACGGCCTGAAGATGGACTACACATGACGGCGTCAAACCCCGATCTAGGCAGTCCAAGGACTTTATTGGCGGCAAGATGACGGCGTCAGACATTTACTCTCGACAAAGAGGAACTTGTGTGGAGAATACTGGGGTTGAACCTAATAAACCCTAGGTCGTTTGTAACAGTATATTCAAGGGTTTTCACCCCTTGAAACCTTTCATGTTCAATTAAGATAAATCCTCTTTCAATTCATTCAATATGTCTATGTGTTGTTTGAATATATCTTATGCTTGTCTTGATTTTAACATGCTAGGCTAGATCTCTCATGTGTTTGCTTAGATGTAATGAAACCTAGATGTTGATTATAGGTTGATTGCTTGTTTATAGTAATGGATGAATGATTTCAATGTTAGGCTTAAGAAAACTGGCAGATCTCCATTGTGTAACTTGCTTGAACGTCTTAAGAAACATGAACCAATGTGTACTAGGTTTTAATGGTTGTATTTAATGCATAAGCAAATTCTAGTGATCCCATGTTAGGAGCTTCTTAGCCGGCTCGACATAGGAGTGAAGTAGGCGCTTATAGGATTGGGGAAGTAAGTACGCCACCCCATGAATGGTATTAAGGAATACAATCCGTCATCCACGCAACTGTAACAAGTAATTAACATGTAAAAGATATCTAGGGAGTAGTGAAATCTAAGTAAACACAATTCTCCCATATATTGCTCACACCACTAGTATAAATTAGTTTAATTTCATTTTTAGAATTTTATTTTGATTGCATCTTTATTTATTGGGTTAGTTGATTAGCAACTAATTCCGCCTACTCTTCCAATACCCGAGATTTTTATTTGCTTTTATAAAATTATAAAAATACAAAAAGAATCATCCCTCACCTCTAGACCTAGTCTTTAGGTTTTCTAATCCTAGCGACACTATTCCTAAGTTGAACGATCAATCCCCCGGTACTTGTCACTATACTATACTACAACGATCAGGTACACTGCCTGGTGGGGGTTGTAAGCTTCTCGAGATCCCTCGAGAGGTAAAGCCTGGTGCAATTCCCACGCATCACAAGCAGTGTTCACTGCTTCAGCCCAAAAAGTGACTGGTAGCTTGGAATCAGCTAACATGGTTCTAGCAGCCTCAATTAGTGTTCTATTTCTTCTTTCAACAACACCATTCTCCTGAGGTGTTTTTGCAACACTAAATTCTCTTTTAATACCCTTGTCTATGCAGAAATCATCCATAACTCTATTCTTGAACTCTGTCCCATTGTCACACCTGATAATCTTGATCTTCTTATCAACTTGATTTTCAACTTCAGTGATGAAAGTCTTAAGGATGCCAGTGGTCTCATCCTTGGTTCTTAGAAAGAAAACCCATGTAAATCTACTAAAATCATCAGTTACAACAAGACAATACTTCTTTAAATTTATGCTACTCACTGATGTAGGACCAAACAAGTCCATATGCAGCATGTAAAGTGGATGATCAATAGAGTTATATGCCTTGGTCTTGCAAGAAGCTCTATATTGCTTGCCTTTAAGACAGGCAACACATGTTTGGTCATTCTCAAATCTCTTCTCTGGTAGACCTCTGACTAGACCATCTCTCACAATCTTGTTGATGGTCTTGAAGTTAACATGACCAAGTCTTCTGTGCCAAAGCATAGATTCATCCAAAGTGGCCTTTGCAAGCAAACAAGTAACATCATCTTTAGCCACAATGTTCTTCATGTCTATGCTATATAAGTTGCCTTTTTTAGGGATTTTAAGTAGGACCTCACTTTCATCAGGTAACTTATAATCCTTAGACAAGATATAGCATTCATCTTCAAAGAATAGAACTCTATGTTTCTTGTCACACATCTGTGACATACTGAAGAGATTGTACTTGAGTTCTTTCACATAATACACATTCTCAAAGTCCAAGTTTCCAGCCTTGATAGTTCCTTTGCCAGAAACTGTTAGGAATACGTTTATTCAAATGAAGACTCGGTCACCCTGAGTGTAGTTTAGCATATTGTAGCTCGTAGTAATTATTATATTAGTTAGAATATAGTTTAGTATTACTTAGTATTTGTGGAGTCGGGTCAGGTCTTTTACCCACTATCAGCTCACTCCACAGCCCATTTCATGGGGCGTTTATTTGTAAGTATAAATACCCCTTCCCTAGCTTGGAAGGGGTTGGACCTTTTCATTCTAATCTAACCTATCACAAGTTTTTCTCAAAGTCTCCCAACTGCTTCTACTTCTCTCTCTAACTTCTCACTAGAATACTACTCATTTAATCATTCTAAACATCATACCATACATGTTCTTGCATAAGGGTATACTACAATTGGTATCAGAGCCAAGTTTCATCCTAGGGATTGTATACTCATGGATTTGTTGTGTGGTTTGGTGATTTTAGTTTGGTTCGAATGATCTTGTAGTTCTCCTCATAGTTTGATCTGTTCCATGTTATTCTTGTGGTTTTTTGTGTACTTTCTTGATTAGTTGAGTCATTAGTTCCTAGGTTTGCATTTGGAATAGTTAAATCTCTCATTTGTTTGGTAAAAAGTGAGATTTGGGGTGTTATTCTTACTAGCGAGTTGATATTCTCATGTAGAGAGTTGACTGTTTCTTTCTAGCGAGTTGATAATAGCGTGTTGGCGTTTTGCCATTTTGGGATATAGGGACAAACCGCTACGACAGTGACAGCCTTGTCTCATTATCAGCGAGTTGTCAGGTTTTGGAATCTTGTGAAGCTAGCGAGTTGGTATTAGCGAGTTGAGCAGATAGCGAATTGTCACACTAGCTTGTTGGTTCCATCCAGCGAGTTGGTGATTAGCGGTTTAATATTAGCGAGTTGCTTCTATTCAGCGAGTTATCAACTAGCGAGTTACTTCCAGTGTTCAGCGAGTTGGTGTTGTCAGAGGGTTGATACATTTTAGCGAGTTGTTCACTTCTATCGAGTTAGTGCACTTGTAGCGAGTTGAACTGTTTTGTGGTGATTTGATATGTTTCAGAGACTTGGTGTGTCTAGCGAGTTGAGGGCTTAGCGAGTTGTGGTATTCTTAGTGAGTTGGTTTTGTTACATTAGTGAAACTTGTGCGCTGTTACGACTTAAGTTGTTACCACTATTTCTACAGTAACTTGACGTTGTGAGGCTGTTGGGAATTATACTAACAGTTACCACGGCTAGTGAAGATATTACAACTGATGAAGAATGCACTTGCAGTGGAAACACATTACCACTGCTAGTACATATATTACCACTGCTGTTAGGATAATTGTTAGGAAACGTGTAAAGATAAATATAGAATAGATTTTGTGTATATCTTATTCTATTAGAGTTATACTTATCTTGTAGAAGAGGACTCCTTGTGCTATAAAAGGAGGTCCTAGGTTAAAGGTTAGATATATGTTTTTCTAGAGCTTCAAGGTGTAACCCTAGTGATACAAAGATCACTCGTATTATTATCATTAATAATATTGGAGCTTACAGTTTGTTACATACATTGTTCTCATTCATAAACAACTGTTTCATTCACAATCAAACTTCTAAGTATTACTAAGTAGATTCCGCATACTTAGTGATATAACTCAAAGTATCAATCTAACACAGATCAAAGTGTTTAGATCCATCAAGTGGTATCAGAGACAGGTTTTGATACTTTGATTTAGAATACCCCAAGTTCACTCAGAAGATTCAATGGAGACAGAAACTAGTCAATCAAACATTGCTGCTAAGCTTCCCAAGCTTAAGTTGAATGACTATGAGATGTGGAGGCTAATTTATGGTGCAAGACTATACTCTATGGGAGATCATTATGTTTGGAAATTCCTTCAAACCTGGTACTACCTCAGAGATGGTTGGTGGCAAGAAGGTAGTAAAGGTTAACACTGGACCTGTCACAAATGATGAAAGACTTCAGATGAAGAATGACCTGAAGGCCAGAGGTTTGCTGCTAATGACCCTTCCCAGAGATCAAGTTCTAGCATTTAGCAAGTACAAGACTGCACAGACTTTGTTTGAGGAGATCTGTAATGTTTTTGGTGGTAATGATTCCACCAAGAAGACTCAGAAGACCCTGCTGAAACAGACTTATGAAAACTTTGGTTCAACAAGTAATGAATCTATTGATAGCATCTTCACAAGGCTACAAAAGATTGTTACTCAACTCACTGTTTTTGGAATTGAAGTGGAAAGGGAAGACCTCAATCTAAAGTTCTTAAGAAGTTTACCCTCTGAGTTTGGAACAAATGTTTCAGTGTGGGAAGACAAGCCAGATTTAGAGACTATGAAGCTTAATGATTTGTACAATAACTTCAAGGTTATTGAACAAAGACTGAAGAAAGCTGGCAAACTAAGCACATGTTCAGGAAGTGTTGCACTCATATCATCATCTGTTGATGATAGTTCAGATGGAGAAAGTGATAGTGATGATGATGATGCAAATATTGTTGTTTCCACTAGTAGTGGAGGTGTTTCCACTGCTAGTTCAAAAAGACAGATTGCTGGTCTTAGTGATTCTACCTTTTATGCCTTTATATCAAGTCAGATGGGTGGTTCAATTCTCAATCATGAGGATTTGGATCAAATTGATGAGGATGATATGGAGGAGATAGACATTAAATGGCAGGTTGCATTACTAAGCTTAAAGGCAAAGAAGTTTTGGAAGAAGACTGGAAGGAAGATTACCATTAATGGAAATGAGATAGTAGGTTTTGACAAAAAGAAGGTGGAGTATCATAAGAAGGGGCACTTTGCAAGGGAATGCAGGAAACCAAGGAAACCTGACAACAGGTCAACTTGGTATAAGCAGGACAAGAAGAAAGAACCTACAACTGAAGAGCCAAAGGTGCTATTGGCTATTGATGGAGTGAGCTATGATTGGAGCTTTATGGCTGAGGATGAAGAAGATGATTCAAAGTCTGCAATGCTTGCTACTGAGCTTGCACTAATGGCTTTTTCTGACTCTGAGGTACAAATTAATAATGCTTGTTCTAAAACTTGTAAGGCCTTAAAAGAGTATGAGAAAATTAAATCACAATATGATGAACAATTGCTAGAGTTAAATCATACTAATTATAACTTAGCAAATCATAAAAGAGGTCTTGGTGTTTTAGAAACTCAATTAGAGCATTATAGGGCAAATGAATCTAAGTTCAATGATGATATTGCTGTTCTAGAAAGAGACTTAGATTATCAGGTTGCTGTAAACAAGGTTCTTAGGGAAGAACTAGAAAAGGTTAAAAGGGCTAATGAGAATATACAGATAACTTGTAATACACTTGATCACCAATCCAAGTGTATTGACAAAATTTGGGAAGCCCAAGTTGTGAACAAAGCCAAATCAGGAGTTGGATAAAATCTGTTCCACCACCTCTAAGAGGTGTTCCATCACCTCCTGGCATTGACTTAGCTCACACAGGATTAGAAGAATTCCAGGAACCAACCATGACCTATGGACCAAAATTTGTTAAAGAAGCTGTTATTGAAAAGGTTCAGGTTGAGGTTGATACATTTGATAGTGCTAGTGACTCATGTCTTAAAGATGAGAGTTTGAATGTTGAGTCTAAACCTAGTGTTCCTGAGAATGTAAATGTGGATGTTAAAAAGAGTATTCCTGATGTTGTCAAAGAGAAGCCTAGGACACAATCTAATTTCACTAGGCCCACTACTAGATATGCAGAGATGTACAGAAGTAGGTCAACAACTCCTAGGGGGAATATGAGGAGTTGGAATCATGTTAAATCTAGGCAATTTGGTAGTGACTTTGTGTTTAACAACAAACCCTGTCATATATGTGGTAGCTTTGACCATCTATTTTATAATTGTAACTATCACATGGGTAGAAGGGAAGTGTTTGGGAATACTAGGGTGAATGGATATAATTCTAATAACTTAACTCACCCAAATACACTTAGAAAAATGATTCCCATGTCTGTTTTGCTTAACTCTGGCATAAAACCTATTTCCACTGCTAAACCAGCAGTTGCCACTGCTAGAAATAAAAACAGAGTTTACCCTAAGTCCCCTGTTACTACTTTTGTTAAATCTACTCAAATAGGGAAAAAGACCAATTTTGAAAAGAAAATTTACAATAATCACAAGTGGGTACCCAAAATTTCAAAACCAGCAGTTTCCACTGCTAAGCCAGCAGTTACCACTGCAAGGCCAAAGGTTTTCACTGGTGGGTCTGTGAACAATAAGAGGGTATATATGGGAAATGTTGTTAAGGCTCAACACGTTGGGAATGGAAACCAAAAGGAACCATCACCTCAAACAATCCCAATGGTGTATCAATGACCTTTGACAGATACAATTATATTGGTACACGAGGCAGATCCAAGTCATTTGTGGCTTGGGTCCCCAAAAGGAACTAATTCCTTTATTTTGTGTGCAGGAACATTCAAAGACAACAAATGATCAAGGATACTCAGACAGTGGATGTTCCAGGCACATGACTGGCAATAAATCCTATCTTTCAGATTTCAAACCTTATGATGGACAATTTGTCAGCTTTGGAGGAGGAATTGGTGACAAAGTTTCTGGCAAAGGAACAATCAAAGCTGGAAACTTGGACTTTGAGAATGTGCACTATGTGAAAGAACTCAAGTACAACCTTTTCAGTGTGTCACAGATGTGTGACAAGAAGCATAGAGTTTTATTCACAGAAGATGAATGCTATATCTTATCTAAGGATTATAAGCTTCCTGATGAAAGTGAAATTTTGCTTACAATCCCTAAAAAAGGCAATCTATATAGCATTGACATGAAGAACATAGTGGCTAATAATGATGTTACTTGCTTGCTTGCAAAAGCCACTTTGGATGAATCCATGCTTTGGCACAGAAGACTTGGCCATGTTAATTTCAAGACCATTAACAAGATTGTGAAAGATGGTCTAGTCAGATGTTTACCAAAGAAAAGATTTGAAAATGACCAAACATGTGTTGCCTGTCTCAAAGGAAAGCAACACAGAGCTTTATGCAAGACCAAGGCATTCAATCCTATTGATCATCCACTTTTCATGCTGCATATGGACTTTTTTGGTCCTACATCTGTGAGCAGCATCAATTTGAAGAAGTATTTTCTTGTTGTGACTGATGACTTTAGTAGATTCACATGGGTTTTCTTTTTAAGAACCAAGGATGAGACCACTAGCATCCTTAAGACATTCATCACTGAAGTTGAAAATCAAGTTGAAAAGAAGATCAAGATCATCAGGTGTGACAATGGGACAGAGTTCAAGAACAAAGTTATGGATGATTTCTGCAGAGACAAAGGTATTAAGAGAGAATTTAGTGTTGCAAGAACTCCTCAACAAAATGGAGTTGCTGAAAGAAGAAACAGAACACTAATTGAGGATGCTAGAACCATGTTAGCTGATTCAAAGCTTCCAGTGACTTTTTGGGCTGAAGCAGTTAACACTGCTTGTTACATTCAGAACAGGGTTTTAGTGGTTAAGACAAAGAACAAGACACCTTATGAGCTATTCAGAGGAAGACCCCCAACTTTGGAATTTATGAGGCCATTTGGATGTCATGTTACTATTCTCAATACCATTGATCATCTGGGTAAATTTGAAAAAAAGTTTGATGAAGGCTTCTTTGTTGGATATTCTATGGTTAGCAAGGCTTTTAGAGTCTATAACTTAAGAACAAAGAAGATTGAAGAGAATTTGCATGTTGAGTTTCTTGAAAATAAAGCTAACATGGCAGGTTCAGGACCAGAATGGCTATTTGATCTTGAAACATTATCAAATACAATGAATTATGTACCTCTTACTTCAAGAACAGGAGACAAAGATCTTGAAGATTCAGAAGAATTCATTGATGAAGATGAATCTTGCAAAGATGATGAAGATGATAAAGATCAAATTGTTATGCCACTCTAGGACTTTGTTGATAATTCTGAAAAGAAAAGTGATGCAGATGGTGTGCATTTTGATGTTCTAAATAAAGAAATTCCTGCTAGCAGTGGTAACCCAATTCCCACTGCTACACTAGAAGTTTCCACTAACAGTCCAAATGTGGAAGGTTCATCTCAGGAATCACCCAGTGATGATGTTGAGATCTCAAACATACCTACAACATATGATATTCCTAGCACATCACATACTTCAATTCACAAAGTGCATCCACTTGATAATGTTATTGGTGAGCTACAATCAGGTGTGAAGACTAGAAGACAGACAAAGAAAGATGATGTTCATGGGTTCATTAGTGAAGTTTATGAGTCCAAGAAACATAAGAACAAGAATGAATGTTTGTTTTTCTGTTTTCTATCACAAGTGGAGCCTAAAAATGTGTATAAGGCTTTAGAAGAATCTAGCTGGGTTGAAGCAACGCAAGAGGAGTTGTTGCAGTTCAAACTTCAAAAAGTTTGGGTTCTTTATGATTTTCCTGATGGTATGAAGGTCATTGGTACTAAATGGGTTTTCAGAAACAAGAAAGATGAAAGAGGTATAGTAATCAGGAACAAAGCTAGATTGGTTGCTCAAGGATACACTCAGGAGGATGGTATTGACTATGAGAAAGTTTTTGCTCCTATTGCAAGGATTGAGGCTATTAGATTGTTTCTAGCCTATGCATCCTTTATTGGTTTACTGTCTATCAAATGGATGTTAAGAGTGCCTTCCTATATGGTACAATTGATGAGGAGGTCTATGTCTCTCAACCTCCAGGCTTTGAAGATCCTCAACACCCAAATAAAGTGTATAAAGTGGTTAAGGCTCTTTATGGCTTACATCAGGCTCCAAGGAAGTGGTATGAAACCTTAGCTACTTATTTGTTGAATAATGGGTTTCATAGAGGCATGATTGATCAAACTTTGTTCATCAAGAAAGACAAGGGTGATATTCTACTTGTTCAAGTATATGTTGATGATATTATCTTTGGGTCTACTAGACAAGAGATGTGCAAAGAGTTTGAAAAGTTGATGAAAGATGAATTTCAAATGAGTTCTATGGGAGAACTTACATTCTTTTTGGGGCTACAAGTACAACAGAGTAAAGAAGGCATCTTTATCAGTTAAGACAAATATGTGACTGAGATTATTAGGAAGTTCAAATTCACTGATGCAAAACCTTCAAATACCCCTGCTGATAAGACTACTCATCTATTGTTGAAGAATGCTAGTGGTGCTGATGTTGATGTGCATACTTACAGATTTATGATTGGTTCTCTGATGTATCTTACTTCATCAAGACCAGATATTATGTTCGCTGTATGTGCTTGTGCAAGATTTCAAGTGACTCCAAAGACATCACATATGACAGCAGTAGAGAAGATTTTTAGGTATTTGAAGACATATCCTAATCTAGGATTATGGTATCCAAGAGAATCCCCTATGGAATTGATCACATACTCAGATAGTGACTATGCTGGTGCAAGTTTGGATAGAAGGTCAACTACAGGAGGATGTCAATTTCTTGGATGTAGATTGGTTTCATGGCAGTGCAAGAAGCAAACTATGGTAGCTACTTCAACCACTGAAGCAGAATATATAGCTGCTGCTAGTTGTTGTGCTCAGATCTCATGGCTTCAGAATCAATTATTGGATTATGGGTACAATTTCATGAACACCATTATCTATATAGACAATAGTAGTACCATATTCATTATTAAAAATCCTGTGCAGCACACAAAAACTAAACATATTGAAATTAGACATCACTTTATCAGAGATTATTTTGAGAAAAAGCTTATTAATGTTGTCAAAATCCATACTGATGACAACTATGCTGATTTATTAACAAAAGGACTTGATGTGGGTAGGTTTCAGTACTTGGTAACAGGTATTGGAATGCTAAATCCATAAATCTTTGATGTCTAATACTTTTTAGTGTTGCAGGATAGTTTTGAGGTACTAATATTGTTTGTATATGTGTGTATGGTTTTCTACTAACTTGTATGCAGAGAAATTAAAGCACAGTCGAAATTGTCATACAACAATGGAAAGATTGGTGATAAAAGAAAAAGGAAAAAGTACTTTTATTGATGTCAAAGAAAGTACATTACAATCATTCAGAGAACATAGTCACCAGAAAAGATTACATCACAAAACATAAACCAACAACCTAACATCTAAACCTTCAGCACAACTACTCCATGGGTTTCTTCCCTTTACCCTCATAATCATGCTTGCCCCTGGAATCTCCCTTTCTCTTGTCATCAAAAGAAAGTTGCTTTCTTGGCAAGCAAGGCCCAGAACTTGCTTGGGAGGCTTTGGTGCTTGTGCAGGCTTCTCAACAGCAGGCCACTTCATGTTGGATATTGCTGACTCCAATGCTGTAGTGAGGGCTCTTGGAGGTTCTTTGGATAGATTGAAGGTTGGATCATCATCAGAGGAAGAACTGGAATAGAACTCCAGGGATGGAGCAGGAGAAGCTGCAGTCTTTTTGGATTTCATGTTGGATGATGTAGATGTGGCAGCACTTGGAGGAAAGTAATCACTCCACCCTGTAGAAGGTTCCTCTGAATTTGAGCAATAGCTAATCTCTTCATCAGATGAATCATCTGATGATATGTAGACAATTGGAAGCCAGCTCATTGTGTTGATGTAGGGTTTGTGTTGTTGAAGATAAGTGTTGATGAAAACTAAAGGTTATTGAGCCCCCTTTTATAAGCAAAGTCAAGGTCGAATTCTAATTAATGAAGGATATTTACTCTTACCTGTTTTAATAGGTTGGAGGAGTAAATTTGGTTATTATCGGGTTGACTTTTGGAAGATATTTTTGTAAATAGTACCTTGGTCAAAAAGTTACTTTGGGTTAATTTTTATGAGTTAAGTTAGGTGTTACTTAATTGGAGAGCAAATAAACCCATATTGTTGGAGACATGGGAGTTATAAGGTGTGTATCAAAGACAAACAACAAATGGTTATTGATTCACCATGTCTAATCCACATAAGAATCAACTAGTCCAGAGCAAACGGCTCCTGGTAAAGACTTAACAAATCCGTTCATGGTTGATAGTTTACCAAAAACTATATGGTTATCAACTCACCATACTCCAAGTGATGAAGAGTTGGCTAGTCCATAGCAAACGGCTTATGGTAAAGACATATCAAATCCGTTTATAGTTGATAGTTTGCTAAAAACTATGATAAAGGCAGCTAATTTTCATGTTTTACTTACCACTGCTCTTTGATATTTTGTGAAAATTTTACCACTGCTAGTTCACTAGTTACCACTGCAAGAATAATTTTTCCACTGGTGAAGTAGCCGTTACAACTATTGTGTCAGTAATCTATTTTTTACTAGCCGTTGTGAATATAACCATCTTTCCTTATTAATAGGGTAAATTTTTGTGAATTATCTACTTACCTACTTTAATTTACTCTTTTCCAAAGATAAATCTTTCTAAAGATAATTCCCCTTAAGCGATCTCCTCAAACCCTATTAGTATAAATTGATCATCATACGGCTTGCTTTTTATCTTTGATTACTAACACTTTTATCTTCTTTTCACAAATATCATGGCGATTCTAAAATTTGTCGAGGAGCACAACCAAGTGGCCTACCTACAAAAGTCAAACGAGAAGAGTGGCCCTGTTTTTCATCAGATTGTGGATTTTCTTAATACAACCCATATAAGGTATGCTTTAACTGTTAATCCCACAATCTATGTCTCTCATATCAAACAGTTCTGGAACACTGTGGAGTCCATAACTCTTGAACAGGGAGACACACACGAAACTGTGGAATCTCTAAGAGCCACAGTGGATGGGGTAACCATTGATGTTACTGAGTCATCCTTGAGGAGAGTTCTCTAATTGGATGATCTCAATGGTATCATCACATTACCCAATTCAGATATTTTCACTAATATTGCTTCCATGGGGTATGATACATCTGAACAAAAAGTAACTTCCAGAAAAGGATGTTTTTGTCCCCATTGGAGATTTTTAATTCACACTCTTTTACATTGCCTAAGTCCTAAGAAAACATCTTATGAACAATTTGCATCAACCATGGCTTATCCTTTCGTTTGTTTGGCTACTGATAGGACTTTCAATTTTTCAAAGTTTATTCTCAACAATATGAAAGGCAATGTAAAGAGTTCATATAAATTTTTGATGTATCCAAGGTTTGTGCAAGCGGTGTTAAATGAATTTCAACTGCAACCTCACAATAGAATTTATGAAACCTCCTGTCTTAAGCCAAATGTTTTTCAAAACATGAGTAAGGCTTCAGAACTTTGAAATGGGGAGGTTCATCCACTTTTTCCTCAAATGCTTGCAAAGATTTCACAGGTACAGGGTGAAGATGCAACTGTCCCAGTTGTATCCCATCACACACCCACTATTGTTGTTCCACCAATTCACCATACCCCTGCAGTAACTCACACTTATGGGAGGAGGCATAAACAGCCAGCTTCTCTCATCTCAACATTGCATGTCGCTGAACCTTTTGGTTTAGGAACAAGCAGTGGTGGTTCAAGGCTTCCTCCTAGTCCTACTAGAGAAGAGCCTGAATCAATGCCCCATGATTCACCTCTCCCAACAGGTAACACAGTTGGAAGTGTTGAGGGCAGTGTGCAACTAACTGAATTGATGGAATTATGTACAAAATTAGTCAAGCAAGTTCAAGCTCTGGAGAAAGATCTGGCACAGGTTAAACTACAACATGCCACAGAGCTGAATCAGATGAAGACAGAGATTCAAATGTTACAGAATGAAGTTGAGAATCTCAAGAAGAAAAGATTTGCCAAAGTTGTGTTTTCTTCTTCTTCTTCACCTCAGGATGAGTTCTCTGCAGGTTCTAGTAAAGATTTGGGAGATTATTCCAAACAGGGGAGGAAAACAGATGCTGAGACTAAGGGGAGGAAGATAGATTTTGGAGAAGATTATGATTTGGATGCTAATGCTGATTTTAATTTTGATGATACAGTTGGAACTACTTAACCAATTTTCACTGCTACAGAACAAGTTCCCATTGTAAGTCAAGATATTCCCACTGCAAGTGAAAATGTTCCCACTGCTAGTCAAGATGTTACCACTGTAGAGGAAGAAGCTTCCAGAATAAGAACAGTAAAACGTAAGGCAGTTGTGACTGGTACAGAACAAGAGCAATCAAGAAAGATTTCTAAGAAAGATCAAGCTCAGATAGATTTTGATGCAAGAATGGCAGAGCAATTAGAAGCAGCTGAGATTGAAAAGAAGAAAAAGCAAGAGGAAGATGAAATTGCTAGTTTTATGGAAGCAAAGAGGTTGGACAAATTGGAAGTAGTGATGGCAGAACCACTTTCAGTTGTTCCACCAACTGTATTACATGAGAAACCTCCTATGTTCACTTATGTGCCTACAGAGGAAGAAATTGAGTTCATGATTAATCATGATGCAGTGATTAGGAAGGCTATTGAACTCATTGCAAATACAACTCTTAATGAAGATCAAAGGTCTGCTCAGCTGAAGGATTTTATTCAAATGAAGAATCAACAGGCTCTTGATGATATCATTGGAGATGTTAGAAAAGGTCAAAAGAAGCCAAGGCAACCTACAAAGGCACAGATTATTGTTGAGATGAAGACTTTTTGCTGTCATGTTGGAAATATGAAGATGGCACAGTTCAAAGGAATGTCACATGATCAAATTGAAGGTATTTACTACAGGACTAAAAAACAAGATAGTAATTTCATTCCTATGGATAAAGAAACTGTAGTGATAAAGTTAAAAAGGTCAAGAGTGAGTCTTGGATCCAAAGATGCAAAGAAATTGAAGACTCAGGAGTCATCTCAAGCAGAAGAAGGTGCTAGCAAGTTGACAGAAGAACAAGTTACCAACATGATGTTCATAGAGATTGATGTACTTAATATTGAACCTTTACAAATAAAATATCCAGTAGTTGGTTGGGAGATCTATTCTGATGATTTTGGAGTTGCTTGGAAGATTATCAGAACTGGAAGTGTCACAAGTATTTGTAGAGACTTTGAAGATATTGTTAGATCTTGTGATAGAGAAGACTTGGATACTTTGTAGAGGATTGTTCAAGATCAGTTCAAGAAGGATGAACTTGTTGATGTCAAGGCTAAGGAGTTATGGGTTCACTTTAGAAGATTACATGAACCTGACCCAAGTGACAGAAATTGGAGATTTGAAGCTCACAACATGAATACTTTGTGGAAATTTTATGATTCAAGTGTTGTACATCATCTTTCTACTCAAGATGCAGTTGATGTGTTTATGCTTGCTGAGAAAGAATATCCATTGAGAGCTGGAGTTTTAACTGCGATGATGTCAGTAAGGCTTAGATGTTGGGAAAGAAGTGAAGTCATAGAAGCTTTGCTGCAAAGGATCTATGATCAAAGTGTGAGAGCTGATAAGGAATTAAGAAGAAGAAGATAAGTGTTTGGAAGAATTCCCATATCCTCATGTTTACTGATTACTTGAAGAAACTTATTGATTTACATATTAATCATAAGTTTAGGGGAGGATTTTTGGGAATTATACTAACAGTTACCACGGCTAGTGAAGATATTACAACTGATGAAGAATGCACTTGCAGTGGAAACACATTACCACTGCTAGTACATATATTACCACTGCTGTTAGGATAATTGTTAGGAAACGTGTAAAGATAAATATAGAATAGATTTTGTGTATATCTTATTCTATTAGAGTTATACTTATCTTGTAGAAGAGGACTCCTTGTGCTATAAAAGGAGGTCCTAGGTTAAAGGTTAGATATATGTTTTTCTAGAGCTTCAAGGTGTAACCCTAGTGATATAAAGATCACTCGTATTATTATCATTAATAATATTGGAGCTTACAGTTTGTTACATACATCGTTCTCATTCATAAACAACTGTTTCATTCACAATCAAACTTCTAAGTATTACTAAGTAGATTCCGCATACTTAGTGATATAACTCAAAGTATCAATCTAACACAGATCAAAGTGTTTAGATCCATCAGAGGCTAATCTTACGACTTGACTTGTTATTTTAATAGTAACTTGACATTGTGAGACTAAACTTACGATTTGACTTGTTTTCTGTGGAGCGGTTGTAATTCGACTTGTTGCAACAAAACACGAAATACACTTGTGTTTACAACTTGGCACTAGGACTTACTTACTTTCCATAGCATGGCAAGCACTTCCTCTGATGACATTTAGGCTGCAGGGTCGGATACTCGACCTCCAATGCTGGACAGGACCGACTATGAATCATGGGCACCAAGGATTCGTCTTTACTATTTAGGAAAGGAAAACGAGGTTAACATTTTGAAATCCATCGATGAAGTACCCTTTCAAATGGGAGTCACTAGAGACACTATTGCTGCTACTGACGACCAACCTACTGTAGTTGGTCCCAACAGACCTCGCACCTACGATGAGTTAACTGAAGAAGAAAAGAAACGCTATGATGTCGACATCAGAGCATCGAACATTGTCATTCAAGGGCTTCCTAAAGATGTCTACAAACTTATCAACTACAACACAGAAGCCATGGCAGTTTGGGATAATGTGAAAATGCTTCTTGCAGGGTCTAAGTTAACCAAAGAAGTTCGTGAGTCTCAGCTATGTGATGAATTTGAGCACTTCAAAATGAATCCAGGTGAAAGCATCACAGACTACTATGTCAGATTTCACAAGCTGGTCAATGATATGAGAATCATCAAGATGACAATGCCCAACATTCAGCTTAACTCCAAATTCGTGAACAACATGGCACCTGAATGGGATAGGTTTGTTACAGCTGTTAAACTCAACAAAGGTCTTAGGGACACCAATCATGAACAACTCTATGCATATCTGCAACAACATAAGAAGCATGCTGCTTATGATCGGTTAATGCGAGAAAAACTCAATCCTTCAACTACTAATGACTCTCTTGCTTTCGTCTCAAATGTTCAGCAGCTTAATCAATCATCAATTGATCCACCTCAACAACAACATCCTTTGCCCAGGTCCACTAATCAAGCATCAACCCCTTCTCCATCTGCCTTAAACACCCATCTGGACTCTGGGTATTCCCACACTGACATGATGATTGATAATCTTTCCAACCAAGTTTCATTGCTGGTTCAACAGTTCAGGGCAGCTCTTCCATCTACTAATAACTAACTTCGAACCTCATCCAATCCTCGTAATCAGGCAGTCATAGAGGATGGTAGAGTTGTGGTGCAAAATGTGCAAGGAAGACAGAATTTGAATCAAAGAAATGCTGGTATTGGGAATGGAAACTATAGAGTTGGTAATGCTCTTCAAGGTCAAGCCAGGCAACCTAAATGCTACAACTGTGGAGGAATGGGTCACATAGCTAGGAATTGCACTCAACTAAAGCGTCCATAAAAATCAGAGTACTTCAAAGACAAGATGCTGCTAATGCAGGCACAAGAAAATAGGACTGTTTTGGATGAGGAAGCCTTACTCTTTCTGGCTGGTAATGACGGGAATACATTTGATGCTGATGTAGATGATCAACCGGTTCAAGACTTAGCACTCAATGACCCGAATATCTTCCAAGTTGAAGATTGTGATGCATTTAACTCTGATGTTGATGACGAACCCACTGCTCAAACCATCTTCATGGCTAATCTGCCTGTAGTTGTTTCCTCTCCACAACGGTTTGGATCTTCCATCACATCTGCCATCTCTAAGGTACCAACTTCACTCAACCAAAATGACTCTGCCAATCCACATAGGGTGTGTGAATTTGTACAACTCAAGGATATTGACAACACAGATACCATTGATATGGGAAATACCAAGATTATCCCATATGAAAGGTATTTGAACGTCAATGGACTGCCAGTTGCACTAAGTGATGCACCTTCTGTTGATCTTCGTGAACATGAGCTGCATGAGCACACTATATACAGCCCTAATGATTCCTTGCCCACTAGATTTAACATCCTTAAGGATCAGGTGACTATATATGAACAGCGGGCTAAATTTGAGCTTAATGAATGTGAGTAGAAAATGGAATGGCAAATGCGTGCTTACATAACTGAAAATAATTCCAAACAAGAAACATTGAAAAGGGAGTTAATGTCTTTGAAAAAACAATTGGATCAAACTGTTAAACAAAAATAGGAAATTCAAAAGGGTTAACCTCGCTCAAACATAATTACAAAGACAAAGAAACAAAACTTTTAAATGATGTTTCTAATCTTAAGATATTGAAAAATAAACTGGAAGAAAAGTTGTACACGCAAGGCCAAACCATCCAATCTGCTCAAATGATGCAGAACCATAGGAAATTAAGAGAGGAGTTTAGTGAACAGGATGCCCCTAAACCTAAGGTCAACTTCCTTAGAAATGGTATATGTGCTCAACTCGCATTATATGATGCAAACATTATGTTTGAGCCTGACCATGCCCCTCCTGATGTGAGATCCTATGACGAAATTGATGAAATGGAAGATAGGACTATAGAAAAACTGGCTGAGCAATTAAAGGATCCCGTGTGTATTGCTAATAATATTGTCTTTCACTATGATTATACTGATGATAATCATTCAGCTATTTTTGTCCCTCAAAAGAAAATCCTTCCTGAAAAAGTTTTTTGGAATATTGATATTGAGAAAATTAAAGCTGAAAGACTTGTGGGTAACACACGAACTATTTTTAGGATTGCTGATCCGATCATTTATCCTCTGAACACTCCCATGCACCTTGTACCATTTACTCTTCCCACACGGTGTAATACTCTTATTGGATTATATGTACTAGGTCAAATGTTTAATGATTTTTAGAAAACATGTAAAAAGAGAATTACACCAACTGGGATTACTGAAGGGGAAAGGGGATTTGAACAAACAAAACGATGTTACCTAACTGAAGTCATGCCATTTTTCAATCTTCTTAAAGAACACTTTGAGGGCCTTAAAAAGACAATAAATGATGATGTAACTGATATGAAAAAGATCTTCTAAGATGTGGAAAATGAGGGTAAACAATTGGCAATTGATCTCAAATATAGTGAAATTGACAGGAAAAACATTCTTATTATGAATGAAAACTTGATTGCTAATTGCATTGCTCAAGATGTCTTCTACACTGTCATCGACTCTGCATTATCTGCTCGAAAATTTCATGAAATGTCGGTTACGTTGAATGTATTTCAGAATCATGTGATTGAGCTTGAGGGGGAGAATTTAAAATTACATAATAAAATTCAAAACGACGACCATGATAAAATTGTCAGGCATCTAGAAGTTGATAATCTTAATTTACAACTACAATATCAACATCTAGAAGAAAGCATAAAGATCTCAAATGCCAAGACATCTTCGGATGCTCCTGAATTTGACACATGTTTTGAATTATCCAAAAAGGATGAAGTAATTCAAGCTCACTCAAACACGATTCGGAAATTGAGGGCCCAAATTGCACAATTAAAGTCTAACATGGGCAATGTAACCAATACTAGTCACCAAATGTCACTAGATTCTCAAAACTTTCAGAAACAAGACATCATTAATGTAGTACAACATGAAAATGAGTGGCTTCGTGCTGAAATGTCAAATGCTAAACAACGTTACAAAGAGTTATTTGAGTCTATTAAAATAACACGTGACCAAAACAATGAAAGAGTCACTTCTTTGTTAAACGAAATTGAGAATCTAAAGACCATGGTGAAAGGTAAAATGCCCGTCGTTTCATGTGACCATGCAATTTCCAATGTTCATGCTTGTAAGAAATATGCGTGCGATGCGTTGAATGTTTCTCTTCCCCTTAGGAACAATAAGTTAGTTCATAGCAACTATCTTAGATATCTTAAGGATTGCCTGGTCATACTTAGAGAAACCATTGAAGATGATAGGATACCTAAACCACTAGATGATGTTATTGTTGGTGCATGCTTCCTCACTAATAGAGCCCGGAATTATTAGAATACGCTATAGGATCATGCCCCAAGAATGATAACAAGTCGGATAGGTCATTTACGTCGCACTCTAACGTTGGCAACAAACATGTTACATTTAATTATCCCCAAACCATGCAACAATCCACCACCATGATTACCGGTAAACAAGTAGTAATTACGCATACTAATGTTCCCGTCATTGCTTCTACAGGAGTAAACGGTGTATCTAAAATTAGTAAGTCACAGCCTAGGTGCAATATAAAGAATGATAGGACTTTGCCGGCTAAGAGTGCACTTATGAAGGAAGTAGAAGAATCCTCTAGGAACAATAAAGTTATGATTAATGAAAGAAATCGAGTTGAATCAAACATTTGTGTTAACAATGATGTAATTAATTCAAATTCTGGTGCTATTTGTAAGACTTGTAACAAATGTTTATTTTTTGGTAATCATGATGCTTGTGTTGTATCCTTCTTAAAATCCACTATGCAATCTCCGATCATGAATGTTTCAAGTGTGAAAAGGGTTAGACAAGTCTGGATTAAAACAGGAAAGGTGTTCACTAATGTTGGTTATCAATGGAGGCCTACTGGAAGGAAATTCACCCTAGGAGAAAAGTGCCCATTGACTAGGATCACTAACTCCAAAGTAGTGCCAATTAAGAAATGGAGACCTACTGGTAGAAGGTTCCCAGTAGAAGCACTTAGTACCACTCCTAAGTCTAGTGTATCAAACTGTAAAAATTCCAGTAGTATATCCGTGACATATGATAATCCAATATTTGTGTGTGCTAACCAAACGGACCCCAACTGTTTGTGGGGCTCCAGCTTTTTCAGTTATCCACCATTGTCTGGTTTCAAATGCAGGTCGTACAAATTATCCTTTGGTATTTGGACTCAGGCTGCTCAAAACATATGACTGGAGATCGCTCGTGGCTCAAGAATTTCGTGGAAAAGTTCATTGGTACGGTCAGATTCGGGAATGACCATTTTGGAGCTATAATGGGTTATGGTGATTACGTCTTTGGAGACTGTGTGATATCCAGAGTATACTACGTTTGGACACAATCTATTTTCTGTTGGTCAATTATGTGACTCTGATCTTGAAGTTGCCTTCAGAAAGCACACCTGTTTTGTTAGAGAATTAGATGGTGTAGATCTTCTCAAAGGGAGTCGGGGCACAAATCTTTATACCATCTCTATTGAAGACATGTTGCGGTCCTCTCCAATTTGCTTGCTTTCAAAAGCCTCTAACAACAAATCATGGTTGTGGCATCATCGTTTAAACCATTTGAACTTCGGTACCATCAATGAGCTCACACGTAAGGATCTTGTTTGAGGCTTGCCCAGACTTAAGTATGAAAATGATCATCTATGCTCCGCATGTCAAATGGGCAAGAGCAAAAAGCACACCCATAAACCCAAAACTATCAATTCCATCATGGAAGTCCTACATACTCTTCACATGGATCTCTGTAGACCAATGAGGGTTCAAAGTATCAACGGAAAGAAATATGTGCTAGTTATTGTTGATGATTATTCTCGCTTCACGTGGGTAAAGTTTTTACGATCAAAAGATGAAACTCCGGAGATCATCATCAAACTCATCAAGCAATTGCAAGTTCGACTCAACAAAACAGTTAGGTTCATTCGTACTGATAATGGAACGGAGTTCGTGAACAAAAAACTTACTCAATTTTATGAAGGTGTCGGCATTAGTCATCAAAAGAGCATTCCACGTACTCCTCAACAAAATGGAGTTGTTGAAAGGCGTAACCGCACATTGGTTGAAGCTGCTAGGACTATGCTCATCTTCTCCAAAGCTCCTATGTTTCTTTGGGCTGAGGTAATTGCAAAAACATGTTACACACAGAACCGATCCTTGATACATCCTCTCCACTGTAAGACTCCATATGAACTGGTTCATGGCAGAAAACCAGACCTTTCGTTTCTTTGAGTATTTGGCGCATTGTGCTATCCAACAAATGACAGTGAAGATCTTGGGAAACTCAAGGCCAAGGTCGACATTGGTTTCTTCGTTGGTTATGCTCCAGAACGAAAGGGGTACCGAATCTACAACAAACGTACCAGAGACATAATGGAAACAATCCACGTTACATTCGATGAGCTGACTGAGCAACCGGTTCCTGGACAATCAAGTTCTGGACCCGTACCTAACCTTTTGTCTCCTGGACCTATAAGCTCCGGGCTTGTACAGAATCCCACTCCTGCTAGTCCTTTTGTACCTCCTACAAGTGAAGATTGGAAGAAACTGTTTGACCCAATGTTTGATGAATACTTTGAACCTCAAAACGAGGCTGCTCCAGAAGCTACAGTCATCCCACAACCAGCTGGGGTAGCAAATGCCCCACATGTTAATGCTGGGCCATCCACTTCGTTGTCATGGGATCCAGAAGCCCCCACCATCAGTCATTCAGTTACCACATCTAATGGTCAATCTTCATCTGTACAACGAGTAGCAGCTGTGGATAATTCGTTTGAAGTAAATCCTTTCGCTCCATCTGATGATGAGCTGTTTGTTAACATATTTGCTCCTGAATCCTCAAATGATGCAACATCCTCAGATGAATCTAACACGGCTACCTCAGTTCCCTATCCTCAACCCCATGAACAACTTAGGAACTGGACTAATGATCACCCAATTGACAACATTATTGGAAATCCTTCTCGTCCGGTATCAACCCGTAAGCAACTTGCAACCGACGCATTGTGGTGCTTCTTCAATTTTGTCCTCTCTAAAGCTGAGCCAAAAGATTTCAAGGATGCAATGTCTAAACACTCATGGTTCACTGCTATGGTTGACGAAATCCATGAGTTTGATCGACTTGAAGTGTGGGAATTAGTACCACCTCCCGATTGTGCTATGATCATTGCTCTTAAATGGATATTTAAAGTTAAACTTGATGAGCATGGAGATGTATTGAAGAACAAGGCAAGGCTAGTAGCAAAAGGATATCGTCAAGAAGAAGGAATAGACTTTAAAGAATCCTTCGCACCTGTTGCTAGAATTGAATCCATAAGCATATTTCTCGCAAATGCTGCAAGTCAGAATATGGTGGATTGTCAAATGGATGTCAAGACTGCATTCTTAAATGGCGATCTAAAAGAGGTGGTGTATGTGAGCCAACCTGAGGATTCATGGATCCAGAACATCCTAACCATGTTTATCGTTTGAAGAAGGCTCTTTATGGGCTTAAGCAAGCTCCTAGGGCGTGGTATGATACCTTGTCAAAATTCCTTCTTACTAACAAGTTTTCCAAAGGTGCTGTTGATCCTACACACTTTACCAGAAAAACGGGCAAAAACTTTCTTCATGTACAAATCTATGTTGATGATATCATATTTGCCTCCTCTGATCCCAAAGAGTGTGATCGTTTTTCCCAAGAGATGAGTTCTGAGTTCCAGATGTCCATGATGGGTCAAATGTCTTTCTTTCTAGGATTGCAAATATCTCAAAATCCCAATGGCATCTTCATCAATCAATCCAAGTATGCTAATGAAATTTTGAAGAAATTTGGATTCGAATCCTGTGACTCAGTTGATACTCCTATGATTGAAAGATCAAAACTAGATGAAGATGATGTTGGGATCCCGGTCGAACAAACCAAGTATCGAAGCATGATTGGTTCCTTAATGTGTCTTACTGCTAGCAGACTGGATCTTCTGTTTGCAGTTTGCATGTGTGCTCGGTATCAATCCAAACCTACCAAGAAACACTTGGAAGCTGTCAAGAGAGTCTTTCGGTATCTTAAAGGAACAATCCACATGGGCCTATGGTACCCCAAGGACACTACTATGGCGCTCACAGCCTATTCTGATGCTGATCATGCGGGATGTCAAGATACTCATCGAAGTACATCTGGGGGTGCTCAGTTTTTGGGTAATAAGCTAGTTAGTTGGTCTTCAAAGAAACAAATGAGTACATCAATCTCCTCCACAGAGGCTGAACACATTGCCATGCCCTCGTGCTGTGCTCAGATCTTATGGATGAGATCTCAACTTTTTGACTATGGCTTCGTATTCAACAAGATTCCCATGTCCTGTGACAACAAAAGTGCAATTGCACTCTGCTGCAACAATGTCCAGCACTCAAGGACTAAGCACATTGACATTCGACATCACTTCATCAGGGAGCAAGTTGAGAAAGGAATTGTGGAACTTTACTTCATGAGGATTGAGTTCCAGCTAGCCGATATCTTCACCAAAACACTTTCTAGGGATTGATTTCAATTCATCCTCTCTCGCCTTGGTATGAAGAGTCTCACGCCTGAGGATCTCACAAGTCTTCAGGATGATCAGGAGGAGAAAAGGGGTTGCTTCACATATCCTTTGTACATAGTATTAAAACAAAAAGAAAATATATATATATATATATATATATATATATATATATATATATATATATATATATATATATATATATATATATATATATATATATATAAACCCTACAAAAAAACCATAAAAATCAGAAAATCATAAAAACCAAAAATATTCTTCTCATGACATGTCTCTTGTGTAATCAATATTATATACGTTTCTAGAAATGTCATTCAATAATGACACGGAAACATACATATGCTTGAGAAAGAGTTTTTCTTATTAATAATGTTCTTCTAAAACATGTCGTTTCTAAAATTATTCTTCCAAAATGGTTTGCTATTACTTCAGATAGCAACCCGGTCTTATTATTGGGGAAAGTTCGTCGCCAAAAAGACGACTGTTCCTAACAAAGGCATGCATTACCTTATATTCATGCCTTTCCGATCTGATGTACGCTTAAGTGCATCATTTCTGGTAAAAGAAGAGAAGTCTTCTTTGCATCTCAAATATTTTTCCTTCAATGATTCTTCGGGAAAATATTTGCTCCAAACTTGGTGGTACCATGGTTTTTGTAGATCTAACAAATTCGAAATTTTGTTTAAAATTTGCCACTCAATCAATGCTAACAAAATTAATGCTTTGTGCAAAATGTTTAATTTTAAAATATGTCATCGATTAAGGCGGAGAATGATTTCAAAAACTATATATCATCAAAACAAGATCCTTGTGCATAACTCCAGTGGATTAAGTGCAATTGTTATGTGTTAGTATATGAATTTTTCATGAGTTTCTCGCTAAACTCTAAATTTTTTATAAACTCATCATCTCTAACACCTAACATACTCCCTCAAGGTTTGAGGGGGAGCTAAAATGTCGTCTCAAAATCAGTCATTCAATAATATGACACATCTTTCTCCCAAAACCTTTAAACTTATTTAAATCACTTGGGATCACAAATCTCAATTGGTTTGAAATTTTTGATCAGGGGAGAAGATGTGATTTAAATATGAAAAACTGATTAAAACGTGATGTTTTTTAACCCAAAAACAAACATTTGCTCTTCCCTATGTACCAAACTCTTTTGTATATCAATGCACATATTGAGGGGGAGCAAAATGGTTTGTGAGAAAGGATCCTTGCATCTCACAAGAGTGCATCTCAAACTTGACTCATGAATTGACGAAACACAATTGTCTTGAATCAAAAGGACTAGTCCTGGACGGGTAATAACTTCAAGCTAGTTTAACTAGTGATGTAAGCATGTCTCAAAAAGGACTTGTCTGAGTAGAATGTACCGTTTCGATAAACCTTGGGTGAATCTGATCGGGCCGGGTAATAACTTCAAGCTAGTATAACTAGTGATGTAAGCGTGTCTCGAATGCCCGGTCATGTTCACTTAAGGTAGATCAATTCAAAAAGTGCAACTCTTCCCGAAATGTGCAAAATTTTCAAATCAATACATATGAGCTCACGTCAAGGGGGAGCATTTGAAAATGACAAAACTCTCAATGTGTAACAAAATGTGTTTCTTAATCATAAACACCTTGAGAGAATTTTCAATGATTTGGTATATGGCAACATAGGATAGTCATGAAGTTATAAGGTGGCTAAGGTTAGGAAAACCGTCCTATGATCCGCCAGAGCCGGAGGGATCTACCCATGGACAATACCAAATAGATAGTATTAGAAAGTCCGTAGGTATGATTATGAAAAAAAGGAGAAATGTGAGAATGGAGAAAGAAGGGGTTGAAGAATTAAAAAGAAATGAAACGAGAAAGGGTGTAAAGAAATAGCCCTCCAATTATTCAACCTTAGGGCAGAAACCGGGTTCAATTCATATGCTACTGGTGGTTACTAAGGTAACACCGGTATTGAAGACAAGACGTCATGGACCCAGTGACGCACTGCACTAAACCTTCTAGCCACTCAAGTTCTCTTAAAAGAACTTGTTTCATTCTCACGGGGAACCGGTGTAATCTATCGACATATCTCTTAGAGATGGTTGATATTGAAGCAGGAGACCTCTCCCTAATCTCCGCACAGGAAAACCAAATGCACTTATTGAGTCTAGAGCCTCGAGATACATAAAAAGATCTCATAGGAACACGTGCCACTTCTACCCTGGTTGTTCAACATTAAGGACACCAGTGGTAAACTTATGAGTCCTACGCAGATCTCAGCAACCTACCAGAACATTTATGAGGGATGTTGCTATAGTAACTCCCAGTGATTGAATGGAAATTCCTGCCAGGGTCAACATCAAACAGCCCTGAAAGCAGGTCACTTAGGTAATTCCTTGTGGATTACGCTTAGTGGTCGTGATGGTTACAAATGGTCAATAGTCGTGGAGTGATCTCCAGCGACTCACCCATTCAATTATCTACTTAGGTAGTTCGCGTAAATCCTTTCAGGGTTTACCGATTGGGAACGGTCTTCGTGAGGATTAGAAGGAGTCTCCACACTATGCTGTTGACAATATCTAATTCCAAACCTATAAGTACCGAATGATTTGATGCTAACTGTCTACTTACAGGAATTTTTGACGGTTGCAGTTGATTGCCGAAAAGATGCTGATCCACCAACACATGCTCACACTTCAACATCACAATCTAAGAAATCATGATCATTGATTGGGCCTCACATGTGCTTCCATAACTCTGATACATAAGGTCATGATCCTGAAAAAGTGTAAGCATGCCAACACAAAGATGTTCATATCACATGGAGACGTTACTGCTCAAAGATGACCCTCAGACACTCATTTGGATGATGAAGTTGAAGCTATTTCCAAAGATCATCCATCACATTGAAGGTGTCATCTAGAGTCTTCTACTTAAAGCACAAAGATCTCAACAATGAAGAATCAAAAGACTACGAGCTACAAAGATGTCGTTAAAGACTTGAATGCTATGATTCAATATTTATTTTCCGGGGTGACTTCCCTTAGGGGGAGATTATTAGGAATACGTTTATTCAAATGAAGACTCGGTCACCCCGAGTGTAGTTTAGTATATTGTAGCTCGTAGTAATTATCATATTAGTTAGAATATAGTTTAGTATTACTTAGTATTTGTGGAGTCGGGTCAGGTCTTTTACCCACTGTCAGCTCACTCCACAGTCCGTTTCATGGGGCGTTTATTTGTAAGTATAAATATCCCTTCCCTAGCTTGGAAGGGGTTGGACCTTTTCATTCTAATATAACATATCACAAGTTTCTCTCAAAGGCTCCCAACTTCTTCTACTTCTCTCTCTAACTTCTCACTAGAATACTACTCATTTAATCATTCTAAACATCATACCATACATGTTCTTGCATTAGGGTATACTACAGAAACCTTCCCACCAATACCACCTCCAAAGCTGACAAATTGTCCATCATAGGGTTTGAAATCTGAAAGATAGGACTTGTTGCCAGTCATGTGCCTAGAACATCCACTGTCTGAGTATCCTTGATCTTCTTTAGGCTTTGAATGTCCCTGCACATAAAATAAAGGAATTAGTTCCTTTTGGGGACCCAAGCCACAAATGACTTGGATCTGCCTCGTGTATCAATATAATTATATTTGTCAAAGGTCATTGATACACCACTGGGATTGTTTGTGGTGTTTATACCTTTAGGTTTCCATTCCCAACGTACTGAAGCCTTTATAGCATTTCCCACATTTACCCTTTTGTTGTTTACTGAACCACCAGCGGAAACCTTTAGCCTAGCAGTGGCAACTGCTGGTTTTGAAATTTTAGGTGCCCACTTGTGGTTATAGAAAACATTCTTTTCATAAAATGTCTTGTTACCTGTTTGTGCACTTTTGACAAAAGTTTGAATAGGTTTTGCACTTTTAACAGGTGACTTAGGGTAACCACTGTTCACTTTTCTAGCAGTTGTAAGAGGTTTGATGCCAGTTTTAAGTTGAACAACTTTGGGAATCATATTTCTTAGAGGATTGGGGTGAGTTAAATTTTGAAACTTATTTTCTTTTACCCCTGTGTTTCCAAAAACATTTCTTCTACCCTTGTGATAGTTACAGTAAGCATGAAGATGTTCAAAACTACCACAGATGTGACATGCTTTGTTGTTAAACTCAAAATCACTACCAAATTGTTGAGATTTTAGATTGTTCCAGTTCCTCTTGTTTCCCCTAGGAGCTGGTGATCTATTTCTATACATCTCTGCATATTTAATAGTGGGCCTAGTATTATTTGATTGTTTCCTAGGCTCTTCCTTTTCTATCTTAACAACTTCAGGAACACATGTTTTATCCTTAACTTTCACACATTCATCTTTAAGTGATGAATCACTTGCACTTTCAAATGCCTCTGACTCAACAATCTTATCTACAATAGCTTCTTTCACAATTTGGGGGCCATAAGTCCTAGTAGGTTCCTGAAACTCCTCTAATCCAGTGTATGCTAGGTCTATACCAGGAGGTGATGGAACACCTCTTAGAGGTGGTGGTACAGACTTGTAACCTACACCTGATTTAGCTTTATTGACTACTTGGGCTTCCCAAATTTTATTAATTCCATCTGAAGCATAAGCTAATGTATCTACAGTAATTTTAACATTATCATTAGCCTTTTTAACCTTCTCCAATTCTTCTCTAAGTGCTAGATTCACATCAATCTTATAATCTAAGTCCCTTCTTAATACAGCAATATCATCACTAAACTTAGATTCATTAGCCCTAAAATGCTTTATTTGTGCTTCTAAAACAGCAATACCTCTTTTATGATTTGCTAGATTATAATTGGTTTGATTTAACTCTAACAATTGTTCATCATATTGAACTTTAAGTTTCTCATAGTCTTTTAAAGACTTACAAGTTTTAGAACAAGCATTATTAATTTGTACCTCAGAATCAGAAAAAGCCATAAGTGCAAGTTCTGTAGCTATCATTGCAGACTCTGGATCTGCTTCTTCATCAGCCATATAGCTCCAATTATAGCTCACTCCATCAATGGCCAAAAGCACCTTTGGTTCTTCAACAGTAGGCTCTTTCTTCTTGTTCTGCTTGTACCAAGTTGACCTATTATCAGGTTTCTTTGATTTCCTGCATTACCTGGCAAAGTGTCCCATCTTGTGACTGTTGTAACACTCCACCTTCTTCTTGTCAAAGCCTGCAGTCTCATTACCATTGATAATGATCTTCCTCCCAGTCTTTTTCCAAATTTTCTTTGCCTTTAAGCTCAACAAAGCAACTTGCCATTTAATGTCCATCTCTTCCAAGTCATCTTCATCAATTTGATCCAAGTCTTCATGTGTGACAATTGAGCCTTTTACTTGACTTGAGAGATAGGCATAAAAAGTAAGATCACCAAGACCAGCAATCTGTTTCTTTTACTGGCAATCCCAACTGAAGAAATGACAGCCACATCTTCAGTAACCACAGAAACACCCGACCAGAAAACCATTGTCAGCGAACTCTCAACAGAAAAGTTGACTCCACCTCCTATCTCAAGCAAACCTGCGGAAAAAAATACACCAAAAGATATAGGTTCATCATCTATGAGTGATGAGGTGAAAATAATCAGTTTTTAGGGGGTCATTTAAGCCCGGAATTGAATTTATTTGATCAAATATTGCCATAAATCGTTCCTTTTGTGATTTTAGGTACTTTTGGAGTGAATTCTGGAAAAGGGATCATTTTGGACGTTTTTGGAGCATAAAAGTGAAGAAAACAGCAAAGTCTTAAGTTTCCTTGCTGGGAACAGTACCTGAAAGGCGTCACCAAGTTCTTAATGACGGCGTCAAGAGGAAAACAAGAGGTGAAGAGGATGGAGTCCATGACGGTCCAGAATGTTTTTACACTAAGGCATAACAGCGTCACGCTAGGCCGTCATGGTCCCTCTACACGTGACGGCCCAGATGAAATTTGCTCTTGACGGCGTCAAATCTGGATCTAGGCAATCCGAGAATATTATGGGCGGCGAGTTGACGGCGTCAGAATTTTCTTCTTGACGCCATCACCTTGGAAAATCTATATATAGTTTTGTAATTTTCATTCATTAAAAGGAGGACAATTTTAGGGATAACTTGTAGAAACCCTAGCACGATTTTATCAGTATTTTCAAGGGTTTTCACCCTTTGAAACCTTTCATGTTCAATTAAGATAAGTATCATTTCGATTCATTCAATATGTCTATGTGTTGTTTGAATATATCTTACGCTTGTCTTGATTTTAACATGCTAGGCTAGATCTCTTGTGTGTTTGCTTAGATGTAGTGAAACCTAGATGTTGATTATGGGTTGATTGCTTGTTTATAGTTGTTACGGATGAATGATTTTGATGTTAGGCTTAACAAAACTGGCAGACTTCCATAGGGTAACTTCCTTGAACGTCTTAAGAAACAAGAACCAATGCGTACTAGGTTTTTATGGTTGTATTTAATGCGTGAGTGAATCCTAATGATTCCATGTTAGGAGCTTCTTGCAGGCTCGACATAGGAGTGAAGTAGGAGCTTATAGAGTTGGGGAAGTACGTACGCCACCCCACGATTGGTATTAAGGAATATAACCCGTCATCCACGCAACTGTAACAAACTATCAACCTGTAAAAGATATCTAGGGAGTAATGAAATCTAAGTAAACACAATTTTCCCATTTATTGTTCACACCACTAGTTTAATTAGCTTTATTTTCATTTTTGTTATTTTATTTTGATTGCATCTTAGTTATTGGGTTAGTTGATTAGCAACTAATTCCGCTCACTCTTCCAAAACCCGAGATTTTAATTGCTTTTATAAAAAATAGAAAAATACAAAAAGAATCATCCCTCACTTCTAGACCTAGTTTTTAGGCTTTCTAATCCTAGCGACACTATTCCTGAGTTGAAAGATCAATCCTTCGGTACTTGTCACTATACTATACTACAACGATCAGGTACACTGCCTGGTGGGGGTTGTAAGCTTCTCAAGATCCCTTGAGAGGTAAAGCCTGGTGCAATTCCCCCGCATCAAGTTTTTGGCGCCGCTGCCGAGGAATAGTTATTGTCTAGGTTAGAATTTCTTTTTATTAGGTCTACTTGCTAGATTCCTTTCTAGTAAGATTTTATTTTTATTTTTTTAGGTTTTCTTTAGTCTATCTATTTCTTCGTGTCTTTGTTCGTAAGTTTTACCATCCGACATCATGGAAGGTGGTAACATCTTTGAACCCATCAACCCACCACAACAAGACCACCCACAAAACCCACCACTAGCAAACCAACCTCTTAGGCCCCGAACCCTAGGAGAGTATTCCCGACCTAGCCACTAAGGCTATTGATGCATGGGAATTGCACCAGGCTTTACCTCTCAAGGGATCTTGAGAAGCTTACAACCCCCACCAGGCAGTGTACCTGATCGATGTAGTATAGTATAATGACAAGTACCGGGGGATTGATCGTTCAGCTAGGAATAGTGTCGCTAGGATTAGAAAACCTAAATACTAGATCTAGAGATGAGGGATGAGGGATGATTCTTCTTGTATTTTTTATATTCTTTTTTAGAAAGCAAATTAAAATCTCGGGTTTGAAGGAGTTGGGCAGAATTAGTTGCTAGTCAACTAACCCAATACTAAGATGCAATCAAAATAAAATACTAAAATGAAAATAAACTATTTTAAACTAAAGTTGTGAGCAATGAGTGGGAGAAATGTGTTTACTTAGATTTCACTACTCCCTAGATATCTTTTACACGTTAATTACTTGTTATAGTTGCGTGGATGACGGATTGTATTCCTTAATACCATTCATGGGGTGGCGTACTTACTTCCCCAATCCTATGAGTGCCTACTTCACTCCAATGTCGAGCCTGCTAGAAGCTCCTAACATGGGATCATTAGAATTTACTCATGCATTAAATACAATCAATAAAACCTAGTACACATCGGTTCATGTTTCCTAAGATGTTTAAGCATGTTACACAATGGAGATCTGCCAGTTTTCTTAAGCCTAACATTGAAATCATTCATCCAATACAACCATAAACAAGTAATCAACACATAATCAACATCTAGGTTTCATTAGATCTAAGCAAACACAAGATAAATCTTGCCTAGCATGTTGAAATCAAGACAAATACAAGATATAGACAACCAACACATAGACATATTGATTGAATTAAGAGAAGACTTATCTCAATAGCACATGTAAGGATTCAAGGGTTGAAAACCCTTGAAAAGCTGTAAAATTCGTACAAGGTTCGGCCCTAGGGTTTCTCCACACAAGTTCTTTTTTTATGAATGAAAATTAGAAAACTATATATAGATTTTAGAAGGTGACAACGTCAAGAACAAATGTTTGACGCCGTCATCTCGCCGCCCAATAATTCCTCGGACTGCCTAGATCTACATCTGACGCCGTCATGTAGTCCCCTTTTGCAGGCCATCACACAATTTACTCTTGACGCTCTACTTGTGACGCCTTCATGTTTCTTCTGGGTCGTCATGGTTTTTACTCTTGACGCCGTCAGGATTGCCTTCTTGACGCCGTCATACACTGTTCCCAGCACGGAAAATTAAGTCTTTGGCGTTTTCTTCACTTTTATGCTCCAAAAACGTCCGAATTGCTTCCTTTTCCAGATTTCCCTCCCAAAGTACCTAAAATCACAAAAGGAACGATTTAGGGCAATATTTGATCAAATAAATTCAATTTTGGGATTAAATGACACCCTAAAAGTGGTTCATTTTTCGCCTCATCATATACCCTTACACTTGAGATTTGCTTGTCTCAAGCAAATGCGCTTTTATTCTAATCAAAATACAAGTTAGGGGTCATTTAACACTAATATAAAAGTAATTACAACAAATAATCGTTCCACTAAAGACCAAAGACAAGCACGGAGGTCATACGCTAGCACCTCACAAATAGTGTTTAGATACTCACATCTCTCGGGTGTAATAAAGTATCAATTACAATATGGAAACGGAAGATATCTCTCACTACCTGTCATAGCAAAATAGATTACCATAGGCTTGGGAAAGGATCAAACCTCCACCACATGGCGTAAGCACCTAGGATAAACTATCAAAGAGGTCTTTAAAAGGGTTGTAACGTTAGGTGTAGGGATATGAAATACACGGTTTTGTTGGATATAGGCAGTCTTTACTGGTGGCGAGTTAACAATCTTGGTTAATTACATGTACAATATGGCGTTGCTAAGCCAAGACTAGACTCGACTTAAGCTAATAAATGAAAAATAACAAAAACATAAAATGAACATAGAATAAAAAGGGATGGTAGTCCGTATGTTTTTTTTATTTTTTATTTTTATTTTTATTTTTTATTTTTTTTTTTTTGCATACACTCTTACCCTACCATCCAAAATAATACATCATAGGGAATGGAAGTTCCCCTTACACTTGAATTTTTACATACTTTACAATAAACTAATCTAATGACTCGAATTAAGAAAATCAAAACACTTGGAGTACTTTTAAGATTGACGTACATATGAGGGTAATATATGATGTTCTTCCCCATTACTCAATAAAATAAGTACTTTACCCATGAGTCCCAATCGTCCCAAAACAATATGTACAAGGATATGACTCGACTTAGCAACCATGTAATCAATTAGATAATTAACTTAGGGTTTAACAAATAACAATAATGCACTAAAGATGAGTGCATACACGGAAGGCTAAGGCAATTTGGGTGTACATTTAAGTGGGGTGTAACAAAATCTTCCTTTAAGTAAGATGCTTAAAGTTAGAAACGAAAAGATAGGCTCGGAGGGGTGTACTAGTGGTTTCGTTTACTAAAAATGAGTACAACGCTAAGGTGTGGGAAAATTAGTTGACTTAACTAGCCAAGTAATATGACTTAAATGGTCAAGTAATTATGATACGGGTTTAACACAAGGGTGATCCTAATGCCTCTTATCATGTAGTAAATCCTACTACACGAATGTAGTCTCACTAGCGGTCTCGGGATACATCACTAACACAAGTTCTAGAATCTAAATGCTACCGGTACACTCATAAGCACTAATAGTAAATGCTTTTCCTATCAAATCTAAAGGCGAACCTCACATATTTGGGTGGAAAATTTTTCTGAATAGTACGGTTATGTGCTAGTCATACAATCTCCTATCCATGAGATGCTTGCTATGGCTAAAGTTTCACTCCTAAATGTTGTAAAAAAATTTAAATTTGGCGCTAAAATTACACTAAGTATTTCTCATAGTTTTATTACACATCTACTATCAAACAAACAAACTCAAGCGAAAGTGTATCTATAAGGTATCATCATTTTACCCTCCCCTTACACTTAGGATGAACATTGTCCCCAATGTTCAAGTAAAGAATGTAAAAGTGAAAAATTAAAAAGAATGAAATCAAATACTCCCCTGATTCGCTCGGTATGGATAATAAGGTGGCCAGGTTAGATCTTCCTCCAAGAAAATGAACAATCAAAGCTTCCCTTCCAGAATATAAATTATCTTCTTGTCATACATAACCTGTAGAACCTGAGAAAACAGACAAGGCAACCTCGCGTAAAATAGACGGCAATCTATATATGCTAATAAATCCTAGAAAACAAAATAAGATATAATGCTTGTGGAATGATGTTTGTAGATTTCCTGGAGATTATAAAACTAATAATTCAACAAAAACTTTAAGACTCCGTTAGAAAAACAAAACTGGTAAAATTTCCAGATTTTTACACGTGACGCCATCAAGAGTAAACTCATGACGCCGTCAGAAGTGACCTGCAGAAATTCTTATGTTAAGTTTCCAGAAAATTTCTGGAAAAACTTGGTCCTACTTCCTGGAAAATCCTGCAAAACTTCATTATGACTCGATACAAGCATTTGACTCTAACAATTACGAATACACATGTTCACTTAATATTGTGGAGAATCATGATCGGTTTGTTTCTTAAAAACATATTTGGGGTTTCCCCTTACATTTATCTTTTGCAAAAATACCTTTGGGTGAAGTTAAGACTAGGTCAAACAACAAAGTAAAGTATTTCCACTTTTTAGTTCAGAAACATGATCTACCAACAATAAAAATAAAGCATGCATACGGAAGCAAATAACAAACAAACAAAATAAAATCACACAAAGCATGGATTGCCTCCCAAGAAGTGCTTTTCTTTATTTACGAGTCTTGTAGCTAGACTCAAGGTCATGGGTTACTACGTGACTTCATCGTTGGTTTCACTCTCTAGGTCGTCTTCTAAGCCAGTTTTGTATTCCGGACCTAGTTGCAAGCATTCTTTATAGAAACCAAGCATCCTATTCTTCACATACTCAACTCCTCTACGTCTATCCTCATCATTCCTATAATAAGCCGCTTACTTGTGTTCCTTTTCTATATTGGAGAGAAGGCGGTATTGCTCAATTTTGTAGGGCATTTGGTAGGCAATCTCATCATTCTCTTCTTTGAACCTAACTATCCCTAAAGTCGGATCATAACTCATCCTAGTGGTCTCAACAAATGTTTTTCTGAATATTACTTGGCTTAGGCAATCATCTATCACCGGACGAGTGTCTTCTACTATCATAAAATCGATCTCATAGGTGAAATTACCTATAATCACATGCAATCCCTTCACTCTTCCTACAAAGTTACTTATCAAATTCCTATTGGGCATTATCCTATAATCAAGTTGCTTCTTCATCACCCAATTGTAATAAGTCCTAGTCATGATGTTTACAGGAAATATATGATCGATATAAGCTTTCCATATATGCATGTGCCCGATGTTGCACGGTATGTTGATGTTAGAGGGGTCTCCCATTTTGATAAGGGGTGTGCCAAGGATATATGGTCTCTCGGGACTATCGAATAATTCCTTATGGTATTCCCATTCTTCCTTGGTGGGCAACTTATCAAAGTGCTTTTCTATAGTCTCTACTTCCTATAACTCCTCTCCCTTATTAACCTCAACTTCCCTACTTTCATCCCTAGTCTTGGTTTCTACTCCAACTTCATCCTTGTCACTTTCTTCTATCTCCTTATCTATTGGCTTAATGGTGACAACATTGACAAAGTAGACATGTTTGGATGATGAGGGGTCCTTAATTTGGATTCCGTTATTGGTGTCCCTAGTGTCCTTCCTAGGTGTGGTTCACGCTTGGTTGTTGAGGGCTTTCAACAAGTTGTCTATCTTGTTGGTCATCTCCGTTTGTTGTTGGTTGAATTCGGTTTCAAACCTAGCTATGCGAGCTTCTTGAGATGCCATGAACTTAGACATCAATCCTTCAAGATTGTTGGTACTACCATAGTTGTTAGAAGGATTGTTGCTGAAAGTACGGTTGGAGGGTGGACCGTTTGGTTGGTAACGATTAGGCGGATTGGAAGAATTGGCTTGATTTTGTTTCCACCTAAGGTTTGGGTGATTTTTCCAAGAGGGGTTGTAGGAATCACCGTAAGGGTTTGGCTCGGGTTTGAAAGTGTACCACTTATCTCCCGCTTCGTCGGTACGCGAGGATGCGTAGTCTGCAAAAGCTGTTCCGAGGAGTTCCACACAATCACGAGTGTCATGGGGACCACTACATAATTCGCATGAAGAAGTGATTTTGTTCACTTGGCTTGAACGCTTAGGAGCTTCGTAAGGTTTCATGAGAAACTTGACTTGGTCCTCAAGTTCCATGATCCTACGGTCGGGAGTGCTAGAGTCGTTAGAAGGCAAAGATATTGCCTTGACCGTTTTGTTCAAATCACGGGGATCATTCCAACTTTCGTTATCATAGAGAGCAATATCTTCTATGAGTTCCCATGATTGTTCCACACTTAGATCACGTAGCTTACCACCGGCCGATTGGTCAATGGCTCGCCTCGTGGAGAGATCGATATGGTCATAAAAGATTTGGATTTGGAGCCAAAGATCTATGCCATGATGAGGGACTTTTTGGAGTAAGTCCTTGAAACGAGTCCATGCTTCATAGAGAGTTTCATTTTGACGTTATTGGAACATCAAGATGTCATTTCTAAGCTTGGTAGTTCTCCCCGGTGGGAAAAATTGAGCAAGGAAATGAGTGGTGAGATCATCCCATGTGGTGATGGATCCCACGGGTAAACGCTCAAGCCATTGACTAGCTTGATCACGTAGAGAGAATTGGAATAGGCGTAATCGGGTTGTCTCTCTAGTTGCAACATCTAGGTCTATGGAATCTACGATTTTAAGGAAGTCCTTGAGATGTTGATTTGGATCTTCGGAACGAAGTCCGTGGAATGCACATCCGCTTTGCACCAACCGGACGGTGTCGGATCGCAAGGGGGTCACATTGGCTCCGGTGAGCTCAATGGTGTTTTGGTAGCCTTGGTGGCTAGGTCGGGAATACTCTCCTAAGGTTCGGGGCCTAAGAGGTTCTAGTGGTGGGTTTAGTTGAGGTGGGATGACGGGTTCAAAGATGTTCCCATCGTCCATGATGTCGGGTGGTGAAAAGTTACGAACGAAAACACAAAAAAATAAGATAGACTAAAGAGAACCTAAAAATAAAAATAAAATCTTACTAGAAAGGAATCTAGCAAGTAGACCTAATAAAAAGAGATTCTAACCTAGACAATAACTATTCCTCGGTAGCGGCGCCAAAAACTTGATGCGTGGGAATTGCACCAGGCTTTACCTCTCAAGGGATCTTGAGAAGCTTACAACCCCCACCAGGCAGTGTACCTGATTGATGTAGTATAGTATAATGACAAGTACCGGGGGATTGATCGTTCAGCTAGGAATAGTGTCGCTAGGATTAGAAAACCTAAATACTAGATCTAGAGATGAGGGATGATTCTTTTTGTATTTTTTATATTTTTTTTAGAAAGCAAATTAAAATCTCGGGTTTGAAGGAGTTGGGCGGAATTAGTTGCTAGTCAACTAACCCAATACTAAGATGCAATCAAAATAAAATACTAAAATGAAAATAAACTATTTTAAACTAAAGTTGTGAGCAATAAGTGGGAGAAATGTGTTTACTTAGATTTCACTACTCCCTAGATATCTTTTACACGTTAATTACTTGTTATAGTTGCGTGGATGACGGATTTTATTCCTTAATACCATTCATGGGGTGGCGTACTTACTTCCCTAATCCTATGAGTGCCTACTTCACTCCTATGTCGAGCCTGCTATAAGCTCCTAACATGGGATCATTAGAATTTACTCATGCATTAAATACAACCAATAAAACCTAGTACACATCGGTTCATGTTTCCTAAGACGTTCAAGCATGTTACACAATGGAGATCTGCCAGTTTTCTTAAGCCTAACATTGAAATCATTCATCCAATACAACCACAAACAAGTAATCAACACATAATCAACATCTAGGTTTCATTATATCTAAGCAAACACAAGATAAATCTAGCCTAGCATGTTGAAATCAAGACAAGCACAAGATATAGACAACCAACACATAGACATATTGATTGAATTAAGAGAAGACTTATCTCAATAGCACATGTAAGGATTCAAGGATTGAAAACCCTTGAAAAGCTGTAAAATTCGTACAAGGTTCGACCCTAGGGTTTCTCCACACAAGTTCTTTTTTTATGAATGAAAATTAGAAAACTATATATAGATTTTAGAAGGTGACGGCATCAAGAACAAATGTCTGACGCCGTCATCTCGCCGCCCAATAATTCCTCGGACTGCCTAGATCTACATCTGACGCCGTCATGTAGTCCCCTTTTGCAGGCCGTCACACAATTTACTCTTGACGCTCTACTTGTGACGCCTTCATGTTTCTTCTGGGTCGTCATGGTTTTTACTCTTGACGCCGTCAGGATTGCCTTCTTGACGCCGTCATACACTGTTACCAGCATGGAAAATTAAGTCTTTGGCGTTTTCTTCACTTTTATGCTCCAAAAACGTCCGAATTGCTTTCTTTTCCAGATTTCACTCCCAAAGTACCTAAAATCACAAAAGGAACGATTTAGGGCAATATTTGATCGAATAAATTCAATTCCGGGCTTAAATGACCCCCTAAAAGTGGTTCATTTTTCGCCTCATCAGCTATCAAAACACTATTGAGCTCACCCAAGGAGCCAATGTGTCTCCCTTGCGATCCGGCACCATCCGGTTGGTGCAAAGCAGATGTGCATTCCATGGACTTCGTTCCGAAGGTCCTAATCAACATCTCAAGGACTTCCTTAAAATTGTAGATTCTATAGACCTTGATGTTACAACTAGAGAGTCGACCCAATTACGCCTATTCCAATTCTCTCTACGTAATCAAGCTAGTCAATGGCTTGAACATTTACCTACGGGATCCATCACCTCATGGGATGATCTCACCACTCGTTTCCTTGCTCAATTTTTCCCACCGGGGAGAACTACCAAGCTTACAAATGATATCTTGATGTTTCAACAACGTCAAGGTGAAACCTTTTGTGAAGCATGGACCCGATACAAGGACTTACTCCGAAAAGTCCCTCATCATGGCATTGAACCATGGCTCCAAATTCAAATCTTTTACGATAAAGTTAATTATCAAATGAGAAGGGCCATAGATTACGCAGCCAATGGCAGGCTAAATAGACTTAGCGTTGATAAATGCTGGGGAGTTCTTGAGGGGTTAGCACAATACGAAGAAGAAGGATGGGAGGACCCGATGTTTTCAAAAGAGGGAAGTCTTGATTACATGAACGCTACCCAAGAACAGTTATTGGTAAATATTGAGAAGCAGGTTAAGGGTTTGATGAGAGCTGAAATGCCTGCTGCTGAAACCGCAAGGAGTCCTGATGTACGTGTGAGTGCGATTAACAAATATAATTTTCCTGAACGTTCACAACAAGAGGAGTTCGAAGGGATAATGGTAACCTTCATGAATAATCAGGAAAAACAAATTCGGCACTTAGAAGCACGTATGGAAAGCACTCGTAATACTTTTATGGACTTAGCAGACAAATTCATATCAAGAATTAAGGAAAAGATTAAGGAAAAATCTGCACCAAGAAAGATCGAAAAAATCTTTGAACTCCCAATCCCTCTGGTGTGTGACGAAGAGGATAATCAGAAACCCTTTTCAAATGCCTCACCCTCAGTTACCCCTTACTTCTATGAGCGTCCTCAAGAGAAAAAAAACTTGCAATTTCATAACATCTTCGTTGGAAGCTTGCAAACCACGCTCCCCAACTTGTACAAGAGACATTCCTTTGGTTTTAAACCTGGTGTGAAGAGGTTGCACCTCAAAAACACTGTATCTTTGGGAACCTCTATGGAACGATTCCTCTTCATACCCACCGTTGACCAATGCGAAGATCACAACTTAACTGGAACTTTGCCCACCCCTTTTGATAACCACGCCTCTCTCCGTGACAGTAACAAAGTGTTTGACCCTGGTGGACTTTACTAACGGGGTGGCTACTCATAGTTTTCACTCTTGATTAGCTATCTGCATTAGTGCAGGGACTGAATTTGAAATTGCCACTTAGTGTTCATAAAACGGGCATCTGACGGTGCCAGATTTTACTCTTAACGTCGTCACCTCGCATTCTCAGCAATAATAACCTCATTTCCATCACTTTCAACTCATACCCCGCAAATCATACCCAAGTGCTGCTCCACCTCCGAATCTCCAAGATCTAATCCGACATCTTCCGTGACAAATCTTCACGTGGTAAATAATTTTTCTTCATCCTTTTTCGTTCGACTATCCTTAGAACCTACCAATTTTGAAAACCCCCATCATCTGAAACCCTATCATGGACCCATCTCTAGGAATCATAATGCCCTTCATTAGGTGTTTTGTAATCATGAGTATTACCATTAAGTAGTAGTGGTTGATTTGAATCATGAGTTAATTGCGGAAAAATCTTTCACACCACAGATTTTTTGACCCCCACCCATGTTTTCTACATAAAGGAGTGTTTGGGTCAAGGATTTAGAGTTTGAAAATTGATTTTTCCCTCGTAATTGCATGGATGAACTTTTGCTGGATCTCACGGCGTCAAGTTTTATCTCCAGACGGCGTCAGATGTGTCTGACAGCAATATTTCGTAAAATTCTCATTCTAACCACTTTCGTTCCATTTCATCCTTTTCCAGGAAAATGAGCAAACGATCCCGACAACACCGAGGAAGTTCGTCCTGATCCCAACGCGTAAACTATGGTGATTTGGTCCATAGTTGGAGTGAGTTTGATAATGACGCCGCTACAACCAAACACGCGGAACTCCTATATCACCATATCGATGCTGGGGCAGTAATCAATTGGGAATTTTTGAGGTCCCAAGGTCTTGAGGGTGACTTTCTTGGGAGGATCCAAACAGATGCATTCACGGGTCCTCAATGGGAGAGATTGTTCAGGATGAGGGAGACAGGTTACAGTGAATTGGTAAGGGAATTCTTTGTGACTTTTCGCTTTGATTTGGCTGAGGCTAGGACAAATATGGGGGCACCACCATTTACTTTAGATTGGGGGAGAGCTTAGATCGTGCTCGGTTACTGAGTTTGGGTGGAGATTAGGTTTATATACTCAGGAGGAGGCTGTTCAGGGAGGTTTCATGCAGAGGTTGTTGAATGGGGAGATGATGAGGAACGAATTGAGGTGTTCCATGTTTTGGCCGAGTATTGGGAACGGGGTATACACCTCAACCACTGGGCGGCCTCAATCAGGGACCCCATGATCAGGTTAGCCCACAGGTGCATCACCTACAGTTTATCGGGGCATCATGGCACCACTCACCGTGTCACTGCTTCAGATCTGTTCTACCTATACACCATGTTTTCGGCGGATGTGTACTGTAACATCCCATTCTGGGTAGCCAGTTATTTGAAGACTAGTGTGGGGGAGAGGGATATCGACAAGGTGTATGGGGGGATGTTTGTGACCCGTTTGGCTCATTCTTATGGGATCCTTGTTCCTGAGATTATGGGGTACCTGAGCGACTGTGGGGCATGTAGGGTGGTGAGGGCTAAATCCCTCAAGCAGATGAGCATTGTGATGGAGCTGGGGGATGGGTCCTATACTTGGTACGTTGTGGGAGGACCTGCGGGTGTTGATGATGATGATGATGATGATGAGGGCGTCCCCCAACAGCCACATTACGGGGATTATGAGGTTGGGTCTGCGGATTATTACCGACACATGGGTCGGGGAGACTGGCAGGCACATCAAGGGGCCTGGATGGGTCAGGTGGACGCATGGCGGACCACCACTGGCCAGCGGTTTGATTGGATATATGATCACACCATTCGCCAGATGCAGCATCTCTCCACCGTGATCAGATTGAGCCCCCGCTATAGATCGAGCCATTCCCTGGTCGCGAGACGGACTACCCTCCTTACGGGTACACCGGGCACCTCCCTCCTGGCTATGCCTACCGCTATGGTCCCCCTCCCCAATGATTTGTCATGATGTTTGTGATTTCTGAACACTTTATTCATGGTTGTATGGTTTAAAACAATTTGGCTTGTAATAGTTTAGGGTATGGCCTCTGTTGGCCCTGGATAATTTTTATTTTTATTTTCATGCAGGATTTTAATATTATGGGTTGCTTATGATTTCATTTTTAATTTGTGTGATTTTCATTTGTTTTATATGTTATTTGTTTCCGTATGCGTGCTTTATTTTTATTGTTGGTAGATCATGTTTCAAAACTAAAATGGTGAAAATACTTTATTTTGTCATTTGGATTAGTCTTAATTTCATCCAAAGGTATTTCGCTAAAGATATGTGTAAGGGGAAACCCTAAATATATTTTTAAGAAACAAAATTGATCATGATTCTCCACAATATTAAATGAACATGTATATTTGTATTTGTTAGAGTCAAATGCTTGTATCGAGTCATAATGATGTTTTGCAGGATTTTCCAGGAAGTAGGACATAAGTTTTTCCAGAAATTTTCCAAAAACTTAACGTAAGGATTTCTGCAGATCACTTCTGACGGCGTCAGGAATTAACTCCTGACGGCGTCATGTGTAAAATTATGGAAATTTTGCTGGTTTTGTTTTTCTAACGGAGTCTTAAAGTTTTTGTTAATTCTTTAGTTTTATAAACTCTAGGAAATCTGCAAACATTTATTCCACAAGTATTATATCTTACATAGCTTTCTAGGATTTGTTAGTATATATAGATTGCCGCCGATTTTATGCGAGGTTGCCTTGTTTGTTTTCTCAGGTTTAACAGGTTATGTATGACAAGAAGATGATTTATATTCTGGAAGGGAAGTTTTGATTGTTCATTTTCTTGGAGGAAGATCTAACCTTGTTGACACACTATCCACACCGAACGAATCAGGGGAGTATTTGATTTCATTCTTTTACCTATTTTACTTTTACATTCTTTAATTGAACATTGGGGACAATGTTCATCCTAAGTGTAAGGGGAGGGTAAATGATGATACCTTATAGGATACACTTTCACTTTAGTTTGTTTGTTTGATGGTAGGTGTGTAATAAAACTATGAGAAATACTTGTTAGTGTAATTTTAGCGCCAAATTTAAATTTTTTTACAACATTTAGGAGTGAAACTTTAGCCATATGCTTATGAGTGTACCGGTAGCATTTTCTTGGAGGAAGATCTAACCTTGTTGACACACTATCCACACCGAACGAATCAGGGGAGTATTTGATTTCATTCTTTTACCTATTTTACTTTTACATTCTTTAATTGAACATTGGGGACAATGTTCATCCTAAGTGTAAGGGGAGGGTAAATGATGATACCTTATAGGATACACTTTCACTTTAGTTTGTTTGTTTGATGGTAGGTGTGTAATAAAACTATGAGAAATACTTGTTAGTGTAATTTTAGCGCCAAATTTAAATTTTTTTACAACATTTAGGAGTGAAACTTTAGCCATAGCAAGCGTCTCATGGATAGGAGATCGTATGACTAGCACAAAACCGTATCATTCAGAAAAATTTTTCACCCAAATATGTGAGGTTCGCCTTTAGATTTGATTGGAAAACCATTTACTATAAGTGCTTATGAGTGTACCTGTAGCATTTAGATTCTAGAACTTGCGTTAGTGATGCATCCCGAGACCGCTAGTGAGACTACATTCGTGTAGTAGGATTTACTACATGATAAGAGGCATTAGGATCACCCTTGTGTTAAACCTGTATCATAATTACTTGACCATTTAAGTCATATTACTTGGCTAGTTAAGTCAACTAATTTTTCCCACACCATTAGCGTTGTACTAATTTTTAGTACACGAAACCCCTAGTACACCCCTCCGAGCCTATCTTTTCGTTTCTAACTTTAAGCATCTTACTTAAAGGAAGAATTTGTTACACCCCACTTAAATGTACAACCAAATCGCCTTAGCCTTCTGTGTATGCACTCATCTTTAGTGCATTATTGTTATATGTTTAAACCCTTAGTTAATTATCTAATTGATTACATGGTTGCTAAGTCGAGTCATATCCTTGTACATATTGTTTTGGGACGATTGGGACTCAGGGGTAAAGTACTTGTGTTATGGAGTAATGGGGAAGAACATCATATTATTACCCCCATATGTGCGTTAATTTTAAAAGTACTCCAAGTGTTTTGATTTTCTTGATTCGAGTCATTAGATTAGTCTATTGTAAAGTATGTAAAAATTCAAGTGTAAGGGGAATGTTCATTCCCTATGATGTATTATTTTGGATGGTAGGGTAAGAGTGTATGCAAAAAAAAAAAAAAAAAAAAAAAAAAAAAACATACGGACTACCATCCCGTTTCATTCTATGTTTGTTTTATGTTTTTGTTATTAGCTTAAGTCGAGTCTAGTCTTGGCTTAGCAACGCCATATTGTACATGTAATTAACCAAGATGATTAACTCGCCACCAGTAAAGATTGCCTATATCCAACAAAACCGTGTATTCCATATCCCTACACCTAACGTTATAACCCTTTAAAAGACCTCTTTGATAGTTTATCCTATGTACTTATGTCATGTGGTGGAGGTTTGATCTTTTCTGAAGCCTATGGTAATCTATTTTGTTATGTCAGGCAGTGAGAGATATTTTCCATTTCCATATTGTGATATATACTCTATTACACCCGAGAGATGTGAGTATCTAAACACTATTTGTGAGGTGCTAGTGTATGACCTCCGTGCTTGTCTTTGGTCTTTAGTTGAACGATTATTTGTTGTAATTACTTTTATATTAGTGTTAAATGACCCCTAACTTGTATTTTGATTAGAATAAAAGCGCATTAGCTTGAGGACAAGCAAATCTGAAGTGTAAGGGTATATGATGAGGCGAAAAATGATCCGTTTTTAGGGGGTCATTTAAGCCCAGAATTGAATTTATTTGATCAAATATTGCCTTAAATCGTTCCTTTTGTGATTTTAGGTACTTTTGGAGTGAATTCTGGAAAAGGAAGCATTTTTGACTTTTTGGAGTGTAAAAGTGAAGAAAACGGCAAAGTCTTAATTTTCCTTGCTGGGAACAGTACCTGATGGCGTCACCAAGTTCTTAATGACGGCGTCAGGAGGAAAACAAGAGGTGAAGAGGATGGAGTCCATAACGGTCCAGAATGGTTTTACACTAGGGCATGACGGCGTCACGCTAGGCCGTCATGGTCCCTTTACACGTGACGGCCCAGAGGAAATTTGCTCTTGACGGCGTCAAATCTGGATCTAGGCAATCCGAAAATATTATGGGCGGCGAGTTGACGGCGTCAGAGTTTTCTTCTTGACGCCGTCACCTTGGAAAATCTATATATAGTTTTGTAATTTTCATTCATTAAAAGGAGGACAATTTTAGGGATAACTTGGAGAAACCCTAGCACGATTTTATCAGTATTTTCAAGGGTTTTCACCCTTTGAAACCTTTCATGTTCAATTAAGATAAGTATCCTTTCAATTCATTCAATATGTCTATATGTTGTTTGAATATATCTTACGCTTGTCTTGATTTTAACATGCTAGGCTAGATCTCTTGTGTGTTTGCTTAGATGTAGTTAAACCTAGATGTTGATTATGGGTTGATTGCTTGTTTACAGTTGTTATGGATGAATGATTTCGATGTTAGGCTTAAGAAAACTGGCAGACTTCCATAGGGTAACTTGCTTGAACGTCTTAAGAAACATGAACCAATGCTTACTAGGTTTTTATGGTTGTATTTAATGCATGAGCGAATTCTAATGATCCCATGTTAGGAGCTTCTTGCAGGCTCGACATAGGAGTAAAGTAGGAGCTTATAGAGTTGGGGAAGTACGTACGCCACCCCACGATTGGTATTAAGGAATATAACCCGTCATCCACGCAACTGTAACAAACTATCAACCTGTAAAGGATATCTAGGGAGTAATGAAATCTAAGTAAACACAATTTTCCCATTTATTGTTCACACCACTAGTTTAATTAGCTTTATTTTCATTTTTGTTATTTTATTTTAATTGCATCTTAGTTATTGGGTTAGTTGATTAGCAACTAATTCCGCCCACTCTTCCAAAACCCGAGATTTTAATTGCTTTTAAAATACAAAAAGAATCATCCCTCACCCTAGACCTAGTTTTTAGGCTTCCTAATCCTAGCGACACTATTCTTGAGTTGAACGATCAATCCCCCGGTACTTGTCACTATACTATACTACAACGATCAGGTACACTGCCTGGTGGGGGTTGTAAGCTTCTCGAGATCCCTTGAGAGGTAAAGCCTGGTGCAATTCCCCCGCATCAGTGAGGAAACAGTTTTTGAAAATCCAACAGAAGAAGTAGAAGCGCCTAAGGCTAAAAAGCCAAAAAAAGACGATGAACCAGCTGATGACTAGAGCGACGAAGTAATCGACAATATTTTGTAATACAACTATGTAAAACCTGTTTACAACGTTAATAATGTAATATCCGTAGGAACTGTGTACATATACCTGCTAAGGTTAAAGTGCCCAAAAGATAGTATGGCACACATTTTGGACAGGCCTTGCAGCAGCGCTGCAATAAAGTAAACTGTTTGTAAACTCGGATGTCCACAATCGTAGTAGACCTTTTATATAAATAGGTTTCAAACTTTTGCTAGTCTTTGTTATGTGAATGCAATTGTAATCTTGCAAGAATCCAGTCAATTTCAGATTGGTCAATGGCTTGAATATGGTCTGCACAAGACCAAATTCACCAACATGTAAACAGGTTCATTCACATAACATCAACTATATCAGTATATCACAAGTTCACAACAATGCGTTCCATAAAACAAACAAAACAACCAGTACAACAATACTTAAACTACATGACACCAGTCGCACGACTGTAACTTACTTATTCAAATATTACACATCAATGCACACTACGCCACTGAAGAACTACAATATAACACACAACGATACCTAAAGTACATGACAGCAGTCCAACAACTTAAATTTGCTTATTCCAACAGACATACAGATACACATAAACCAAGTGCACCCTCACAAACCAGTGAATCAACCAACAAAACCCCTTCTCTGACGCAAATGAGTGTGCGAATCTACAAACAGGGTCTGCAGGCTAGCCAGTTTCTCAGCTTCAGAGGCCCAGATCGCCCTCAAGTACGTGACCAAATCAACAACAAGAACATCATCACCCTCCCTAGGATACGTGACCGAATCAATGGCAAGAACATCATCACCCAAAGACTGGAGCTCTCGGATCAATCCATCTAAGTAGGCCACATGTTCAGCAAGATGTGCACAACGAGCACGCAAGACTGCCTGCCAACCCCTCTCCTCAACGACTTCCCTCTGAAAGCACAATTGCATTAGATCCTTAAAAGAAGATGAATCTGCGGAAAAAGCCAGCTGCCAAGTAAAGCAAACCCAGCCATTAGACTAACAATAAATAAAAATGTAAATATTATATGATGACTAAACAAGAACAAACTATCAATTTAAATAGGCAGACTGAAGAAAAAAGAAGTGGCCATAAATGAGTATGGTCTATCCAAGAAAAGAAATAAAACCAGCTACACCAAAAAGACACTAAGACACCACTGTTGGAAGTGAAAATACAAACACATCACTGAAAAAGTGAAAACACAAACACTCACACAGACGTATGAAAAAAAAATAGTTGTTTGAAACAAGTATATAAAAGCTGCTATATAAAACAACTATATTTTGTAAACAACTATATTAAAGCAGATACAAATGTTGCTAACGTAATGGGCTAGGTTATCCCCACCCTCCCTTTATATACAAAGAAAACCCTCCAAACTAGGGAGGGTGTAATTTTTGTCTCTTTTTTTTTTTCTTCCTTTTTCATCCTTTTTTTTTTTTTTTTTTTTTTTTTTTTTTTTGTAAATTTTTTGTGCAATTTTTTTTGTTTATTTGTTATGTTTTTTGTGTTATGTTATTTGTATTCGTCTAATGTGTTTTTATTTAATTAAACAACAACAACAATAGTACGTTAAACATTAGCACATTAAAAACTACAACAACAAGTGTTATTATTAAATTAAACAACAACATTAACACATTATTTAAAAACAACAACACCTACTACATATGAAGATTATTTATGTCATCTAAAAGATCATGGAACATTGCACCCGACCGACACGCATGATCCTCAGGATTCCTTGCCAATTCCAGTAATGCCTCTAGTGTCTTTATTCTTATCATCAACATCTTGTTTTGAGACAATAACATCTTGTTTCTTGTTTCAAACTTGTCAATCTTATTATCTTTAGCAAGAGGCTTGACTAAAGTACTTGTTTTGAAAAGAAGTCTTCCACATAAAGTATCCACAACCATAGTAATCTGTTCCTGGCTATTACATGTTAAGAAAATTATAAGAAATGTATTCTTAACAAACAAATTATTTACATAACTAAGCAAACGTATGATTATTTTACCACTGAAAAATGACATGCATAATACGGTTAACCATAAGTAGTGTCTATACGGGATGTCCTTTCTATAATTAATCATCTCTCACAATAACACAAGAAAAGATTTTTTCGTTCCACCTGGCCAAAGAATTTTATAGCAACCCATAATTTTCTATGTCAACATTTATTTTCAAACTCTAAGTTATTACTTTGATATTTACAAGAATACTTTTTACATACAACTTTCTTTAGTTAAATAAATGTAAAACAAGGAATAACCCTCTTGTGCACTATGACTATAGACTAAAATTTATCTACAACATTCCAATACATTGCCGTTACTCCATTTCATATATTTATTTGTAAAAATGTTGAAACAATATAGAAAGACCTTGATAGATCTTCTTGAGCACTCTAGAATCGTTAGTAATGTCACTGTAATCAATAACACACTAATAGACAATCTCTGCAACTTGTATTTATAAAGCGGAAACAAAACACAAGCTTGATACTAAGAACTCTTGATCCTCTATGGATCTTTTAATTATAATTAAAGAATTCACTAAAAGTTATTCAATACATAAACCGTGTGTTCCTTTTATACTCAAGGAACCCTAAACCGTTTCTCAAGAAACGTATATTCTAAAACTTCTAAAAGATATGCATTATCATTTCCTAAATAAACTCATGCATCTCCAAACTACATTACATAAAATATGGAAATACTATATCCGCAGAAACTAATAAAGCTGAAACTAGTCTTCAGCAGATACACTGCTTCAGCAGAAACCAACTCTTCAGCAGGATCCTTTCAGCAGAAACAGCAGCAGAATTCTTACTTCACAGAATTCCCAACAATCCTCCCCTAATCTTGAATTTGACCTGGTTAAGTTCAAGATTCTTGATAGATCTTCAAAATAACATACCAAGAGGATTGTAATAAGATAGCACCAGCAAAGAATCATCTTCAGCAGAATCTCTATGATCAGCACATACTTGAAAGCTCCATTCTTTGCAGCAACAAATGACCAAATGTACATCAAAACAAATTAGTTTCATACTATTCTCATCACTTCCAGGTGTGTTAACTCCTGTGAGAGGTGAATCATTGAAAATAATGGATTTGATGTCTCTTTACCAATAGCCATCACTACTGGAGTAGCCAAGTGTTCAAAGGTACACTGATAACCACATGATTTTTAGCAAATCATCAGCTATAAACGGATTTGAGATGTCTTTACCTGTAGCCGTTTGCTCAGGACTAGCCAATTATTTTGATGAAAATCATCTTGGTTAACTGATTACCAAATATGGTTTTCCACTGCCTTTACCACAAGCCATATACATGTGGGCTAGCCAATTATTTGGAATCCATAAAGTAAAAATCCATGGTCAATTGACAACCATTTCAACTACTCAGCAACAAAGCATGGGTGAGTTGAAAACCCTATGGTTTTGAGCAAACCATTACAGCTATCAACAGATTTGATATGTCTTTACCAAAGTTGTACCCTTTGGACTAGTCAACTTTATGATGGAATAGTCAATATCAGGTAAGTTGATAACCAAACCTGCATACAAATACTATACAACAAAATGTTTTTTTTTTTTTTTTTTTTTTTTTTTTTTTTTTAAGAATAAAACAAATATATAGTATGATATCCCTAATCAGATGCTGCTCTGGAAGTCTTAATCCTTTGTTTGAAAACCTTCACTAAAGATTCAGCAAACAATCTTGTATTACCAACTGGATCAGGAGGAATCTCCAACTTCTGTTGTAACATTTTCTCCATCAGAGATACCTTCAGAGGATATTTGTTGGTAAGATCCATAATAATCCTTAGACCAGTGATAGTTTCCAGCACATGAACATAAGACATAGGATAGAACTTCCAACTCTGAACTTTCCATTTCTGATTGTTCTTCTAGATATCAAAACTTGCACCAGTGGAAGTAGAAGAATCAAACAACACTTGAAGAACACCCAACAAATACAATCCAGAACCTTCAGGAGTATGAGTTGCATAATACTTATTAACCAACTCATATAGAGTGACTAAATCTTGATAATTCACAAGATGAAGAATCTGCTGAATAAATGTAAAGGATATGGAAGTTTTATTCAATCTTCCCCTATTTAATATTCTGATTGGAGGATATGGAAGTTTTATGTACTCAACAACCTGTAAACACTTTTAAAGTGTCGCTAAAACCCTAAAATCATCAAAAATCAATCATACTCATCACCAGCTACTTCTTTCATGAATTTTAGATATCAAACATCATATATCCATGTTCCATAATGAATTTAAAACAAGGAAGCATGAATTCATGAAGTGAAAAGCATAGAAATCCAAAAAAAAACCTTTTTCAGCAGCAGACTTTGACAATTTTTATCTTTTTACTGAGAGCTCAGATTGAAGATCCCTCCGGTAGAACTCTTCCTTGATATGTTGAGAACTTCCAGTAAAAATTTCAGCCCGATCCAACGGTTAATGAATGAGAAATCGCTGTTTGAAAACTGCACTGCAGAAAGTTACAAAATTTTTTACCAGATCTGCTTCTTCTTCACAACTGCTCTTTATTCACGAACATAAAAACCTTGAAACCCTAGATATCAAGAGCCCCCGCTCTGATACCAATTCCTCTTCTCCATCAGTAGAAGAAGATGTACCACCATATCCTTGGGGGCTTGATGGTTCTAACTTTGAAAGAGCATTGGAGAACCGATGGGATGCACAAGAAAGATAATGGAATGCTCATAGGAAGGGTAACCCAAGCAATGTACCCATTCCTGCTGAGAGAGAGCTTGTCTCTCCCTTCATCTATACCTCTGATGAAGACTCTTCAGAGGAAGAAAATGAAGATCCAACCTTTCTTCCTCCTTCCACATCAGAGAGATCCCAACCAAGATCAAGTAAGAGGGATCCATTTCTTTCAACATCACAAAATTTGGTGTTGGGTCTTCCTGCTCCAGGACCTGGTCTTCCACATCAAGAACATATTGGACAAAGCAAGAAGACTGAGATCATACGTAAGGGAAAGAAGAAGCTGAAGTAGATGATTGATGAATGTTGCCATGGAACAAAGTTCTTGAGTATTCTCTTGACTTTAATTCATGAGCATCTTCCTAGTCTTCCTTCTCTTCTTCTTACATTTTCATCTTCAGCTTCATCATTGTACTTGTCATAGCCTCAAGTATTTTGTAATAAGTGATAGAAGCTAGTAGTACTAAATTAGCCAAATGTTTAGGAATGGTCATTGTAACTCAATTGTAACATTGAATGTAAGCTGTAACTTGTTTCTTTGAATGAATGAAAATATCTTATTTAAATTTATCCATTGTGTAAGACCTTCAGCATTTTTCAATTAATCAGTAGAAACCATGTTCAGCACTTTGACCACATTCCTTTGACTTTTGCTCTTGGTGACATTTATCATGGGACTTTCATTCTCAGAACATCTGCAAAACAGACATCAAACAAGCAAATACACCAAACAACTTGCACAACTGTTAGAGGGTTAGTGTTCAGAAAGTATACAACTTATACAAATTATACAAAGTTTACAGTCATCATCCTCCCTTGAGGCATATGCCTCCCCTGAGGCTTATGCCTCCCCTTAAACTTTGCAGTTAAGGGTTTAGCATGCCAATATGGACCACCAAATATTGAAACCTTGGTCCATCAAATGCCTTGGTTAACAAATCTGCCATATTTTCATCTGTGTGAATTTTTACCACTTTAACCAAATGTTTCTCATAAGCATCCCTTATAAAGTGGTGTCTGATTTCAATATGTTTGGTTCTATTATGAAAAACTGGATTTTTAACAATGCAAATGGTACTTTGATTGTCAATGAAAATGGTAGTATTCATGAAGTTATACCCATAATCCAGTAATTGATTCTGAATCCATAGAACCTGTCCACAACAATTGGCAGCAGCAACATTCTCTGCTTCAGTAGTAGAGGTAGCAACTATGGTCTATTTCTTGCATTGCCAAGAAATTAGTCTTCTTCCAAGAAATTGGCAACCGCCAGTTGTGGATCTTCTATCCAAATTAGCACCAGCATAGTCACAGTCACTATAAGCTGCTAGCTGAAATGGAGGCTCTTTGGGGTACCAAAGACTAAGTTTGGTTGGCCTTTAAGATACTTAAAAATCTTCTTGACAGCATTCATATGAGAAGTAAGTGGAGTGACTTGGTGTCTTGAACATGCACTCACAGCAAATGTAATATCAGGTCTGGAGGCAGTCAAGTACATCAAAGAACCAATCATTGACCTGTACAAATGAACATTCACAGGGAGATCAGGAGCAAGATTGTTCTTTGGTTTGGGAGCCTCATATGTAGTAGTGGCAGTCCTGACATTTTCCATAGCAAACTTGGACAACATATCTTTTACATATTTCTCTTGATGTATGAAAATACCATCAGGTTTCTGCTGAACCTGTAAGCCCAAAAAGAAAGTGAGTTCTCCCATGGCACTCATCTGAAATTCACCCTTCATCAGATCTTCAAACTCTCTACACCATGCTTTTTTGGTTGAACCAAAGATAATATCATCCACATACACCTGTACAAGAATAATATCCCTAGAATCTTTCTTGAGGAATAAAGTCTTGTCAATGGCACCTCTTCTGTAGCCATTCTTCAGCAGAAATGTGGAGAGTCTAGCATACCAAGCTCTGGGAGCTTGATGAAGTCAATAAAGAGCTTTGACAACTTTGTACACATACTCAGGATGATCAGGGTCTTCAAATCCCTTGGGTTGAGTCACATAAACCTCCTCTTCAATCTCACCATATAAGAAAGCACCTTTAACATCCATCTGATAAACCATAAAGCCCATATAAGAGGCATAGGCCAAAAATATCCGAATTGCTTCAACTCTGACCACTGGTGCAAAGACCTCATCATAGTCAATGCCTTCTTCTTGTCTAAACCCTTGAGCCACTAGTCTTGCTTTGTTCTTCACCACAATACCCCTGGCATCTATTTTATTCTTCAGAATCCATTTTGTCCCAATGGCATATTTACCATCAGGAAGAGGAACCAAAATCCAAACCTGCTGATTCTTAAATTGCAGCATCTCATCTTGCATTGCCTCAAGCCAACTTGAATCAGCCAGTGCTTGAGGAACACTAGTTGGTTCAATCTGAGAAAGAAAGCATGCAAACAGACAATGTTTGAAGTCTGTGTGATTGTTCCTCTTTTGATTGTAGACATAAGAGATGAAAGCAACTTCACCATACTTCGTATTCTTTACAGTACTTCTTGTTCTAACTGGGTCTTTAAGATCTCCAATAATCTTCGATAGGGGATGAGCATTATGAATCCTTTTTGTAGCTGTAGGTGGAACATCAATTGTGGCATCAAGATTGTTGACAGTAGGCCCAAACTCAGTATCATAAGAAGCTGAGTGGAACAAGCCAGGCTTTGGCTGATAATTCCCAAGATCAGAAGGACTTGGAAATCTGGTAAAGGGCTTATCAAAATCTGCAGAGACTTCAGTAGAGATGGGAGAGTGAGGATCAGCAGAATCAGCATCTGAGATCTTATCAGTGGTAAGAGGTATGCCTTCAGTAGAATCATCAGCAGTATCCTTGTTACCACTGACTGCTTGTGCTGATTGATGTAGGATAGCTTCAGTCTCTTGAGTAACCTTGTCATTGAGTTTCTGAGCTTCCTTAGTAGCAACATGTTCCTGCTTCTGCAATCTTGCAAGATCTTCTGCATAATGTGACTCATTATCTTGTTCAGCAGCAGAGTGATTACCTACAAAATGGTTAGGTGGAAAAGATGGTACAACAAAAGTATCTTCTTCTGGCTCAGACTCACATTCTGAGTCATCATCCATGGAACCTGCAGGTGTAGTGTTTGAATCATTGGTACCTGCATTTGGATTAGAAGCATGCCTAGTATAACCCAAATAGTCAGTCAAATAGTCAAGGTCAAAATACCAAGAATGGCCTTGTCCCTGAATATTAGGCTGATCTTCAAGAAATCTTAGATTGAGGGTCTCTTCTATCCTTTTGGTATTGATATTATAAACTCTATAGGCCTTGCTATGAGCAGAATAGCCTACAATGTATCCCTCATCAGCTTTCCCATCAAATTTACCCAGTATTTCAGCAGTATTCAAAATAGTCACTTTGCATCCAAAAGGCTTAAGGTAATGTATGTCTGGAACTTTCCCAGTGAGAAGTTCATAAGGTGTCTTGACATGGAGTCTGGTGATGGATACCCTGTTCAAGACATGACAAGCAGTACTTACTGCTTCAGTCCAAAACATTGTGGGTAGTTTGGAGTCTGCAAGCATGGATCTTGCTACCTCAATAAGGGTTCTGTTTTTCCTTTCAGCAACCCCATTTTGTTGTGGGGTTCTTGGAGTACTATAGTCCCTTCTAATCCCCTTAGACTTACAGAATTCTATGAAGACAACATTTTTAAATTCTGTACCATTGTCACACCTAATTCCTTTAACCTTTTTATTCAGCTGGTTCTCAACTAAGATAATGAATTCTTTCAGAATTGGAGTTGTTTCATCTTTAGTTTTGAGAAAGAATACCCAGCAAAACCTGCTATAATCATCTGTGATAACCAGGCAGAAGTACTTGTGATCAATACTTCTAATGGGAGTTGGACCAAAGAAATCCATGTGCAGCAACTGAAGAGGTTCAGAACTGGTGCTCACAGCTTTAACTGCTTTATAAGAGGCTCTGTGTTGCTTTCCCTTGTTGCAAGCAATACAATTATGTTCATTGGTGAAGAGTTTAGAAGGAAGGCCCTTAACAAGACCAAGCTTGGACAACTTGTTGATGGTCTTGTAGTTCACATGTGCCATTCTCCTATGCCATTTATTAGATTCATCCAGGGAAGCTTTGGCTACCAAACATGTTAGATCACCTTCTGGTTTGACATCATTCAAATTGAAAGTGTACAAGTTGAAGGTTCTTGGAACTCTCAAAAATACAGTTGTGTCTTCTGGAAGTTTGAAGTCCTTGGAAAGTACAAGACACTCATCTTCAGAGAAGAAAACCTTATTCTTAGTGTCACAAATTTGTGATACTGAGAATAGATTAAAATGCTCCAGTTCCTTCACATAATAAACATTTTCAAAGTCTAACAAGGGTGTCTTGATAGTTCCTTTCCCTGTAATTTTGCCATCTCCACCTCCAAATGTTACAGTGCCTCCTCCTTCTATGGGCTCAAAGTCATGCATCTTATCCTTGTTCCCTGACATACTTCTAGAACAGCCACTATCAACAATACCAACTTCAGTACTTTTCAAAGGATGTTCCTACAACAACAACAAAATATACAAAATTAGTACACATTGGAGACTCAAGTCATTGCTGACTTGAGCCTGCCTTGTGGATCATTAGTAATAGGCCATGTAGATGTTTTAGATCCACCATTGTTCTTGGGCCAATAATGCATATTGGGTCCCTTCTTTGTCCAAGAACAACCTGCTGAGGGCTTCACAGCAGTATTCCCATACACACCACCATAATACATTGAGTCAAAGTAATTAGGCCAATAACCATTAGAAAAGAAAGAACTAGTGGGTCGAACATAAGGTCTAGTACTGGTTCTTCTCCATGAAGAATGTGATTCAGCAGAATTGGGTTTCTGCTGATGTGGAACAAAAGATGGTATTTCACTAACATTCTTCCACATTTGCCTAGGTTTCCTTTGACTAACACATGCACCCATTCTTTGCTCATGATATGTACAATCCTTAATCAAGTGATATTTACTTCCACACACAAAACACTTCTTTCTTTTAGAAGATTTATTCAAACCAAAAGAATTTCCATAACATGAAAAAGTATTCAAATCACCATGACATACAGAATTGTTTTTAACAAAACCAAAAGTATTATTATTCAAAGAATTTAAAAACAAGTCTTCAGTAGAAACTATCTTGTTATCAGCAGCAACTTTAGAAGGCTTGTGGGGAGTCTTGGGTGATGTCTTTGGAATGGTCTTGGGAATGGTCTTGGGCAGGTCAGACTTCTCACTTGAATCACAGCTAGCAAATGAGGTAGACCCTTCATCAGAAGACTTGTCACTGTTACAACAAGAGACACAGTCATTAGATTTCACAATAGGGTCTTGCAAGTCAGTTGACTTTTTGCCATATAAATGATGTGATCCATCAAAGTCAACTGGTTTGGACAAGTCTATAGGCATGTGTTCCCCTCTTATAGGTCCAGGTACAACATTCATCCCCCCTTCCTTAACATATTTAACAGGTGTTTGATAAGCTAAGGCTGGTTCAGGGTCAAAAACACTAGACATATCAGGATAAGTTAACTCTTCAGGGTCTATATATTTCTCATATCCTAATGCCTTTCTAGACCTAACAGATTGGCGACCATCAATTAATTTACTTAAATTAGATGCCCCTTCCTGCCATTTCATACGACCAGCTATCTCTTTATCTAATTTAGCTTGTAACTCTTGTTTATCCTTTTCTAGATCAGACTTCTATTTTTCAGTACGTTTTAAGTCTATCTTAGCAACCTCTAAATCACTTTCTAGAACTCTTATTTTTTCATCATATTTAACTTGATTCTTTTGAAACCAGACTTTTTGTTTCTCTAAAGTTTTTAAAGCCATTTTATAAGACTCTACTTCAACATAACACTCATTGTATTTTGGTTTCAATTCATCAAATTCTTGTTTAAGCTCATTGTATCTTACACTACATCCAAACACACAGTTGGTTACCTGAGAGATTCCCATCAAGGAGACTTGCTCCTTCTTGTCTTCTGAAGGTGTGAATGCCAGCAGATTCACTTGTGAAGAAGTAGAAGCTTCCTCTCCCGCAAGTTCATGGTCAGCCCAATCGATTTGGTGATCCAGAGTCACCATAGCCTTTGAAGGTGCAGCCTTAGTTGTCCCTGCTTCCACTGGATAAGAACCATATCTAACTTCATCTCCAGGCTTTCTCTCCTTGCATTATCTTGAAAAATGTCCCACTTGTCCACAAGTGTAACATTTAACCTTCCTTCTATCAAACCTTGCTGCCTCTTTTCCATTAAAACCAAACTTCCTTCCAGACTTGGCTTCAAACCTCTTAATGTTCATGGATATCATTGCAAGCTCCCATTTCAAGTGCATCTCCTCCATCTCCAATGGATCTACCTGTTCGAAATCCTCATAAGCAAGAAACTGTTGATGTTCATATTCAGCCACAAAGGAATGAATAATGTCCTCCAACACACTACTGGATTTTGGTTTAGAAGCAGATTGAGTATGAGTTTGAGAGGATGCTCCTGATGAATATGAGCTTGAGGCTTGATGCACAGGTTTTGTAGAAGCACCAACAAATGCAGAATGAGTGGATGGACGAATAGGACTTCAAACATCAGGCTCCAGGGATTTAAGCCTATTGTAGAGGTCATCAAAAGACATCAAGTCCAACCCACCTTTGGTTTTGAGAGCAATACAAACTTGTAACCAAGATGGTGGCAGAGATCTCAGAAATTTAGCATTGCAGTCCTCATTATCGGGTCTTGCCTTCAACTGATTAAGTTGACTTAATATTCGATGAAATCTGTCATAACCCTTATGAATTCCCTCTTCTTCTGAAATCTGAAATTCTTGGAACTTTTGCTTCAGCATAGACTTCTGCAACCTTCTTGATTCATCATTCCCACCAAATCTTGCTTTTATAGCCATCCAAATGTCCTTGGCATCCTCCATAAAGTGGAAGTCACCCATGTGGTCATCAGGAATAGCTTGGAGCAGAATTATTCTGACTTTACTCTCCCTCTGCATAGCCAGAATTTCTTCAGCAGTTCTGGGACCTACAATTGTAACAACTCCATCAGCATCTGTAACATGCTTCTTTAGGCTATTTCCCTTTTTAACAATCTCCCACAGATTCCAATCAATGTTTGTGATCCAGTTCTGCATCTTCATGGACCACAGATGATATTCTTCAGCATTCTTCAAGTATGGAAACTTAGCATTACTGTTAGAGAGGGTGAGTTGTTGAAGAGAAGTGGTGTTAATGTTCTGGTTTGTATCAACATCATCATCAGATCCAGGCATGGTTGTTGATTTGTTTGGATTTTTTTAAGGTGTAAGATTTGTGTTTCTTAGTATGACAGAGACTCTCTCGAGGCTCTGATACCACTTGTTGAAACAATATAGAAAGACCTTGATAGATCTTCTTGAGCACTCTAGAATCGTTAGTAATGTCACTGTAATCAATAACACACTAACAGACAATCTCTGCAACTTGTATTTATAAAGTGGAAACAAAACACAAGCTTGATACTAAGAACTCTTGATCCTCTATGGATCTTTTAATTATAATTAAAGAATTCACTAAAAGTTATTCAATACCTAAACCGTGTGTTCCTTTTATACTCAAGGAACCCTAAACCGTTTCTCAAGAAACGTATATTCTAAAACTTCTAAAAGATATGCATTATCATTTCCTAAATAAACTCATGCATATCAAAACTACATTACATAAAATACGGAAATACTATATCTGCAGAAACTAATAAAGCTGAAACTAGTCTTCAGCAGAAACCAACTCTTCAGCAGGATCCTTTCAGCAGAAACAGCAGCAGAATTCTTACTTCACAGAATTCCCAACAAAAAACAATTACAATTTTTACTTACTTACGATTAATAATTTATTTAAGACTTTTCACAACGTACATGAGCACTTGATGTAACCAATACTCCAAACGATTATTTTTAACACATTTTTACACTCCCTAAACTACTACAAATGTACAAATATTATTTTCTTACACTTTCTAGAATATTTTTATTATAAACACTTAATTATATATATTTAACTTTAACTACGAAACTATTACCCAATACCTATTTTTAATACCCAATACACTTACAAAATACATTTATAAAATTTTACATACACCTCTTCTTACACACAACATAGTAGCCGCCCTTTTTGCTCCCATACACATTTCCTTTTGATTATTTTAAGCTTATTTGACCTTGCTTTTTGACTAGACCTTATTAACTCTTAAACCTAAACATTACATGTTCGATAATAAAACTAAATAGTAGACAAGGCATGCACCTTCTCCCCCCCCCCCCCCCCCTTTTCCTCCTTTTTTGTCAAACAAGCAAGCATGAGCCATATATATATATATATATATATATATATATATATATATATATATATATATATATATATATATATATATATATATATATATATATATATGTGTGTGTGTGTGTGTGTGTGTGTGTGTGTGTGTGTGTGTGATATATATATATATATATATATATATATATATATATATATATATATATATATATATATATATATATATATATATATATATATATATATATATATATATATATATTACCCAATATTTTAATACAAATATCATGCTTACTTTTCTTTTTTCTTACATGAGCCACCCTAATGTCTCCTAAATAGTTAAGCTAGTGATTAGTTTAATTTCTAAACCATACCTATATACTTCTTGTTGACTAAGACTTTAAAATTCTAAAAATCTTAACATGACACCATGGATAATAAATGGTCAAGGGAGACAAAAATGTTTGGTTCCCATCTTTAGCCGAAAAGCACAAACAAGACAACACATGCATGCTTTCATTTTTTTTATAGCTAAGTATAGCCTCATTAAAATAACCCTTAAACCATGCCCTTGTTTGGCTATAAAAGGAGAACACTTGTGATCATTTTGCACTTACAAAAACTCGAAAACATTCACACACTCACTCATATAATCGGCCATAAGAAGAAAACCAAGAAGAAATATTGGGTTTGATTATTCAAGTGCTTAATAGTGCTTATTTGGGTGCTTATTGGTTAGGGTTTAGTAAGGGTTATATTATTATTGATTTGGAAGCTTGGTTTGGGTAGTATTTGGGTTAAATTAGTGTGCATATCATCTCACCATCTCAAGGCGGCTTACCGAAACTATTGTGACGACTTCCTTTTTGTTGATCTCCTAAAAATCAATAACTTTAACTTAAGGTGAGTTCATGACCCCTACTTTTACTTGTTTTATAACGTTTTGGGGGAGATACATGCTTAACTACTTGCTTTTACTTTCACAAGTACTCTAAAATTTTACATATTACTGTAAGTTTATAGCCCCATTTTTATATGAACTGTTTTATAAACCTTGGGATGAGAAACATGCAAAACTGTTTTCTTGGACCTAAAACTGAACTTTTGTTTTTACACACTAGTATGTGGATAACCTAAGTATGTACGATCCCACTATGCCCACTATCATGAACCATCAGTTCCTGCGGGAAGCACGAATAATATAAATAGATCTATTGGGGGTGACTCCCCCGTTCGGTTGGCCAGACGGGCCAATGCGATCGTATACCATGTCAGACTTGCTGAGTGTATTGGGATAAACACTCGCTAGGCCCCATTATTATTATCCTATGCCAGCCTGGCATACTGAATTGTCGTAGCATCGGTTGCATGAGCTTAGGGATGTATACGGATAGTGTGTACTTGTTGATTATTTGTTGTGGTCCATCTATGCTTATTTATTGTAAACTTTATGATTTACATTTTATGCCTTATACTGTAGAGGCTACTTTACTGATTTTCTCTTAACACTGTGAGTGAAGTAGTGTCACTAAAACTGAACTTGACTTGTACGTGAACGATTTTTTTTCACACTTGAAAACCTTGTGGTCCACTTTATTGTATGCACTTGAAAGTAAACTCTATATTTTCATGGCAGTGTGAGCGACACAATGGTCACAAAACTATTATCAAACTGATCACATTTCCTTTACACTGAATTGCTATTTATACAAACCTATGAACTCTCCAACTTCGTGTTGACACTTTTAGCATGTGTTTTCAGGTTTAAGACGATAGCCTAGTTGTGGAGGCTTTTGGCATTGCATGGCATGGTCATAGATGACTCTGATGTATTTGGGACCGCTTTATTTCTTTTATTGGCTTATATTTCCGCTCTATTTTTTGAATGTTGTAACCAAAATGCTTTTGTATATGAAGTTTCTTTTAAACGGTTGAGGTAAAAGCATTCTTTGTACTTTCCGTTGTGATGCCAATTTAGTAGCGCCCCAATGACATTATCTTCCGCTGCAACACATTTTTGGGGGTGTTTCAAATTTGTATAATTATTTACAATATAAATCTCTAATGTTATTGTTAATTTAAATAATCAATTGTATCCGGTGGAATGGCCCATCCTGCATTCAATTAAAGTGACTTATATAAATTACAGATATTAATGGGGAAAATAACTTGATAGTCATAAATTTAATATACTTACTACGATATTGATCGGTAATAAACGAGATAAACATTTGCGAATAATCTCGTAGCCAGTTATTCAGATACGAAGAAATATCTGAAAAAAACAATTAATTAATAAAAAGTCATTCGGGTGCTTATTTATTAAATAATAAAAACAATTAATTAATAATTAAATACCTACATGTTCGACCAATATATAGCTGTTGTAGGTGTTCATAATAATGCATGAATATGCCACGTGTCGGAGCTTTAACCATCCAATCCCATGTTCCTTTAATGGAGTCATACTCCTTTACCAAATTGCATCTATTTCTGCAATACTGAAGCACATTTTGTGAAATATGCCATCGACAGAGTAATTTGTTAGCATTCGGGAATTCTTCTCTACATGCCCCAACCAACGCTAAATCTCTGTCAGTGATGATAACACGCGGGTAATATTTTTCGTCTATCACCTCCTTCACACATTGCAATACCCATTGAAAATTAGGCCCTTTTTCTTTGTTTAAATAGCTAAATGCCATTGAATGTACACCATAGAGCATATGACGTGGTGTGAACAAAAAATAGTTCCTCAAGCTCATTATGCTCATTTACCCTCTCGTAATATGTATACCATGAATGCATCAAATGTGAGTAAAGGACTTGGATTGGAGTTCTATCACCTATTATAGCTCCACGGATCTTATTTTGTGCGTTATATATAGTTCTAACGCTAGACACGTTATCCGGATTACGGTCTTTTATTGACGAAAGTATATGAAAAATTAACCGAAACAAACCGTGACCACCCGTACTAAATATAACTACTAACGACTATTTTTTTTACAAAAAAATTACAACTTTTATTTGTAAATATATGTATATATATATATGTGTGTGTGTATATATATATATATATATATATATATATATATATATATATATATATATATATATAGAGAGAGAGAGAGAGAGAGATACAAGATATTATGAGAAGGGGTCTTAAAATGAGAAGGGTAAGAAGGATTGCGGGAGTGACATGTGTCAACCTGTGAAGAAAAAAAAAATTCCTGACAATTTTTTTATTTTATTTTTTTTTTGCCAAATTTTTTTTTTTTTTTTGGTCAAAAAAAATTCTCGCCAAAATTTTTATTGCATCGTGATGCAGTAAAAAATTGTACTGCATCGTGATGCAGAAATCATAATGAAGTAAAAAATATACTGCATCGTGATACAGTAACCGTAATACAGTAAAAATTTATACTGCATCATGATGCAGTAAAATTTTTGGCGGGAAAAAAAAATTTTGCCCAAAAAAAAATTTTTTTTGCGGAAAATTTTTTTTCCCGCCCAAATATGCGGCATGAGAATGTGGCATGGGAATGACACATGTCACTCCCACAATCCTTCCTACCCTTCTCATTTTAAGCCTCTTCTCATTGTATCCCTACCCTATATATATATATATATATATATATATATATATAACAGAAGGCGTTACATGTAGATTAATCAAGATATGTCCAGCTCATTGCTATGTAATCATGATTTACAGCCATGTCATCAGTAGTGTCCACCTTGGCAATTAGTGTTTTAATTTTTTCATTTTTAAATTTTTAAAATCGTTTTTAATTTTTTTTAAAAAATACAATAGCTTGTTTCGAACTATGGTTATTTGTATGAATAATATGTTTGTTTACCACTGTAGCAACAATTATTTTTGAGATATATGTAGCAAATTGTAATCTATAAATGTCTAATATTTTTTATTCATATTCTAAATTCAATTGTTTAATTGTTAAGAATGACTATGGTACTAAAAAACATATATGTCACAAACTCTAATATAAAAATGCCTAATATTATATTTGATTCCTAATGTAAATATATTTGTTAATAATCACTATGGTACTAAAAAAACGTGTATGTATATATTTTCCAAAAAAAAAACGTGTTGGTATAAATACATTAGTTATAATTCTTATAATTTTATATTTTGTGATTTTTTCCAAAAAAAAAATATAAGATAAGTTTGGTGTATATCAATTGTTATCTTAAAGCTTCTCTTAATGTTTAACCTAATCTTAAAGTATATATACAACGTTATTTAATGAGCTACATCATAATTACAAAGTCGATTAAATATTCACAATAACATGCAGCCGCAAAGATACTCACAAAGGCTTTCAAAAGCGAAGCAAAGTAATGCATCCGAAAAACATCAGGAGGAAAAGAAAAAGACTAGAATGAATTCAGGTTAATTGAATCAATATATATAAATTTGTTTGTTTGATCTATAAATTTTATATATTTGTGTTGTGTAAGTGTTGATGATTTGTTAGCTGCAAAGCAACCACTAAAGAAAGGTACTCGACTGGATTTACGAGGTATGTTTGTCATTAAGAATTAATGATGCATTGGTGTATAAATTTTTCCGTTAATGCATACCATGTTATTTGTGATTAATTTACAGAAGCAAACCATGTTGAAAACGATGTGAGTATATTTGATCAACCAGGTATTTGTGTATACCTACTATGTTATTTGTACATAAACAAGTTAGGGCTGTGTTTTTTTTAATGTTTTAGTTTATAGTGCATAAGATATATATGTATGTTGATGTATTTATAGAATAAAACCATGAGGAAATCAATGATACTATATTGGATCCACCAGGTATTTTTACAATAAAGAAGCAAGTTTTAGCATAGATTATTGTAGTAATTTTTTAACATAATACATAGATGTTGCAGGCCCTTCCACATGTTTTTTGTTCATAACTAATTTATTATCCATACTTCGTATTAAAAAAACCAACATGTAAGAGAAAATATATTTTACTTTGCATCAATTTCACAACCAACAAACAAAGACACTTCTATCGATATGTCCATCTTTGAAGTGACACACAAGGGAGAAACTATGGATCTCATGGTTTAAATTTAAGAAGGCCAAACAAAGGTACAAATCCTATAAATTAGTTGTTTGTATAATTAAAACATAAGATGTGGTAAGTCAACAAGTAAACCTGCTACGTTGTTGAAGAATACCTTTGAAGGCCATTCTATAGGTTTTTTGATCCATACTACATATTGAAAAAACCAAAATGTAACAGAAAATATGTTTTACTTCGCATCAGTTTCACAACCAACAAACAAATACACTTCTATCGATATGTCTATCTTTCAAAGTGACACACCAGGGAGAAACTATGGTTCTCATAGTTTAAATTTAAGAAGGCCAAACAAAGGTAAAATACCTGTAACTTAATTTTTGTGTAATTTTTTTTCGTATAGTGAATGTGTTTATTATGCATTGAGCAATTGTTGTTAGGGAAAGGATATTCAAGCAGTAATTTTGTTAAGAAATCATCATCTTTTGAAGGCCATTTATTGAAAGGATATTCAAGCAATAACTTTGGCAAGCAATCATCATCTTTTGAAGGCCATTTAGCTCATGGAAATATTGCAGAAGATGAAGTTGCAAGCTTTTTGGAGATTAAGAGACAAGAGAATGAGCAAATGGTTTTTGATAAGATGTTAGGTCAACTTAGTGAAGCTGAGATTGAAAAGATGATTGACACAGATCCAGTTGTAAAGGCCAAAGCTATTGAACTCATTGCAGACAAAAGCCTCATAGTAGAAGAAAGATCAACTCAATTGGCTGATTTTATTGCTATGAAGAATGATCAAGCTTTGGATAATATGATTGATTCAATCAAGAAAGAGCAGAAGATCAAGAGAAGACCTTCAAAAGCTCAAGTGATTGCTGGAATAAAGAAATTTTTATTCTCTCAAGGCAACTGGAAGATGCATCAGCTTAAAGGCAAAACTCATGAAGAAATAGAGTCGTTATACTATACTGCCTTCAAAAAGAACAAATAATTTGTACCTATGGATTCAGAAGAAGAAAACACGAGATTCCTAAGGTCTGCAAAGAGACAAAAGACAGAAGAAGAATCCTCTCAAGATCAAAGAAAAGATGATGAAGGATTAACTGAAGATCAGCTTGGAGAATTGATTTCTATTGACTCTGATATTCTCTATGTAGAGCCATTACAATCAAAGCATTCAATCATTGACTAGGAAATCTACTCAGATGAATTTGGAGATGCATGGAAAATTATTAGAGTTGGTGGTGTCACAAGTGTCTACAAAGACTTTGAAGACCTTGTCAGATCATGTGACAGGGAAGATTTGGACACATTATGGAAACTGGTACAAGAAAAATTCAAGACAAATGAGCCCAAAGATGTTAAATCTCAAGAGTTATTGGTTCATTTCAGAAGATTGTATAAGCTAGATCCAAGTAACAGACATTGGAGACTTGAAGATCACAACCTGAACACTCTATGGACGCTCTATGAATCAAGTGAAGTGCATCATGTCTCTACACAAGATGGAGTGGATGTCTTCATGCTAATAGAAAAGGAATATCCTTTAAGAGCAGGAGTTCACACAGTGATGCTATCTGTGAAACTAAGATGATGGGAAAGAACACAAATGGTTGAAGATCTGCTGCAAAGGATTTATGATCAATGTGTAAGGGCTACCAAAGAATTAAGAAGAAGATAAGTGTTTGGAAGAATCTCCACATCATCAAAAGTAAGGTATAATTCGACAAACATAGTGATTTGAAGATAAATCATAAGTTTAGGGGAGGATTGTTAGGAATTATCCTTATCAGTACAAATTGTCAAGCTCAAAGAAAGAACTGCTAGAAGGTTGCACTAGTAGTACTAACTTAGTTAGTACTGCTAGCACAGAAAGTTAGTACTGCTTGTGAGCTGGTCACAGAAGATTGAAGATGCGTTTGGAGATAATTATAGAATATATATTGTGTATATTCTATTTGTTTAGATTGATACGTATAATGTATCAAAGTAGTTTTTCTTGTAAAGGACTCCTTGTTCTATAAAAGGAGATCCTAGGTTAGGTTAAAAGATCTCTCTCTTATACACATTGCTTCAAGGTTGTAACCCTAGTGATAATCAAGATCACTCGTATTATTATTAATAATAATGAAGCTAGTTTGTTCATACATTGTGTTCATTACTTCTACATACATTCATATACATCATACATAAAAAATCTTCTAAGTGTTGATTAGTGAATTCCGCTTGCTAATTAACATAACTCAAAGTATCTATGTAACACAAGGTGCGTGTTTAGATCCTCCATAGAAAAGAATGTTGGTTATTCTCACCAGGCATAGGATAGACATGACTGGATTATGGACAGGGTTGCAGACGAAAGAAGTCCCATCTTAAAAACCCATTATTGTAATCCAATAATAATGGTTAATGAGGGAGTTGAACAAGCTTGGCTATCCTGCAACCCTTTCCACAACAAATGTGATGGGGGAGATAACGAGAAACTTGACATGAGCCAAAGAGCCGATTTGGAGTGGAAATACTTTTATGGGATCGAACGACACGACGTTGAATTCAGAAGTGATAAAAATTTCCAACGGGACTTTGACAATTATTACTTGGCTCTTGTGCTTGAAATGGAAAACTCACTTGACGAATGCCCTATTCGTTGTTCTGAGAGACCGCTGAAGGAAAAGGTTTACTCAACCGAAACTGGGGAATATTCAACAAGCTCTTTTCCTGATATTTAGCAGGAAGATGATCAGCATTTTAAGATGAAATGCATTGATCAAGACAAGGAACCTAAGGGACGTGATTTTTCATTTGATGAATGGCTAAGAAAGAGGTTCGGCACCACCAACATCGACAAGAAGACTAAACTTAAGGTGTTCGTGGAATGGATGATTGACAGCTATTCAGATGAATCAGAAATACCTGATGGTGATAATGATCCCTACAATAGGATTTTTGAAACATTTAATCTAGAGTTTGAAAGGGAAGTATTACAACTTTTAGACGAGTATGGACTAAAAATCGGGCTAAAAGGGTACATGCTTCAGGACATTTGGGAAAAGTGTGAAAAAACCTAAAAGAAAGGGTGAGCATTCTGGCGCCGGCCACCGCGTTGCAGGCGGGCCTGTTTTTTTTTGCCGTTGTTCAGTAACATCCAAACACTCGAAACTACTTATTACTCAAAAAACACTATAAGCAAATTATCACTTAACGTAATAAGCTCTCGATACAATGAACAATTGGTTATTGACTTATTGGTCATATATTGTTCAGATCAAAATGTCAGCATATACAATACTCTCTAAATACAACCGTTAAAGGCGTGACACCATCTCCAAAAGGCGTGGAGCATGAACACGTACTGAGGCTGCAATTTAACGTTTCATCTTTCTTGTAGGTGTGGAGCATGAAGACAGACTCTCCAACTGTTAGATATATCCATACTTGGTCGATCGCGTCTATCAATTTCCATTTGTTCGTGTGTTTTATCACATGTCCTCCTCCTGGATTTGGCAAAACGAACTACAGATAGATAATTTTACTATCAGTTGACCACGTCACTTGCAACAGAAGTTTAAGACAAAATCGGTAGACTTGCCTTTAGTCATCTTCTTTCCACTTGCCTTTTAACTTCTCTAAGCATTATAATACCACTCGTGAGAGTTTTTGGTGGAACCGATGAACCACGCGAGCCGGTTAAATGCGTGGGACAGAGGGCTCCAACAGCTGCAATAACACACAATGTTATTTTTCGACCATTATTTTTTTTTTTTTTACTAAAAGTTGCTGTAATATGTATAATTTATGAGCCAATCAATGATTACTTACTACCCAATGCAAGTATGACATATTGTAGGCTATTTTCCCATAAACACTTCAAACTAACTTGGATCAAATGTCAAGCTAATCCTTACTAAATTTTGATATTAACTTTACAGGTTACCATTTGGATCAATATAGAAGGATTCATGAATTTCCCATGAATACCAATTAAGGAACTAAGGGACAATATCGATATTAAGGAAACCTATATTTGAGGAGAACATGTATATATCACTAATTAAGGCTAGCCTCACACCTTCAGATAATATAATTCATTGGAAAAGAGATATTAAAAATGTGAATATAGAAGCATAACTCTAAGTAAATATAATCACAAAGAGTAGCTCTTACCCATGATATTACCTAATGTATTGATATGACAACTGGGCAGTAGCTATGAGTGCTTCATTAGTGTAATTACACGGAGTTTGTGGTGAATCTCGTATCATTCTCGTTGGGTCTGGTAGTTTTATAGGCTGAAAATGTCTTTCAAGAGCTGGGTCGTTATCGATATGCTTCATGTACTTATCAATGGTTGTTGGGCCAATACACTGCAAAAATTTGCAATAGTTACTTTGTTATAAAGAACTCACAAGGAAATAGTAATTACGTATATGTTGACCTTTATACAACTGAGCTTATAGGTTACAAATTTTGACCCATCTATTTGAAAAATGAGTCATTTTAGATCATGTTTTTATCTCTAACAGACCCACAACTGTGTTATTATATTTGAACGGTGTTCAGAGGATTATATAAGACCCTTTCGTCAACACTACTTGCACTACTTCCAATCTGGGCTGTGGGTCTGCTGAATTTCTGCAGGATGCATCAGCATTTTGCGAAAACACTTCTGAGATAAGTTCGTATAAGTTCGTTACTACATAGTGAAATTTGTATCTGTAACATAGGCCACAAATTAACTTTCAAGGCTGCACTTCCATTATTCTATTCAATTTACCTTTGTAATCCAAAATTTATACTGGTGCTTTTCAAAATATTGTAACCAAAGTCTTAACTGTTAATAGAACATGTTATATAGCTTGGTTATATAGTCAAACATTTCTATATGGCAAAAAAATTTATCAACCATAACAGTCTGCCTAACTAATCTACATTGTTTATATAAAATTGGCCTGCCCGCAAAAAGAAAAAAAAAAGGGGGGGGGGGGGGGGGGGAAACAGGCCCGCCCGCAATGGAACAGATTCAGGGGTAACACCCTCGCCCATGATTGTGTCTGTTCCATTTTTGCCAAAACGCGTAACCATAAGGCTGGACATGAGTGAATAGATAAATGTATTGATCATCCCTAAGGCATTAATATAGTCTTTATTACATTGATGGCATGTATTAAATGAGGAAGAAAGGACCGTGTCACAACTCTTTTTGGGACCAGATAATTAAAAAAGAACATAGTCATTATACGTACCACTTGCTTTGGATGATTAGTGCGTGTAACGTGCTATATAACTCCAACTCTTCAGGAAATGGACTTGAGTGCACTGTCCCGCTACCAAAGTCCCATACAACCGGTCCTCGCCGGGCAACCGCTCCTACAAAAGAAAAAGAAATAGTGTCAACAACATGTTAGTATTAAAAGTGACTGAAATATGACAGTGCAAAAATTACGTAACGTGTAAATAAATGAGTTGTCCTGTACAGATCTCACCAGTCCCTTTTCTTTATCTCCCACCCTATCACAACTACTTGAGTTAATATACGTACTCCCTGTTTCGCTTTGCCCAATTATCTTTTTTGTTTTCAAATCCTGCAAGCAAAAGAAAAAGCATAGGAAGGTAATCAGATGTTTCAATTTATGATTACTATAATCATTCATCTAAAAAAATGGAGCTCACACATAATAGAATCTGAAATTCCAATTTTTGAACGAATACGCTGGTTATCTGTGTATCTTTAAGCCGATAAGGAATTTACAGGTTTTGAACAAAATATTAGCAACGCGTGATTAGCAGCTACATATTAGGCTCAGGTAGGCGATAATGGCAGCGGTACCCAAAACCCGGCTTTGCTGCAAACATGTTATTGCCAGGCCAGAGCACGGGTCTTGGCAAACATCGCTTGCCAAGACAGTAAATAGTCTACGCTTTCATCATTGCCAATGATACAAATATATCCTACACAACCCAAGATTGTTCAACATCCATAGCTATGTGTGAATTTCAGAGAGATGTATCTTTCCAGATTCAATCCGTATAATGTATAACTTATAATATATTCCAAACATAAAAGGGCCAATATAGGCCAGCAAGAAAAGGCCACCAATGCAAAGGAAATGGGCTAAGTGCCAGGGCCATATTTTTTGCGGGAAAACAGCCATCAATACGACGTCGCCATCAGCGGTTTACATTTCGGGTTTGTAAATGCCAAACCGTAAAATATTCATTTGGTACACAATTTAAGCAACCAAAGCAAACAGAAGGGTGAATTCGCCAAGATGCGGATAATCTCAGCTTTATCGAATTCACCCAAACTCATCACAGCCTACAACAATCGTTACATAAATGTATTTCACTTGGAGCATGATTATAAACAAAGACTTAGCTTAGATTAGTTAATAGCCTGGTTGTGCACATGGAGGTTGCTGAGGCGAACGGTTGTCACACTCTACCATCCTTCCACCTTTTGCAGCAACAACAGCATAGTTAAAAGATCATAACAGCCAAGTTATACATATTGTTTTATTGGCGTTTGTCATCAGCGATCATGGAAGCGGTACCCAAAAACCCGACATGGCTGCAACCATGTGGATGGCATGGCAACATACAGGGTTTGGCATACAGCACTATCAAGTCCTCATGTCGTCTATTCAATTAAACCAAAAGGCCATATTCCAGTTCTTTCTAACCGAAGCTCTTTTGGAGGTGGTATGCCAGGCCCAACCACCTCCTGAACAATACCACCTGAAGCATATCCCATGAGCCAAACCCCCTAAAGCATAATCCCTGAACAAAAAAGATACTTTTGACATTAATTACTGCTATCGGTATGGTTTATTAAAGTTAACTGAAATACGAGAGAAGAAGAGCATACATTCTGGGCATTAGAATAGTTTATATTAGGCGGGCTCACGCTAGTGATGCAACACCATTTTCTTTGCTTCAAAACTGCAATAGAATACATAGAAAGCTGAAACATAGAGAAAATGGAATATATGCGAACGTGGCAACCAAATTGTATAGAAGCTATCATGGTTACATGTTTATGAATTATGCGATGCGGTTATAATAAATAAGTTAAAGTTATAGTTTTATATATTATGAGTTTTTTCTTTGCTTATAGCATATATTCGCACAAACTACTGAATTTCGTAACCAAAACCAAAACCAAAACCGCAAATATCATACCTGGGAATGATATTTGGAACCCATAAAAATTCCTCCAGGTACACTCCTAAGATGCAACCGCACCCTGGCCACTTGTCACCACACCATCAAACCCATTAGGCACCTTAAAAGCCTTATGATCATGAGTCACTCAAAGAACCTGCACAATATAAGTATAACAATTAGAACAAAAAATTCTCACAAAAAAAAGAGCACCTCTATCTGATTGCTATTTTTATCTGGTGATTTGCACACATAAAAAAAGGATGCACTACTTCCTAGGCAGATTAAAACAAACACAAAAGCCGATGTTTTATCATATATACAACCATAAAACTTGAGAATAAATTAGAGAATATACTTTGATTATGGTTAACCATAACAAACAACTAATAGATCATGTTGATAATACCCCAAACATGGGTTTGATTCAGAAAAATAGAAAAACAGAAAACAAATACCTTGAAACCCTCAGTTGCAAACAACATCAACAACAACAGCTCAACCTGCAAAAGAAATTAACGAAACCCCCAAATTAACAAACCCCCAAAATTATGATAAAGCCCTAATTTTTTTTAAAAAAAAGTTCATAGAGCAAACCCCTTTGTTGTTGTAACCTTTGTTATTTTTTTTACTATCATCATCAATTCATCATCACCATCATCAATTCATCATCATTGGCAGATCTGATTTTTGATTGTGTGTATGCGTGTGCGTGAATTTCAAAGAGATGTATCTCTCCAGATTCAATCCGTATAATGTATAACTTATAATATACTCCAAACATAAAAGGGCCAATACAGGCCAGCAAGAAAAGGTCACCAATGCAAAGGAAATGGGCTAAGCGCCAGGCCCATATTTTTGGCGGGAAAAGGCGCTATAAAACGGTGGGGTTTTACACGCTAATTATATATATAGGATAATGTAAAAATGTTGTAATAGATTAGTCATTCAAATATTGTTTGTAACCGTTATTGGATTTATGGTATTAGTGTAGGAATTATTGTATAATTTGAGACAAGGGACGGAAGGATGTATTAAACTCGACGAGCTTAATATATTTGGACCCGAATGGACACAAATTATCCGATAAGCCGAAAACTAATATACACGAGAATGATAACGATATAAAACTTGATTTAGACTTATAAAACTTATAAAATGGGTAATAAAACTTGTATACAAATAATCACGATAACTCTTACAAATGGACGTGTTACGTCAAAAATTATAAAACCTTTCATCATTTATAAACATTATCGAATTCTTACAAAACTTATATAACTCGGCTTTATTAAAACTTATATAAAATTTCACTTTTGGATATGGGGTAAACATCCAACTCATCTATTGATTTGTCCTTTCCCTCTTTATTCGTGTGATGTCATTTAGTCTTTCATTTTGGTGTTCCGTTTTGTATTGGCGTGAGTATTGATTTACCATTTTTTTACGATTATTACACGATAACGTCTTACTCCTCTTCCTCTTTCTCTTCTCCGACTTTACCGTTTTAATATTTCCTTATCGTCCACACGAGATTACAAATGTTTACTTCTTTTATCGCCATTGAAAACTAAATCTTTTAATGTTAACGCGAGTATTCAATGAATGCTACATTCAAAGTTATTTGAGGATTTTTTCTGAAACATGTTACTCGTTAGGTTGTGCCGATCCAATACCGTTGTGCTATTACTTTCTTGAGGCCATTGTACCTATACTTTTGATGACGTTGTGCTCTACTACTTGATGCCAGTTGTGTTAATTGGGATATCTTGCATTGTTGCATACTCAGGTGAGTTCAAAGCCCAACTTTTATCTATTTTAACTGCTTTGCAAACTACTTGGGTGAGATACATGCTCTGTTTGTACTATGATCACAATTGTTTGAAAACAGTTCTTTGAACTGAAAACTTATATTTTCTGGTACTGTGAGTGAAGCTGTAGCCATTTCTGATAAGCACTAAGTACCGTTTTTGCCACTATTAAGACCCTCAGATCATGAACCATCAATCACTTGCGAGTGAGCGCGAATATAGGGATATAGGCCTATAGGAATTGACCTTCCCACTCCTTTTGCTGGATAGGCAATTTGTGGTGTACTATATTCGAGGTTGGATAGGTATTTGGCAGTGCCTAGCAAAGTGGGCATTTGTTATATTATGAAATTCCGCGGTTATTGTCGACTTAGGGTGTTTTGTTAACGCTTTGGTGTCATGAACTTAGTGCAGTGGAATTTTTCGGGCGTATAACAACGTAGCCCTTTTCTCGTGAGCTTGAAATATTGTGATCAACTGTTTTACATTAAATTTATGGATTCACTCAACCTTCATGTTGACTTTTAGCATGTTTATCTCAGGTGTTAGATCTTTCCGCTGCATATATTACTTTGGAGGAGCTTGGCGAAGGGCATGGCTTGGTCATAGAAGACTCTGAAAACCGTTTGGGACAGTTTTAAATCTATTTTTGAACTATAGTTTTCGCACTATTTTTAACTTATGTAAATTGAATATTTTCAATTATGAAATTTCCTCTAAAATGGTTTATATAAAAGCGTTCTTTTTACCCTTTTGTTATGTTAACAATCGAGTAGTACCCCTGGACTTGTATGCTTCCGCTGATCCGATTTTCGGGGTGTTACATTGACTTTTCGAACCCAGTGTTTAAACCCTTTTGTTGCACTCACCTTTAGTGCAAGATACCCCTAGATACACCTTTTAGAGCCATTCTTTCATTTCTTACCCACATAATTATTGTTTCGATACACCTATTCACCTTAGCCTACCGTCTAGTCTTGGTTTATGATTGAGAAGTTGTCACTTGCTCGAGTTTGAGGTTTGAGTTAAGAGATTCAGAAAACACACCTACGTTGAAAACCTATCTTTGAAGATCATTTAAGACCCCCAATTATTCCATGTATGATTAATCTCAAGTGGGGGGGGGGGAGGTATTTATTATTTCTTGTGATTTAGTTTTAAAAAAAATATGAAATTCTGTATGTAGATAGCTTATTTTCGGTGCAACAATGTATAGCACCTTGTTTGAGCTTATAAATATTTAGCATCGAGGAGGACACCTCGATCACTTATGAAGACTTAAGTTAGTTGTTTCTATTGACCAACATGAAGACCAAGTGTTGTGCATATCATGACGTACTCTAATGGCACATTCACTTGTTATATGATCCAGTTTTTGCGTCTTGGAGCTTTAACCTTGGATGAATGAATGGCAAGTGGTAGCAACTCAGTTATAGGTTAAGACTATTTGCTTCTATTTTTATTTTACACCAATTATGTGCATCACATGTCTTATCCTACCCTTTAGTTATGAATCATGCTTGGGTGAGGGATTTGAGCAGTCATTGGTATCTTGCTCAACGTTCCGGTCAAGTATCAATGCCTTTGCCGCCTTTGCCATAGTATGTTAGTAACAACACTACACCCTTAGCCTCATAATTGTTCACCCAATATTGCCTTTAAAATTTTTTTCGACCTTAGCTCTAGTGGTGGAGATTTGTGTAACTGCCAAGCCTATGATAGAATACTTACTATGACTATGCGTTGAGTGATCACCCCGAAATTAACACTTAAATTAGAGAGTGAGCATGAGTGTTTGTTCCTATTTTGTGAGGTGTTCAGCTTTGTTTGATTCTAGCATAGGAAGTTTTTAGATTCATATCTTCGGGTTTCTCTAGAGATATCTTTTTGAAAATTATTCTAATAAGGTCTAGTTAAGGGCAAGTAGAGTTCAAGTGGGGGATATTTGATAACATCAAATAGTTTCGTGATTTTAGTGTTAATTTCCTCCTATTATGCTCATCTTTTATGCCATATTACTAAAATATATACTCTTATTCGTTTATATTTCATTTTCAGGGCAAAAATGAGCATTGGAATGAAAGGACGCGGAGTTGGAAGGTTTTTAATGAAAAATATTGATGTATGCTGAAAGTACACTAACTACGGCGTAGAGGCTCTCTTTACCTACGCCGTAGCATCTATTTACACTGAAGACTAAAGTCAATGTTGACCAAGACCTACGGCGTAGTTGTCTATTAGGCTATGGCGTAGATGTGACTACGAGATTTCTACGGGCGTAGCTATCATTAGAGCTACGTAGTAGATCTTCATTCCCATACTTAGATGAATTTTTGTACTCCTTGAGGAAGCTACGGCGTAGTCCCTCATTTGACTACGCCGTAGATGTGTTAACGAGAGTTCTACGGGCATAGCAGAAGATCCAACTACGGCGTAGTTGGAAATAACAAAGGCTACAACGTAGCTTGAACTAATAGCTACGTTGTAGCAAAGTCGAGACTATAAATACAGGCCCTAATTCCGCATTTTAAACATCACTTTCTCATACACAGAAGTCAGGAAGGAATTAGGGAGTAAGAAGGACAAAAATTCTGAAACATACAAGTCATTTCCAAGGGAGAATTCGCGCTACAATCATAAGTTTTATCATTCATATTTATTGTATCGAATTTATGTTTTCATCATTCATGTTAAACATTTATTTTGCTGCAAGTATGAATATGAGTGGCTAAACACCGTTGGTGTTAGCCTAATTAAGAAATTGTTATTATTGTGATTTAGTTTTCTCGCATTTCATGTCATTTTATTTTTATACTTTCTTATCATGTCTTAGTACACCTTTGTTTCAGTAGTAATGATGTTTGGTAGTTCCATTGAGGCTAGGAGAATTGAGCATAGGACCCATAGCGGATAAGGGTGTGTTTGGTGATAAGAATTGACCATAGGACTATCACCATTCGTGTGGAAATTTCAAGGAACAACCACCTACCAAACTGACTTGCTTAAGGAATGAGGGGGGCTTGTAAGTTCCAACCGGCCGCATCCCGTTAGACAATTCTAAGTTAGTAGAGGCGCTTAATGACTCTTTCACATTGTATTTTCCAGCGAACTCTTGTAATCATTAGGTTACAGAATAGGGCAAGGTGAAAGATAGGATTAGATGATTTGACCATCTGAGTCTATCGACTTGAATCCCCAGATGAAATGATAGGATGCATTAATTAGAAAACTTGTCATAATAATAACAAGAGTAGTAATTAGGTTAACACATTTCTCCTATCTGATTTCTCTTTGTCATTTAATTGTTTATTTATTGTTTTGTTTATTTCATTTCTTTAATATTAATCAACTAATCATAAACCCCCTTTTAAAATCAGTGACATTTAGACTTAGATAATATCCGCACACATAGCTCTTGGGACGACCTCGGCTTTACCATTAGCTATACCATACACGATCGGGTACACTGTCCGATAGTACATTAGGTAGACCTTAGGTAGATGAGCAATTTATAAATTTAAAACCTGGTCGGTAAATCCTACATCACTGAGTAAAAACAATTTATTTCATTGTTATAAATATTTTTAAAATTTAGCAATATATGTATATATAACCATGAATTCATAAAATATTTTGCAGATCTTTTATACTTGATTGCGCTTTTTGGGACAACTGGGCACTCATGTGGAATGAGTACGACAACAGGCTTGAAGAAATTGGTCATTTAGACTTCCTTTTATTGTTAGGGAAGATTAAATATTGGGACAGTAAGTTTAGGAACATGTTTTTAAATTTTTTTAATACATTAAAGTAGAATTTATGTTTTTAATTATGATATATATATATATATATATATATATATATATATATATATATATATATATATATATATATATATACACTATTACAATTGATAGATAAACCAGTCGTGCATAATGCGTATTTGGGAGCAAGACATACATTAACAGGAAAATACCTCAATTATTGTCTTTTCGAGAAAGGTAATTTAATAACATTAGTATATTTGAGTTTTAATATACAATTAATATCATAAAAATACCAACAGAAAATAATTTTCATATGAAAGAGCTATGAATCTCAAGAGGGATATGATGCCAGTGAATTCAGGATTCAGGTGCATGCGCAAGACAGGCATGTAGTTACACCAGCAAAATTTATGCAAGGTTGTGTAAAGAGTTTGGTAGGAATGATTCGTACTATTAAGCCGGTAAGATTGCAATTATGTTTGTCCATTTCATATGCATATTAAAGCAATATTCATCTATGACTATAGTATGGTTATATAAAATAAATGTACAAAATGCAGGGAACATGTTGTGTTGTTTATGCAAATGTGCATAGCATCCAATATGAAAATGGATGGGATTGTGCTTTGCAATGACTATTAACAAAAGTCAAGGACAAATTTTAACACAAGTGGGATTTTTTCTTCAAAGACCAGTATTCTCTCATGGGCAACTCTACGTAGCAGTATCAAGAGTGAAAAGTAGAAAAGGATTAAAGATTTTATGTTGTGATGAAGAAGGGAATTACACAAAGTCAACAATTAATGTTGTGTATAAAGAAGTTTTATTTAGAATTTAATTAAACAAAATATCCTTTAAAACAGTACATATTTTAGTAAATTTATTTCTTTCAATTTATTTGTTTTAATTAGTTACATACTCATTGACTACTTATGTGTTGTTTCTTTTGTGTTTACTATATGTATTACTCATCTCATATGAGCTCCATTCACAATTTTACCTACCAAAGGATCTTAACTAATATCAATAATGTACATGATTTGTTCTTTTGCATTTTCAATTGTTATATTCATATGAGCCAAATCACTTTTTCCTTTCAATTGGTTTATATTTAATTAACTAGAAGGTGATATACCCCAGAGCAGTGAAAACCTACATCATGTGTGAAGTACCATGTTATATCTCATAAAGCAACACCAAAGGAGTTTTGGATTCAAGTTCCACCCGTCATTGTAAAATCATTAGATGATGAATTGGTATGAGTTTCCTTACTTTCATCAGTAATATTAACAAGTCACATATGTCGTTTTACTTATATTACATTACTTCCAGTATGTCTCTGCAAAAAGGCAACCCCAAAGAGTTTAAAATTGTGGTACATTTGTGAAAAGCAATATTTGTCATGTTGTCGATTCTGATGAATGACAAATAGATGTGTGTAAACAAAGATTGTTTGTACCATGTTCAAAATGAAGATACATTGATATTCGAAAAGTATTTTGATGACATAGCTGTTGTTGATAACATGAACGAGGAATGGTTGTGTGTGAACAAAGAATGTCTATTCCACAATCATGTTATTGATCATAATGATGAGAAAGTTGATTCTTTAGTTGTTGTCATACTAAAATTTAACATTAGTATCAATAAGTAATTTATTTTTATTGAATAAGAATATGATAAATGTATTTATCAAAAGTAGTTTTGTATTATGTTTTTTCATATTAAAGTTGCTTGGTTCAATCAACATTGCTTTCATACAATGCTTCGAAAGTTTCGCATTCATCTTATATCTGACAATAGTTGTGCCATATCCCATATTGGACAATACTAAGATGCTATATCTAATAGAACAAAATAAATACTCTTTACAAAACTATTAACATGAGTAAGTAAGTATAAAAGTATAATCAACACTAATTGAATCTTAAATTCATATTTTCATAAATCAAACGTCATTCTAACATGCATACATTCAACTGCCGGAAAACATACCATTTTTAAATAGAAAGATATTAAGAAACGTTCAAGGAGTACATGTTTACAAAAGACTGATTCACTTGATCCTACTACATCATCATACTTTACAAACCACAGAAAACCAAATATCCATACATAACAAACCTAAATAAGCTGCAAACATAAGTACTTATCATAAGACCATCCAAAAGACATCCCAACTATTACCAGATCAATGTCTAACATACATGAAAGACGGGAAACGGCTCCGGCGTGTCTCCATCCAAATCTTACAAAAGGTACATGAACTTGAATCTTAGCATCTTATCATAAGTAAACCGACAATCACGTGAAAACTTCCTCCATTTACCAAATATTTGATGTGATTAGTCCTTTCTGGATCCTCTTTGTGAAACTCCATCTTCACATCTATCATGTATTCAACATGTTGGTGTTTCATCAAAGCATGAGTATACGTGTGCATTGGATGGTTCAACAAGAATTCAGCAGGTACTGTTTGCAATATAAAAAAAACATTAAGACAAACAATACATCCCTATAAAAACATATTTAATACTCAATCACAAATAATCAATAATTACAATTAATTAACAACCACCTAATATTAAGCACGAAATAATTACAAGTAATGCCCGCCCATCGGGCGGGCTTCAAGATCGTGTGTGTGTGTGTGTGTGTATGTCTATATATATATATATATATATATATATATATATATATATATATATATATATATATATATATATATATATATATATACAACTTTAAACTACAACTTCTATTATTTTTAACAAAATACTTTTTTTTTTAATTTTAACAACTTTTTTATTAACAAAATAATTTTTTACAACTATTATTTATTTAACTTTTATAACTTTTTTTTACAAGTTTGAAATTAAAAAAAAAATAAAAATAAAAATACAAAACCGCGTTTTTTTTATACCGGTTACTACTAAACCACTCCCTCACCCCTTGTTTTGACCCACCCACTCACACAGCCCCATGTGATAACTCATATCTCTATCTCTCTCAATCACAGTCTCACACTTCTCTCTCTCTCTCTCAAGAATCTCTCTCTCTTTTAGATCTAAAAACTTCGTTTTTTAGATCTAAAAAACACTCGTTGATCTTTATGGTGTTTTGTTAGATCTATTGGTTTTGTTAGATCTGTGCTAATAATCGTCACTTGGTGTTGGTTGTTTTTGTCTAACAAATATTGATAGTAGTAACTTTTTTTAAAACAAGTTTTTATTTTGTTGTCGTAAAATGAGATAGTTGAGGCTGAGTTTTATTGGATCTATTGCATCGTTAGTTGTTAAAGTATTTGTTATACATGGTCTATTCTTTTTTTCAGATCTAAAGGGTTGAGGGTTGCATTCAATTGTTAGTTGGCTTATTTAACTCTTTTGTTTAGATCTCTAATTTTGACGTTATAATGTGAAGGAAGAGATCCAATATTTTGAGGTTGCTGGAGCGTTTGTCCTTTTTTTTCCCTTAAAAGTAATGGCTTATTTCTTTGTAGATAGAAATCCTTGATGTTATTTCTTCAAGTTGTTAAATACCCAAATTTAAGGTTATAAACTTTAGGCTTTTAAGAAATGGTCCATGCGATGATGTGCTCTAATGTTTTAAACGTAAGTACATAATCATCTAAGTAAAGTAAAGAAGCTTTAAAATGTAAAATATTTAATCATTTTGACTTTTTAAGTAATACCTCAGTAACTAGCTTCCATATTTAATCATTTGACTTTTTAGATCTAAAAATATTTTTTTGTTAGATCTTAGAAAAATGTTTAGATCGTTAAGCAGTTATAAAACTACTTATGTGATGGTTTTTTGGTGATGGTTCTCGTTATGAAGAAAAAAAAAAGTTAAAAAGTGTACAAAAAAAAACAGCCAAACAAAATAGACAAGGCACGAAACACAAAAAAAAACATCAAGTACAAAACTAGAGAGGGTTTCGGCATATGGAGGGTTTGTATAGTATGACCCTGTAATACATACCCTCCCTATGTTATCACATCAAGAGGGTTTGGTCAAACATACAACCCGCAATGCATAACGTACAAGCCAACGATGCACCCAATCATTGGATACCCTCCCTTGGGAGGGTGTGGATAACTTGTCCCAATATTTGTAGGAACTCTGTACATATACTTGCTAACGTTAAAGTGCCCGAACTAAAGTACGACACACATTTTGGAAAGGCTTTGGGTCTTTACACACCATTTGTTTAGTATATACACACCATCATGAGTTCCCAATCATTTGTGCATGAGTCCCAATCATTGTTGCAATAAGAAGACAAGGTATGATGACATATAGTGACAAGGTTGCACAAGATTTATAAGTTGGAGTTAGTCAGATAGTAGATGATGAGTAACGACAAACTAAGTAAAAAATTTCTGGGTAAATGATAGCAAATGATGAGTAAACATATAATGTAACTGTGTAACATCTTTTATAACTTAAACACGTTAAGGTTATGGATTTATGGCTGCATGTGTTACGTCATAAACGTGTGTCAATGTACAAATTAATCATAAACATGGATTTAGACATTACAGAAACTTCATATTAGAAATAAGAAATATATGTTAAATATTGATGGATTGCAATCTTAGATGGACAACTGGAAGGATTAAATTAATATTGTTTGTATGTTGTTATTGTTGTCAACGTTGTATGACATATCAATGAACTATTGTGAAAGTTGACAGAATCTACAGCAAAAGGGCGGAAATTAAAGGAGTGAAAGTTGACATATCATTATTTTGTTGACGGGGGTTGTGTATGTATTAATATTATGTTGTTTTGATACAAATATATAAATTCGAAGGAACAACAAAGGATACATCTAAGAGAAGGCGCCAAAATATGGAGGGAAAAAACACTTTTGGTGAAACCTTAGTGATTTGGTGAAACATCAGTTTTGGGAAAGAGGCAAAGAAAAAGGCACGCAAAACATGGAGGGAAGAATCATGGAGGGAAAAAATCGGCGGCAAAAAGACCACAGAGGGAAAAAATGAATGATATTGAATTAAAATGTGTGAAAATCTGTAATGTGTGGAAACCTATTGTTTTGTTGGAATGTAGTAAATATATCAATTATCAACCAATATATACATTTGTAAAGAAAATGGGTCATATGATACTATGATCAAAGCAAAAAGTAAGTATGTCAAAAAGAAAACATTTTCTTTCTCTTGTGTTCGATCATGAAAACTGAAACCAAATTCATTAAATTTAAAAGCGAAAATAAATGTAGGAAGGATTACCATACAATCGCAATTAAAAAGAAAATTACTTCTATAAACAAATATATAAACATGAACTAAATGATTTTCATTAACTTTTTCAATCACGAAAGTGTTATAAAATTACATTAAGTTAGATCATAATGTTCAGGTTTACGACGATAATACTCGCGAAAATCATCCTGGCGACTCGCATATTTCTTTCCCCATCCAGATGCAACATTATTTCTATATGTGATCCAAAGTGGATGAGTTATCGGTAAAGGAAAATCTTCCTGTAATGCAACTCGGATATAATGATTGCCATGCACATAGGCAATCACAATAATCTCATTTGAGTCTGATTGCGGTGGACTAGACCAAAGAGGAAAACTCGTAGTGGGACCTCCATTGTTAGATAGACCTACAACAACTTTGTTATACGTTGAAGCAATTACCAATCCTGTGTTTGGCATTTCCATCCATGCTCCAGTAGAGCTCACGGTTCTATAGATTTGGTTATAACCTCTAGTTCCAAATATCCACATGTATTGTTCTTGGTGAGACTCTAAATGGAGCACCAAATCCGACCGAATTATAGGCCAATCATCTTCAGTGAGACCAAGACCAAGAGCAACGGATCTAAACCCACAGTTTCCATCTGGTTCGATATCTTGTAGACTTGTGTTCGAGATATAAGGATGGAAAATTTTTGGAATTTGTCTACTAAGGTTTTAAACTGAACTTCGGAAGCTAACGGTTCTTCATTTAGGTCCACGATTAAGTTAAGCCCCCGGCCTCCTTGAGAGTTTGAAAATAAACCATGTCTTCTAGGTTGCATATTCGGATCTATCTCGAAAAACTTGCCTGAAAATGAACCGCGCTACTTCTTTTTTGTTGCTTGTTGTTCATGTAAGAACTCTGTCTGGCCGGTTCGGCGTTCAAATCAATCCCAAACAACCTCGCTGCCCGACTAAATGTTCGTGTATCTTTACTCATAGGAGGAACATGCTTTTTTTTTTGTTGCTGTTGTTTTCTCAAGCTCGATCGTCCGCGGGCGTTTTTCTTAACCGGGGGCGGTTTCATGGTCGTTTTACTTGGGTTGAATATGTCAACCAACTTTCTTAAGACACTTCTTTTTCCGGCATCAGACATATTGTTGAAATATTCTTTCACAAGGTTTAATTCAGCATCACAACAAATATTGTCACGTTGAAAAGATGTTGGAGGTGAAAGATCTAGTGTTCTCCAAAATTTGTCTATTGAATCCAAAAGAATACACTCACCTGCATACATTTTTTCTTAGATGTTGAAAAATAAATAATTCAAAATATGAATCAATTAGGAGTAATTGTATATACGTACCTAAAGTCATGTACAATGAAAGTCTGCAAGCACACGGTAACCCACAACTGTTATATAGTTGACAACCACAAGTTGAGGAATCTAGTTGAAACCCATTCGACCGATCAATCTCTTTCACCATTAACTTGAGAGCTTCATTTGAGACGAAACCTCGTAATAAATCGAAGCATGGTTTATTGTGGTGATGATAACGAGAAATTTCACTTTTTCCAAAACTTGCTCTGATTGTCGTGAGCTGTGACTTTACGATTTTATCAATACAACCAACAAATTTATCCAAATTTAGACGTGCAGATTCCATGTATTTCTTCAACTTGGCATGTTGGCTCTCAACTTTGTTGGATGTGCAATTTCCAAAGTTGAAAGACTGGTCAATCGAGGCAGACACAAAACGTGTTTTATATTTGTACAGCCATGAGTCATATATGTATCTTAAAACACCTGAAAGGACAAAAAATAATTACCGAGTATGACTTATGGATAAAATTCTCAGACTATAAAGAACTATTAATGTAAAAGACTTACATGGGTAATCTTCCAAAAATATTCGAAGTAGTTTTCTGTGTATGACAACCACGTTGGAGAATCTTCTAGTAACTTCCACATTGATTCAAAAATTACCCAATCATCATATGACTTAATTCTTCGCCTGCAATACTTAAAAATATTTCTACTAATGTGCCATCTACAAAGTATATGATTGACGTGTGGAAAAACTTTTTCACACGCACTCATGAGTGCCAACTCTCTAATTGTGACTATAACACGTGGGTGCATACACTCATTTAGTGTCCACTTTAGCTGTTCCAAGACCCACTTATAGTTGTCCATCTTTTCATCCCTATAAAAGCAAATGCTATGCAAAATGTCTTGTTGGTTGAAGTTACACCAACAATTTCAACAAAAGGCATCTTGAATATGTTCGTCTTGTACGTGGCATCTATAATTAACACGTGCGGGAATGCACGCCATATCTCATAAGATGTAGGATGGACAAAAAATAAACTCTGCAACTCGTCCGTAATTGGGTGTGTATCAGTCTAATATACATAACGATTATTATGCAAAAGGGAAATAAGAAATTGCATTGGAGTTTTTCCGGCTCTCTCGATCTTGCGAATCTTTTTTGTGCCTGATAGATTGTCGGGAGTGTTGACAAGATATTTTCATCTTCATCCTTTACCGTTGATAAAAATTGACGCGGTGGCACACTCTTCGACGTCAAATCTTCTACCAAACGAAATTGATCATCAGACAACCGCCTTGCATATGGATGACCCTCTAGATGCCTTGTAGGGTGGTGAATTTGTCGACCGCTTACCACTCTTATCGTCCAATAATGATGTTTCAATGAATATTTTCCTACCAACTTAAACGAAAAATCTATCTTTTTGGAACTAGTTTTTTTACTTGATCCAGATCCGTTAGGTTTGCAACTACGGTCACACACAAGACACAATTTATTCATGAGACCGTTTTTGCTTTTCTCTGATCTTAGTGTGACAATGACATAACCAAGACAGTATGCCGTATTTTTCACCCAATTCATCATATCTTCACGAGATCCAAAAACCTACAATTAACGGTGATGTGACGTATATTAATTTTATTAAGGGAAAATTACCAAAATGGCCCGTTGCCATGCGGTCTAGGCATATTTAGCCCGTTTTTGAAAAATTCTCGTTTTAGCCCAGGTAGTCCTAAGCAACTTTCGTATAGCCAACGGAAAGATGACAAGTGTCCTCAAGTTGCCCAAAATACAAAAAAGTTGCCCCGACGTGGCACTGTTTAGTTGGCTATGCACTAGTTGCCCAGGGCAACCCGGGCTAAAACAGGAATTTTTCAAAAACGGGCTAAATATGCCAAGACCCAGGGCAACCAGGCTATTTTACTAATTATCCCTTTTATTAATATAGTATAAAACATTTATTTAATCTTTTTTTTGCCTCATCGGTGGAAAATGGTGATGTAGAATTTTGAGCTTCTTCAGTTCCATAACAAAATTGACCATCATCAAAAAATGGTGGTGTCCATGTATAATTTTGAGCTTCTGCAGTTCCATAAAAGAACTGACCATCATCGAAAAATGACATCTTTTTGATAATTAAATACTAACCCTCGTCACCCACTTATTATTAGAAAAATGTATAAGTTTCGAACAATTTAGGGGTACATCATAACGAGTCGTTTTAGTAAAAACATATCATTCAAATGATATAAATAAATATTTGAGTTTAAAGGTTTCTCAAACAACATATGCAGCGGAAATAAAGACATACAAAGGTAAACTACTATCAAAATACTAACTACTCTCGGAACTCTGCATCCGCTTTCTCTAAATCACAGGGTGATCCAGGTGGCTCGGGAGGTGGGGTCTCTCCATACACAGCTAACACATCAGTGGCCACATATGACCTCCCAGCTACAAACCCCTTCCGAATCATCTCCTCCTAGTGAGCGTAAGCCCAACACCTCAGCTCATATAGATCTCTCTCGAGGTGCTCATTAGTCATACGGTCGAACATGCGAGATAACTTAACATCTTCCAAGTGATTCTTCAACTTTTTATTTTCAGCCCTTACACCCTCATCGTCCCACTCTCGAGAACGCTTTCCCAACAAAGAACTTCTGAAAGTGGAAGTGCCATGACAAATCTGAAAAATCATATATACATATAATTAGAACAAGAAAGGAAATATTATCATGAAAAAAAAAATATTTTGTATAAATAAGTAAACAAATAGTGATGCTTTATAAATAAGCAAGATGATCGATAATTATTCACATGTACGAGGGAGAAATAGGAAGCTCGGAAGTAGGCAAGCATAGATATCGGACATTTCAGTTCACCCTAATTTTATGGAAAAAAAAGGAAAAAAAAAAACATTCATATAACGTTATCTCTAATTGCACACCAAGTCCTTTTTATTAATAAAACCCTTACACCCTTTATCAAAACCCTAAAAATATAACATCACACCCTGTATCCCACTCATCTTGTGCGCCGCCGGCTGCAACACCACCAAACCGCCATCACCGCCACCTCTATCACCTCACTGCCACCACCAAAACAGCCACCGCCATCTTCTCTATCTCCTACACCACCACACATGCTCTAATAACTAACCATCTTCTAGAGATTTTAACCTATATTACATGTCTAACGTAGCCCTATCTAAAAAAAGCTCATTGACTTTTACTCTATTTTCTTTATTATAAACCTCTGTAGAAATTGGTTTTGACTTGTAAAGTGGTGTTTCAGGAACTTGGGGGATATATTTAAAACAATTTGTCCAATTATGGTGAATGGGTTGCGGTGGTTTATTTAAATCCAAATAACTATTAATTGGCTCATCTTTTTGTTTGTTACCCGAACTGAAAGCACATGATGACTCTGGTTTTGTGAAATTCGACTCATGATTATAACCAGAGTCATTGTTTAGAAAATCATCTTCTTGTTCGTTATACGAACTGAAAGCACTTGATGACCCTGGTTTTATGAAATTGGCCTCATGATTATAACCAGAGACATTGTTTAGAAAATCATCTTCTTGTTCGTTATTCGAATTGAAAGCAAATGACGAGTCTTTTTTGTGAAATTGGCCTCATGTTTATAACCAGAGTCATTGTTTAGAAAATCATTTTTTTCGAGATTCATAAATGGAACATCACTAGCTGAGCCAATGTGTTCATCTACTCTGGTTGAAAAATAGTTACAAAACTCGGGCACTTGCTAGTTTGTACTAAAAGATTTTGTTTCTTCCAAATTTTTTCTGTGTGAAACAAACAATTCTACAATTTTAGTAGGAGACTGCAAAGCACATTCTACAAAAAAATTTACCTCGTTGTCATCAGTAATATCAAGTAGAGAGTCAAGTGAAGGAAGTTTAACCTTTAAATTGACCTCGTCATTCTGGTTCATATTAAACTTACTCATCACCATTTTAACTAACACTGAATACGTTACATCCTCATAAATTATGACACCACGATGCACATCATGATAATGTAAGATGCATTTTATTTTTTTTAAACTCATTTCAAAGATTTGTTTTTTTTAGTGTGAAGATGTGTATACACTTTCAGTTGTTGATGTGTTATATATAGTTGGCTTAGTAAGCGTGTGATTGTCATATTTTGTGCAGAATTATATGTGATACAAAAATTTTGCATGTACTAGTCACATCAGTGGTCACATTCCTGGATACTTAATTGTTTCAAATGTCATATTTCGTGTAAAACTTTATGTGATGCAGAAATTTTCATATAAATGTCACCTCAGTTGTCACATCATTGGATACATCATTATTTCGACTGTCATATTTCGTGTAAAATTTTATGTGATCCAAAAAATTTCATTTAATTGTCACATCAGTGGTCACATCACTGGTCACATCAATATTTCTAATATCATATTTCGTGTAAAATTTTATGTGATCCAGGAATTTTCATTTAATTGTCACATCATTGTTCACATGACAGGTCACTTTACTTTTTAAGTTGTCATAATTCGTGTAGACTTTTATGTTAAACAAAAAAAATTCATTATATGTTTCACTATATAAACCACATTGTTGCACTTCAATTACCAAAAAACCTTATCGATTGATTTTTTTAAAATTCTTACTATATCTAATAAAATGACCTTCAAAGTACTACTTCACCATTATGGAATGTTCACTTCCCCGCCTGGAAGAAAATTTGTAGGTGGTTTAATTGCATGTGTCGATCCAGTTGAGTTTGAAACTTTTTCGGCCGAGCAGTTGAAAAAAATCTTAACCAATTGTTTAGGTTACGATGAAATGTCCACAACCTTTTTTTACATAAAGAAACCTAATTGTTGTCTTGATTCTGGTCTCGTATCTTTGGCTGATGTTATTGACGACCGCGAAACTATAATAGCCTATACCCAACTTGATCAAAACAAACTACATGTGTATGTATCATGTGTGGAGTTATCCCCACTCGTTGTGGCCGATTAATGCAATCATGAGGGTACCAAGAAGAATATACAAGATAAACCTTCATGTTCAAAGAAACTGTTTGACTAGATAGGAAGTACGGGTCTGGTCAGCTTGTAATGTCGTTTTCTCATTACCATTTTATATATATACGACTTCGTGGTTTCATGGAATCAAATTGAATATTTCTTACTTTCTATCACCAAATGTCAACATCTAATAACCATACTTTCACATTCACTATAAACTACAACGGGCAGTTTATACTCAACCCAGTAACATATCAAGATGGATCATGCATGAAAATTGTTATTCCAAAATTTGATTTTCAAGATATGGTTACATATCTGAATAGAGAATTACCAATAAGGGTACACAGTCTATATTACACAGTGCCACAAAACAACAACTTAGGGGGTATGAAACCAATTAAAAATGATTATGATGCTGATGTTATGTTCGACATTGCAAAAGTTGCTGGGGAGCTTCAAATTTTTGTTTCTGAGCATCCTATTGATATAAGCACGATTTTGATTCCAGATGATGGTTCTTTGGAAGAATCATTTGCTTGTGCAATTTCAAAAGAAACAAAATTAAAGCGTGAAGAGCATGTCGCGTACCTGCATCAAATGGTTCAGAGAAAAAACAAACGTGAAGAGCGTATCCGGTTTAAACTTGGCTGCATGAAAACAACTAAACCTACAACCCCGTATACCCAAACAAATTTTAATTTCCTAGTCCACAATAATGGTCAATTGGTTTGCAATGGCGGAAACCCCAATTATGTGAACGGTTGGAAGATGAAAATCACTATTCCAAGAATGAAGATGGAAGAGCTGAAGCAGTACTTGTGTTACATTGTTGATAGGAAGATTCATGCTCTATATTACGTAGTACCAGACACAGGGTATTCAATCATCGTCAAACTAAGAAACAACTATGATATGCATGTGATGTTTGATATTTCAGCATCACAAGGATAGTTGGAAATTTACGTTGACCATGGCGGTGTCGATTTTATTATATCAAAATATATATGCCCAAATGCTACCTTTGCGGCAATGATGGATCATGTTATAACACCATACATAAGTGACAACGAAGATGAAAAAAAGATTATATCACATTCAGATTACACTTTTGATCAAAAGGTTGAATGGGCGGAACAAGAACACTTTGAGAATGAGGAAGCAAAAGCAGATGAACGTCAAAAATCGATCTGGAAACCTTGTTTCTATTATTAGTTATATCATTAGCAGGAACTTGGGGTTGTTGTAACCATTGGTAAATTTCGCGTTGTAATTAAATTAATATAATATTCTAATGAAAGAATACTTATCCATTTTCTACGTCTATTTTTTTTTAATTTAACTAAATATTTTTAAGTATAATCAAGAAAGCTCAATTGCGTAATGCATAATTTGTAACCAACACTAGACTACGATCAGTTTAGGTGTTCTATATATTTTATTTCCTCTAAGTAGTCATATTTTATATGTACTATTATTATTTTGACATTTTTTTTACGTAAACCTCATACATTTTACATTTTACTTATTATTCTATTTTAAGTAAATTTATTTTTACCGAGAGAATCTAACCGCGTATGTCGTAATGCGTACCCGTAATTTTTCGGAAGCATTTTAATAATAAATTATTACGTATATTTCATTTTTGAACTTTTTCGAACTCTTTTGATTTGAAAACGAGAAATTATCTCGCAAAACGTGAAAAATTACACACAGCGCGTACCGACACGATAATAATTAATTTTTATATTTAATTATCATAAAATATTTTAATAAACATATTAAAATAAGTTATTTAATATTTTATAAAAACGTATTCCATAATTGCAAATTTTCGGGTTTCTTTTGTATTTTTACGGACCAAGCATACCTGCGATACTGGGTATACACTAAAATAAATAAATAAATAAATAAATATACTCTCTTTTTCTCATTCTTGTTTACATCGACATTTCTCCCTCCCCCTTTCTTGTTCGACGGCCATCACCAAGACACAACATCACCATCAAATTTCAATCATTTTCTCCATCAAGATTCAAGCCACGCATTCTTTGTAACCTCGGGTTTTAATTGCAACGAATCAAGGGTGTGATTTGTTATGAATTTCGTGGGTTGTTTACATCTCCAAATAGGTTTTTCACTAACTTTCAATCTCATCTTTTTAGTTTTTCAATTGGATGGTTAATTTGCATGTTATCTATTTTTGAAATGTTTGAATTGAATCGAATCACCAACCGGGGCTGTAGAAATCAAATTGGGTATATGGTTCTTTTGTAAAAATTAATAGTTAAATCATGGTGGTTAATTTGGTTAAATAAAAAGTTAATTTCTAAAGTTCTTATTTTTGGCTTATTGGCTTATTGGAGTGCTTTTTGTGAATTTTCTGCATTTTTCAACTTTTAGGGGTGTTTATTTTTGCGCTGGCTGTAAACCCACTGATTGGGTGTGTTTGGTTTGTCTTGTTTTCATTTTGGATTATTTGAGCTTATATTTTGGACTAAAAATCTTGCTGTCAAAAATTAAACTATAGGCTTTGGGTAATTTGAAAATGTTTTGGCAAGCTAAAAGGTTAATTTTTGGATAGCTTATTTTGTATAGATAAATTTTCATATAAAGAACGTCGAAAACGGACATATAACGAAAAAGATACGGCCGAATTAAGATTTATAAAATACAAAAAGTTTGACAGCGATTCATAAAATTTACTTGCTGATATGATTTTAAAACGAGGTTTCGGACCCTTTCTAGTCCGAACCGGCTTAAGTGTAAAACATAAAAGTTGTCCGGAATGATGTTTTACTAAAGATATCGCGGATTTTTAATCTTGAAAGTGTAAAACAAGGGATTAAAGCTTGGTCAAAGTTGGATAATTTTTCTAAAAAAGTCAAAACACCATTGCTGTTAGGAAATTAAATTGGTGTTTTTAAGCATTTTCGAGTCCGTTTTAGCTTTAAAAACCTTAGCGAATGCTATTGTATCATTTATATATTATTAGGGAACATTAGAAACCTTATAAAGACGATACTTCATAAGCGTAAAGGTTTATTAAAAAAAACATAATGGGGTGTTTGGAATAACGTTAAATTAATTATACATAAGCTGTCATAATTTTATTCGGTATGAACAGTAGCCATAAAATATTTTTGATAACTTATAATCTTGAAAATATGTTAGTACTCTTAATTACCTTTTCGGGGATATAAAGAACATAAAAATCGGACTTAAAACAAGAAAGTTATGACCAAACAAAGTTTAACGAAACTAATATATGTTTGACAGCTTTTATAAAATAAGAACATCAGGTCCAGTTTTAAAACGTGATTTTGACCACTTTCTGGTCCGTTTCAGCCAAAACTTATAAAATGAAACTTGTCCAAAATGATATTTTACCTAAAGTAGTGTCTTTTCTTTTGTCACGAAAATGTTTATTTTGGTTGTTTTATTGTCATTTGATATTAAGTGCACTTTTGGTTTTCGCAAACCAAAAGGGGCGTCATTGGTTTTAGACATAGTAACTATACAAAATTTCGGATTGTTTAAGTGGAATATTGATTTTGTAAAGTTGGGAAACGTTATATAAACGAATAGGTCATGCCGAAATTTCTAAAAATCCTTATACTTAGTAAATTTTCACGATGTTTTCCTTATTTTATAAATTCTGACAAAAAGGCGAAAATCATAACTTTTGTATAAACTTTGAGAGTACTTGCATTTAGTTTGTAGCGTTAGATCATATGTTTCTTTTGAACGTGAACTTTTTTATTTCATCACTTTGGAATTTCCGGTAACGTGTCGAATTATATATTTTATTTATTTTTCTATTTTCTTATATAATACTTGCAACGTATTATGTACTTTGAATGATTTTGCTTTCTTTTCTCATTTTTCTTATATATATAATACCCACCATGTATTATATACATAAACTTATTTTTCTATATGTAATATATATACGGATATATATTACATACCTTATTATTTTCTCTTGATTTATTTAACCAACCACCAAACTAATACAAATTGAAAACTAAATCTTTTATCAATGTATCGTGTTGACTTAACCATCCATCGAAAACTAAATTTCATTATTCTATTCTTAGCGTGTCTTAACCGTTAAGGTAAACCTTATCTTCTAGATCGAGCCGTCCGATTATTGTTGTGCTGTGCTTCTTGATTATTTGCTTATGTTGGTTGCTCATTCACTTCGAGGTGAGTTCATAGCCTTGCATTTTACTTACTTAAATGTTTTATAAACCTCGCGAGGGGGGATACATGCTAGTTTTACAAATTGAATACAAGTAGCTTTTGGTATGCTAGACCCGATTGTATGATTTATGGACATCTGACATTGAGTATTCTTGCTTAAGTCCCCATCATGAACCATTAATTTTGTGTGAACGCTAGTATTATAAATATGCATATTTGGCTTGACAAGCCTGTCCGGGTGAGTAGCGCTCATTTGACATCTGTGGGTCAAACGGACATATAATATCGAGAATTTAGGGTAATTGGCAAGATTACCCTTGTGCGGGGCATCATTTAGACATAGTCAAGGTTCGGTTTCGTGAGCTCAATGTTGTAAATCTTATTTCCCGACATGTATTTGTTATATGTCTATTGATAAATAATGCTTGTATTCAACTTATTACTTATTAAACTCTATGAATTCACTCAACTTTATGTTGACTTTTTAGCATGTATTTTCTCAGGTATTGTTTGCTAGCGGAGCATTGGGAGCAATCGGAGTCGCGTGGATATCAAATATTGAAGGATTTATTTTCTACACATTCGATAACCTTTTATCTTTAAAATATACATATGTGTCATGTTTAACTCTTGTAACTTAAGTTTTAAAGAGAATTTGTTGGGACCTTTGTACTCTGATTTATCAAATCGAATGTGACATTTTATTAAACGTATCTTTTGAGGTTGTTTTATGTAACTTGTTTTTATGAACTATGAAGTGACACCCAAATTGGTATTCCGCTGCGTTGTAAAATTTTGGGGGTGTCACAGTTGTGCTACGAGTAGGATTAATTTTACATGTTTTAATCTTTGTGTGTTTATTTTATGTATCGTGTTTTTATGTAATAAATAAAAGTTTGTCTTCTACTATCGATCTTCATACTCGAAAATATGTTGTACTTCATTAGTTTCACAACAATATTTCATGCTTATGCAATGCTAAAATACTATTAGTTTCACAACATGTTCAAACCAACAAAACCAACAGATTTAGCCTCCAATATCATATTTCGTGTAATTTGTTATGTGATAAAATCAATGTTGTCACATCAGTGTCTGCTAAATGGCAAACGGTGTGTAATATTTCGGTTATACATTCATGTGATAAAAAAAATGTTTCTGTAGTGGTCACATCACTGTATAATTATATGACATATATAACCTGAATAAATGTCATACATCATGTCATATTTCGTGTATACTTTTAACCGATTAACGTATATTTCGTGTATACTTTTAACCGATTAACGTACTTCCTCCCTCATACAAACACTCTATTTAAGTTGAATGTTGAAACCATAACATTACACTTTCAACTGCACAAACAAATACTTGTAAGCATCCCCAAATTAATCCGTGTAAGGTGTAACAATGTCAGACTACATACCCTTTGATATTCAAGTCAATATCATGAATCGACTTCCTGTTAAGTCTTTAATGCAGTTTCGTACTATCTCAAAGAGTTGGAAAGCGGCAATTGACTGTAACAACTTCATCCGTCGTTACGGTTTTCATGAAGTTTCCACGAGTAGCTTTATTTTAACATACAAGCTAGATAATATAGGCTTTATGTTTTACGTCGAAGAAAATTTTGGCTTAACACCCTTAAATACAGATTTGATGCTCGCCACTATTAAGCCAATTGCTACTTCTGAAGGAGTCTGGTGTTTCTCGTATTTGGACAATATTATGATTGTTCTGTGGAACCCAACCATAAAACGATCTGTTGGTGTTTTAGTTCCTAGTTACATGGATCAACCTCCTGATTCACCAAAATTGATTTTCGGTTTTGGAGTCCGACCAGACACTTAGACCCTACCATTTTAAAGATCAATTACCCTTACTATGGAGAAAGGCCATGATACGTTTCGGTGTTCACATTGAGCTCGGGTCGTTGGAACGTTCTTGATAATTTCTGTTTACCCCGTCAAACCATCCGCCTAAAAAGGTCAGGGCAAGCATGTGTGGGGGGTTAAAATTTACTGGCCAGCTTTTGAAAGATTCGTCAACGATGATGGTATGGTTTACAAAATATACATGCTTGTTTCGTTTTATTTGATTACTCACCGATTCCTAGTTGTCAATCTTCCTAAACAGTTAAGGGTTTTGATTCCCTTCCCATTTAAAATTTCCCAGCTGGGAAACTCCCCTCGTGGTTTCGTCTAGTTACTACCTAGAGGACATCCGATTTCTTTGTGCATGGGTTTTAGATGTTGTTGGTGGTTATGTAACCTCATTTCAAATGTTATTCAACATTCCATTCCCAGTTGACCACGTACTAAAATTGTTGGGTTATACTAAGGATGGGGAACCGATAGTTGAAGCAAATATAAGCCAACAACTTCGTCGATCACTACAAGTATTCGTGCCTAATGCTGAATCATTTCAGAATGTGGGTGTTGAAGGAGATTCTGGTTCATTCTTCATTGGAGCCAACAAAGAATCACTAGTTCTATCTAATTTTGACCATAGAGAGCTACTTGTAGGATTTAATCTTTAATGTTATCATTTACTACTTTCATGTAACATCTACCTGTTATTTGTATTTTATGTTACGAGTTTTAATTGGACTTTAGAAGTTTGTGCGAATATAGCATGGGATTTCTTCATTTATTATAACATAACACTTAGGACAATACAAAATATAAAATTGTAATAGAAACTTTAAAATTACAACTCCGCAACTGAAAAACGTACGTATTTTTTTTTTTGGAAGATATTTATAATGAAGCGGAATGAAATGAAAGACGGAGAGCATTTCTTCCCTCATTTCATTCCGCTTCCTTATAAATATCTTCCAAAAAAAGACACATATGTTAAAGTAAACAAAAACTAGAATAAAACTATAACATACGGAAATTAAACATAATCGTGCTAAGTGTATTTTTCATTTATCCAAATATACTTCCCCTCGACTTGTTTTTCTATTTTCCCGGATTTTCTAAACAGAGCATTATGCATCTCATAATCTTTGATTGACTCCAAGCTTAAAAAAGTCTCTTGTCACACCCCCAATTTACCTGATTTGCAGCGGAATGGAATGCCTGAGGGTGTAACTGTCATAGCATCACAACAAGGATATATTGAACGACCTAAAGTGTCGTTTGGAAAATACATCGTTTGATTTATTTAAAAGAAGTTCAGAGTTACAAAACATAAGTCCCAAAGTATTTAAAAGTTAAAGGAACAAGTTTGGTACAATCAAACGATAATATATAAGTGCATGAAAAATCCAAAGTGAGACGCGTCATCCTTGCTACTCACTAAAATGACTCCATGCATGCCATGAGATATACCTTAGTTACCTGAAAATACATTGCTAAAACGGTCAACATAAAGTTGGTGAGAAATCATAGGTTTGTAAGTTAAATCGTATGTACATAAGCCACAAGTAAAGTAAAGTGACAAAAATGTCAAAATGCTACATTGTCCCTTAAGCTCATGACCCTGAAGCTAGACATAATATTGTATTGGCCCCAAAGAGTGTTTACCAGGCACTCAAATAGTTTAGACATGAAATGCATTCGTACCCGTTGGAGTAACCCAAACACGAATGGAGGCATCACCCTCAATAGATCTATTCACTCACTCTCGCTTGGCATTATAATTAACGGTCCATGATAATAAAGGGGACTTAACTTGGTAGGAAGGCAACTTAAGCAATGTATGGAATTTAATACTTGGGCATGTACGAAAATAAGTGGTGCAATGTATTCTCCCCCGTGGGATTTGAAATCAAAGTAATGTATTAAAAACGGGGTTATGAAAACTCACCTCGAAGTGATGGTACAATGCAATGGAATGATAAGGACAACAAGGAATGAATTCAACCGCAACCTATGACGAATGAATATGGTCTAATTTAGATCATGAAATGATGTAGAGAATATGCATGCACATGATAACTATACCACTCATAACTTGAAAACATACTAGTTATAGTCTTATGAAAATACATTCCATACTTGAGAAAAATAATAAGTCTTAACTAGACTTGTGTAAACTTGTCGTAATATATATGTATAGAAAGTTAGTGTTATAAACTTCGTCTTGAAAACCTTGAAGTAACATCTAATGGTCGTAAAAATAAGCTCATAAGCATAAGTACTTCGTTAGTTATAAATTTCGGCAATTTAGTAGTATTTCAAGAAAATCTAGAATTTAGTACGTCGAAGTAGTATTATTATTATTTCTAGTAAAAGCTGCCAATTATAGTGAGTTTTTGCCGATATTGAAACGTGAATAACTTGGTCGTTTTAAGTTCATTTCCTTCGTTCTTTATATCCACGGATTCGTCTTAGTATATACTAATATATTTTTGATAACTCGGCTTCTCTAGATTACGTCTAACGCCTCGGTTTGTCCACCAAAGATCGTCCAACAGCAACAATTTTCAGAAAAATAGTTTTCGTCAATAAACTTGCAAAAATCATATCTCCTTCGTTATAAACTCGTCTTAACCCGTTCTTTCGCCTACGGCTTCGTTTTTGAAAGTATTTTCTAAATATTTGGTTGAAAAGTTCCCCTGAGTTACTGAGTTTTCCAGGTTTTCAAATTTGGGACAGTAGGTATATATATGTGTTCCAAATCCATTTCTAGTGTTCTAAACTTGTTTCTACTCCACTCAAATCACTTCCAATCACCACAAATCTAGTCTAATCCTACCATACACCTTCTTAAGGTGTCATGGGTTCCTAAACATCATCAATCTAGTGGATCTAACCAAGGTTTCCATTTCTAGGGTTTCACAGACATAAGTGTACATTATGAGTGGTAAGAGCTAACATATGCATGAAATATTGTATGAAAACTATATAATCACAATAAATACTTGAAGAAACGAAGAAAATAAATTTTTGTAAACTCACTTGAATGATTAGGAAGCTTGTATGATCAAAACCCTAACAATCCTTGAGTTTATATTCCAAAACCCTAACAAGGACAACAATCTAGGCTTGATTTAAACTTGATCTTGGAAAATATGATGGATCTTGGTGGTTTTGTGTTTTGGCCGTGGGTTTGGGAGAGAAAAAGAGAGAAAGAGTAAAGTTTTGATCTAAAAATCTAAGTGTGAAATGAAGTTAGGAGTTTGTAGATATTTTCTAATGAGGTGTAACAAGTTAAAAGAATTTTAATGCACAAGGTTAAGGGGGGGGGGGGGTTCATGGCCGGTTTTTCAAAGGGTCCAAAAGCAAAAATGATGTCTTTGATTTATTTAGGATAGTTAGTGGATGATTTGTAGATATTAGTATAGGTTTTAGGTGTTAAATTTAGGTAATCGTAGTTAGTTTTTAGTTATAATTGAGTACCGGGTTTGCGAGAAATAAATTTTAACAAGTTAACCGGGACATAATAAAGTCATAAAAATGTTAAAAATATATTGGGTATAAAATTTGAGCGTTTGGATAATTATTATTTAGTTTTCACGAAAACCGTCGTAATTATATTAAACTTACGTTATAAATTTAATAAATTCCCAAAATACCGGGTAAATGAATTTTATAATTTTTATGATGTTGTAAGGAGTTTAAAAATATATCGGAACCATCGTGGGGATTTTTAGATATGTTGGTTATATTTATTTATCGCGGATTAACGTTTAATTAAAATAAATAAACGTAAAACGTTAAACATACCAAAAATAATAATATGAATATTCTACGAGTGGTATAGCATGCATATGTTATTATGATGATATGTAGACTATTTCTAGTCCATATGAAGTGTCTCTAATGATAATGCATGAATTCGCACCTGAACCAATACGGTTACGCGAATTTAAGTACTCGTAAACTAAATTTACGATGAAATGAGCAATGCACGTGAATAGTATTTTCTTTCCGGAAATGAATAGTACTTGGTAAATAGTAAAATTTTTGAATGCTTCTCAGAATATCAAATTGACATCGAAAATGATGAATAGTAAAACGATGAATAGTGTTTTGAGGAATAGTGAATTATGAATAGTAAATTGTCGAAGTTTGGGAAATGACCTGAAATTGTGAGTTGTGACAGTCGCCCACCCAATAAGGAATTCAGTCCCTGAGTTCAGCTAGTGTTGGTCTCGGTAATAGGTTTGGTTAAAAGATGTGGATACTTGCGTTGCATTTGGTCTTCTCGTTCCCAAGTAAACTCGGGTCCTCTTCGAGAATTCCAACGAACCTTCACGATCGGAATTCGACTCTGCTTCAATTGTTTGACCTCTCGGTCCATGATCTCAACGGGTTCTCCACAAAGTTAAGCTTGTCATCTAGTTGAATTTCTTCTAATGGTATAACAGAAGACTCGTCCGAAAGGCATTTCTTGAGGTTTGAGACATGAAACGTGTTATGTACGTTGCTGAGTTCTGATGGAAGTTCAAGCTTGTAAGCTACTGGACCAATCCTTTCCAGTATCTTAAATGGACCAATGTATCTCGGGTTCAACTTTCCGCGTTTCCCAAATCGTATCACGCCTTTCCAAGGCGAGACTTTCAACATGACTTTGTCTCCGACCTGGAATTCCAATGGTTTGCGTCGAACATCTGCGTAGCTTTTCTGTCTACTTCTAGCGGATTCAAGTCTTTCTCGAATCTGGATTATCTTTTCTGTTGTTTCTCGTACCATCTCCGGGCCAGTACATTGTACCTCTCCGACTTCGGCCCAACAAACTGGAGATCGACACTTACGATCATAAAGTGCCTCGAATGGTGCTGCTTTTATGCTTGAATGGTAGCTGTTGTTATAAGAGAACTCGATCAACGGCAAATGGTTAGCCCAACCATTTCCAAAGTCAATCACACATGCTCGCAGCATGTCTTCAAGTGTCTGAATAGTTCTCTCACTCTGACCATCGGTCTGAGGATGGTAAGCAGTGCTCATGTCTAACTTGGATCCAAAAGAATCTTGTAGTGACTTCCAAAAGTTTGAAGTAAAGCGACTATCTCTATCAGAAATAATGGAGATTGGTGCTCCATGTCTTGAGACTATTTCCTTGACATAAAGTCTGGCAAGTTGTTCCATGGAATAAGTCTCTCTAATGGGTATGAAGTGGGCTGATTTGGTAAGACGATCAACAATTACCCAAATAGCATCGTAACCTTCTGACGTCTTAGGAAGTTTAGTGATAAAGTCCATTGTAATACACTCCCACTTCCATTGTGGAATTTCTGGCTGTTGGAGTAGTCCTGACGGTTTCTGGTACTCAGCTTTCACTTTAGCACAAGTAAGGCATTTGCTGACATACGTAGCTATTTCTGCTTTCATGTTCGGCCACCAATATAGCTTTTTGAGATCCTAATACATCTTGTCAGAACCTAGGTGAATAGAGTACTTCGACTTGTGGGATTCATGCATAATCAATTCTCGTACTCCACCATAGAGTGGTATCCAACTTCAGTCCTTGAAGCATAACACTCCATCTGCCCTCTTCACGAAGCCATTTTTGTTCTCGGGCATACCATAAAGTTTCTCCTGTGGTCGATTTTCCTCCTTGAGAGCCTCAATCTGAGCTTCTAGAATTTTTGATGGTAATGGTGAAATGATAGTCATTCCCAATGACCTAACCCTCAACGGTTTGATTCGTTCCTTTCGGCTAAGTGCATCTGCTACAACATTTGCTTTTCCTGGGTGATATCGGATTTCACAATCACAATCACTCAACAATTCTAGCCAACGACGTTGTCTCATATTTAGTTCCTTCTGATCAAGTATATGCTGTAAGCTCTTGTGGTCGGTAAAAACTACGCATTTAGTACCATAAAGATAGGGTCTCCAAATCTTGAGTGCAAAAACTACAGCACCCAACTCCAAGTCGTGTGTAGTGTAATTCTTCTCGCGTGTCTTAAGCTGTCTAGATGCATAAGCTATCACCTTCTCGTTTTGCATTAGCACAGCTCCAAGTCCTTTGTGCGAAGCATCGCAATATACCACAAAGTTCTCAATACCTTCTGGTAGTGACAAAATCGGTGCACTCTAAAGCTTCTGCTTCAATAACTGAAATGCAGATTCTTGTTTCTCTCCCCACTCGTACTTTTGATTCTTTTGTGTCAGCTTAGTTAGCGACTTCGCTATCTTGGAAAACCCTTCAATAAACCTTCTGTAATATCCTGCAAGTCCTAGGAATTGACGAATTTCCGTAGGAGACTTGGGCGTAGCCCAATCCTTTACTGCCTCGATCTTTGCTGGGTCGACTTGTAATCCTTTGCTATCAATGACATGGCCAAGAAATTGAACTCTTCGTATCCAAAAGTCACACTTTGAAAATTTGGCATACAATTGCTCCTTCTTGAGTAGTTCCAGAATTGTTCTGAGGTGCTCTTCGTGCTCTTCCTTACTCTTGGAATAAATCAAGATATCGTCAATGAATACGATCACAAACTTATCAAGATATGGTTTGCACACTCTATTCATGAGGTCCATGAATACCGCAGGTGCGTTGGTTAATCCGAAAGGCATTACTTGAAACTCATAATGACCATAACGTGTTCTAAATGCCGTCTTCGGGATATCCTCTTCCCGAACTCTAAGTTGATGGTAACCGGATCTTAAATCAATCTTGGAATAAAAACAAGAACCTTGTAGCTGATCGAACAAGTCGTCGATCCTAGGGAGTGGATAACGATTCTTCACCGTTAACTTGTTCAGCTCACGATAGTCGATGCACATTCTGAATGATCCATCCTTCTTCTTCACAAACAAAACCGGTGCTCCCCAAGGCGAGGAACTCGGTCTAATGAATTCTTTGTCCAAAAGTTCTTGTAATTGGTTCGACAATTCTTGCATCTCAGAAGGTGCAAGTCTATACGGTGCTCGCGCAATTGGTGCAGCTCCTGGCACTAATTCAATTTGAAACTCAACTTGACATGTAGGCGGAAGTCCTGGCAATTCTTCCGGAAAAACTTCTGGAAATTCCTTAACAATTGGCACATCTTCAAGTCGTTTCTCATCCGACTTCTTCTCCGTGATGTGAGCCAAGAATGCATAACAACCCTTCTTTATGTACTTCTCGGTTTTAATGCACGATATAATACTGAGTCTAGTTCCACTTCGCTCTCCGTGAACAACTAAAGTTTCATCACTATAAGGAAGGTGAACCACTTTCTCATCACAAATAATTCTTGCACGGTGTCGAGACAACCAATCCATACCGATAACAACGTCGAAACTTCCAAGTTCTACGGGCAAAAGGTCTATATTGAATGGATGGTTTAGGAAATTGATTGTGCAACCACGGACAACGGTGTTGGTTTTAACTAAGGACCCATCGGCTAATTCAACAATATAGGGAATGTCTAAGGTGGTTGGTTCTATGTTAAGTAAAGGTGCAAATGCAATAGAAACAAAACTTCTATCCGCTCCTGAATCAAATAAAATGGATGCATAACGATTATTAACGAGGAACGTACCCGCAACAACATTCGGGTCCTCTCGGGCATCTTCTCCTCCCATAACATAAGCTCTTCCTTGAGCCACTCCACCTTGGTTTCCAGTTCCTTGGTTCTTCTTCTTTGGGCACTCACTCTCATAGTGTCCAATTTCTCCGCAACTAAAACATGTTACTGGCGGTTTCTGATTGTTACCCAAGTTTGGAAACCTGCAATCTTTGGTGTAGTGACCAATCTTCTTGCAGTTGCAACATGGATCTGGGCAACGTCCTGGGTTATGATGCTTCTGACACTTATCACACTTGGGTAGAATACCCTCATATCCTTTCCTTTCGGTCGGCCCTGCAGCATAGGCCCTTGCCACTTCCTGTCTCTTGGGTGCTGGTTGCATAGCATTTCCACCTTGGTTGTAGTCAAACCTCCTCTTGTTGTTGTTGTTATTGTTTGGGTTGTTGTTTCGGTTATTGGGATAGTTGTGGTTTCGGTTGTTGTTATAGTTGTTGTTGTTTCGAGTGTTGTTGTAGTTGGTGTTGTTTGAACGGTTATTGTTGTTGTTTGCAGCAGATTTTCCTTTTAACACTTGGACCATAAGTTTCTGAGTTATACGAATAGCCTCTTCCATTGATTGTGGGTCGAAAGACATCACATCCCCTCGGATGCTTTCGGGTAGTCCACCAGTAAAGTTCTCCATCTTTTTCTCATCGTCAGGAACCATAGTTGGACATAGTGCAACCAACTCCTGAAACTTCCTGATATAAGTCTCAATGTCATCACCTTTTGTTACCAGCTCATAGAATTCAGTTTCCAACTTTTGCACCTCAGTACGAGGGAAAAACTTCTTAGTCATTAGCTTCTTGAATTGATCCCAAGTGAGCTTGTAGGCATTTTCCATACCAATGGGCTGAGCATAAGAATTCCGCCAAGACATAGCTTCATCAAGAAGCATACCAGTAGCAAATTTTACCTTGTTGACATCCGAGCAACCGCACATGAGGAATACATTCTCAGTCTTTTCAAACCAGCGGATCAAAGCAACCGCTCCCTCAGTGCCGTTAAACTTGACGGGATCACTAATCTTGAAATCCTTCCAAGTGCATTCACGCCTAGCAGGGGGTGGTTCAACCGCCCCAGTATTAGGTGCAACCTCAGCAGCCCTAGCAGCAACTTCAGCTCTCTCAGTCTCCAGAGCTTCTGCTATACTATCCCTGACCAACTTGCGGATAGCGGCTTGAGTCATAGCGGGTGTTTCTGGTGTAGCCTTTCCTTTCCTTGGCGCCATACTTCTGATAAATAATAATCGACAACAACCATGAAAAAGCCATAATAGAAATAGTCATCGTACAAAAAGTATACACCCACAACATGTATATATACTACCACAACAAGTATAAATACAACCACGACATGTACGAGTACAACCACAACCTGTAATAATACAACCACGACACGTATAGATACAACCACAACAAGTATAAATATGTTAACAATAAAGAGCAACCACGAAACATCATAAATATAATCACAACACATGAATATAATACATGAAAATTTCGGCCTACATGGACCGATATATATATATATAGCATAACCATTCCGACATAGTAGAGTCACACTTGATATATTTGTTTGTACAACAACCAAAAGACTACAAGTTCTTGAACTATGTCCCACACCTCGGGACTAGGAAAATAGTAAAAGCTAATACAATACAAGTCTATGTCTAGGCTCCTCCAGGTGCTCCAGATGCTCCAGGTGCACTCCTAAGACGACGGATCTCCCTGTCCATCATGACGACCATCTCCTCTAGATGCTGAACTCGGAGCTGAAGAGCAGCATCTCTGCCCTCCATCATAGTCAACCTCTCCTGAGCTACTGCCAACTGGTGTGTCTGCTCTCCCTGAGTCTCCTGTGTAGTCTGAGCTCTATCCCGTATCTCCGGTAGCTCATCCCTAAGCTGATCAATCAGCTCCTGGTGTCCCTCCTGTCGTGCCTCAAGTCCATGATACGACACGTCGATGCTAACTCTGCCTAAAATCAATCCCTCGACCTGCTCCTCGACCGCCTCAAGTCGAGTAGTGATAACCTCATCAACCCTATAACCCAAACTATCAACCTGCTCCTGTTGAGCCCCTAACTGATCCTCTAAGGTAACAGCTGTAGGCCCCCTAGCAGCAGCTGCTCTCGAGCTCTCACCTACATGGTATACTGGTGGTGGTGGAAGGTCAGAAGTCTCTGTAGTAGGTGAAGCTGGTGTAGTAAACCTTGCACGCTTCCTGAGCGGCAAGAGTGAAGTAGATATAGAAGTAGTAGCGGGTATGGCTGGTGGTGCAGGTAACATAGGAATAGCAGGGATCCTAAAAGTAGATGTAGCAGGGCGAACACTCTTACAAGCAACTAGAGTCGTCTTCCTACGGGGAAACATAAGTCTTGGTTCTGGGGGAATAGTAGTAGCAGGGGAAGGTATGTCAGTGGGTACACGGGTAACCTCAGGTGGTGCAATAGGGGAGACATGAGGAGTAGGAGCCGTCTCTTCCTCCTCAAAAGGCTCGGTATCCTCACCTGATGCCGAAAGTGGCAACACAGGTACAGGCGGAATGCATGCCATGAGATATACCTTAGTTACCTGAAAATAAATTGCTAAAACGGTCAACATAAAGTTGGTGAGAAATCATAGGTTTGTAAGTTAAATCGTATGTACATAAGCCACAAGTAAAGTAAAGTGACAAAAATGTCAAAATGCTACATTGTCCCTTAAGCTCATGACCCCGAAGCTAGACATAATATTGTATTGGCCCCAAAGAGTGTTTACCAGGCACTCAAATAGTTTAGACATGAAATGCATTCGTACCCGTTGGAGCAACCCAAACACGAATGGATGCGTCACCCTCAATAGATTTATTCACTCACTCTCGCTTGGCATTATAATTAACGGTCCATGATAATAAAGGGGACTTAACTTGGTAGGAAGGCAACTTAAGCAATGTATGGAATTTAATACTTGGGCATGTACGAAAATAAGTGGTGCAATGTATTCTCCCCCGTGGGATTTGAAATCAAAGTAATGTATTAAAAACGGGGCTATGAAAACTCACCTCGAAGTGATGGTACAATGCAATGGAATGATAAGGACAACAAGGAATGAATTCAACCGCAACCTATGACGAATGAATATGGTCTAATTTAGATCATGAAATGATGTAGAGAATATGCATGCACATGATAACTATACCACTCATAACTTGAAAACATACTAGTTATAGTCTTATGAAAATACATTCCATACTTGAGAAAAATAATAAGTCTTAACTAGACTTGTGTAAACTTGTCGTAATATATATGTATAGAAAGTTAGTGTTATAAACTTCGTCTTGAAAACCTTGAAGTAACATCTAATGGTCGTAAAAATAAGCTCATAAGCATAAGTACTTCGTTAGTTATAAATTTCGGCAATTTAGTAGTATTTCTAGAAAAATCTAGAATTTAGTACGTAGAAGTAGTATTATTATTATTTCTAGTAAAAGCTGCCAATTATAGTGAATTTTTGCCGATATTGAAACGTGAATAACTTGGTCGTTTTAAGTTCATTTCCATCATTCTTTATATCCACGGATTCGTCTTAGTATAAACTAATATATTTTTGATAACTCGGCTTCTCTAGATTACATCTAACGCCTCGGTTTGTCCACCAAAAATCGTCCAACAGCAACAATTTTCAGAAAAATAGTTTTCGTCAATAAACTTGCAAAAATCATATCTCCTTCGTTATAAACTCATTTTAACCCGTTCTTTCGCCTACGGATTCGTTTTCGAAAGTATTTTCTAAATCTTTGGTTGAAAAGTTCCCCTGAGTTACTGAGTTTTCCAGGTTTTCAAATTTGGGACAGTAGGTATATATATGTGTTCCAAATCCATTTCTAGTGTTCTAAACTTGTTTCTACTCCACCCAAATCACTTCCAATCACCACAAATCTAGTCTAATCCTACCATACACCTTGTTAAGGTGTCATGGGTTCCTAAACATCATCAATCTAGTGGATCTAACCAAGGTTTCCATTTCTAGGGTTTCAAAGACATAAGTGTACATTATGAGTGGTAAGAGCTAACATATGCATGAAATATTGTATGAAAACTATATAATCACAACAAATACTTGAAGAAATGAAGAAAATAAATTTTTGTAAACTCACTTGAATGATTAGGAAGCTTGTATGATCAAAACCCTAACAATCCTTGAGTTTATATTCCAAAACCCTAACAAGGACAACAATCTAGGCTTGATTTAAACTTGATCTTGGAAAATATGATGGATCTTGGTGGTTTTGTGTTTTGGCCGTGGGTTTGGGAGAGAAAAAGAGAGAAAGAGTAAAGTTTTGATCTAAGAATCTAAGTGTGAAATGAAGTTAGGAGTTTGTAGATATTTTCTAATGAGGTGTAACAAGTTAAAAGAATTTTAATGCACAAGGTTAAAGGGGGGGGGGGGGTCATGGCCGGTTTTTCAAAGGGTCCAAAAGCAAAAATGATGTCTTTGATTTATTTAGGATAGTTAGTGGATGATTTGTAGATATTAGTATAGGTTTTAGGTGTTAAATTTAGGTAATCGTAGTTAGTTTTTAGTTATAATTGAGTACCGGGTTTGCGAGAAATAAATTTTAACAAGTTAACCAGGACATAATAAAGTCATAAAAATGTTAAAAATATATTGGGTACAAAATTTGAGCGTTTGGATAATTATTATTTAGTTTTCACGAAAACCGTCGTAATTATATTAAACTTACGTTATAAATTTAATAAATTCCCAAAATACCGGGCAAATGAATTTTATAATTTTTATGACGTTGTAAGGAGTTTAAAAATATATCGGAACCATCGTGAGGATTTTTAGATATGTTGGTTATACTTATTTATCGCGGGTTAACGTTTAATTAAAATAAATAAACGTAAAACGTTAAACATACCAAAAATAATAATATGAATATTCTACGAGTGGTATAGCATGCATATGTTATTATGATGATATGTAGACTATTTCTAGTCCATATGAAGTGTCCCTAATGATAATGCATGAATTCGCACCTGAACCAATACGGTTACGCGAATTTAAGTACTCGTAAACTAAATTTACGATGAAATGAGCAATGCACGTGAATAGTATTTTCTTTCCGGAAATGAATAGTACTTGGTGAATAGTAAAATTTTTGAATGCTTATCAGAATATCAAATTGACCTCGAAAATGATGAATAGTAAAACGATGAATAGTGTTTTGAGGAATAGCGAATTATGAATAGTAAATTGTCGAAGTTTGGGAAATGACCTGAAATTGTGAGTTGTGACAGTCGCCCACCCAAAAAGGAATTCAATCCCTGAATTGTGAGTTATCAACTAAATCCGTGATTACATTAAAATTATGTGGAAGCGAACAAGACATAACAGAAATTTTTTGACTGAATGACAAATTTAAAAAACTAAAAGACTATGAATAGAGGGATGTTGTGTATGAAATGTTGAACTAAGTATATATTTATAGATATGTGAGATACACACTGTTATAAAGTTGTCATATTTCGTGTACAAGAATATGTGAGATATACATTGTCATTGATTCGTCACATTTATGTTCATAAAGTTGTCATATTTCGTGTAAAAAAATATGTGAGATAAACATTGTCAGTGATTCGTCACATTCATGTCCGTATAAAGTAGTCATATTTCGTGTAAATAAGTATGTGAGATACACATTGTCAGTGATTCGTCACATTAATGTCCGTATAAAGTAGTCATATTTCGTGTAAATAAGTATGTGAGATACACATTGTCATATAAAGTTGTTCAGGCGGCGAGGCTCCGAAAATCAAGAGACATTACAGAAGTTGGCCCTTCATCTGTAATGCCAACACAAGAGTATGTCAGAAAAATAATGGAGGATGCGTCTAAAGATGATCATTTTACGCGTGGCCCATGGCTAAGCGCCCTTGCATATTGTGATGCTTTTGAGATCGAGGTAGAGGGACGTCTAGATGATATTGAAAATTTTATTAAAAAAGGGAAGATGGAACTTCTTGTTGCTGTTATCACGAGTTGTTCAACAAATATTCTAGGTGATTTAACAGTTACACTCAAGGATCCATCGGGAACAATGTTTGGTACAATCCATCACAAAGTCCTTGCTGAGGAAAAAGGTTATGTAAAGCTTATCGACGTTGGTGCTGTTGTGATACTAAAGAATGTGTCAGTGTTTACACCAAAACCACATAATCATTACCTTAACATCACTTTGAAAAACGTGGAGGGGGTTTTTGAGAAAGATATCGTTTATTAATTAATAAGTATGTACTAAATGTTTAAGTGATGTTTTAATTTAACTTTTGTTATAATATTTTATGTAGTAAATTTTGTACTATTTTGTCGTCTAATTACCAACATTATAACTTGATATTCACAATATACATACAAACCCCAGTGTACCGTAGACAAAAATAAACTATGTTAAAGTTTAGCTAATCATATCCACAGTCTGTCGTATCCTCGCATCGGGTAGCATACAAATGATAAGCCATCGTGTATCTAAAAGCTTTAAAAAACTCTAAAGTATTAGGAATACGTGGAATCGGGATAGCTCCTTTACAAAATTGTGTGATAAGCCAACATGTTATCACACCACAATCCATCCCATTTTGTTGTTGAGGTGTCAGGAAACCCCAACTTTGGCTATCGTTGTAGGTGTAAGCGAAGTTAAAGGGTGCTCGGTTAGTAACCTAAAAAACCCTTGGTGAGTCAAGTATTCATTGAGAACTTCGGTCCATGAAACCATGTGTTGCTGCAACCTATCCTTTCGAGATTCACTATGCAACGAGTCAAAAACCGTAAAGGTTGACCAAATTAGACTAATCACAACAACGATCCAGTGATCCCCTTCGCAATGTAATGGCATAAACACCTACAAAATAAAAAATAATTAATGTATATCAAAGTATCAAACGTATTAAATACTAAACTTATTAAATGCTAAACTTATTAAAGTTATTAAATACAAATACTTACCGCATTCACCGTTGACCAACAAGGGTACGGACGTGTCTGCCCGTTCAAGGTTCCTTGCAACGCCCTATCCGTGGTAAGCATGAAAACATTACTACCAGCATGGTTAGATCCAAGCGTAGATTTCGTAACTGTCCATTCATCACCATCTTTCCTCGTTCGTATTAGCAGCTCCATCCACGCATTAATATGCTATTTTATATATATATATATATATATATATATATATATATATATATATATATATATATATATATATATATATTATTGGTTACCAGCAAACTCAAAAAGGAGTAGGTCTACCCAAAACTTTGGATCCCAACGATTACCCTTTATGTGCCAGTCCAAAAAAATATATTCGGGTTTTAGCAAGAAAGTGCGTAAGTTACGATAAGTATCAAGAAACCGCCTGACCTAAATTGCCGAAAATAAAATACAATATCAATATCAAAACAAACTTGTTAATCATTTTAAATAATTAAATCTAGTAATGTTACAATTACCTTATTAGGGTCGACGTTATAAAACCTTACAAAGTTGCCGGTATATGCAGCATGTGTAACCACAACATCGTTCTCATTTGCATCGTCAAAATCAAGAGGGGGAATATCCGCTGTGTCCGCAATATTTTTCCTCCGTCCAACCCGTTTCTTAGGCATGGCAGTAGTATCTAGCAAAGTCCCGTACGGGTCCTTATGCCAAGGTCCAGGACGGACATCTCGCTTCTCTCGATTCATGACAGCCTAACTCAAATAAATCATCCATTAATAGTTTCACATGTTTATAATTATACAAGTAATTTTGAAAAAAAGATATATATTTATGAACATGTGAATTTACCAGGATGACGTGGCTAGGTACAGTGCCATGTGGTGGACCAGCTTCTTGCATATTATTACCCGACCACGGTGAAAATCCTTGTAGTGAGATAGGGGTGTACGAGGTCGCATTGTTATGCGAAGTCCGCTAATTAAAAGAAATCGAATTAAACATTTGTTACTAGCACAGAATTCAAAATATACAAGTAATTTGGAAAAAAGTATATATTTATGTAAGTATGAATTTACCGTGTTGACACGGCTACGTATAGGGGCCTCTGATGTACCTGCTTCATGCATATTAATACCTGACCACGGTGCAAATCCTTGTTGTGGCATAGGGGTAATAGAAGGCATAGTAAACTGTGAGGCCACCTGTGGCAACAAACGAGACAACCCGCGATAGAAAGAACTATTCGGCGGACCATGTGATGCTGAACTAGCATGCGCAAAACCCAGCATAGAATATTATAATGTTTATTAAGTTCTTTTAATCAGTTTTTTAACTAACACAAAATTTATAAAAAAAACAAAATATACCTGTGTATTCGGAAATGTTTCACTAGCCTGAGCGAAGCCCTACATACAATATTAGAATGTTTATTAAGTTATGAAACAAATAATAAATTATGTGATAAAAATTAAATAAAGTATATTAGAATAAAAACATACCTTAGAGTTCGAAAACCCTGTAAATCCACTAACACACCTTTGTTGGGTCTGCATCTAATTTTATAACGGAATAATAAACAACTACTTGTGGAATAATAAACAACTATTATTTAATCTATGTATACGCTTCAAATTTAAAAAATAAAATATACCTGCATGTAACATAATAGTTGTTGGATCAACGTCTCGTGTTGTTGTACTTTATCGTTCAAAGCTTCAAATTGCTTATGTTTTTCCTCATATTCTGTTAATTTTTGATATAACTCTTCCGGAACGTCGTCTCGACTATAAGGGTCCGTGGGAGGGGGTAATGGCGGTGGTTGGGTACAACGACCCTCGAAGTATGCTAAGCTATGAATCCACCAATCCTCGTTACGCTCACGCTCATCGGGGAAAAGCCTTATAATAGGTTGCGTTTCCTATAAAGTATATATATAATCAATATTGTTATGGTATACATATAAAATATCGAACAATAAATTTCATTTCATATAAATTATGTATAACAAGTACATGGCATGCTAAAATAACAACTCACCAAAAATTCACCGAGCATACTACATTTAAACCTCCTCTTAAAACCCCAAACACACGCTCTAGGATAGCGGTCTTCACGAGTAAAATAATTAACAGCCCCGACTCTATAACTTTCCAATATCCAAGTCTAAAAACAAAGTTAATTGATTAATTTCTTTAACATTATAAATAAATATAAAGAACAAAAACTATTAATATGCGCACCTTAAAGGCCCATTGAAACCCCATCAACGTATACTTAGGGTTATTTACTTTACCCTTAGCATCGGGCGGTGGCGGCGATTTCGCATAAAAAGCTTCAAGACGATTACCAACCGCGCCAGCTAACTGAGCGTACAACGTTCTCCATACAACATTACCCCAAGGATACATGTTTCACGCATCCAAATTGTCTACTAAACTCCATATCCAATTATCGACTTTGTAATTAAACTCAAGCCCTAACAACACTAGCACCAACAGTCCTACCAAACTAAAGCGAACAGCATCATCATCGCTAAGTTTATCAAAGTCCTCGCTATAAAACTTATGATACACCATTCAAACGGTTATGCTACAACCATCATATGCGGATGAAAACACACGTCGCCTAAATGGAGTAGGACGACCTTCTAAAAAGTCTTTAAATTCAATCCCAAATCGTAACCCCGTTACGAGGCAAAACTCCTGTCTACCAAATTTTAACTCGTACCCTCTTACATGATAAGTCAAGGGAACGACATCCGTGTCTCCCTGGGCAAGTTCCTCTTGACATAAACTAATATAATGTAGAAGGATACATGTCTCTTGCATTCGTGCTAAATCAAACAACCATCCAAAACACGTTCGCCTAAACATGGCATCCTTATTGGTATTTCTAAAATTGTCCTTAATGACATTAAGGACAATTTTAGAAATACCAATAAGGATGCCATGTTAATGTCATTAAGGACAATTTTAGAAATACCAATAAGGATGCCATGTTTAGGCGAACGTGTTTTGGATGGTTGTTTGATTTAGCACGAATGCAAGAGACATGTATCCTTCTACATTATATTAGTTTATGTCAAGAGGAACTTGCCCAGGGAGACACGGATGTCGTTCCCTTGACTTATCATGTAAGAGGGTACGAGTTAAAATTTGGTAGACAGGAGTTTTGCCTCGTAACGGGGTTACGATTTGGGATTGAATTTAAAGACTTTTTAGAAGGTCGTCCTACTCCATTTAGGCGACGTGTGTTTTCATCCGCATATGATGGTTGTAGCATAACTGTTTGAATGGTGTATCATAAGTTTTATAGCGAGGACTTTGATAAACTTAGCGATGATGATGTTGTTCGCTTTAGTTTGGTAGGACTGTTGGTGCTAGTGTTGTTAGGGCTTGAGTTTAATTACAAAGTCGATAATTGGATATGGAGTTTAGTAGACAATTTGGATGCGTGAAACATGTATCCTTGGGGTAATGTTGTATGGAGAACGTTGTACGCTCAGTTAGCTGGCGCGGTTGGTAATCGTCTTGAAGCTTTTTATGCGAAATCGCCGCCACCGCCCGATGCTAAGGGTAAAGTAAATAACCCTAAGTATACGTTGATGGGGTTTCAATGGGCCTTTAAGGTGCGCATATTAATAGTTTTTGTTCTTTATATTTATTTATAATGTTAAAGAAATTAATCAATTAACTTTGTTTTTAGACTTGGATATTGGAAAGTTATAGAGTCGGGGCTGTTAATTATTTTACTCGTGAAGACCGCTATCCTAGAGCGTGTGCTTGGGGTTTTAAGAGGAGGTTTAAATGTAGTATGCTCGGTGAATTTTTGGTGAGTTGTTATTTTAGCATACCATGTACTTGTTATATATAATTTATATGAAATGAAATTTATTGGTCGATATTTTATATGTATACCATAACAATATTGATTATATATATATATATATATATATATATATATATATATATATATATATATATATATATATATTTGGAAACTCAACCTATTATAAGGCATTTCCCCGATGAGCGTGAGCGTAACGAGGATTGGTGGATTCATAGCTTAGCATACTTCGAGGGTCGTTGTACCCAACCACCGCCATTACCCCCTCCTACGGACCCTTATAGTCGAGATGACGTTTCGAAAGAGTTATATCGAAAATTAACGGAATATGAGGAAAAACATAAGAATTTGAAGCTTTGAACGATAAAGTACAACAACACGAGACGTTGATCCAACAACTATTAGGTTACATGCAGGTATATTTTATTTTTTAAATTTGAAGTGTATACATAGATTAAATAATAATTGTTTATTATTCCACAAGTAGTTGTTTATTATTCCGTTATAAAATTAGATGCAGACCCAGCAAAGGGGTGTTAGTGGATTTACAGGGTTTCCGAACTCTAAGGTATGTTTTTATTCTAATATACTTTATTTAATTTTTATCACATAATTTATTATTTGTTTCATAACTTAATAAACATTCTAATATTGTATGTAGGGCTTCGCTCAGGCTAGTGAAACATTTCCGAATACACAGGTATATTTTGTTTTATTATAAATTTTGTGTTAGTTAAAAAACTGATTAAAAGAACTTAATAAACATTATAATATTCTATATTGGGTTTTGCGCAGGCTAGTTCAGCATGTCATGGTCCGCCGAATAGTTCTTTCTTTCGCGGGTTGTCTCGTTTGTCGCCACAAGTGGCCTCACAGTTTACTATGCCTTCTATTACCCCTATGCCACAACAAGGATTTGCACCGTGGTCAGGTATTAATATGCATGAAGCATGAAGCAGGTACATCAGAGGCCCCTGTACGTAGCCGTGTCAACACGGTAAATTCATACTTACATAAATATATACTTTTTTCCAAATTACTTGTATATTTTGAATTCTGTGCTAGTAACAAATGTTTAATTCGATTTCTTTTAATAAGCGGACTTCGCATAACAATGCGACCTCGTACACCCCTAACTCACTACAAGGATTTTCACCGTGGTCGGGTAATAATATGCAAAAAGCTGGTCCACCACATGGCACTGTACCTAGCCACGTCATCCCGGTAAATTCACACGTTCATAAATATATATCTTTTTTTCAAAATTACTTGTATAATTATAAGCATGTGCAACTATTAATGGATGATTTATTTGTGTTAGGAGCCACGTCATCCCGGTAAATTCACACGTTCATAAATATATATCTTTTTTTCAAAATTACTTGTATAATTATAAGCATGTGCAACTATTAATGGATGATTTATTTGTGTTAGGCTGTCATGAATCGAGAGAAGCGAGATGTCCGTCCTGGACCTTGGCATAAGGACCCGTACGGGCCTTTGCCAGATACTACTGTCATGCCTAAGAAACGGGTTGGACGGAGGAAAAATATTGTGAACACAGCGGATATTCCCCCTCTTGATTTTGACGATGCAAATGAGAACGATGTTGTGGTTACACATGCTGAATATACCGGCAACTTTGTAACGTTTTATAACGTCGACCCTAATAAGGTAATTGTAACATTACTTGATTTAATTATTTAAAATGATTAACAAGTTTGTTTTGATATTGATATTGTATTTTATTTTCGGCAATTTAGGTCAGGCGGTTTCCTGATACTTATCGTAACTTACGCACTTTCTTGCTAAAACCCGAATATATTTTTTTGGACTGCTACATAAAGGGTAATCGTTGGGTTCCAAAGTTTTGGGTAGACCTACTCCCTTTTGAGTTTGCTGGTAACCATGATGGTTGGTTGTGTGATGATGTAAGTTTATTACTGAATGTTTACATTTTATTTGAGAAATCTTATTCAAAGAATGCCCAATAATATATATTTTTTTTTATTAAAATAGCATATTAATGCGTGGATGGAGCTGCTAATACGAACGAGGAAAGATGGTGATGAATGGACAGTTACGAAATCTACGCTTGGATCTAACCATGCCGGTGGTAATGTTTTCATGCTTACCACGAATAAGGCGTTGCAAGGAACCTTGAACCGGCAGACACGTCCGTACCCTTGTTGGTCAACGGTGAATACGGTAAGTATTTGTGTTTAATAACTTTAATAAGTTTAGCATTTAATAAGTTTAGTATTTAATACGTTTGATACTTTGATATACATTAATTATTTTTTATTTTGTAGGTGTTTATGCCATTACATTGCGAAGGGGATCACTGGGTCATTGTTGTGATTAGTCTAATTTGGTCAACCTTTACGGTTTTTGACTCGTTGCATAGTGAATCTCGAAAGGATAGGTTGCATCAACACATGTTTCATGGACCGAAGTTCTCAATGAATAATTGACTCACCAAGGGTTTTTTCAGGTTACTAACCGAGCACCCTTTAACTTCACTTACACCTACAACGATAGCCAAAGTTGGGGTTTCCTGACACCTCAACAACAAAATGGGATGGATTGTGGTGTGATAACATGTTGGCTTATCACATAATTTTGTAAAGGAGCTATCCCGATTCCACATATTCCTAACACTTTAGAGTTTTTTAAAGCTTTTAGATGCACGATGGCTTATCATTTGTATGCTACCCGATGCGAGGATACGACAGACTGTCGATATGATTAGTTAAACTTTAACATAGTTTATTTTTTTCTACGGGTACACTGGGGTTTGTATGTATATTGTGAATATCAAGTTATAGTGTTGGTAATTAGACGACAAAATAGTACAAAATTTACTACATAAAATATTATAACAAAAGTTAAATTAAAACATCACTTAAACATTTAGTACATATTTATTAATTAATAAACGGTATCTTTCTCGAAGACCCCCTCCATGTTTTTCAAAGTGATGTTAAGGTAATGATTATGTGTTTTTGGTGTAAACACTGACACATTCTTTAGTATCACAACAGCACCAACGTCGATAAGCTTTACATAACCCTTTTCCTCAGCAAGGACTTTGTGATGGATTGTACCAGACATTGTTCCCGATGGATCCTTGAGTGTAACTGTTAAATCACCTAGAATATTTGGTGAACGACTCGTGATAACAGCAACAAGAAGTTCCACCTTCCCTTTTTTAATATATTTTTCAATATCACCTAGACATCCCTCTACCTCGATCCCAAAAGCATCACAATATGCAAGGGCGCTTAGCCATGGCCCACGCGTAAAATGATCATCTTTAGACGCATCCTCCATTATTTTTCTGACATACTCTTGTGTTGGCATTACAGATGAAGGGCCAACTTCTGTAATGTCTCTTGATTTTCGGAGCCTCGCCGACTGAAGAATACCGGCTGGACCGGGTATTATCCGTGTTTCACCAATAGTAGCTGGGGTTTCTACGTGTTGATAAATGTACAAATGTGCAATAGAATTAGGGGATTCATAAGCACACGTAACAAATAAACAAACATCATCGTCGTTGTGAAGCTCCACCATAGTATCCGGTGGACTTAGCTTACATGACATACTGAGTTGTATATTAGGATTTAACTCGAATTTGCTAACCACCCTTTCAACCAACAATGAGTATGTCATGTCGGTGTACATAATGACACCACTCTCAACATCAGTTAACTATTCCTAATAGTAGCAGCGTGGCAATAAAGTTAACTATTCCTAAACTGAAACGTCCACTGTCCTAAACAAGGGCCTACTCCTTGTTTTATAAATGTAGCAATTACACTATTACAGTAACAAAAATATTTGAAAAAAAATAGTTTTTTCAAGAACCGGCAGTACAACAAAACCACAACTAAAATAACAAAATACTCCGTAACATGCGAATATCGAACCGCGATGCACGGGCAATATCTTTCTAGTTAAAAGGATATTCTATGGCAACAACTAAACTCCAAGACAAACGCTCTAAACCCAACGTTTTGATGACGAAAATTGATAGTAATACTATAAACCCAACGTTTTAAAGCTGGTCATTGTTATTTGTTCATGCGTCTATACAATCCAAGACAAACTCTAATAAAGAAATTAATTTATAAAAATTAGGCTCATAAACCCAACAATTATGGCTATGCTAGGCCCAAAAAACTTTAAATAAAACAAAAACTATACTCGTATAAAACCCCAAAATTCTGCCTTCCTATTTTTTTCTAAAGCTTTATCTTAAAGAAAATTGTACCAATTAGGAACCAACTGTATGACTAACTAAAACTACAAGTGTGTTGCTTGAAATGTTTTGGAACATTTTACATTGGCACAATAGATAATTTAAAAAATAAATAAATAAACTGAAACAACTATTTTTTGGAGATAGTGAGGGTATGTATAATGTATTAATAGTAAAAAGAAACTTACCACTCTTTTATGAATGTAGTCTAAACCACGTTGCGAACCGAAAACCCCTCCACGAGTATAAGTGATATGCCGAGGTGGATGATGACAGATTATCAACATAATACTTGTTGTATCTTCACAAGTTCGACTCTTGAATAACAATATAATATAATGATAGCGATAAAAATCACTAGAGAGGAAAAGCAGGAGATGTACGGTGGTTTAAGAGGAGAGGCGTTGAAACTCAGATTGAGATTGGAAATACATTTATCAAAGAAATGGAGTAGTTTATATAAAATACTCTATGGTAAAAAGGTGTTCAAAGTCCCGATATACGAGTCACGTATGGTTACATCGCACAGTAAATGCGCACATACCAAGACATGCATAATGTTTTGACTACTCTTTAATAACAGTGACCCAACTATACATTTTATTTTCGTTGGTGTCTTGTTTTTTTGGCAAAACGAAGTAAATTAAAAACTAGATATATCACAAAAGCATAAGGCTACACACAGTGATGACTCAAGTCATCTATTGCCACGTCAGTTTTTTTTCTCCAACTATCAGACAGGACCCAAGTGACATAGTTGTGACTGACTTATTTTTTTTTTATATAATTATTTTTTATTTTTTTAACATGATACACTTATTAACATGAAACGTGTCAACCTTTTATGTGTATATATCTATATGCATGTACAACACATATATACACCACATACACCTTCAACCAAATTAATGATATGAATAAAACCAAACATTCCGTTTAAGATTTTTATAACAAAACTTTTAAATCTCAGCAAAGAAAACTCAATACTTAGTCACTGTCACTTCATAGAACAAGAAATTTGCAGCAAGATATATAACTACATTTAAACCACTTGATTACTTGAGTCTTGAGATTCCATAGTAGTCACTGTCCCTCCATGGAACTTCTTTTAACATTCCAAGTTCCAAAAAACTTTCAAGTTCCAAGTTTCAAAGATTTCTTCAAGAAGTTCCAAGTTCCATGGATACAAATCTTCAAGAAAGTGTGAGCGCAAGAAGTTCCAAGTTTCAATTTTTTTAATTATTATTTTTTTTTAATTCAACCGGTAAGATTAAAGTTTTTTTGGATTTGTGTGTACATTATATCGGTTGAAAATACAACCGATTGTGGTTTTCCATCTCCTTCGACCGATATTTGCACAAGACTTCACATTGGAGTCGATCGATTTGGAAATCGATTGTTGATGTCGCTCGACCGAAATTTTCAATCCCATTGTGTTTAGCCTAATAGTTATTTAATGATGAAAGGTAAAATCCAAAAAATACTTTTTGTACTGGTACATCATTTGAAACTCATTTTGTTTTCTTTACTTACAAAAAACTTATTCTCTATACTTCTTTTTTAGCAAAGTTATTATCTATAACAATACATAAAACATTTTAAACCTTCTCCAAATTGTTTAAAATTTTCTTAAATAAATTTTAATCAATTACAAATTACTGAGCACTATGTAATATACCAACACATATAAAAAATTGACTGCTCAACGTATAATTAATTACATGATTAAAATACCTTTAAATGAAAAATACAAGTTATTAAACTTATTAGACAAGCCGATAAAACATAAAATATATTCTCATTTTCAACAAAAAGATAGTATTAAATCAATGAAAAGATAGTATTAAATCAATAGAGTTTCAAAATATATATTAAATTACAATGTCAACAAATATTATTAAATCGTAAGAGCGTCTCGAGAACCAATATATACATCTTTTAGATTTTTTTGAAAACTTACCATAAAAACCAAAAGACTGTGTTTTTACAAAAATCGGGTGATTTTTTTAAAACAAATGATGCAAAGATACAAAGTACTAAGTGTTAACTTATATGATTTTATACATTTTACACATATCTTTACAACATATAAAGCATTTTAGACATTCTCTCCTAATTTTTTAGATTTCGATAAATAAATTTTAAGCAATTACAAATCCCTAAGCACTATGGGTAAGCAGATAATACACCAATACATAAAAAAAAAAAAAAAAAAAAAAAGTTGACTAGTCAACGTATAATTATACTAAATAACATTCATTGAAGTGGAACTTAGAGCCGGCACTGTTCCGAAGCCGTCGATTGGGTGGTCGGCTCGAGGAAGTGGGACGGCTTGGGTGCACTGTGGAGCCGCGGCTCGAGCCGACACTGTTCACACGCCGAGCCGAGCCTTGCCGACAGCTTAAATTGATTAAGATATTGGTTAGTGGGTTTTTACTTTTTACTTAGGTGGCAGTTAATTGTGCGGATTTGTTGCATGTTGTAAACTTGTGTTCCATTATCGGTTCTAAATGTTTTTATACCAAAAACCAAATTTGATTATTCATTTGTTTGGTTTTTTGAACCAAAATTGGACACACACACAAGCGGTGCAGATAAGAAAATTAGGCACGTAATTTATTTATTTATTTTTATTTTTTATTTTTTTTCCGACATTGCGGTAATAACTTAAATTTATTTTATGTAATTGTTATTTAGGTTTTGTAGATTTAGTTGGTAATAGCTTAAATTGTTTTGGGGATTTTGGTTGGAATGATGAGTGCAACGGCTGATTATGCTTGATATATCATTAAATTTGGCTAAAAAAGTTAATCGAGGTGTTAGGGTTTTTGTTCACCATTCGTGCATTTTGTTTTTGAGTCATAGTTATTAAGTTTAGTTTTCTTGATTTTGCATGTAAGTTATTTTAGACATATAGAAGGAACCCGTTCATGAGCACCGCTGTATGTTAATGTTTAGACCTTCGATTATGTAGTTTTCAGGTTTCGTAGATGTTTTGTGCCGGTGAGGTTTGGACATAAATCTTTAGCAGTATTGTTTGTAGCTTGCCTGTTATTTCACATCTTATTTCATATGATACGTATATTAATGTTTAGTTTTCCGATTATGTTATTTTCATGTTTTGTAAATGGTTTGGGTTGGCGAGGTTTGGAACTATTTTGAGATCGTTTCGCTGCCACGTAAGGTATTTGTTACTTTATGTCGTGCTTCTCCAGGGGCAATTTCAATTTCATGGACAGATTCGGTTTGGATTAAACGGGAGTTAGTTATATTTTATAGCATCTCGGTAGTTGTTACTCCATTTATGGCAGAACAACATGCATGAATGAAATTGGAAACGGTCGATGTATCCTAAAAACTGCTTATTTGATAGTTGGTTAGCTGGTGAAAGATGAGGAAATGTTTTAACTTATCTGATTTACAACAGATATTATGTTTCTTAAAATGTGTGTGAGTAACATCTATGTTTGGTGATATATATGTTTATTTACATGTTCGTTGAAGGGTTAAGTTGACTAACCTTGGGCTGAGATTGGACCGCGATTAAATTTGCGACTTGATGTGAGTACTCATGGTGTTTCCGTTTTGAGAATACGTTAGGTTTTGAATGTTGTTAGGGCCTGATTATGTGCGTTGGGTTAAAAATAGAATTTATAGCGTCTCAGCAGCTATTACTGTATTTATGCCAGAACAATATATACGGTTGAAATCTGAAACAGTCGTCGTATCTGGAAAATTTTTGTTGTGACAGTAGTTTAACTGGTGAAATCGTAGGAAAGTGTAAACTTAACTACTTTATATTAGATTTTGCTAGTTTTTGAACGTTTGTAGTTTAACGTTACGGTGGGGTGATATGTCTATTTGGTTATTCATTGTGGTTTTTACTGCATTATGTTTTTGATACATTTGGAGGTATGCTTTTTAGCATTATATGTTCCTTAGTCGCTACTATCTTAATATTATGCTATTGTAAATTGCTTCACCTGTTTTTGGGAGTTAGGGGAAAATGCTCATGGTTTGTCCTGCTGAGTCTAAACTAGGGCTCCTAAATATGGGACACGAAGTGGCTGGTTCTCTATATGATTATTTCAAAAAGGTAGCGCTTTTTGTTCAAGCTTTTCAGTTTGAATTTAAATTTAGTTGTGTAGGTTTTATAGCGTGTGTGTTGTTATTAGTGTATTTGTGTTGAAATAACATCTCCGAGTGAAACTTTGAACGGATGTTATATTTGTAAAATTGTTGTTGTCTCATCCATTTAACTATTGAAAGCTGGGCAAAAAAAAATTCCATTTACGAATTTAGATTAAATTTTCCAACTTTCTAAGAAATTGTAGGTTACATTTAGGTTTTGTGATGTGTCTATTTACCAGTTCAAAGTTGTTTTTATTGCATTATGGTTTTTAATCACACGAAAAGTGCCGTTTGGCCTGCAAATTTGCCGCTGCCAGGGTAGGTGAATTGTTAAAGACTGCAGACGCATTTTTTTTTTAAAAGCTAATTGAGTTTCCTAGAAATTTGACGGATTTGTGATGTTTCTTAGTTACGATTGTTGGTTATGTTGGTCACAGTATTATTTGCTTATTCGATGGGGTTTTGAAATTTGAAACTCAAATGTGTTAAACAAATAAATGTTTTAAATGGAAACACATTCGAACGTGGTCAGGTTTAAAAACGATGAAATTATGACATCTTATTTTATCCGTGTGTGTTCGATATCTATTGTGTTGGATATAGAGCTGCTGAATCAGAGTGGTCGTGCAAGTTCTCAAAAAATACGTAATTACAGGTCATGTTAGCTCAGATATTCTCTGAAAAAATGGTTTATAAAAACTTTTAGACCAAAAGAATGTCATAGGCGTCTATACTGTTAGGTTGCATTTGAAAGACGTCGTGTGTATTTGTCAAGGGAAAAATCGTTGTAAGGATTAAAATTAGCTTTTTGGAAAGAAAAAAAATATAACTGGCGAATATTAAAAATATATAGCTTATTGAGAATTCTCCAAATAAAAAGTTGAATGGAGTAGGTTTATCATTACAACATTGTTATAGCCGACATCGGCAATTTAAGATACAAAGTTTATTTCCCAAAAGATAGCTTTGTAATACATAATGATTAGTAATGACATGTGAAAACTTCATTATGCATAGACCTTGAAGAAAAACTTACTGACGATCACCTGAAATGCATGAGAGAAAACGGGTCAACTATGAAAATAGTTGGTGAGTACACACGGTTTATATAATATGAAAAACCTTTTTAAGAAAGTTCACATGGCAAAGGCATTGTAAATCCACTCAGTTGCAAATCCCGACCATACAAAATTTGCAACCTGTGTGTTCACAACCTATTGCATATAAAGTATTATGTCTAGTAGTCAAGCACACGCGGTCGTAATGGTTCACAATACAAGTACCACTTATATAATAATGTATGCCAGGCAAAGCCCCTAAAATAAATAATATGCGTCCCGTAACATAGTGAACGAGAGGTTGGCCGACCTCTAATAGCGCTATCCATATTACTTACTAATAGGTGTCGAACAATGCGAATGTACGAACAGTACATCATACAACTATTATATACAATTAAAAACGCTCCGAACATGGGAGACTTTGCACGCTCCACCAATAAGGCGAGACTTTAGGTCAAGAACGCTCCACCAATAAGGTGAGACTTTAGGTCATAGCACATACGGTTCATTAAGTTCAAAACAAGTCATAAGTTCGCAATAAAGTTCAAGAGTTTGATTTAAGTTCAAAAGTTTAGGTCAAAAGAGTTCAATAAATAACAATCAATTTAGTTCAAGTATAATTCATGCATCCACCGCAAAACGATTTAAATAGTTAGAAAATGGGGTTCATGAAGACCAACCTTAAGCAATGTGACAACAAATGATGAGATATGAGATAACGAAATAGCCGCGAAAAGTCCTAGAAGCATTATAATGCCGTGTCATAGGTTTATAAATAGTAAACGTATGAATGCAAATGAACTTTTATAAAGTTTATATACTGATTATACCATTGCACTTAGTATTTATAAGGTTTTCAAAATGACAAAGACTATTGTCGACGAGTTCGAGAAGTTTATTAAACTTTTGACCATAAGTGCCAAAATGGTTTTATATCACTTTGTTCAAATATAGAAATCTGTTGCTCCTAAACCGTACAGGGCTATGATTCGGTTTTTACGTCCTCGGAAAGGCATTTGAGTCTATTTATCAGAAATGTGGGTCCAACTGGGACAGAAATTACGAAACCTTGGTAAAGTTACCAATTTACCCTTATGTATAAAAGCTGAGTAATGGTCATCCCAAAACAGTCCCACCAAAACGGGTGTATCTTTTGATCTACAACTCCGATTTATATGCGGCCAGTGGCCACTTTTAAGTGGCCACTTTTAAGTTAAGACGTCTACTAACTTTTCTCTTTTTACCTGAACAAGTGATCCTATACAAGATTTTGGAGTTTTTACCATTCGAAATCTGTTAAGCAGATTTTGAATACTTTTGACCGCTTATTTTATAATTAAATTTGGGACGTGCCACCCGGAGAAACGACCACAAGACCAAGGCCTACAACCCTATATTTTTTCCTAAGCCTCACGGTCCACTGATTTTTCTTAGCAAATTCGAATTTGGGACATATTCAACACAACTCAGAATCTATAGAGTATAAACATGTTTTTCATGGTTTTGAGCTAAGTAAATGGTGTAATCAATTGATATAATGTATGAATATGCAAAAGTATCAATGAAACACAGAAATGAAATATGAGGGATGATTTCCTTACAAGGATTGGTGTTGAAGATCAAACAAGAACAAGGAGTTTGCATGTATTTATGAGGTAATGTATGAATTTGGTGGATAAATGTGTTAGTAAAGGATAAGTCGTAGCATAACAAGACGTGTGTCTTATGACACATACATAGAAAACGCCACCTCTTAGTATCAGGTGGTTTACATGTAATTTTATTATTACTTTGTGATAATATTGAGCTACGAGGTTTAGGTTTGATCCCGGTAATTACTAATGTTAAGCCTTTAAGTCACGAAACTTAAAACCGGGTAACGTAAAAATATAATACTTAATAAAATGTTAAAACTTATCAATATACTCTATATTAGTATATTAGATAAGTAATAAGTTTAACGGAGTGCGTACTTATAGTTAAAATCTAATAACATTGGTTCAAATATGGGGTAATACTAAAAACGTACAAAGTTTACTTAAAAATGACAATATGGCAATAGCTCATATAAAATATGACTATTAATAGAAAATAAAGTATATAGAATAGCTAGACTAATCATAGTCTAGTGTTGGTTACGAGTTAAGCGTACGCGATTGAATGTACGTAATTACTTATAAAAGTAATATTACCTAAAACAATAATAATAATAGGTCAAAATAATTAGTCTAATTATAGTCTGAAATGTACGAATTGCTACAATTGTGTTCAACATTATTCATATGGTAGAGTTTTTACATCTTATATTATATCACAGCCTAGCCGCATCGCTCACTCACAACACCTACAGCATTAGAAATTCTATAGTGCATCTCATATAAAATGTGAGTCATATAAAATGTGAGTCACCTAACTGTTGAAAGCTAAGAAAATTTTTACCTTAACTAAATTAGATTAAATTTTCTAATTTTATGATTTTTCGTGGGTTACGGTTATGTTTTGTGATATGTCTATTTACATATTCCCTGTGGTTTTTAAAGCCTTGTGGTTTTCAATTACCCGGAAATTGTCATTTGGACTGCAAATTGGTTGCTGCCAAAATAGGTTAGCGACAAAAAAAATCCAAAAAACCACCTTTTCTTCTTAAAGCTAATCGAGAATGCCAGCAAATTTTCCAGATATGTGGTGTTTGTAAGTTAATGTAGAACCCTGTAAAAAACTTTCTTGTAATTAAATCGTTAATAAATATATAATCTTTCGTTATCGTTTCTAATTCCCATTTTCTCGGAAAAATTTAAAATTTTTCTTATTATATTATTTTGGCGATTTTCACAAAATAATATAATTCACGAAATGACGGAATTAATCCTCGACACGTTACATGAAACTTAAACTTTTTATTTAATCCTAATCCTAATTATATTTATTAAACATAATTAAAATTCACTAAGTACCCTATTAACCTAACCGGACCCTTAACCATCTTCGGCCCAATCCATCTTTACTATTCATAAGCCCACGCCAACAAGCCCAAAATCCAATTTATTAAATTTTCATCTGATCGACATGTTCCAAACCACCTCCAAATCGCACCCTTTATTCGTAAATTTTACACACGACCCACGTATTTGATTTTCCCATCTCGTTAACCTACTAGCCAACAATTAGTGTGTCAAGTCTCGCGTTCCTACGATGAGTTTTGATACGTTTTTAAGAGGCATAGTAATCGACCATAGCCAACCCAAATCGATTTGAACTATATTCAAAACTTAACCGTTTTGAATCTAGTTTGTTTCTAAACATTCCTAATATTATTCCTAAGATGATTCTAAGCTCAAATGTTAAAGATGATCACGTTTATTCAAGTTGTATACGTTTTGTGAATCGTATGCATATATATAAATTTGGTCGACATGATGCATGAATCACCCAACACTCTCCATCTTTTGTGCTCTCACAAACCCTCTAAAAACAATATAAAATCTCACCTAAGGAGTCTAGTACTGACATGCAATAGTGTGGAAGAGTTTCACATTGAAATTGCTTACTAACGTTATATATTAGTATATATAGTACGTTCATTGCATGCATACTCCTCATATTATTACCCACCCTTATTCACTGCAATTATTTGACCTCCATTTCCCTTCATACCAAGCTTACAAGTCGTGTAGTATAGTATTGGAAGCAAAGAAAGACAATCGGGTTTGAAATAATATATAACGTTTGGGTTATATAGTTTTGACGAGATTTCTTGTGTTCCTTTTCTACCTAGCTCGACTCTAGATCACTTTTAAAGTGTTTGTAAGTTCCCTACATTTTCATTTCCAAATCATTTCATACGTATTTGTATTGTCATGCACTTGGTGATTTTTGTTTTGTACGTCTACACTTTGCACCCTAAATTTACGTATATATTTGTTAGTAGTACACGAAATGTGATTTGCCTCTATCTTGGAAGGCCTAGGAATCACGTAGCACACACCATTCACTTTAGTTGTAACATATTAATCATTTCATGCATCTATTTTAACTTGCATCCATCGATATAAAAATAGTATAACACTTAGTAAAATTTGACTAGTTTTCAAGTTTTATATATCGACCCAACCATGTCACCAAATCAACGTATAACTTAAAATTTAGTTTAACAATGGTACCATATCTTTTCACGACGTCATAGACCACCTAGCAAACTAAAGTTTTCATGTAAACAACTTGTAAAAATAATCACATCTTGACACCACAATCGAACCATTTTGAAATGACTCAAACCGGATTTTTAAAACAAAAATTCATACAAAATCTTTTTAATTGTCGAGTGGGCTTAACTAAAGCCCACTAAGCTTTTGAAATCCGTAAGCCCACTGGGCCTATAAGATATGCTTTTAGAATCATAAAAATAGTCCAAAGCCAAGCCCAAAACTTTTTCCATGCCCTCGCCTCCAAAAATCTTAACGGGCCTTAAGATAATTCGAACCAGGCCCATAAGCCATAAAAATAAGCTTTTGAAATAAATAAGCAGTAAAATAAGCTTTATACTTAATAAATAAGCTACGGAAATTTTTAGAAAAGTTCCATAATCATTTTTGTAAAATTGGACTAAAAATGTAACGCGACGACACCTAGAAGGACTAAATGTGTAAATATTGAAAATCAAGGACTAAACCTGTAAATACAGAAATCTAAGGTTAAAATGTGATAAAAATTAATATTAGAAGGTTTGTATTGTTTATTGGACAAAGTAGAGGACTATAGTTGAAATATATATAAAAAGGACTAACGGTGTAACGCGAGTATCGTTAGTGTAAAAATGGTAAAAATTGGAAAAGGAGACAAAGACTAAACATAATTTATTTATCATTCTTATTTATTTTATATTTTTCGTAAATTTATTTCATATCATGTTTAAATTTTATTTATATTTATATATATATATTATTAACTTAACGTTAATAATATATAACGATATTTTAACAGGTTAAGATTTTATTTACGATTAAAAAGGAAAAACTTCGATGGATAATTTTAAAAATCATATTTTGTCATATCATGCATCTCACAATATTTTCACTGCACATCACTTAATCGTCATAACGAATAGCTAATATTCGTTATTTTCTTTAAAATTTCCGAATAGTTTTTGGTCAGTTTCTTAGATAAATTTATTTATCAGGTTGTGTTTCGAAGCCGTTTTCATAAAATTCATCCGACTTTATTTTCTTCATTTTGAGTATCAATCAAGGTGAGTTATAGCCTCACATTTAATTATTTTCAAAACTCCGTGAGGGGGATACATGCTATAAATAGATCACAAGTATTTTCTGTATGCTTTCCTGACTGATATATGCCTAAGTTAGCTATTGCCAAAAGACCCTTATTCATGAGCCATTAATCACTGCGGTGAACGCGAATATAATGAATAGATCTATTTAAGGTTTGACAACCTGTCCCACTAATGCTTGACGGAATGCCATTATGCATGTGGTTAGCCGCATTAGTCGTGATAATTATATTTGAGTAAAAATAGGAATTGGCAAATCACCTATTACACGAGGGCAAAATTTATCATTGATTTGATAAACACCCGCCGTTTACGGTATTTGTTAACGTTTGCGTGTCATGAGACTTAGTGCAATATATGAACTGCAATATCAATGTTTTCAAACTGATTGTATTTTCCAATACAATCTTGCTTGTGTATCAAAATGATTATTAAATTCAAACTCTATGATTTCACTCAACAATTTTGTTGACTTTTAAGCATGTATCTCAGGTATTTAACAGGGGAAGCAAGCATGGAACGGGCGAAAAAAATCTTCAAAATATGTTTACTTTATTTCAATAATGATGTAAAATAAATGATGTTTGATTTATTTCAAAACATCAAGTTTTTATAATACTCTGATAAGGACCTATTGTATTTCAAATATTTATAAATGAAATTATGTTTTTAAAACGTCTCTTCGAGTCGTTTTCTATCATTATGACTTCGATCCTCACCGTAACACCCTAATTTCTATTCCGCTGCCGCATTTCAAATTAGCGGGTGTTACAGATTGGCATCAGAGACATCGTTATAGAGAACCAAATGTTTTCAAACATTGAACTATAACCATACTTTTAAATAAATTAAAAGTTTTATCATATAAATTTTTGCCCGCCGTACCTGCTTGCTACAGCACTCCGTAAGTTAATCATTAAGCTATGATATTTTGATTGTGATATGTGAAAAGTGTATGATAATAAATTCTTATTCTGCGCTATTTATGAATTGTTACAGTATTGTGTCAATATGAGTATGTTCGAATCCGACTCTGATATTTCCGTCGCGTCCGTTACTTCGCCTGTTTATCGTTCTACTTCTGTACCTGACGCTGTTTCCCAAGAAACAGAACCCTACGAGCAAGACGAAATTGCTACAACGCCGGAGAATCCCAATACTTTTGTTTTATCGACACCATTACCACGTCATAATTCATATGCACCCGACCACTTATTCAACCTTTTTAGCCAAACTTATCCGTATAATTTTCACCAAAGAGAACCTATCCCTGAAGTGGATATACCTACATCCAGCCGCCTTCGTATTTCTGATTCTATTTCTCCATTTTCACCATCATTACCCTATCCGCCTGGTTTTACTCCCCCAGCTCATATCAATGAAACTGGCGAGAGTACTAGGATGGAAATTCCTTCTACCTTTACACCTTCTGTAGTAGTGACGCGATTGGAGCATCACGAAGATCAGATAGACTCACTTCTCCAAATGATTGATTATTCATCTTTCGATCATTCAGATGCTACCCACAACACCTTACATAACCTTATAGCCGATAGGATAGAGTTGCAGCAAGGGTTAGCTCAGATACGTTCGGATATCTCTGAGACACGTTCTTTCGCGATATCATTGCGGAGAGAGGGACAGGACCGTACTTGGGAAGCCCAGCTTGCACGTCGAAGAGCAGATACATTGGAAAACATTGTAGGGGATATGAAGATGCAACATCATACCGAGATGCAAGAGCTTCGATCTCAGATCTTAGAGATGGGGGAACATGTGAACATACCTAATCATTAGAGACAGTTAGTATTTGTACTAGTAATAAGGCATTCAAGCCTGCCGCATGTGGCATTTAATAAGCTTGTATCGTTTTGTTATAACAACTCAACCGATTTAAAGTTATTAATGTTATGCTGTTGGTTTTGATATTACTATATACAAATGTTAACTTATGCTTATGGTTGTTCATGTGTATTATAAGTTGCATCTAACATATCGGAATGATTATAACTGTTGTATCAAAATAAAAACTACATATGATGCCCAATTATTATTAAGACTCAAAAATTTATTTTTCCCTACTTCAAAAGAATCTTTAAAACAAGTGGTTATTTAAAATTCTAAATGCTATATTTTTGTTTTATTAATAGAAAAATGGAGCATGCAAGTAGCGAAAACTCTAACCCGGAAGTGATCTTGACCCCCACTGAGGTTCAAAGAATGATTGCTGAGGGAATATCCGCAGCTCGTGAAGCGGATCGTTTGAATAATACCAATGGTGCAAATCGTGAAGTTAATACAATTACTCCACGTAATTGTACTTATAAGGATTTCATGACTTGCAAGCCAACAAACTTCAAAGGAATTGAAGGAGTGATTGAAATGGCACATTGGTTTGAGCATACTGAGACAGTCTTCAAGAGGAGTGGTTGTCCTGAGAAAAGCAAAGTTACCTTTGCTACAGGAACTCTTCAAGGAGAGGCATTATCGTGGTGGAACACTACTGCAAATGCTATGGGTCCAGATGAAGCTTTCAGACTTTCGTGGAATGAGCTGAAGAATAAAATGTTGAAGAAGTATTGTCCAAGAACAGAGATTCGAAAACTAGAAGATGAATTTCATCAGCTAGTTGTAAGGTACAATGACTTGAAGACATACGACAGAAAGTTTCTGGAGTTGTCGGTGTTGTGCCCAACTATAGTACCCGATGTTGAACAAGCATTGGAGAAATAAGTGGAGGGACTGCCACCATCCATTGAAGGAGATGTTACCTCATCGAATCCAAAGTCAGTAGAAGAAGCTATGGAGCTTGCACAGAGATTGTTAACCCGGGTAATCAAAAGAGGTTCTACCTCTGTGATTAGTGAGCATAAGAGAAGTGCTGACAACCGAGGGAGTAACAATAGCAACAACCGCAGCTATAACAACAGTTACAGTGGTAACCGTAGCTACAGCAACAACAACAATCAAAGCAGAAATCGCAACAGAGATCAGCAGCAAAACCGTAGTAATCATCATCAACAACAAAATCGTAGACAAGAAGCTACCCGAGCTTATGCAGCAGTGCCTGCAGAAAGTAAAGGTTATTCTGGAACGCTACCCCCAAGTAACAAGTGCAACATCCATCATAATGGAGCATGTAGAGCTGTTTGCGGCAACTGTAAAAGAATTGGTCATATGACAAGGGACTGTCGAGCGACTGGAGCCAACACTCAACCGATAGCAGTAAAGTGCCATGGTTGTGGAGAAGTTGGACACTACAGACCTCAATGTCCGAAATTTACCAATAATGTTGCCTGAGGAAGAGCTTATGTACTTGGTGATGGGAACACAACGCAGAATTCAGATGTTGTTACTGGTACGTTCCTATTAAATCAACAAGATGCTAAGATATTATTTGATTCAGGAGCAGATAAAAGTTTTGTGTCTACTTCGTTTGCCGCAAATCTAAATATTACTCCTGTAGAATTAGATACTATCTATGAAATAGAATTAGCAGATGGAAATATTCTAAGTACCAATACCCTAATCGAAAACTGCACCTTAACCCTTCTAAATAAATCTTTCCCTATCAATCTTATGCCCATCCAATTGGGAAGTTTTGATGTCATCATTGGTATGGATTGGTTATCTAAACACCGTGCCAGAATAATTTGCGATGAGAAAATCATCCAAATTCCATTCGACGGTGAAACCTTAATCATCCAAGGTGATAAACCTAAAACTTCTTTCAATATCATTTCGTACGCCAAGACGATGAAATACATAAGCAAAGGATGCCATGTATTTCAAATCCAAGTAACGGGAGGAGAAACAAAAGAAAAAGAAGAAACAACTTGATGAAGTGCCAGTTGTAAGAGAATTTTCTGATGTATTTCCCGAAGACTTACCTGGAATCCCACCAACTCGTCAAGTAGAATTCCGAATCGATTTAGTGCCTGGAGCAGCACCCGTTGCAAAAGCACCATATCGATTAGCCCCCTCCGAAATGAAAGAATTATCTGAACAGTTAAAAGAACTATCAAATAAAGGTTTCATTCAACCGAGTTCATCCCCTTGGGGAGCACCAATCCTATTTGTCAAAAAGAAAGATGGAACGTTCCGAATGTGTATCGATTACAGGGAGTTGAACAAACTCACGGTGAAGAATCGATATCCATTACCAAGGATCAACGATCTATTTGACCAATTACAAGGATCAAGTGTGTACTCGAAAATCGATCTTAGATCAGGATATCATCAACTAAGAGTTAGGGAAGAGGACATTCCCAAGACAGCTTTTCGAACACGATACGGACGTTATGAATTTCAGGTGATGCCATTTGGTCTTACCAATGCACCAGCTGTATTCATGGATTTAATGAACCGAGTATGCAAACCATACTTGGATAAATTCGTTATTGTGTTCATTGATGATATTTTAATCTATTCGCGCAATAAAGAAGAGCATGCCGAACACTTAAGGACTATTTTGGAGTTTCTTAAGAAGGAAAAGTTGTACGCCAAGTTTTCCAAATGTGATTTTTGGATTACTACCGTTCAATTTTTAGGCCATATCATCAACAACAAAGGTATCCACGTAGATCCCGCGAAGATAGAAGCAGTTAAAGGTTGGACGTCACCTACCTCCCCAACCGAGATTCGTCAATTCTTAGGTCTTGCTAGTTATTACCGGAGATTTATAGAAGGTTTTTCAAAGATTGCAAAACCATTGACGGAACTAACCCAGAAGAACAAGAAGTATAACTGGGAAGAGAAGCAGGAGTCAGCATTTCAACTGCTGAAACAAAAGCTTTGTGAGGCACCAATATTAGCATTACCGGAAGGCAATGAGGACTTTGTAGTGTATTGTGATGCATCTCATCATGGTTTAGGTGCGGTACTAATGCAAAGAGACAAAGTTATAGCCTATGCTTCACGACAGCTGAAAAAGAATGAAGAAAACTACACCACGCATGATATAGAATTAGGAGCAGTAGTTTTTGCTCTTAAGATATGGAGACATTACCTATATGGTACAAAGTGTACGGTTTTCACCGATCACAAGAGTCTACAGCATATCTTAGATCAGAAGGAGCTAAACATGAGGCAAAGAAGATGGTTAGAATTACTCAATGACTACGACTGTGAAATTCGTTACCATCCTGGTAAAGCGAATGTAGTAGCCGATGCGTTGAGTAGAAAAGATAGAATTAAACCTCTTAGAGTTCGATCTCTAGGAATGACAATTCATTCGCCACTTCCTGCTCAAATCATCAAAGCTCAAATGGAAGCTCTACAAAAAGAAAACCGGCAATATGAGAAAATTGACATAAGGTCAAACCTGGAAGATCAGGTTGACAGAATGCCAAATAATGAAAAAGAATTTGTGAAAAGAAATGATGGAATGTTATGTTTTAAGGAAAGATATTGGATTCCTCTCTTTGGAGGTATTCGAGACCTTATCATGCATGAATCTCATAAATCCAAATATTCTATTCATCCCGGTTCCAATAAAATGTACCAAGATATTAAGAAGAATTATTGGTGGCCAAATACAAAAGCTGATATCGCCGAGTACGTTGGTAAATGTTTGACCTGCTCTAGAGTAAAAGCAGAGACTCAGAAACCATCAGGATTACTCGTGCAACCAGAAATTCCAGTCTGGAAATGGGAACGAATCACAATGGATTTTATTACCAAATTACCAAGAACTTCGACTGGATTAGACACAATCTGGGTTATCATCGATCGATTAACCAAGTCTGCACATTTCCTACCAATCAAGGAAACTGACGAGATGGAAACACTCGCTTAGTTGTATTTTAAGGAAATTGTGATTAGACATGGGGTACCAATATCTATTATTTCTGATAGAGATAGTCTATTCACATCAAGATTTTGGGAATCGCTACAGAAATCTCTTGGTACTAGGTTAGATATGAGCACCGCTTATCATCCGCAAACCGATGGACAAAGTGAGAGAACAATCCAAACCTTGGAAGACATGCTTCGAGCATGTGTGATTGATTTCGGAAAAGGTTGGGATAGACACTTGCCATTAGTTGAATTTTCGTACAATAATAGCTACCATGCCAGCATAAAGGCTGCACCTTTTGAGGCACTGCACGGAAGAAAGTGCAGATCACCAATCTGTTGGACAGAAGTTGGTGATATGCAACTTACCGGACCAGAGCTAATACATGATACTACTGAGAAGATATTCCAAATCAAGCAACGCTTGCAAGCTGCTCGTGACAGACAGAAAAGTTATGCTGATGTCAGGAGAAAGCCTGTGGAATTTCAAGTAGGAGACAAAGTCATGTTGAAGGTTTCACCATGGAAAGGAATGATTCGTTTTGGAAAACGTGGAAAGTTAAATCCGAGGTATATTGGACCTTTCAAAATTATGGAGAGAATTGGTTCAGTTGCATATAAGTTAGAACTTCCGGATGAACTTAGTAGGGTACACCCTACGTTTCATGTATCTCAACTCAAGAAATGTTTGTCAGACGAAACTCTCGTCATTCCACTAAAAGAGATTAGATTGGACGACAAACTAGTGTTCACAGAAGAGCCTGTGGAAATAATGGATAGAGAAGTTAAACAACTCAAACAGAATCGTATCCCCATTGTAAAAGTAAGATGGGACTCTAAACGAGGACCGACTTATACATGGGAAAGAGAAGATAGATTCCGTGAGAAATATCCGCACTTATTTTCATAGAACGCACTTGTTAGATTTCTTAAAATCGAATTTCGGGACGAAATTCAGAATGACAATTGGGTACTGTAGAACCCTGTAAAAAATTTTCTTGTAATTAAATCATTAATAAATATATAATCTTTCGTTATTGATGCATGGGAATCGCAACAGGCTTTACCTCTCGAGGGATCTCGAGAAGCTTACAACCCCCACCAGGCAGTGTACCTGATCGTTGTAGTATAGTATAGTGACAAGTACCGGGGGATTGATCGTTCAGCTTAGGAATAGTGTCGCTAGGATTAGAAAACCTAATTAATAGTTCTAAAGGTGAGGGATGATTATTTTTGTATTTTTATATTTTTATGAAAGCAAGTAAAATCTCGGGTTTTGGAAAAGTGGGCGGAATTAGTTGCTATTCAACTAACCCAAAACTAATATATAATCAAAATAAAATACTGAAAATAAAATTAAACTAAATTAGACTAAGGTTGTGAGCAGTAATTGGAGAAATTGTGTTTACTTAGACTTCACTACTCCCTAGATATCTTTTACATGTTAATTACTTGTTATACTTGTATGGATGACGGATTGTATTCCTTAATACCATTCGTGGGGTGGCATACATAACTCCCCAACTCTATGAGCTCTTATCTCCTCCTACACCATGACCCAGCACAACTATAGGGATTGTAAACAGTGGCTCATGCATTAAATACAACCAATAAAGATCTAGTACGCCTCGGTTCATGTTTCTTAAGACGTTCAAGCATGTTACCATTTGGAGATCTGCCAGTTTTCTTAAGCCTAACATATAAAATCATTCATCCAAGACAAGAATAGACAAGTAATCAACACATAATCAACATCTAGGTTTCATTAGATCTAAGCAAACACAAAAGAGATCTAACCTAGCATAATGGAATTGAGACAAGAACAAGATATAAACAACCAACACATAGACATATTGATTGAATTAGAAGAACACTTATCTCAATTACAATGCAAGGTATCAAGGGTTTGGAACCCTTGAAAAACCTGTAAAAGATGCACCAAATTCGTCTTTAGGGTTTCACCAAAACTTCTCTCTCTAATGAAAAAACTAGAAAACTATATATAGGAAAACTGGGCTGACGGCGTCAAGACAAGCATGTGACGCCGTCACCTCGCCGCCAAATACTTCCTCGGACGGCCTTGATCTACTTATGACGGCCTATGTGACGCCGTCACCAACCACGGTATTTTATTCTTTGTACTTTGACGCCGTCAGGATGACTTTTGACGCCGTCACCAGCTACGGTGTTTTATTCTTGATGTCTGACGCCGTCAGGGTGTAACTCTTGACGCCGTCACCTAGTGTCTTCAGCATGGAAAATTGATACTTTGCCGTTTTCTTCACTTTTATGCTCCAAAAACGTCCAAAATGGCTTCTTTTCCAGAATTCACTCTCCAAACACCTAAAATCACAAAAGGAACGATTTAGGGCAATATTTGATCAAATAAAGTCGGATTCGGGCTTAAATGACCCCCTAAAAACGGATCATTTTTCGCCTCATCATATACCCTTACACTTGAGATTTGCTTGTCCTCAAGCAAATGAGCTTTTATTCTACTCAAAAGACAAGTTAGGGGTCATTTAACACTAATATAAAAGTAATTACAACAAATAATCGTTCCACTAAAGACCAATAGACAAGCACGGAGGTCATACACAAGCACCTCACAAATAGTGTTTAGATACTCACATCTCTCGGGTGTAATAAAGTAATATAACATTATGGAAATGGAAGATATCTCTCACTACCTGTCATAGCAAAATAGATTACCATAGGCTTGGGAAAGGATCAAACCTCCACCACATGGCGTAAGCACCTAGGATAAACTATCAAAGAGGTCTTTTAAAGGGTTGTAACGTTAGGTATAGGGATATGAATTACACGGTTTTGTTGGATAAAGGAAGTTTTACTGGTGGCGAGTTAACAATCTTGGTTAATTACATGTACAAGATGGCGTTACTAAGCCAAGACTAGACTCGACTTAAGCTAACAAATGAAAAATAACAAAAACATAAAATGAACATAGAATAAAAACGGGATGGTAGTCCGTATGTTTTTTCTCTTTTTCTTTTTCTATTTTTTTCTTTCTTTTTCTTGGTTTTTTCGATTTTTTTTTTTTTTTTTTTTTTTTTTTTTTTTTTTTTTGGCATACACTCTTACCCTACCATCCAAAATAATACATCATAGGGGATGAGAATTCCCCTTACACTTGAATCTTTACATACTTTACATTAAACTAATCTAATGACTCGAATTAAGAAAATCAAAACACTTGGAGCACTTTTAAGATTAACGTACATATGGGGTAATAATATGATGTTCTTCCCCATTACTCCATAAAATAAGTACTTACCCATGAGTCCCAATCGTCCCAAAATAATATGTACAAGGATATGACTCGACTTAGCAACCATGTAATCAATTAGAAAGTTAACTTAGGGTTTAACAAATAACAATAATGCACTAAAAATAAGCGCATACACGGAAGGCTAAGGCGATTTGGGTGTACATTTAAGTGGGGTGTAACAAATTCTTCCTTTAAGTAAGATGCTTAAAGTTAGAAACAAAAAGATAGGCTCGGAGGGGTGTACTAGGGGTTTCGTGTACTAAAAATGAGTACAACGCTAATGGTGTGGGAAAAATTAGTTGACTTAACTAGCCAAGTAATATGACTTAAATGGTCAAGTAATTATGATACGGGTTTAACACAAGGGTGATCCTAATGCCTCTTATCATGTAGTAAATCCTACTACACGAATGTAGTCTCACTAGCGGTCTCGGGATGCATCACTAACGCAAGTTCTAGAATCTAAATGCTACCGGTACACTCATAAGCACTAATAATGAATGCTTTCCCTATCAAATCTAAAGGCGAACCTCACATTTTTGGGTGAAAAATTTTTCTGAATATACGGTTATGTGCTAGTCATACAACCTCCTATCCATGAGACGCTTGCTATGGCTAAAGTTTCACTCCTAAATGTTGTAAAAAAATTTAAATTTGGCACTAAAATTACACTAACAAGTATTTCTCATAGTTTTATTACACATCTACCATCAAACAAAACAAATTCAAGTGAAAGTGCATATGTAAGGTATCATCTTTTTACCCTCCCCTTACACTTAAGATGAACATTGTCCCCAATGTTCAAGTAAAGAATGTAAAAGTTAAGAAGTAAAGAGAATGAAATCGAATACTCCCCTGATTCGCTCGGTATGGATTATAGGTTGGCCAGGTTAGATCTTCCTCCAAGAAAATGAACAGTCAAAGCTTCCCTTCCAGAATATAAATCATCTTCTTGTCATACATAACCTGTAAATCCTGACAACAATAGACAAGGCAACCTTTCGTAAAATCGGCGGCATCCTATATAAGTTACTAAATCCTAGAAAACAAAGTAAGATATAATGCTTGTGGAATGAAGTTTGCAGATTTCCTGGAGATTATAAAACTTAATAATTCACAAAAACCATAAGACTCCGTTAGAAAAACAAAACCGGTAAAATTTCCAGATTTTTAACTCCTGACGCCGTCAAGAGTAATACTCTGACGCCGTCAGAATAGACCTGCAGAAATTCTTATGTTAAGTTTCCGGAAAATTTCTGGAAAAACTTTGTCCTACTTCCTGGAAAATCCTGCAAAACTTCATTATGACTCAATACAAGCATTTGACTCTAACAAATACAAATATACATGCTCATTTATTATTGTGGAGAATCATGATCGGTTTGTTTCTCAAAAACATATTTGGGGTTTCCCCTTACACTTATCTTTTGCAAAAATACCTTTAGGTTGAAGTTAAGACTAGGCCAAACAACATAATAAAGTATTTTACATTTTAATTGAGAAACATGATCAATCAAAAATAAAAATAAAACATTCATACGGAAGCAAATAACTATCAAAAAAAATCACACAAAACATGGGTTGCCTCCCAAGAAGCGCTTTTCTTTATTTACGAGTCTTGTAGCTAGACTCAAATTCATGGGTTACTACGTGACTTCATCATTGGTTCCACTCTCTAGGTCGTCCTCTAAACCAGTTTTGTATTCCGGACCTAGTTGCAAGCACTCTTTGTAGAAACCAAGCATCCTATTTCTAACATACTCTACTCCCCTACGTCTATCCTCCTCATTCCTATAATAAGCCGCTTGCTTATGTTCCTTTTCGAAATTAGAGAGAAGGCGGTATTGTTCGATCTTGTAGGGCATTTGATAAGCAACCTCATCATTATCTTTCTTGAACCTAACTATCCCTAAAGTCGGATCATAACTCATCCTAGTGGCCTCAACAAATGGTTTTCCGAATATTATTTGGCTTAGGTTAGCATCAATCACCGGACGAGTGTCCTCAACTATCATAAAATCGATCTCATAAGTGAGATTCCCTATAATCACATGCAGTCCCTTCACTCTTCCTGCAAAATTACTTATCAGATTCTTACCGGGCATCATCCTAAAATTGAGTTGCTTCTTCATCACCCAATTGTAATAAGTCCTAGTCATGATGTTCACGGGGGATCTAAGGTCGATGTAAGCTTTCCATATATGCATGTGCCCGATATTGCATGGGATGTTAATGTTAGAGGGGTCTCCCATTTTGATAAGGGGGTCGCCAAAGATATATGTTCTCTCGGGACTATCGAATAAATCCTTATGGTATTCCCGTTCTTCCTTGGTTGGCAACTTATCAAAGTATTTCTCTATAGGTTCTACCTCCTCCAATTCCTCATCCTTATTAACCTCAACTTCCCTACTCTCATCCTCACTATCGGCTTCTACTCTAACTTCATCCTTGTCACTCTCCTCTATCTCCTTATCTATCGGCTTAATGGTGACAACATTGACAAAGTGGACATGTTTGGATGATGAGGGGTCCTTGATTTGGATTCCACTATTGGTCTCCCTAGTGTCCTTCCTAGGTGTGATTAATGTTTGGTTGTTGAGGGCTTTCAACAAGTTGTCAATCTTGTTGGTCATCTCCGTTTGTTGTTGGTTGAATTCGGTTTCAAACCTAGCTATGTGGGCTTCTTGAGATGCCATGAATTTTGACATCAATCCTTCAAGATTGTTGGTACTACCATAGTTGTTAGAAGGATTGTTGTTGAAAGTACGGTTGGATGGTGGACCGTTTGGTTGGAAACGATTAGGCAGATTGGAAGAATTGGGTCGATTCTGTTTTCACCTAAGGTTTGGGTGATTTTTCCATGAGGGGTTGTATGAATCACCGTATGTGTTTGGCTCGGGCTTGAAAGTGTACCACTTATCTCCCGCTTCATCGGTACGCGTGGATGCGTAGTCCGCAAAAGCTGTTCCGGGGAGTTCCACACAATCACGAGTGTCATGGGGACCACTACATAATTCGCATGAAGAAGTGATTTTGTTCACTTGGCTTGAATGCTTCGGAGCTTCGTAAGATTTCATGAGAAACTTGACTTGGTCCTCAAGTTCCATGATCCTACGGTCGGGAGTGCTAGAGTTGTTCGAAGGCAAAGATATTGCCTTGACCGTTTTGTTCAAATCACGGGGATCATTCCAACTTTCGTTGTCATAAAGAGCAAGATCTTCTATAAGTTCCCATGATTGTTCCGCACTAAGATCACGTAGCTTACCACCGGCCGATTGGTCAATGGTTCGCCTCGTGGAGATGTCGATATGGTCATAGAAGATTTGGACTTGGAGCAAAAGATCTATGCCATGATGAGGGACTTTTTGGAGTAAGTCCTTGAAACGAGTCCATGCTTCATAAAGAGATTCATTTTGACGTTGTTGGAACATCAAGATGTCATTCCTAAGCTTAGTAGTTCTCCCCGGTGGGAAAAATTGAGCAAGGAAACGAGTGGTGAGATCATCCCATGTGGTGATGGATCCCGCGGGTAAACGCTCAAGCCATTGACTAGCTTGATCCCGTAGAGAGAATTGGAATAGGGGTAAACGGGTAGTCTCTCTAGTTTCAACACCTAGGTCTATGGAATCTACGATTTTGAGGAAGTCCTTAAGGTGTTGGTTTGGATCTTCGGAACGAAGTCCATGAAATGCACATCCGCTTTGCACCAACCGGATGGTGTCAGATCGCAAGGGGGTCACATTGTCTCCGGTGAGCTCAGTGGTGTTTCGGTAGCCTTGGTGGCTAGGTCGGGAATATTCTCCTAAGGTTCGGGGCCTAAGGGGTTCTAATGGTGGGATGGGTTCAAAGATGTTACCACCTTCCATGATGTCGGATGGTAAAGAGTTACGAACAAAGGCACGAAGAAATAAGATAGACTAAAGAAGACCTAAAAATAAAAATAACATCTTACTAGAAAGGAATCTAGCAAGTAGACCTAATAAAAAGAAATCCTAACCTAGACAATAATTATTCCCCGGGCTGCGGCGCCAAAAACTTGATGCGTGGGAATCGCAACAGGCTTTACCTCTCGAGGGATCTCGAGAAGCTTACAACCCCCACCAGACAGTGTACCTGATCGTTGTAGTATAGTATAGTGACAAGTACCGGGGGATTGATCGTTCAGCTTAGGAATAGTGTCGCTAGGATTAGAAAACCTAATTAATAGTTCTAAAGGTGAGGGATGATTATTTTTGTATTTTTATATTTTTATGAAAGCAAGTAAAATCTCGGGTTTTGGAAAAGTGGGCGGAATTAGTTGCTATTCAACTAACCCAAAACTAATATATAATCAAAATAAAATACTGAAAATAAAATTAAACTAAATTAGACTAAGGTTGTGAGCAGTAATTGGAGAAATTGTGTTTACTTAGACTTCACTACTCCCTAGATATCTTTTACATGTTAATTACTTGTTATACTTGTATGGATGACGGATTGTATTCCTTAATACCATTCGTGGGGTGGCATACATAACTCCCCAACTCTATGAGCTCTTATCTCCTCCTACACCATGACCCAACACAACTATAGGGATTGTAAACAGTGGCTCATGCATTAAATACAACCAATAAAGACCTAGTACGCCTCGGTTCATGTTTCTTAAGACGTTCAAGCATGTTACCATTTGGAGATCTGCCAGTTTTCTTAAGCCTAACATATAAAATCATTCATCCAAGACAAGAATAGACAAGTAATCAACACATAATCAACATCTAGGTTTCATTAGATCTAAGCAAACACAAAAGAGATCTAGCCTAGCATAATGGAATTGAGACAAGAACAAGATATAAACAACCAACACATATACATATTGATTGAATTAGAAGAACACTTATCTCAATTATAATGCAAGGTATCAAGGGTTTGGAACCCTTGAAAAACCTGTAAAAGATGCACCAAATTCGTCTTTAGGGTTTCACCAAAACTTCTCTCTCTAATGAAAAAACTAGAAAACTATATATAGGAAAACTGGGTTGACGGCGTCAAGACAAGCATGTGACGCCGTCACCTCGCCGCCAAATACTTCCTCGGACGGCCTTGATCTACTTATGACGGCCTATGTGACGCCGTCACCAACCACGATATTTTATTCTTTGTACTTTGACGCCGTCAGGATGACTTTTGACGCCGTCACCAGCTACGGTGTTTTATTCTTGATGTCTGACGCCGTCAGGGTGTAACTCTTGACGCCGTCACCTAGTGTCTTCAGCATGGAAAATTGATACTTTGCCGTTTTCTTCACTTTTATGCTCCAAAAACGTCCAAAATGGCTTCTTTTCCAGAATTCACTCTCCAAACACCTAAAATCACAAAAGGAACGATTTAGGGCAATATTTGATTAAATAAAGTCGGATTCGGGCTTAAATGACCCCCTAAAAATGGATCATTTTTCGCCTCATCAGTTATCGTTTCTAATTCCCATTTTCTCGGAAAAATTTAAAATTTTTCTTATTATATTATTTTGGCGATTTTCACAAAATAATATAATTCACGAAATGACGGAATTAATCCTCGACACGTTACATGAAACTTAAACTTTTTATTTAATCCTAAACCTAAATCCTAATCCTAATTATATTTATTAAACATAATTAAAATTCACTAATTACCCTATTAACCTAACCGGACCCTTAACCATCTTCGGCCCAATCCATCTTTACTATTCATAAGCCCACGCCAACAAGCCCAAAATCCAATTTATTGAATTTTCATCCGATCGACATGTTCCAAACCACCTCCAAATCGCACCCTTTATTCGTAAATTTTACACACGACCCACGTATTTGATTTTCCCATCTCGTTAACCTACTAGCCAACAATTAGTGTGTCAAGTCTCGCGTTCCTACGATGAGTTTTGATACGTTTTTAAGAGGCATAGTAATCGACCATAGCCAACCCAAATCGATTTGAACTATATTCAAAGCTTAACCGTTTTGAATCTAGTTTGTTTCTAAACGTTCCTAATATTATTCCTAAGATGATTCTAAGCTCAAATGTTAAAGATGATCACGTTTATTCAAGTTGTATACGTTTTGTGAATCGTATGCATATATATATAAATTTGGTCGACATGATGCATGAATCACCCAACACTCTCCATCTTTTGTGCTCTCACAAACCCTCTAAAAACAATATAAAATCTCACCTAAGGAGTCTAGTACTGACATGCAATAGTGTGGAAGAGTTTCACATTGAAATTGCTTACTAACGTTATATATTAGTATATATAGTACGTTCATTGCATGCATACTCCTCATATTATTACCCACCCTTATTCACTACAATTATTTGACCTCCATTTCTCTTCATACCAAGCTTACAAGTCGTGTAGTATAGTATTGGAAGCAAAGAAAGACAATCGGGTTTGAAATAATATATAACGTTTGGGTTATATAGTTTTGACGAGATTTCTTGTGTTCCTTTTCTACCTAGCTCGACTCTAGATCACTTTTAAAGTGTTTGTAAGTTCCCTACATTTTCATTTCCAAATCATTTCATACGTATTTGTATTGTCATGCACTTGGTGATTTTTGTTTTGTACGTCTACACTTTGCACCCTAAATTTACGTATATATTTGTTAGTAGTACACGAAATGTGATTTGCCTCTATCTTGGAAGGCCTAGGAATCACGTAGCACACACCATTCACTTTAGTTGTAACATATTAATCATTTCATGCATCTATTTTAACTTGCATCCATCGATATAAAAATAGTATAACACTTAGTAAAATTTGGCTAGTTTTCAAGTTTTATATATCGACCCAACCATGTCACCAAATCAACGTATAACTTAAAATTTAGTTTAACAATGGTACCATATCTTTTCACGACGTCATAGACCACCTAGCAAACTAAAGTTTTCATGTAAACAACTTGTAAAAATAATCACATCTTGACACCACAATCGAACCATTTTGAAATGACTCAAACCGGATTTTTAAAACAAAAATTCATACAAAATCTTTTTAATTGTCGAGTGGGCTTAACTAAAGCCCACTAAGCTTTTGAAATCCGTAAGCCCACTGGGCCTATAAGATATGTTTTTAGAATCATAAAAATAGTCCAAAGCCAAGCCCAAAACTTTTTCCATGCCCTCGCCTCCAAAAATCTTAATGGGCCTTAAGATAATTCGAACCAGGCCCATAAGCCATAAAAATAAGCTTTTGAAATAAATAAGCAGTAAAATAAGCTTTATACTTAATAAATAAGCTACGGAAATTTTTAGAAAAGTTCCATAATCATTTTTGTAAAATTGGACTAAAAATGTAACGCGACGACACCTAGAAGGACTAAATGTGTAAATATTGAAAATCAAGGACTAAACCTGTAAATACAGAAATCTAAGGTTAAAATGTGATAAAAATTAATATTAGAAGGTTTGTATTGTTTATTGGACAAAGTAGAGGACTATAGTTGAAATATATATAAAAAGGACTAACGGTGTAACGCGAGTATCGTTAGTGTAAAAATGGTAAAAATTGGAAAAGGAGACAAAGACTAAACATAATTTATTTATCATTCTTATTTATTTTATATTTTTCGTAAATTTATTTCATATCATGTTTAAATTTTATTTATATTTATATATATATTATTAACTTAACGTTAATAATATATAACGATATTTTAACAGGTTAAGATTTTATTTACGATTAAAAAGGAAAAACTTTGATGGATAATTTTAAAAATCATATTTTGTCATATCATGCATCTCACAATATTTTCACTGCACATCACTTAATCGTCATAACGAATATCTAATATTCGTTATTTTCTTTAAAATTTCCGAATAGTTTTTGGTCAGTTTCTTAGATAAATTTATTTATCAGGTTGTGTTTCGAAGCCGTTTTCATAAAATTCATCCGACTTTATTTTCTTCATTTTCAGTATCAATCAAGGTGAGTTATAGCCTCACATTTAATTATTTTCAAAACTCCGTGAGGGGGATACATGCTATAAATAGATCACAAGTATTTTCTGTATGCTTTCCTGACTGATATATGCCTAAGTTAGCTATTGCCAAAAGACCCTTATTCATGAGCCATTAATCACTGCGGTGAACGCGAATATAATGAATAGATCTATTTAAGGTTTGACAGCCTGTCCCACTAATGTTTGACGGAATGCCATTATGCATGTGGTTAGCCGCATTAGTCGTGATAATTATATTTGACTAAAAATAGGAATTGGCAAATCACCTATTACACGAGGGCAAAATTTATCATTGATTTGATAAACACCCGCCGTTTACGGTATTTGTTAACGTTTGCGTGTCATGAGACTTAGTGCAATATATGAACTGCAATATCAATGTTTTCAAACTGATTGTATTTTCCAATACAATCTTGCTTGTGTATCAAAATGATTATTAAATTCAAACTCTATGATTTCACTCAACAATTTTGTTGACTTTTAAGCATGTATCTCAGGTATTTAACAGGGGAAGCAAGCATGGAACGGGCGGCAAAAATCTTCAAAATATGTTTACTTTATTTCAATAATGATGTAAAATAAATGATGTTTGATTTATTTCAAAACATCAAGTTTTTATAATACTCTGATAAGGACCTATTGTATTTCAAATATTTATAAATGAAATTATGTTTTTAAAACGTCTCTTCGAGTCGTTTTCTATCATTATGACTTCGATCCCCTAATTTCTATTCCGCTGCCGCATTTCAAATTAGGGGGTGTTACAGTTAAAACAGCTGATTATGTAAGTTAAAATTGTCGATTATGTTCATGCTTATTTACTTATTTGCTATGGTTTTGAAATTCAAAACTTAAATGTGTAAATTACAAAGCAACTTCAAGTAGAAAGTCAGTCGAAAATGTTTAAGTTTAGAAATAATAAAAGTCCGCCAAACTGTTGTTGATATGCGTGAACGATATCTATTGTGGCGTGAACTGATATTCTTATACTTTTTCTTTAATGTTGCGCGAACCTTAAAAGAAAAGTCCACTTTCTACAAATTGTAAGTGTTGATATTTGTCATTTTTGTTTTGCAGCACCGTGTGGATGGTCGCGTCACTCATCAGCTTAGTAAGCTCTGTGATCGCAGTTGACACGCTGGCTATCATAGACGCACTTTGTCATGTGTCTTTTGAAGACCGAATGCGGCTTGCCGATAATAATGGAGCTTCTTTATCAGTGGTGGGAATCGTGTTTCCAATCTCCTGCTGCCGCATGGAAGATTTATATGAAAATTCGGAATTCCATAAATCATTGAGGTAAATGATTAGGTTGTAGATGATGATGCCAATGACCGCGCCGATTCTAATCAAATGAGAGTAAAATATTTTCATAAAAAAGAAACCGGGTTTAAGAAGGACTAAAAGAGTAGACATTGGTGAAGGCGATACTAAATGTATTTCCTATGTCATTTTATTCTCAAGATCTAAATACATTTAGGATCGTCATTGTCTTTTTCGTCTTTTTTAATTTCATCTAAAACACGTTTTCTTTTTTACAGAGATAGTTTCATTAGATTACAATCACCGTGCTCATCATCATCATCATCATCATCATTTATATCAATGATCTTTGAATTTTAGGTTTTTTATGATGTCTCTAATAACTTTCTTCAATATAGCTTTGTGATTGAGTTTATAGTTTTATGTACTCTGTGTTTGTAATATTCACATTGTTGGAGATGTAACCTATATTGGTTGTTTTAAAAGGTTTTAGTTAAATTGGTTGTGGTTGTGATGTCACTTTTATTAATACAACAAGGCTTATCTAAACTGATAAACCTAACATAGCAAACCTACAACACCCCATAAATAAAAAAAATATATAAGTTATTAAGCATTTTATTACATATAATTTTATAATAATAATTATTATAATCCGTTACTCTATATATGATTTCTTGAAAATTAGGGGCTTTTTTTTTTTAAGAATCTTTATAAGTACCATTTTACTTGTATATTCTATACTTACGTGAGATAAATATAGTAAACATGTTAATAATTAATACAAGTGTAAAAAATAAAACTTATAAGGTGTATTTTTATAGAACTAATTTTTCTTAACATGTTGTAAATGATTTTTAAAATTCAATGTAGTTTTTTTTTCATTTTTTTAAAATGATTTATGACTACGGGATATTGTCAGCTACTTTAACTTCATACCTCCATATACATCGGTTACCGCTTTTGTCTTGTCACAACATGACATGGGTAATCTACAATTGTTGTATGAGTTAACTTGTTATTACTTAAAATTATTTAAAATTAAAATTATCGTCATCCGTAAAGTTATTATATTGAAAAAATAGAACTCTGAGAAATATTTCTCGTTGAAAATTTTAAATACATGATATATGCTATCGCAACGCGGGAATACCCATCTAATGCTTAGCAATGTATTAAATCAATTGTCTTTACCTTTAATTAAATTCGCCCCTTTCGTATGAAAATATTTTATTACCATCTGTCTTCTTTACTAGCCATCATCAATGCCTTTAGCCACGAATACCACCATCACTTCCTGCTATGTCTCCGTCGTGTTTTTGTGTTTCAACATTTGTTACAAGAACATGTTTTGACTTATTTAATTCAACAACTTATAACCAAGATCATCATTATTACTAAAATAGATAAAGGATAACGAGTTCTGAAGGAGTTAATCATTAAAAAAAAAAAAAAAAAAAAAAAAAAATGGCAGTGCTACTAACCTTGTCCATAATGAATTAATAAGTGTTTACGTTACTATGTTTCGATGTATGAAATAAGTGTCAATTTTATATTTTAACTAATCAAAACAAATTTTAATAGTGGAGATCAATGGCGAGCTAGAAAAATTTCTTGAGAGGGCCGAAACAATTTTTTTTCTAGAAGAGCATTAGATGGGAGGGCCGAGATGGAAAAAAATAAAATTTTAACACATGAAATCGCGAAAAAATATACTAACAGGCTTAAGCCTAAGGGGGTCGGGACCCTTCCTGATCTCTTAATAGCTCCGCCCATGGTTTCAAATGGCAGCAAAATGAGGCTCCATAAAATCAAATATACAAATGGGAGTCTGAGGGCCGAACTAGAAACAAACGAGGTAGTTGCCCTCGCGCGTAGCAATTTTTTATTTTTTATATTTTTTTCCTTGGCAAAAACTATGTTGTTTTAGGTGAATTTGTCGTTTTGATTGCCTTTTATTGTTGGTCAAAAGGCTTGAGCGGTTGTATTCTAAGGCTAAGCTTTGCTTTGAGGCGGTTATACATACGACAACTTGGATTTTATGGAGATATAGGAATAGAATTTGCTCTTATTCAAAAAAAATTTGTAAAGATTATGAAGAAATAAAAATTCATTCCCAAAATCTTCTCGTAAAGATACTCTTGTCGAAGAAATAAAAATTTTATGGAGATATAGGAATAAAATTTGCTTTGTTTTGAGGAGGTTATACATACAACTACTATTTCACGGTTTTCAATTTAATCCCGTTAATTTTACGGGTTAATAAACTAGTCATATATAAGTAAAAAGAAAAGGAGTCAATGAACCTTATCTCAACCTTTTTTTTTTTTTTTTTTTTTTAGGTAGCAAAGATTTTGTTAAAACCACAAGGTCACAAGCCAAAGAACAACAAAAAAAGGGATCTAAGTTAGACAACGTGTGTATAACCCTTTTACCTTAAGTTGTCATTTACTGTTACGCAAATGTTGATATTCAAAAACATGTGTTATGTGTTGTTTGTTTTTACAGATGTATCAAGTCTAATATGAAAAATCATGTCTGCATAAGAAGAGTTGCATCTGTATTGTGTAGTCTTCATTTGCAAGAAAAAGACTGTTTTCTTTGATATTTGAAGTACTTATTTTATTATTATTATTATTATTATTATTATTATTATTTTTTGTATACCTGTATAGTATCATTAATTAGTTTCATTTTGATTATTAGGATCATAACTAAAATTTAACTATCTCTTCTTAAAATAACAGACAAGGTTAACAACATATTAAAGCTTGGTTTGCCAGTCGTATAGATTTGCAAAGCTTCTTTTACCTTACCTTATAATCTTATACGTGCCTATAAAATTAAATAAAAAAAAAAAAAAAAAAAAAAACCTACAATGGTTACAAAGCCACGATCGGTTTAATATACAAATACTTTACTAAACTTTTTAAAAAAGTGTGTCTAAGATAATAAACTTTTATTTTGTTTATTTAGGTTACTGAATTATGAATAATGACAGTTTGATCATTGAACTTATAAAAATATACATATACATCACTGAATTTGTAAAACAGGATATTTATGTTATTTAACTTATAAAAAATATGTGTTGAAATCACTATTATTAACAATGAAATTATAGAATAGTATTCTAAATGTTAATTCGTATAAGTTCAGTAATCAAATTAACAAAACAAAAGTCCATTAACTTAAACACTTTTTTTGTAAAGTTTAGTGATGTGTTTATATATTTTCATCATATTTAAATATCCAGAATCCATTTTTTTATCATATTTGTAAAGTATCGGTATCCAAAACACAAAAACTTTACTAAAAAAACAATGAGCCTTAAAATAAAAACCAACCCTTTTTACACATAAACCCATGAGGTGACCACATAAATAGACATGTCCAAATACGCCATCAGATGCTAACATTACAGCCACAAGCCCACAAAGCACAAGCCAAAAAAACATACACGCAAGAAATTAATAATAATAATAATAATAATAATAATAATAATAATAATAATAATAATAATTTCACACGTGTTACCAAAATGACTGAATCCACCTTTTGCTTATCTACTAGACAGATGGCTTTATAGAGATTGCAAATGAAGACTACACTTCAGACCGGCTTAGGGTAGTCCCGATATCTGGGTTGTGACCGACCATGAATGTCAGAACTTACCGATGTGTACTATGCTATCGGCTGGGTGTTCCCCTTTTTTCTACTCAAATGCCGTGTTTAGCTTGTTCCAGGGTATTTGCGGGAGATACTTATGGAGACCACGCGGTATCATGTGCCGGTATTATCGGCAGTAAACATCGACATAATGTGGTACGTGACACCCTTGTTGACATATGTTCTCGGTCGGGGATCTCTGCTCGTAAAGAGGTTGACATTGGGCTATGTGGAGAAAGGGACAAAACCTTACGCCTAGCTGATGTGTTACTCTATTATTGGGACGGTGTTAACAGGGTTGTCTCCCTTGACGCAAACCAACATGGCTGATTTTGTACCTAGTCGCGCGGTGGTCGAAGCTGCACAACGCAAGCGGGTCAAGTACGAGACTAGATGCGCGGACATTGGATATGGGTTTCTCCCCTTCTCATTCTCTTCCTTGGGAGAACTTGAGAAAGATACAGGGACCTTACTAAAGCGCATCCGTAGATTCTCGGTGACCCAGGACATCAGGGCACGTGCTGCTGATCATATTTTTAGTATGATTGGTTTTGCTATAGCTAGAGGAATAAGGAATGAGGGCCCAGTTAGTATCTCGGCTTTCCACTAACTTCTTTTAAATCCTATGATTTTCTAATGAAAGTGATGTGTTTTATAAATAATAATAATAATAATAATAATAATAATAATAATAATAATAAATGTGTGTGAAATGGGTAGTTAAAATCCTGGGTTAAAGGTGAAACTCCTAGATTTTAACAAACCCAAAAGCTTAAATTAAGGGAAAATTACAAATTGTGTCCTTGTTGTTTCAATTTTTTGCACTTCATGTCTTGATCAAAAATTAATTACGTTGTATATCCTTAATGTTCTTAGTTTATCACACTCAATGTCTTTTTTAGGTTGACCATTAATCAAATGCCATACAAATGACAAAAACACCGAGAACATTCAAGAACACAACTTCATGGTTTGTTGAAGAAGGTGAAAAGTGGTTATATTTGTGTGAAATATTAAACCAAAAAGAAGTAATTATTTATGTCTGCAAAAAGACAAACAAACTTCTTCCCATTTTCTCTTCTCGCCGGCGAAGATAAGGTGGTCAAGAAGCATTTTTCAAAAAAACAAACAGTGCCGATCGATGGATCTTCAGTTTATTCGAGTTATGACTTATGAGTCTAGGTGATAAAATACTCAATAGTAATTTGCATTCATTAATGTACTAACTACGTATTTAAACTTTCATTTGCATCACTATATGATATCACAATTCTTAAGTATGAGTTTCATAACAGCTTGTTGGTGTTTGAATTACTTCAGGGGTAATATTAAAGTTTCAATTTAACTTTAGTTAGAGGATTAGTTTTGTTGGAAAGATTGTTGACAAAAACGATTTATTGCTACAAACAATATATGTGTTATATACATGTATTAGTTTGTGGATTTGTTTTTTTTTTTTTTTTCTTAAAGAAATTTTTGACGGCTTAAAATTTGTCTAGATTGGAGATTAAGTGAAAAAGGTATTGACTATTAAAGTGAATTAACAAGAACGAAAATTGAAAAGTAAAATGGGTTTTGGTTTTGTCCCACATTGATTGGTGAGCAATATTTGAAATAGCTTATAATTGAGGGTATTCATTGAAGGTTAGCTAGGTCCTCGAATAAATTATTAACAACATGATGTTTAACTGTTCATTTGATGTCTTAGCTTTTTTGAGTTCGATAACCACTTGATGAAATTATAGAAGGAAAAACCTTTAAAAAAATAAAACTCAATAAGATTGAAACACATAGATACAACAAAACACAAATTTTACAGGAATATAGTTCATCACCGCTAAGGCGCTAATTATCATATCTAAAATTTCCCTTCGAAACTTTTCTTCCCTCTTTTTACACTTTTCTTCTCAAAATAAGAAAAGCAAAAATCAACATCCACCGCCATATGTCACATAAAATCTAAAAAGCTACCAAAACTTTTTGTTAATGTCGCTTTACACAAATACAATGATAACTCTTTAATACGTACAAATTTACAACTACAATAGTCGGTAAGACTGTTGGTAATAATGCAAAGGCGACACGTTGCCTTATGGCACCTCACCCACACGTTTTTGTTATAAAGGACACATCGATCGACGCGTCCTTGGTAGTTTTTTGTAAGAAAACGATCGTCCCAACGATCGAGTTGGTGAAGAAAGAAAAAACGGTTGTGTGTATAATTTTGGTTTTTGTATAGTATATTTTTGTATAAGCGAGGTATATTTAGGTGGTGATGTTGGTTGTGTTTACACTATATTAATCATTATATTAGTCGAAGAAAAAAAAGCTGATGTGACGATGAACCGACGATAATAATAAAAGTCGCTATTACCGACTCTAGCAGGTAACAAGCATGGCATCAATCCCAAAGTTGTAGCCAACAAATACTCTCTCAAATTTCAAAAGGTCACCGTCCCACGCCACAAACATATTTAGCCGCTTTCCTGGAACTTTCCCTCGTATATAAAAACAACTTTAAAAAAAAACCGCATTCACACCACTTTGTCCCCCACATCTTTTTTTTAATGTCATATGTGTCATGTTTTATTCACAAATACACATAATCTAAATCTACTACTAGTCAATGAACAAACAGCCCATCTCATTAATACCAACCAATCACCTTCTTTTTCTGTTGCGTTCACATATGTTTCAAACTCTCCTCATTTTTGTCAAACCCCTTTTAACTAAATATTCCAACTTAACCCAGTTTTCATTTCATACCATTTCTTCATATGATCATATATATTATATGATGTAATCATCATAAGACCATAATGAATAATATCACCATGAGTAATAATAATAAGAGAAGAAAAGTAGCAAAAACTGAGGCATCGTTAGGTGGTGATGGTGAAGGGAAAACTAAGTCTTTGTTTTTCCTTGATGAGCAAGAAAAATCTGATCTAACACGGGCTACGACGAATTCGCTAACTGTACGTACTTTTTCTTTATATGTTTTTATGAAAATAGTGTGTTGTTTAGAACTGTTTAATCTGTTAAGAAATTAGGTGTTACAAATTGATATGTAGTACTTTTGAACGTGGACGAATATTATGTTATATGACCTAGCAGCTAGTTTCTACAATCATATGCATAAGTTTAGTTGACTTTCTATATTTAGCAGTTAGGTTTTTGGAACATAGGTAGCCCATTTTTTTGCTAGCTTGTTATATGGGCAGGTTTTTTTTTTGGCAATGTTTTGTGCTAGAGAAAATAAACGTGTAGTATTTGTATAAACATTGTAGAGTCCAAATGAGGAGCACGATGATATTCGAAAGAGAAAATCTCGAGCGCCTAAGTCAGCTTCGGTTGCATCTGATCATGGAACAACCACAGTTGATTTTGGTTATGATTTAAATATAGCCACTACTAGCGGACCTGCGGAGAAAGTTAATGACGGTCCACAAAGACGGTTGTGGGTAAAGAACAGATCACAGGATTGGTGGGACAAATACAATAGTGCAGATTTACCTGAAGACGAGTTTAGAAAAGCATTTCAAATGGGGAAGGATACGTTTGAGTTAATTTGCAACGAGCTTACTGCTGCAGTAGCTAAAGAGAATACAATGCTAAGAGATGCGGTGCCTGTAAGACAAAGGGTCGCTGTTTGTATATGGAGATTAGCGAGTGGTGAGTCGTTAAGACTTGTGTCGAAAAGATTTGGATTAGGGATTTCTACGTGCCATAAACTTGTGCTTGAGGTTTGTTTAGCTATAAAAGATGTGTTGATGCCTAAGTATCTACAATGGCCGAATCATGAGTCGATGAAAGCTATCAGTAAAGAATTTGAAGCGGTTTCGGGGATTCCTAATGTGGTTGGATCAGTGTATACTACTCATATACCAATAATAGCTCCTAAGGTTAATGTGGCTGCTTATTTTAATAAACGGCATACCGATAGGAAACAAAAGACTAGTTATTCAGTAACGGTTCAGGGTGTTGTTGATCCAAACGGGGTGTTTACTGACGTGTGTATAGGGTGGCCCGGTTCAATGTCAGATGATCAAATATTGGAAAAATCGGCACTGTATCAAAGGGCTAATGGCGGGCTTCTGAAAGGTGTGTGGATTGTTGGTGGTACGGGTTACCCTTTAATGGACTGGGTATTAGTACCTTATAATCAGCCGCATTTGACGTGGACTCAACACGCGTTTAATGAAAAGATTGTTGAGGTTCAAAAAGTGTCTAAAGATGCTTTTGCAAGGTTAAAAGGAAGGTGGTCTTGCTTACAAAAGAGGACTGAAATGAAGCTTCAAGACTTGCCGGTTGTGCTTGGGGCGTGTTGTGTTTTGCATAACATATGTGAAATGAGGAACGAAGAGATTGAACCCGAATTGGTTATTGAGGTTGTTGATGATGAGATGGTTCCGGAGATTGCATTGAGGTCTGAATATGCTATGAAGGCGAGAGACACGATGGCACATAATCTTTTGCACCATAATCATGCTGGAACTTCCTTCTTGTGAGTTTGTTTCAGTAATTATAATTCCACTGTTGTAAGTGACGAAAATAGTCTACCAATACATTTTGTTAAATTTTTTCGATGGGGGTTTCGTTATTTTGTATTCCCCTAACTGAAAATGTAAGAATATTTGGGATCGATTTTTATTAGCTAGGATATTGAATCTGCAGGGAGGTTGCCAAAACAAGTTACAACTTTGTTCTTGATTTCTTATACTTGATTTAATCAACAACAGATGAATGAATCAAAACAATTTGTCCTATATTGATTTGCTTCACTTCATTATTTGAGTTTTTCTGATACAAAACATTTACAGTTAGTCGTAGGAAGGATTCTTGATATTTGTCAAAGATACATCTTTGAACAATATACGAGTCGATTGACAAGAATTCTTGCGTAATTGGTTAGATTGCTACTTGATGCCTTTAGTCGAAGTTGCATTGCAGTTATAATTATTTTCTGCATTATATTCGATCCTTATAATGAACAAAATGGTGATTATGAATACATCAAACTATGGGTCATCTCGCATAAAAAAGTACAACTTTACGGTTCTTTATAACTCGACAGTAAGATTTAAACTTACGATATCCGGATTGCTGCATATTTTGTAAGTTAAACACTTGATTGTTAGTTTCAGTGATCACAGTATTTTGGATTGATGTTTCAACTAATTTGTAGTCAAGTAATCCTGTGTTTAAGGTTCTTCAATTTCATCAACATCATCTCAAACGGGATTGTGGGTATCATTGTTGTAGTAATTTCATCAAAAAAAAAAAAAAAGGGTTTCTTCAAGCTTTAGCTAGCTAATAAACCAACTTAACCGCTCCACAAGGTTTAATGGTTACAGACTCGTACAAATATTGCAGATTCACATATCGCATATGTCGTTGATGACATGTTCGAAATAAACAATACCACTAATTAGGAATAAGATATAAATTAAGAGAGTTTACCAAAGAGAAGATCCTTTTACTATATTAGCATATGCTTCATACTTTCATAGTGGATCATGTATTTTGACGAGGTATCAGGATGATGTTCTGATGCAAATTGGATGAAAAGAGATTTGAATTTACTATTGTAACCGCCCCAAATGTAGGACTGAGATACACCTCGGGTCCTTTGTTTCGTAGCCTTTTTGGCTATTTAAATCAAAAGAACCTAAATTTATAGCTTGCAAAAAATAATAAAGGTAGATATGTAGGAACCAGAAGCCAAAATACGCCTAATAAAATTAGAAACAAAAGAATAATTGTAACATGAGGCTGCAAATTTTCACTGCTGCTATCGTTACTTGCTATGGTTTGTACCAGATGCTTCCTTAAGTTCATCAACTCCATCCTCCTGTAATCCAAATATAAACAAACGAAGGAGCATAAAGTCAAATAGGTAGAGATGAAGGATGAGACCCGTGAGACCAAACATACACAAGGGGACCAGACCCGCAAGACAGTAGATTTTCTTCGTCTAAACAGTTGACTGGTTAGAGCTGCAGGAATGAGGGCCTAAAGTATGATTAAGATGGAAATACTAAAGATTGTTTTTATTTTTTTAATTTTTGAACAAGTGGTAAATCTTAGTAACTTTCTGTTCTGTTAAATTCTGTGAGTATTTCTAGTAATACTTGACTATATAGTTTTGCTTTTTTAACATCAATAGTAGTTCTAAAAAAATTAGCATAAACAAGTTTTTCTATGCTAATTAGGAACAACCCAAACTATTAGTTTGATGCCAGTCCGGTTTAGTAAAATGTAAAAGTGAGATTGTGCGCGTTCATGTAGGAAGGCCGACGGCTATATGAGCTAAAAGACTACGACTACAAGCCAAGCCGGAAGCTACTCGCTTCTATTCTCGTTGGGATTGCGTTTGACCGAAATTTGTCAGCCCAAACTGATCCAAACAGAATTGAACCACCCTACTTCAAAGTATTGTAATCGGCCAATAATACACTCACTAGTAAGGTTTTCATCAAGCAACTCCTAGGTTTGAGCAATTAAGCTACCATGATCTTTATTATTGAGCCCAAAATGACTTCAATCCTCAAAGATTTTACCTAAATAGGTTAATTGTGCTCCTTACAACTCAAAGCACACAACACGACACTCGGGTTAGCTTTAATGGTAATGGAACTCGCAATCATAACATGAAACAACTACATTAACCTTTGTTGCCTCATGTTCACCTCCATTTAATCAAAGTGATACTTTAAACTTTAAATTAAACACGTAGCCTTATAAATCATGGATCAAACAACCCTTCTCATCCTCTTTCACTCGTCTAAAAGCATACACAATCACATTGCCACTTTTGCATCAACACACAACCCAAACCCAATTTCGACTCACGAATATAAACGACAAAGTTTGTGGTTCCTATAGTAATAACAATATGAAGAACTTACTCAACTTATGTTATAGAGTGAAATAGTTATTTCGTGTTTGGGACTACAAAAACGTCACTTCTCCTTGTCTAATCGTTCATAGGATAGCCATTTTTGGATAAGCACCGTATAGATCCATTGTGATAACCAACTAACATTAATAAACTTATTACATTTATTCACAAAAGCTTGTTAGTTATTAGTGGTTCAAGTCCAGAGACCCGCCTCCTCTTCCTTTATCGCCTAAAGGGGTTAAAGTCCCGAGTGGGACTCGAACTTGAGACCTCCCCTAGCCAAACATCCCCTCCCCAAAGCACCTTAAGGAAACCTTGGTGGTTAACTGAGCTAGCCCAGTTGGTTTATAGTAGGTATGTATTACTTTCAATGTCGACACACCAAACATCATGATACATCGCCGCAAGCATTGCACATGGTCCCCAACACTAAGGCGTCTATGAAGCCAAAAGCATTCTAATGGGGCGTCAACAAAGTATTTGTAGGACTTTCTTTCCTTCCTAAAAAGCTTTGACCTTGCCCACAAGTGTTCTTATTGCCCTTCCACTCTATGAGGAGATAAGAATACATCGATGAATATTGAATATTACGTGATTACTAAATCTACGAACGTCGTCGATGTGTTTGCCAACCATGCGACACCACTAAGAACTCGTACTACCAATATTAACTCATAAACATCGTCTTGGGAGTGTCTTCCTCCACTCCTCTTTCATCTTTAAATAGAAGCATCTTGAATATCAATCTTTAAAAAGTAACTAAACCCTTGCAATTGATTCAACAAATCATCCATCTAAAGTAGGTATTTGAATCTTCATCGACTTATCTAACTCACAAAATTCAATACACATTTATATCGTGTTGAATTCCTTTGCCAAAAAAATGCTCCTATTGCAAAGTATGTGATCTAATAAAACCTATCATCTCTTGCATCTTGCACGGTGCCAATCAACATAAAGCACGCACAACAAGTGTCGCGCGCGAAATTCCACTTGTCGAGTTGTCGATCATGCAATAAGCATGGAAAATCCTCTAGTAACACATTTGACAATCGCAACTAAAACCTCGTATAACAAAATCAAATGTAGAAGGGCAAATAATCTTTCATCACTCACTTTTTTTTGGTAATCCTTTCCGACATTTTGCCTGACTAATTCACGAGGTTTGAGCGTACCGCCGCATAGACACAAACCGAGTAAAGCCCTCCCCTTTTTTTGAGAAGGTTGGCGTAGCCACATCAAGGTTGTTTGCACCAAGCGCAAAATGAACTTGAGACCTCTCACATTTTCAGTGTCACAAGCCTTTTACAACTAAACCACCCCTTTGGCTACTAAAATAACACCAAACTCGTTTTTTTTTAGGTTCCCTATACACGGTTTCCTATACACACAATGTTTTCTCTTACGAACTAACTCGATATCATTTTAATACAACTTTTGGGTTTGGTTTCAGCTAACCACTCAATCTAAATGATCACGTCTTACCCACTTATTCCAAACACAATAATCTCACTACAAAGTTTTTATCCTATATGTTGATAGTATAGTTCATGGACATGACATTACTAATAGTCCTCTCTACTTGCTAAAGGCTAATCTAGTTCATTAGCGGGAATATCAAACTTCCTACAAGACTTAAACAAATGATTCACCTAAATCAAATAATAAAGAGTAGAGAGTAGATATAAAGTTGACCAATAACATACCTTATCGGCAACCATCTCAAATGCACAATCCTTACGTCTTCTGCGGCTCGTCTTTCACCATGGCTTCACTAGCATTGCCTTTTTTCTCACGCTTCGAGCCATTAAAATTTAACTTTAGGCACTCTGCGGCTAAGTGCCCCGGCTCTTTACAACCGTGGCACAATTTGTTTCGGCAATCCTTGCTCTTGTGGTCCGATTTCCCACAATTGAAACAGGCTTTTGCGCTATCACTCGGGCAATCCCAACTCTTGTGGTCTAGTTTCCCACAAGAGTAACATCCTTTCGAGTCGGCTTTGCACTCACCAAAGTGACGTCTATTACACTTGATACAAAACGACCTCCCTTTTCGGGAATCCGAACTATCAGCCGTAGATTCTAGATTCTTTCCTCTTTTAGAGGTTTGAGGTGATCCTTCAAACTTCCTTTTCTCGAACTTCTTTCTCCCCCTTGGTTCCTCATCTTCGATTGATGGCTCTCTCCTCCTTTTAGTATACAACAATAGAGATATTTTAGTATACACTAACATTAAAATAACATAAACTTAATGTGTGTTCTCGTATTACATACAAAAAAATAAAAAATTAATTGATAACTATAATTGTGTTCTCAAGTTGGAAAGAAAAGGATGGAACTACCAAATTTTCATCTAAATAAATATGAGATAAAAGAAATCACACCTATAACGTTACATTATATCCTTATTCTATGATAATTAGCAACGTCAAAGGTTAAAAAATCATGGATATTTTGTCATTCAAATGTTTTTTTCCCTTTTATTTCGTTACCGTTTCTTTCCTTGCAAAAATGGGATAGAAGTTGATGAAAGAAAGACATTGAAAAATACCACCTCTTCCCTTCTTTCAAAAAAGAGCTCATAACACAGTTTCCAATGTTCCCTCAATAATAACTAATAACCATCACGTTACAACAACAATACCCGATGAACCCGGAAACACAGTATGGGGTATCACATTATAAGTACAGAATACCTATACCTTTACCTATATTGTGGTTGTGAACTTATAGATAATCTTAACGCACTTTTTTCTACATTGAGAAGGCTGGTTGTAGACAATATACGACACTAAAATGAAGTATTTGAATGTAATCCGAAAAATGCGGCCATGTAGTACAATTATTTAATCAACTCATGTGTATAGGGTTTTAGTTACCTTGGAGTAAGACGACCTTGATCCTCTCTATTAGACGGTAGTTTAAATGAATTAGCATGACGTTGCTCCTCTCTATCCGGCGGTAGTTGAAATGGAAAATGAGCAAATTGTATCTTCAAGGCTGGTGAGTCAGGTTTCTTGATGTCAAACTTGTAACCTACATAGCATCCCATTCAATTTTAACTTAGAGAGCAATTTATAAAATAAAAAAAAAAAAAAAAAAAAAAAAAAAAAAAAAAAAAAAAAGTCGAACCTTGAAGGGCTTCCAAAGCAGTTAAAGCATGCTTGGAATCTGAAAACTCAACAAAGCACAAAACCAAGCCTCTATCTTCACCCTGCAATTTACAATAATTTCTATGTAGGTAAGTATCCAATACAAGCACAACCGTTCATGATTGAAGATCAAAAGATTGCATTTGTAAATAATTTCCAAGTTCAGGTTTGCAAGCTTTCAAAAACACATGGGTTGTATCAAGTTGTAACCGAATGATCATACATCAATGTTGCATTCAAATAACACACTTATCAAATTCTCTCCAGCTCTCATCTCTCACGCACACTAAAGCTTATTCACGATATATTTGATACTAACACACAGTCGTGATTTTAGTCCACAAAAGTTTCCTTAAATTGGCTATTAGTTAATGGTATTTTAAACATTTGATCGAGGTCAAAGATTTTTATTTAACTAAGTGTATATAAATAGATCATGGAAACTTTAAGCTTCAATGTTGCTTAATATATACTTTAAAAAAGCACCTAAAAGGCCCATTCATAAATCATTACGCCTCTTAGCATGTTTTATTCTTCATTTTTCTACTTTTTTTTTTTGACTTTTGACTTTTGACTTTTTCTAGATTAGTAAGGAATTTCCATGTTATGTTGGCCATTTACTTCAACAGGGCAATGACCTCCTGACCTTATGACCTTATCAAACAGAAGCATCACTCTTTCCAAATTAACAAAAACGTCTATTAGGTTATAAGCAATTAATATATTGTCAATAAATACAATACACAGAACTACGGAAGATAGGTATCAAACAAAGTGTGCGTTTAGTTAATACGTGTCCAATAATTGCTTATATTGCTTAAAAGATATAGATCAAAATTATATGCATGTCAAAACATCAAAAAGGGGAATGACGAGTATCAAACTTACATGTCTTGGCTCCTTATGTACAAGTCGAAGTTCTTGAAAGCCGAGGAAAGGCCGGAACAAATCTTTTGCCAGATGTCAAGGAACAATAATCATCTAGATAATCTTGATAGAGAAGAAATATTTCTAACCATCTCCAATATTAGCTACATGCTTAGAAAGTTCAAATTAATTTGCGAGTGCTTTTTCTCTTGTCAAATGATCCATTAATGGACGGCAATATACATTCTCTCCATCACATGTAAGCTAAAGTAATATCTGCATTGAAATGTCCTGCGTAAATTGTGACTTACTTCAAGATTTTACCTTTTTGCATCATTATCAATTTTTGGACGATATATTTAGACATTTAGTTAGTAGTTAAATGGTTTTGTTTGGTTTACTGTGAAACACCTTTACAAAACAAACAAGTTGATTAGAAAATTGAAACTTTTTGGAGTAAGTAAATATGCACTGAATGCAAACAAAAATCAGTTTGTGTATAGCATCAACTGATTTTTGTGCCAAAAATTACCATTGACGGAACTAGATAATTGATACCTCTTAAAAAATAATAAGAATTAGAGGTGGCTAAATGAGGGGGTTGGGCAAGGGTCAAAAGAGTAGATTTTGGCGCATATCATATCGGATTTTATTGACGTAAAACATTTTTGTCCAAAAATCTAACATTTATACATATGTCAAAGATGATTACAAAAATCATATCATTCCAACAATATTGTAACTTTTTTTTGATAAAACAATTTAAAATATTTTATGCATTTACAAACACCATGAGTGACGTTTTATCCATTTGACCCGTTAGAGACAAAACAGAACCCCAATCGACCCATTCATAGTTTAACGGGAGAAAACTGCCTCCTCATAAATATAACCTCAAAACCGTTACTAGTAGTTCACAAATATATCACAGAAAAGGATACGAGATACTTCTCTCCGAGAACAGTCAGATGGAAGTGCATCCACAAACAAGACATTAGATTCCCGAACTCCAACCGGTGGACCATCAGCCATCCTCAAAGATGCGGGTCTTTCATTTACAATGTCAGGAATTACAGGCCCAATTCCCTGCATAACATCTCTTCTACCAAGCGGATATCGATCTTCCCACACAGGTGGATGACCATTACGGCTTGTTCCAGCAGCGTATCCACTAATTCCAGTTTCAGGACGGCGAATACCTATGTAATCGTCCACGCCATATGGGCCAAGCCTCGATGGCAAAATCTTAAAAACACGACAAAACATTGACATTTGACTCATAATCGCTTATAAAAAAAATGAAAAATCCAAAAGCATATGACTTGACATATTGATATACGTGATTCTTACATCGTTTTGTAGATCAGACACGCTACTGAGGTGACTATGAGATGTCCACAATGGTTGTGACGACAATGTTGATGGTTCAGATGGTATATAACTGGGATAGGCTGGTGGTGGGCCACTACCTGTTACAAACAACCGCATTTGTTAATATAATCTCATCTCAATCAGCACCAAAAACACAAAACAAATTAAAGTTTTGCACCATTAATCCATTATTCTCTATGCCATTCGGTTTCTCGACTTTACAACTTCTAATCGCCTTAATACTAAAAGATATCTAAAGCCTATATTGTCAAAGACTATGTAATCATTATAACTTACACATTCGCAGAAAACTTAGGATCACCAAAATCCCACCGTTTTACCGTTTTCCAGTGACAGCTTTAAAAAATCTAAACACCTTAAACTATCCTTAGAGGGTGTTCAGAGTTTGCTAATTTAGCACCAACTGCTTATTTGTAAATGTGTATTCCTTCTTTAAGATTGTTAAAAGTAAGCACTTGATAACAAGTGGGTTGCTACGCCCCTACTTTTTAAGCAGATAATTGGTTGACATAAAGCAATCCCAAACACACCCTAAATAAGGGTACTGTCAATTCTTACTGCTTTAATACAATGCCAAACACCCCTTGATAATGTTATCCTCATTAGTACCATCTCCATGAACATATACGGACCCGAAACAAATTCTTGAAGCCTCTAATCCTAAAAAGACTGAAACTTTATCAATTCTAAGGCACTAAACTTAACCCAAAAGTTATTAAATTCCTATATCCTATTTACCCATTTGTTATCCACAGATTACAAGATCAAATTCACTAGAAACTAAATAAAATCAAGGGTGGGTCTTTTATTTTAAGTAATATGGGTCAAATTAGGTCATTCAAGAAGATGAATAAAAATATAAAAGGGTTACTAATATTTTATGGTTTAAGAAAGAAGAAGAAGATAAGAACCTCTGTCAGCAGCATATCGCCAGTAAGGATCCGCCATTGTTGTGTTTTGTTGTCTTGATGTTCGGTTGATAACTTCCCCTGTTTCTTTCTTCTTATATTGTTTCTCGTTTATATTTGGGTTTTGTTTTATGGTGTGTTTAATAATAATAATAATAATAATTGGTATTAAACTCATGAAGAACGCTGAATGAGATCGCTGCCCCCAAACTCATGAAGAAATTGGCAGATATATATTTCAAACGTGTTACCCAAATGGCCGAATCCACATTTTTCCTATCTTCACGACAAATGGCGCTTTGGAGGTTGCAAAAGGAGGGCTACACCTCAGATTGGCTTAGGGTGGTTCCGATATCTGGGCTGGGACAAACTATGAATGCCAGAACTTACCGATGCGTATTATGCTATCGACTAGGCATTCCCCTTTTCTCTGTTCAGATGCCGTGCTCAGCTTGCTCCAAGGTTTTCACGAGGGATATCTACGGGGACTATGTTGTATCGTGTACTGGCACTATTGGTATTAAACATCGACACAACATTGTGCGTGATACTTTGGTTGATATATGTTCTCGATCCGGGGTTTCGGCTCGTAAAGAGGTTGACATTGGGTTGGATGGGGAAAAGGAACAAGTCTTACGGCCAGCAGACATCTTGCTCTATTCCTGGGATGGAGGACAGGACGTATGTGTCGATTTGACGGGGTCATCTCCTCTCACGCAAACTGGCATGATTGATTTCGTGCCAGGTCGTGTGGTGATTGATGCCGCAAAACGCAAGCGTGTCAAGTACGGAGCTAAATGTGCGGATATTGGATATGGGTTCATCCCTTTCTCATTTTCCACTTTGGAGGAACTTGAGATAGATTTGGTGGCCTTACTTAAGCGAATCCAGAAGTTCTCTATAACTCAAGATATTGGGGCGCGTGCTGCAACTCATATCTTCAGTAGGATTAGTTTTGCTATTGCTAAAGGTGTGGGGCTCAAATAGTTTCGAGGCTCCCCACCAATTTTTTGTAATCCCATAGTTTTGTTTCTAATGAAAGTTATGTTTTATAAAAAAAATAAAATAATAATAATAATAATAATAATAATAATAATAATAATAATAATAATAATAATAATAATAATAATAATAATAATAATAATAAATGTATGTTTATTTTTAAACAAAAATACACCGTTGGTCCTAAACTTTCCACGAAACATCGCATGGCACCTTAACTTTTGAAAAACGTCTCCGTGCGTCCCTCCTCAAGCTTTTTGAGGCCGATTGCGTCCTTTGACTCGTTTTCCGTCGGTCAACGACGTTTTCTGCTGTTACATTTTGTTTTTAGCACAAGGGCAATACCATCATTATGTAATACCGTGTGCTGAGTCACACGCGGTGTATACAGATGCTACAGTAATTATATGTTAATAAAAGCTAAATGTATTCACCACTCATCCCTAAATTCTCCTCTCTCTCATCAAATCTTATCCTAAAGTATTTCCGATCAAATCTTAAGAATGGCACGGTGCGGATGTGGCAGGTGGGCAGTCATAAGGATTTGTTGGAACAATGTCAACGCCGGAAGGCGTTATTATGATTGTCCGGTGGAGGTGCATTCATGGTTGGGTTGCTTTAAGTTAAAATGTCACGTTTAGTTTAATCAATGTTTTAGTCTAATGCATGTTTTTGATTGCATGTTTATGTTCAAGTAACGAGTATAAGCGTCAAAGTATTGATTTTAGATTATCAATTTTAGGGATCCATATGTCCCTTCAATGGGTGGTATGATCCACCAATGCCACCAAGAGCAAAGGAGGTGATCCTCTACTTGAAGAGGCACATTCACCGTAATGAGGCGGCATTACAAGAATGCCAAGCACGCCTCATGGTTGAGACATTGGAGGTCGTCAACGCCCGAGACAATGCAATCGAGCTAGAGGCTGCTCACCAAGCAGCTGTAGCTGAGCACCATCTGGAGAAGGAGAAAGTTTGCCGCTTGAGGAACTTGTGTGTTGTATCCTGGATACTCATTGTTTTAGTTTGCATATGGTGTATGTAGTGTCTTTATAAAGACATGTTTTTTTGTGTTTTGCAAAGCTTCCTAGAATGTAGAATACATGTAAAGTAGTCTGTTTAGTGTTATATGAAAGCGTCATTGTAGGTTAACTAGTAGAAAGCTTTGACTTCATCAAATTTTGGTAATTGGCTATGACTAATACAAAGCTTTGACTTATGTGCTCTCAGTCAAAATACAAAAACATCAGCCAAGTAAGAACTCAAGCATGATATGATTTCTTACATAATGCGAAATGGATATGATTTCTTAAAACATAGTTCAAAAACACACATTCTTAAAACATAGAAAATATTGTCTAGGAATTACATATTAGATGAAAACCATTGTCTTAGGAATTACATACTCAAGCAGCATTCACTTGACTTCTAGTAACAGACTGGTCAACACTTGCTTGTTCAGTTGCTTCGTAGTTGTTACCTTTACCCTTTCTCTTCTTCTGTGATGAAACTTTTGGTTGGGATGAACCTGGTTTTTGAGACTATTGTGTACTGGCTTGACTTACAGTAACACCTCCTTGCCCAAGACATGTTTTCTTGTTGTGTCCAGCATTGCCACAAATTCCACAAACCACACTCCTACTAGACTGTGACAACTTACTATCTTTATCCTATCATCATTTTCTGTAAAAGCCCTACTTCTCTTCTTTCGTGGCCTACCCAATGGTTTATGATGCTTAGGTGGAAGAATGGTTGTAGGCACATTTGACTTTTTCCAATGTGGATATCCCTTGATGGGCTGGATGTGGTGTTTGTATGTTTCCGCCCATGTCTTAACCAAGTAACATGGATGAACCCATGATTCTACTGATCCTACTTCGATTCCATTCAACTTCATATACCGGTTGGCTACAATAGCATGTTTGCATGGCATACCTGTAAGCTCCCATCTTCTACAACTACAAGACCTGGCTTTAACATTTACCAACCGCTTTTCTCCCCATCCACTAACCTGATAGTTATCTCCTTCAATCCCTAAAACACAGTATTTATAAGCCTCTTTCTTATTGAAGTCTAACATGCGCGTTGTCTTTGGTGTAAACGGTCCCGGACACTTGTCAATTGTATGCATAACATTAACTATTCTCTGCGTACAATATGATCTAACGTATTCTAAAGTAGTAATGATGGGTTGGTGCCTACCTCCCACAAGTTTCCCATTAAACACTTCACATATGTTATTAAGTAACACGTCAGAATGAGCTCTCCCTACATATGTATAGTACATGTTTTAGTAATCCATAAAAAAATGTTGAACATTGTTGATCTACAACAAAATTGTTTACTACCTGAAAAATGCGACCTTGACCAATGGGCTGGTGGTATCTTACTTAACCAAGCATGTGCAGGCTCGCTAAAACTCTTGAATGCAAGCATTGCTGCCTCAAATTGTTCGACGGTTGTTGCTGCAGCACATCTCCACAAGTGTGACTTGTGTTATGCAGAATTCCACTGCAATTTCATATTCTCATGGATGTGCCTCAAACAGTATATGTGTTCCGCACTAGGAAATACTGTTGCTAAAGCTAGAATTACACCCTGCATAAAGTAACATCAATCCATTACTAATAAACCAATAATTTTTTAATTATATAACCGAATATAATCAATTAAAAATAAACATCGCCTTTTGTCTGTCGCTGATAAAAGTGTAGTGTGAATTTGGTTGCAAGTCAAGATCATCTGCAAGACAATCAAGAAACCAAATCCATGAATCTTTGTTCTCAGCTTCAACAACATCATAGGCTAAAGGGTATATTCCATTGTTGCTATCAATACCAATAGCTGTAAGAAGCTGCCCAGGAAATGGACCCTTCATAAAAGCACCATCTAAACCCAACAACTCTCTTTGACAAGCTTTGTATCCTTCCTTCAAAGCACCTAAGCAAGCGTACATCCTCTTGAAAACTCTCGTTGGACTTGATGGATCTAACGCAGTTTGCACACTTATCCTAACTGTTGTATTAGGATTTATTTTCTGCAACTCTTCAACATAATTGCTGCTTATGATCACCCCTTATCTCAATTTATGCCTTTGCCCTTAATGCCTTTTGCATAGACACTTGGACTGCAAACTGTTTACTGAGTTGATCTTGAACAGCCTTGATTGGAATATCTGGATTTACTTGAACTTGGTCAAGTATTTGCTTTGAGAGAAACTTGTAGTCACAAGCTTTTATCTCTCTTGATTGTAAACATTTGTGTTCATCCTTGAAAGTTCTAACACTCCATAAATCTTTATATGTATCTTTTGCTACATACAACAACCATGGGCAATGTGTTGGTTCCACCTTTTCTGATCGCAAATATACATCCCTTCCACAACCTCTAGTTAACGCACCAGTTTTCCTCTTGGGTATTGTTCCAAGTCCAATACCTCCACTTGTACCACACGCTGGTATTGTTATGATACACCTATCCCTAATTCTTTGTTTGTCATTCTTAATGAGTTGCAATTTCCTCCGAGTTTGAATTGAATGCAGGTTGATCTTATCTTTCACTTCTTTTGTAGTTAAAAAGGTTTGACCACATAAAAAAATACGTCTTCATCTTCTTGTTATGCCTCAATTAACTTTTGTTTCTTGTATGCCCTTGTCTTTTTCTTCCGAATTACATACTCAACCTCATTCTCAGAACCACTTGCAAAGTCTGCATCAGTCAAGAGTTTTTGTATCTCATTTTTCTTAAAAAAAATCATCTGGTATCTGGCTAGAACTACCTATACTGGGTATAGGTACCTCCTTCATCAATTTGAACATATCAAACTCAATATCAGGCTCATCAAAAATATTCTCTTCATCAACAATAATGTTTCCATCTTGATTGTTCTCAATATCATCAACATCAGACTTAGAATTATCTGTTTCACTCACGTTTTCATCACCTACTTCTTCATCAGTCTCACATAAGTTTATGCATTTACCTTTTTGCATACGATCGACAGGTGTATGCATTTCCTCATCTAGATGACCAAACTGTTGTTCAGTTTCACATACCTCTACAGGACTACCTTTTTGGCTATGGTCAACCGTAACCGGACTATTTTTTTGGCTATGGTCAACCCTAACCGGACTATATTTTTGGCTATGCTCAACACTAACAGGACTATCTTTTTGGCTATGGTCAACATAAACAGGACTATCTTTTTGGCTATGGTCAACACTAACCGGACTATCTTTTTTGCTATGATCAACAGAAACAAGACGCCCTTTGTGGCTATGGTTAACACTAACCGGACTATCTGTTTGGCTCTGCTCAACACTAACAGGACTATCTGTTTGCATATAATCAACATGTGTATCTATGATCAACAAGGGTTCAATTTCTAGCACCTCACTAGATTCTACCAAAGTATTGACTTCCAAAGGTGGTTGTCTAACTTCACTTAAACCCTCTACCACAGGCTTTTTAACTATGCTTTCTAAGAACAATTTTTTTGAGCAATATGGCACAATAGCAAGGGCTGCATTCTTCTTTCATGCATCCACCTGAGAAATAACAGTCCTAATTGACTTTAGTAACATATCATCAACATCCAAACTTGTCTTACCGTTTTCAACATAAACTTCTATCATCTTATGTTCTTCAACAACATCTTTCAATATTTCTAAATTCGCAGCCTCACTTAAGGTATACAAACCATCGTCTAAATTACTACCAGGCTTAACAAAGTAATAGTAATTTTTTTGACCTAGGTCGTAACCCAATTCATACATAAGAACATCCAACTCTTCAACTGACACATTATCAACGTCAACCAAATCAACTAAACTTTCCATACCTCCATCGTATATTCTACCAAGCCAGTATTTAAAAACACCATTGTGATGAACCCTCATGCTAAACATATTAGATCTACCACCTAAAACATATCAACAGACCAAAGTACATTATCAAACCTTAATAACAAATTGAAATATACCCCAATTACAAATTCCAACGATTATAGCAACAAAACGTACCGTATTTTTTCTTAGCCGAGTTGCAAAGAACGGTATCATCAACTCGATAACCTGGATCTCTTCTTACTTTCCATAGAGTAAAATCCATGTTTTGAAATTACCAAATATTTCACAACGATATGTAATGAGAGTTTGTCAATTGTGATAATTATTGTAACGAAAGTTTTGGGACGAATAAAAGAGGCCGTCTATGTGTTTATGGGGCGGGAAGAGGGATATGACATGTGGAAGTAATACGGAGCTGCTATTCACGGTATTACATAATGACGGTATTGCCCTTGTGCTAAAAACAAAATGTAACAGCAGAAAACGTCGTTGACCGACGAAAAGCGGGTCAAAGGACGCAATCGGCCTCAAAAAACTTAAGGAGAGACGCACGGAGACGTTTTTCAAAAGTTAAGGTGCATGGCGATGTTTCGTGGATAGTTTAGGGACCAACGATGTATTTTTGTCTTATTTTTATTTTGCTAAATCCGCATAGTTATAAAAATAATAAGCTTTTAGATATAATGTTATTTACACTTATGTAAAAAAAATATAAAAAGGAGCTTCCAATGCTACATGTATTAATAAAAAATAGCATGACTCAGTTATATGTGTTACACAGGTTGTGAGGGAGGATTTCCAGGATCAAATTGATCATAACAACAATATGCTAATCATACAAGAATCAATAAAAATGAAACAAGAGATTTTATGAACCCTTAATCTGATATTATAAAATATGTAAGAGTTGCTTTACAAATACAGGAATCTAATCTATTTATACATAATGAAAAGGTGTGAGTAAAAGGTTATGATGATTCAATTGAACCAAAGGTTGTGTCCTTTCACAATAACTAACTATAACCGCTAATAACTAACATATGTAACTGTCATGTTTCTTGTCTTGTGTGTCGAATTGCAGCAGCCCAAACAGAAAAACATGCAACCTTGATTCAAAATAAATATTAATGGATTATGTTTTCCAACATTTTCCTCCCTAATCTATTAATCTTTGTTTCTTCTTCAATCTTCTTGTTTCTTGATGCCTTCCTTCAATCTTGATGTCTTCTATCTTGTAGTTTGTTGATACTTATTATTTAAGATCTTCAAAAAAAAAAAAAAAAAAAAAAAAAAATGCTCAATCTTCTTGTCTCCTTGACTGCCCATTCCATAGGGTTTGATCACTTGATCTTCTGATATTCTGATCTTCATGGCATTTTCTTTTGCCTTCTGAAACAAGTCCATTTGTTTCAGTGTGCTCCCCTTGCAGTGCTGTAATAGCAATTGAAGACGTCCAAATATTGATTGTAGCAGGTTTGATCTTATCACCATGTTCTTTGACAGGCCAAGTATCTCCTTTGAAAACATCTTCATGGCTTTTGTTGGTTAAAGAGCAAAAACCAAACAAGCCTCTTCTTTTTCTTCTTCATGGTTAAATCCATAACCGGTTTAAAAAAAAAAAAAAAAAAAAAAAAAAAAAAAAAAAAAAAAAAAAAAAACGCAAACTTTGTAGTTTATTATGGTTTTTTTGTTCCTTATTTCAATTGGCATCGATGTAAGACTCTTGAATGATGATTGTAAGCATGAATTGGGTGTTGTTTGATCCCATAGGCTCTGATACCACTGTTACACAGGTTGTGAGGGAGGATTTCCAGGATCAAATTGATCATAACAACAACATGATAATCATACAAGAATCAATAAAAATGAAACAAGAGATTTTATGAACCCTTAATCAGATATTATAAAATATGTAAGAGTTGCTTTACAAATACAAGAATCTAATCTATTTATACATAATGAAAAGGTGTGAGTGAAAGGTTATGATGATTCAATTAAACCAAAGGTTATGTCCTTTCACAATAACTAACTATAAACGCTAATAACAAACTTATATAACTATCATGTTTCTTGTCTGGTGTGTCGAATTGCAGTAGCCCAAACATAAAAACATGCAGCCTTGATTCAAAATAAAGATTAATGGATTATGTTTTCCAACAATATGTTGACAAAGATTATTCAATTTTGACTTTTTTTTTTTTTTTTTTTTTTTTTTACAATTAAAATGTTCAATTTCGTTTATATGGAAAAGATTGGCTCTTATATCCATCTAGTTTTGCCTTCATCTTTCATAAAATAATTTCCAATAAAGTATTCAAGATAAGATTGACTGTTTTGCCATATAACAAAATTGAGAAATCTAGTTACTTCAATTTGATAACGAGAAGTTGGCTTTTATATTAATTTATTAATATTTTGGTCACTTTTTAAGACTGAAAAATAAATGATTATATCTTTAATTTTTTATTACTATTATTTATTTATTTATTGTTTCAAACATACATGGTGATTGAAATATTGACCAATGAAAAAGTATCAAATTTAGTTTGTTTAAAAAAAGTCTGTAACAAGACCGGATGTAACAATGACCAAATTTATTATTATCACGTCAATTTTACATTAACTTTCACTCATGCATTAAATTCTTCACAAGAAGTCATATTAGTGACCACTAAACCAATCATACTAACTTACCCCACTTAACACATAGACTTAACCCATCACCAAATGTTGCACAAATCCGGTCGATAACCCGTGAGGGAGGGGCGTGACAATACTTAACGCGAACAAGGACCTTAACGCGTAAGCATGTGCGTTATTACATTTAGTCTAATAAATACAAACAATAACTTTTTTAAAGAAATCTATACTACATTATTAAATATTTCGAACCTACTAAATAATGAATTATCAAAATTTTCATCCAACACACTTACTTATTATGGAATTGTGTTGGTTACAACATTTTAAAGCACCCTTTGTAAATATGTTTTGCAAAAATAATAATAATAATAATAATAATAATAATAATAATAATAATAATAATAATAATAATAATAATAATAATAATAATAAATAAATAAATAAATAAAAGGGCAATGACTTAAATAGACAAAGAGATTTTTTTAGGTCCTGCTATATGCATCGAGATTTGACTGTAACACCCCCCAAAATTTGATACAGCGGAATACTCAACAAGCTTTCGGGGTGCAACGGGGATTGGTATCCATACAAAGTCATGAAAGAACGAGATAAAGTAAACATAAGAAAAACACAACCAAAACGGGTTTAAAGTTTACATTTATCCCAAGAATTATCCAAAGTAAGACCCAAAAGAAATAAACATAGGTCCACAATAGTTTATCAGAGTTTTAGAAAAATAGATCCACAACCGGTGCCATAGCCAAGCCTCCAATCCAAGCGTCCAAAGGGCATCACTTAATTACCTGAGAAAATGTGCTAAAAGTCAGCTTTCGCTGGTGAGATCATAGGTTTAAATTCATAATTCAATATAGTGGACATATACGCAAAACGCTTGCTAGCTAGACTAGGCCTCAATCATCCAACCAAAATAATCCAACCAAAATCAAATCAACCCTATAGGTGCACGCTATAGCTCAAATTAATCCAATCAATAGCTTACCTAGCTCAAGTCTAGGCCTCGCTCAAAATCAATCCAATAGCTTACCTAGTTCGGGACTAGGCCTCGCTCAACAACCAATCAATAGCTTACCTAGTTCGGGACTAGGCCTCGCTCAAGAATCAAATCAATAGCTTACCTAGCTCATGTCTAGGCCTCGCTCAATAACCAAATCAATAGCTTACCTAGTTCGGGACTAGGCCTCGCTTAATCCTACCTAGTTCTATAAGCATAGCAAGTTTTAAAATAAAAGAAGCGCTAATAGTCCACATAAAACATTTGCACGTTTCTCACCCCAAGTATTGAAAACAAAGTTCAAGAGTAAAAGTGGGGCTATGACTCACCTCAAGTCCAGCAAATCCTCAAAAGAAATCGATAGAAGAAAGACGTAAGCAAACTCAAGCAACTCACGTAACGGCAACTACAGACTCGGCACTTCCTAACAATATCAAGCTCGTTCAGAAATCATTTCCTCAAAAATCAAATATTCCCATTCCCAAACGTATTCTATTTTTACTTTCCAAAAATATCCATTTCTCGAATTATCTTCATATCAATTTGAAATTTGACGTTTGGTATCTATATGGGTGGTGGGTCGACACAACTCAAACCAAGAAGCCGCAACGAACGAAATAATAAACAAATCTATAGGTCTAATATTAGCTAAATATATTATTTAAATAAATCATCGAAGCTTATCAAATCCGTCGATTTGGTAATCTCCCATATTTATTTACGTAATATACCGTTCCAAGATTATACCCAACCTAAATCACATTGCACATAGAATACTATATGGTATATATCGTAGTCCAATAAATTCCCTATATATATCGTCAAATTGGCCAAATTCGTCAATTTAGCCAACTCCACGAGTTACATAGTACATTTATTATCCTAATACACGTACCACAACCTATGGGCGTCGTGGGATACGATGCCCATTAATATACTCATTTTATATAGCCAAATAACTCGATTTAACCCGTCGATTAAATAAGTTACGTAGTTATAGAAAATGTTTATATTAATCCTCATATATCCGTGACAACACAAAAGTCACATAATAAAGCCCACTTGGACTTAAGTAACCACAACTCGTATAACTCGATAAGTTTTCCGAATTTATAAAAGTCATCATGGTTTTATTTATTACTTACCCGACTTATTAGTTCTCGACATTATTTATAATTATTTATTTATAATAATATTCCGACATTTATTGCACTATTCGCATAGCATAATAATTATCGTTATATTATTATAACGTTTACTCGTGATCGTTTTATTATTAATATACGCATTTATATATTTATATATACGTTATTCACGTCTATATATTTATATAAACGTTTATATTACCAATAATATTATTACGAGTTTTATTATTTGCATTTGATTATAAATATTTATCGAGTCACACGAAATGGTCACATGTCCGAGTCATCACTCTCGGCTCATTGTCCAAGTCCAAAAATAATAACCAAGTCAAAATAAATAAATCAACTCCGTCCAATCCATCCCAAATCCACGTGCTACAACAATAGGGTCCGACTACGGCACCCGACTAACCTATCTCCGTCATTCTAAGTGACCGTCTCACAATCGGTCCCCAATACCACTTTTCGTCAACACAACTCCAAAGTATACCATGAGTCCATATTAACTCGTCAACCGCTTCAAAATAATATTAGTAACCATAATAACAATAACCAATAATATATACAAATAATAACTACAAGATAAATTTTAGCCGAAATATATATATTTCGCCATTACAAAAGATTTTCAAAATAACCATATTCGGGTCACGTTACCAAGTCAAACCCGAGTCAAAAATCATTTACCAAGCATTATGTGGGTCCCACCCGAGACCACTAGGGTCACGGCTAGCTCAATGGAGCTCGACCCAAAATTAAATCCGACCCCATGGGGGCGTCGGCTTCAACACAACCCAACCAAACTCAATATTATCAATAAAAAATCCATCCAAACACCAAATACTAGAACCAATCAAGATCAAATTCAAGAACCCGGATAATATACATCATCAACATCAAACCAAACCCGGAATAATACAAATCGAGGGTGAAACCCTCGGCTTAGGGGTCGACCACGCAAGGAATAGCAACCAAACACCAAAACCCGGATACCAAACAAAGTTTTAAACATGTTTTAACAAAAACCCATTAAAGATAAGTCGTGTATCCCACGAATTGGACACACATCGAGACCCACGAGTTGAACTCGTGGTCACTCACCTTCAAAACGACTCCAAGAATGTATTTCCTCAAAAACCCAACAAGAAAATGATGTAAAGGTGATGTTATAGTGGCGGTGTAAATTCGTATGGGGTGTTAGGGTGGTCCAAATCGCGCGTGGTTTATACCAATAGATAGATCGGGAAAAGATGGTTAAGATAGTGGTGTTAGTTTTGGTGTGAGGGCGGCGGTGGTGGTGCTATTGATGGTTTAAGGTGGCGGTGGTGGTGAGTAAAGAAAGGAGAGAGAGAATTATAATGTGGGTGATGGTGTTGTGTTGTGTTGCAGCTCCACAAGGACGATTGTATGTAATTTACTCTAAAAAAAAATCCTTTTTAATAATAATAATAATAATAATAATAATAATAATAATAATAATAATAATAATAATAATAGTGAGGGGTAAGGTGGGTTAAGTAGCCCGGTGTAAATACACGGACCAAGCCCGAAACCTTAAATAACAAATCCACTCTCTCGAACCGAACTCGTTCCAAAATAATCAAAACCTCACGATACGTTCCAAAAATATAATATCCGAACCAATATTAAAATAATTAAAATTGTTAGGTTATCCTAGTGTCGGAGTCAAAGTAGTGCCAAAATAATGATCTCAAAAATAAATCATCAAGAATGAACCAAACCAAACCATAAATAAATAATCGAATCCCATAAATAACGTACGATTAAAATCACATTCCAACGTTCATAGAATATCTCGTCACGATAAACTTTTCAAATATTCCAAAATTATAATTTTTAAAGTAATGCGGGTTTTCAAAATGGCTCCCTAATTTGCCAGTTGTCACATCCCCCCCAGCCTCGGAAGAAACCCGTCCCGGGTTTCTCGGAACAAACCATCTACGAATTAAAAAGCTTCGGATATCTCTTTCGAAACTCATCCTCACGTTCCCACGTGAATTCCGGTCCATGCCGCGGAATACGACTTCTCTTAAGCCGTTTAATCTCTTTATCCAATATCTCAATCGGCTCTTCCACAAAATTCAATCTCTCATTCACACGAATATCCTTAATTTGTATAACTGGCGTTTCCTCCGAAAGACACTTCTTCAAATTGCTAACATGAAACACATCATGAACTTTACTCAATTCTGGTGGTAATTCCAACCGATAAACCACGGGCCCAATTCTTTCCAAAATAAGAAATGGTCCAATGTAGCGGGGATTAAGTTTCCCACGTTTCCCAAAACGTATCACACCCTTCCAAGGCGAGACTTTCAGCATCACTTTGTCTCCAACCTGGAATTCTAGGGGTTTACGTCTCTGATCGGCGTAACTTTTCTGCCTGTCTCTAGCTGCTTGCAATCGATCTCGAATTTGCGTTACTTTCTTAGTAGTTTCCAAAATAAGTTCAGGGCCTGTGAGTTGGCTATCTCCAACTTCTGCCCAACCAATAGGTGAACGACATTTACGACCATATAAAGCTTCAAACAGTGCAGCTTTAAGACTTGTGTGGTAGCTATTGTTGTAGGAGAACTCCGCAAGGGGTAGATATTTCACCCAGCCTTTACCAAAGTCTATGATGCATGCACGAAGCATATCCTCCAAAGTCTGAATGGTTCTCTCACTTAGACCATCGGTTTGGGGGTGATATGCAGTACTCATATCAAGTCTCGTCCCCAAAGCTGTTTGGAGTGATCGCCACAACGCTGACGTAAAGCGGCTGTCGCGATCAGAAATAATCGATATCGGAACTCCATGACGAGAAACAGTTTCCTTCACGTACAACCTCGCAAGTTTGTCAACACTATCATCTTCACTAATCGCTAGGAAATGAGCAGACTTAGTCAATCGATCCACAATTACCCATATAGCGTCTCAACCGCTAGCTGTCTTTGGTAATTTGGTAATAAAGTCCATTCTAATCCGCTCCCATTTCCAAACCAGGAGTTCTGGCTGCGTCAATAATCCTGACGGTCTTTGATGTTCTGCCTTAAGCTTAGAGCAAGTCAAACACTTACTAACATACAATGCTATATCTGCCTTCATACTTGGCCACCAATATAAAATTTTCAAATCCTGGTACATCTTGTCAGACCCAGGATGAATAGAGTATCTTGACTTATGCGACTCGTGCATAATAAACTCTCGAATTCCTCCATACAAAGGTACCCAACTTCGCTCTCCAAAACATAATACTCCATCAGAACGCTTAACAAATCCCTTCTCATTTTCTGCCATCCCAAATATGTTCTCAGCAGGTTGATTTTCTACTTTCAACGCTTCCATTTGAGCTTCTAATATTTGAGACGGTAATGGCGATACGATAGTCATTCCTAATGGCCTAACTCGTAATGGTGGAATTCTCTCCTTTCGACTAAGAGCATCAGCAACAACGTTTGCTTTACCAGGATGGTAGCGAATTTCACAATCATAATCGCTTAGCAACTCAATCCAATGTCGCTGTCTCATGTTAAGCTCTTTTTGGTTCAAAATGTGTTGCAGAATTTTGTGGTCAGTAAACACTACACACTTGGTCCCCATACAAGTAATGTCTCCATATTCTTAAAGCAAAAACCACAGCACCTAACTCCAAATCATGGGTGGTGTAGTTCTTCTCGTGCTTCTTGAGCTGTCGGGAAGCATAAGCTATCACTTTCTCTCGTTGCATTAATACAGCTCCCAAACCTTTATGCGAAGCATCACAGTAGACGACGAAGTCCTCGCTACCTTCAGGTAATGCCAAGATAGGAGCACTACACAACATCTCCTTAAGTAACTGAAATGCTTCCTCTTCCTTATCTCCCCATTCGTACTTAACACTCTTTTGAGTCAATTTGGTCAACGGTTTTGCTATCTTCGAAAATCCCTCAATGAATCTTCGGTAATAACCGGCTAAACCCAAAAATTGACGAACTTCTGGGGTCGTAGGTGCAGCCCAATCTTTAATTGCTTCAATCTTAGCTGGATATACATGAACTCCTTGTCTATCAATCACATGACCCAGAAATTGTACCGTCGAAATCCAAAATTCCCATTTAGAAAACTTAGCATACAGTTTCTCTTTCCTGAGCAATTCTAAGATAAGTCTTAGATGCTCCTCATGCTCCTTCTCGCTCTTCGAATAAATTAGAATGTCATCGATGAACACAATCACGAACTTATCCAAGTAAGGCTTACACACCCGATTCATGAGATCCATGAATATCGCCGGTGCGTTAGTCAACCCAAACGGCATCACCTGAAACTCGTAATGCCCGTAACGGGTTCTGAAAGCCGTTTTCGGAATATCTTCCTCGCGAACTCGAAGCTGATGATATCCCGATCTCAAATCGATCTTCGAATACTCACTCGATCCTTGAAGCTGATCGAAATTCGTCGATCCCGGTAACGGGTATCTATTCTTCACCGTTAACTTGTTCAACTCTCGATAATCAATACACATGTGAAACGATCCATCCTTCTTTTTCACGAATAAGACCGGGGCTCCCCAAGGCGAAGAACTTGGTCTTATAAATCCCTTTTCGGCTAACTCCGCTAGTTGCTTCAACAACTCTTCCAGTTCAGTAGGTGCAAGACGATAAGGTGCTCGTGCTACAGGTGCAGCACCAGGTATCAACTCAATCTGAAATTCCACTTGTCTAGTAGGCGGGATTCCCGGCAAGTCATCGGGAAACACATCCGAAAAATCACGAACTATAGACACATCTCCAATGCATCTTTCCTTCTTCTCCTTTCCTCCTTTCTCAGAGATTTGAGCTATAAAAAGGTAACTTCCTTTTTCCATTAGCTTCGGCAACTTAGTGCAGGATATGACCGCTAATCTAGATGGGCCTCTCAAATCCTTTCTATCTCCTAGTATGTTCAGAACCTCCTTGCCGTATGGCACACGCACGATCTTCTCATCGCAAATTATATGAGCACGATACTTCGACAACCAATCCATACCAATAATAACATCAAAACTTCCTAACGTGACGGGTAGAAGATCTATGTTGAAGGGGCGATTCAGAAAGTTTAACGTGCAGCCGCGAATGATAGTCCTAATCCTCTCTATATTCCCATTAGCTAACTCTACATCATAACCAATTCCTAAGGCCATCGGGGGTTTCTCTAGTAAGGGTGCAAACTTAGTGGACACAAAACTCTTATCGGCACCAGTAGCAAATAGTATGGAAGCATAACGATTATTGAGAAGGAACGTACCAGTAACGACGTTCGGATCTTCTCCTCTCTCGTTCCCAAGTGCATAGACTCTCCCATGAGCAGCTCCAGCTTCCACACGTTGGTCCCCATTATCTTGTCGTCCACGGTTTCCTCAGCTTCACGGTTTCCATTATTGTACCCATTACCACCCGATCCTTGATTTCCTCGGTTCCACGATTCCCTACACTCATTCCTATAATGTCCCTTCTTTTCCACATCCATAGCAAGTAACATTTGCCTTACTCATAGTTTCAGGAGTAGCTTGAACCATAGCAAGTGGTCGAGCTCTACAATCCTTAGCTATGTGTCCCATCCTAGAGCAATTCTTACACATCACCGTACATCGTCCAGAATGATGCTTGTAACACTGGTTACACTTGGGTGCATCTCCATTGTAGTTCTTCTTGTCTCCATCTCTCATAGCATAAGCTCTAGTAGTTGTTTGTCGCTTGTTTCGATGATCATTACCCTTAGAGTGATTTTCCCTCTTCCTCTTTCCATTCTTGTCTTTCTCAACTTCTTCCAATACCAACGAGTCCATCAATTGTTGAGCGATAGTGATAGCCCCATGAATGTTTGCAGGCTTAGCAGCAATCACATCGTTCCTAGTAGCTACCGGCAACCCATCGGTATACCTCTCAATCCCTTGTGTCTCAGTCCTGACCATATCGAGGCAAAGTAAGGCTAACTCTCGATAACGGCGATTGTAAGTTGCCATATCGGTACCTTTCACCTTATGATTCCAGAACTCAATCTCCAGCTTCTTAATCTCATTCCTTGGGTAGTAAGTCTGAATCAGCAAAGACTTTAGTTGCTCCCAAGTCATAGATTAAGCCACATCACTCTCAACCGAATTACGGTAATTGTTCCACCAAGTTAAAGCTTCATCCTTGAAAGTAAAAGAAGCAAACTTTACCTTCGCATTCTCCGCACAACCACTGACATTAAATACTGACTCAGTTTTCTCTATCCACCTGACCAAGTAGACCACTCCTTCAGTTCCACCAAACTCAATGGGTCCACAAATTTTAAACTCCTTGTAGTTACATCCATTAGCACGAACAGGTGGAAATGTTCCAGCAGAATTGTTGGAATGATTTGACTCAGCTAGTAGCTCAGCAACTCGTTGCTCCACAAGTTGATTGATCATTGCTTGATCCACAGTAGGTGCGTTAAGTGGAACATGATCATTGTCTCCCTGAACATTAACATTTTGATTCCTGTTGTTGCGGTTAGTAGTGTCCAGGTTATCAGGAGTAGGGGTTTCAACATTTCGAGTAGGACGGCGTCCTAGACGACCAGGGGTAGTCGTTGCAGGACCAGTTCTGGTAGCTCTAACAGGGTTTCGTCGTGGGGCCATTGATCAATATAATACCAACACGATATCAACCGCGCAATTTGAAACACAATTATCCATGTACGCCAAAAACCGTAGAATATCATATGAAATCACCATCGCCCATACAAGTAGCAATCGATACTTCGCTCCAAAATGCCAAAAGACATAATAAATACTAATCGTTCCATACGAGGCGAACATACATTCCGAATAACATGACTTCAGAGATAGAATAGCCAGCTCTCCTAACCAAGTACTCCCTCGCTTAGGAAGCAACATAACAACACAAATCCAAATCGATCTAGCCATGATGCTGGCGTAGACTCCTCAACTCCGATCCCAAACCATCCAAATTCCTCAATAACTATCCCAGCTCAACACTATGTGTATCTCTGTTCCTCTTGAGGTACGCAACCTCCTTTTGTAACTCTGTGTTTGTAACACCCCCAAAATTTGGTACAGCGGAAGACTCAACAAGCTTTCGAGGTGCTACGGGGATTGGTATCCATTCAAAGTCATGAAAGAACGAGATAAAGTAAACATAATAAAAATACAACCACGCGGGGTTTTAAAGTTTACATTAATCCCAAAATCATCCAAAGTCAGGCCCAAAAGAAATAAATATAGGTCCCCAATAGTTATCAGAGTTTTAGAAATATAGATCCATAACCGGTGCCAAATGCCAAGCCTCCAATCCCAAGCATCCATAGAGCATCACTTAATTACCTGAGAAAACGTGCTAAAAGTCAGCTTTCGCTGGTGAGATCATAGGTTTAGATTCATAGTTCAATATAGTGGACATATACGCAAAACGCTTGCTAGCTAGACTAGGCCTCAATCATCCAACCAAAATATCCAACCAATATAATCCAACCAAATCAAATCAAATCAATCCTATAGGTGCACGCTATAGCTCAAATCAATCCAATCAATAGCTTACCTAGCTCAAGTCTAGGCCTCGCTCTATAATCAATCCAATAGCTTACCTAGTTCGGGACTAGGCCTCGCTCAATAACCAAATCAATAGCTTACCTAGTTCGGGACTAGGCCTCGCTCAATAACCAAATCAATAGCTTACCTAGTTCGGGACTAGGCCTCGCTAAATCCTACCTAGTTCTATAAGCATAGCAAGTTTTAAAATAAATAAAGCGATAATAGTCCACATAAAACATTTGCACGTTTCTCACCCCAAGTATTGAAAACAAAGTTCAAGAGTAAAAGTGGGGCTATGACTCACCTCAAGTCCAGCAAATCCTCAAAAGAAATCGATAGAATAAAGACATAAGCAACTCAAGCAACTCACGTAACGGCAACTACAGACTCGGCACTTCCTAACAATATCAAACTCGTTCAGAAATCATTTCCTCAAAAATCAAATATTCCCATTCCCGAACGTATTCCATTTAACTTTCCAAAAATATCCATTTCTCAAATTATCTTCATATTAATTTGAAATTCGACGTTTGGTATCCATATGGGTGGTGGGTCGACACAACTCAAACCAAGAAGCCACAACGAACGAAATAATAAACAAATCTATAGGTCTAATATTAGCCCGATATATTATTTAAATAAATTATCGAAGTTTATCAAATTCGTCGATTTGGTAATCCCCATATTTATTTACGTAATACATCGCTCCAAGATTATACCCAACCTGAATCACATTGCACAAAGGATACTATATGGTATATATCGTAGTCCAATAAATTACATATATATGTCGTCCAATTTGCCAAATTCGTCAATTTAGCCAATTACACGAGATATATAGTAATTTATTATCCTAATACACGTACCACAACCTATGGGCGTCGTAGGATACGATGCCCATTAATATACTCATTTTATATAGCTAAATAAACTCGATTTAACCCGTCGATTAAATAAGTTACGTAGTTATAGAAAATGGATATATTAATTGTCATATATCCGTGACAACATAAAAATCACATAATAAAGCCCACTTGGACTTAAGTAACCACAACTCATATAACTCGATAAGTCTTTCTAAATTTATGAAAAGTCATCATGTTTTTATTTATTACTTACCCAACGTAGTGGTTCTCGACGTTATTTATAGTTATTTATTTATAATAATACTCCGACATTTATTGCACTATTCGCATAGTATATACGCATTTATATATATATATATATATATATATATATATATATATATATATATATATATATATATATATATATATATATATATATATGTACGTTTACCACGTCAATATACGTATATAAACGATTATATTATCAATAATATTAGTACGAGTGTTATATTTAATGTTTGATTTTAAATATTTATCGAGTCATAAGAATTTGGTCACATGTCCGAGTCATTACTCTCGGCTCATAGTCCAAGTCCACAAATAATAATAATAACCAAGTCATGAATAAATAAATAACTCCGTCCAAATCAATCCCATATCCACGTGCTACAACATGAGGGTCCGACTACGGCACCCGACTAATCCTATCTCCGTCATTCTAGTGTGACCGTCTCACAATCGGTCCCCAAATACCCTTTCGTCAACACATCTCCACAAATAAGGCCATATCATCTCGGCACCAAGTAAATAACATCAACAACAACTAATAATAACAACAACAAATAACAACAATAATAACGAGAAGAACATCAGGAAACCAACAAGATCACCAAGTATATCATACAATCCGGGTCGACTTACCAAGTCGAACCCGAGTCAAGGTTTCACCACGAGTCACGTGGGTCCCACCCGAGACCTCTAGGGTCTCGGCCAGCTCAATCCGAGCATGAACCAAAGCAAACGGACTCCCAGGGTCACGTTACTACAAACAACAATACTATAACCAGATTTCACAACCAAATTAGTTCAAGAACCGGTGAAATACCACCAAACACCCTCGCTAATCAACACCACGAGACCAAAAAAAAATCCAGAAACCACATGAGTTCACAAAATAACTCAAGCCGAGTCTCGACACCCACAAGAACATGAAAACCCGGATACCAAACTTGTTCATTATCTTGTTTTAACAAAAACCCACTTGTATCTCATGTTATTAAACAAAACCCAATCAGAAAATTTATAACTCGCGACCCCTTTTGTCACGTTTTCATCAAAAATACGAGCCTCAACTCGTCTCACCTTCGATTCACAAGACCAGGATGAAAGATGCTTCGAAAATATCAAAGATGGTGGTGACTTTTGGTAATAACGAGATGAAAAGGAAGGGTTTTAAGGCGCGTGTAATAGTAGATCGTGAAGAGGAGTTGATGGGGGTTTGATTGGTGGTGGCGGCGTGTTTGTTGGTGTGGCGGTGGAGCAGCAGTGGTGGCCGGAGAGTTGGCGGCTAGGGTTAGCAAAAGAGAGGATAGAGAGAGAGGTGGAGAAGATGTTGGTGTTTGTGTTTGTGTTTGTGTTTGTTTTAATATCCAGGAACCACAAGGACCATTAGTAGTTACACTCTTTTATTTTTATTTTCTTTCTTTCTTTTAGCTAACAATAATAATAAAATGGTGTAGGGGCTTTGGCTAGTTAAATAACACAATGACCAACCCGAAACCTTTCAAAATATCTCAACATTCTCGAACCAAACCCATTCCAAATAATAAAAAAAAACCTCGCGATACGTTCCAAAATATAATTATCCAAACCAATATTAAAATAATTAAAATTGTTAGGTTATCCTAGTGTCGGAGTCAATGTAGTGCCACATAACGATCTCAAAATAAATCATCACGGCCGAATAAATAATCGAATCTCATAAATATCGTATGATTAAAAATCACGTACCAACGTTCGTAAAATATTTCGTCACAATAAACTTTCAAAAATTCCAAATTTATAATTTTAATGTAATGCGGGTTTTAAAACGGCTCCCTATTTTGCCAGTTGTCACATCCTCCCAGCCTCAGAAGGAACCCGTCCCGGGTTTCTCTCGGAACAAACCATCTACGAAGTAAAAAGTTTCGGATATCTCTTTCGAAACTCATCCTCACGTTCCCACATGAATTCCGGTCCATGCCGCGAATTCCAACGAACTTTGATGAGCGGAATACGACTTCTCTTAAGTCGTTTAATCTCTTTATCCAATATCTCAATCGGCTCTTCCACAAAATTCAAACTCTCATCCACACGAATATCCTTGATTGGTAATACTGGTGTTTCCTCTGAAAGACATTTCTTTAGATTGCTAACATGAAACACATCATGAACTTTACTCAATTCCATTGGTAATTCCAAACGATAAGCTACGGGGCCAATTCTTTCCAAAATAAGAAATGGTCCAATGTAGCGGGGATTAAGTTTCCCACGTTTCCCAAAACGTATCACACCTTTCCAAGGCGAGACTTTCAGCATCACTTTGTCTCCAACCTGGAACTCTAGGGGTTTACGTCTCTGATCGGCGTAACTTTTCTGTCTATCCCTAGCTGCTTGCAGTCGATCTCGAAATTGCGTTACTTTCTCAGTAGTTTCCAAAATAAGTTCAGGGCCTGTGAGTTGGCTATCTCCAACTTCTGCCCAACCAATAGGTGAACGACATTTACGACCATATAAAGCTTCAAACGGTGCAGCTTTAAGACTTGTGTGGTAACTATTGTTGTAGGAGAACTCCGCAAGGGGGTAAATATTTCTCCCAGCCTTTACCAAAGTCTATTATGCATGCACGAAGCATATCCTCCAAAGTCTGAATAGCTCTCTCACTTTGACCATCGGTTTGGGGGTGATATGCAGTACTCATATCAAGTCTCGTCCCCAAAGCGGTTTGAAGTGATCGCCACAACGCTGAAGTAAAGCGGTTGTCGCGGTCAGAAATAATCGGTATCGGAACTCCATGCCGAGAAACAATCTCCTTCACATACAACCTCGCAAGTTTGTCAACACTATCATCTTCACTAATCGCCAGGAAATGAGCAGACTTAGTCAAACGATCCACAATTACCCATATAGCGTCACAACTGCTAGCTGTCTTTGGTAATTTGGTAATAGAGTCCATCGTGATCCGCTCCCATTTCCAAACTGGGAGTTCTGACTGCGTCAATAATCCTGACGGTCTTTGATGTTCGGCTTTACCCTTAGAACATGTCAAACACTTACTAACGTACAACGCTATATCTGCCTTCATATTTGGCCACCAATATAACTTCTTCAAATCCTGGTACATCTTGTCAGACCCAGGATGAATAGAGTATCTTGACTTATGCGACTCATGCATAATCAACTCTCGATTTCCTCCATACAATGGTACCCAACTTCGCTCTCCAAAACATAATACTCCATCAGAACGCTTAATAAATCCTTTCTCATTTTCAGCCATCCCAAATATGTTCTCAGCAGGCCTATTTTCTGCCTTCAACGCTTCCATTTGAGCTTCTAATATTTGAGACGGTAATGGCGATACGATAGCCATTCCTAATGACTTAACTCGTAACGGTGGTATTCTCTCCTTTCGGCTAAGAGCATCGGCAGCAACGTTTGCTTTACCAGGATGGTAGCGAATTTCACAATCGTAATCGCTTAGCAACTCAATCCAACGTCGCTGTCTCATGTTGAGCTCTTTTTGATTCAAGATGTGTTGCAGACTTTTGTGATCCGTGAATACAACACATTTGGTACCATACAGATAATGTCTCCATATCCTCAAGGCAAAAACCACAGCACCTAACTCCAAATCACGGGTGGTGTAGTTCTTCTCGTGTTTCTTGAGCTGTCGGGAAGCATAAGCTGTCACTTTCTCTCATTGCATTAACACAGCTCCTAAACCTTTATGAGAAGCGTCACAATAGACGACAAAGTCCTCACTACCTTCGGGTAACGCCAAGATAGGAGCACTACACAACATTTCCTTAAGTAATTGAAATGCTTCCTCTTCCTTATCTCCCATTCATACTTAACACTCTTTTGGGTCAATTTGGTCAACGGTTTTGCTATCTTCGAAAATCCTTCAATGAATCTTCGGTAATAACCGGCTAGACCCAAAAAAAAAATTGACGAACTTCTGTTGGGGTCATAGGTGCAGCCCAATCTTTAATCACTTCAATCTTAGCAGGATCCACATGAACTCCTTGTCTATCAATCACATGACCTAGAAATTGTACCGTCGGAATCCAAAATTCACATTTCGAAAACTTGGCATACAGTTTCTCCTTCCTGAGCAATTCTAAGATGAGTCTTAGATGCTCCTCATGCTCCTTCTCACTCTTCGAATAAATTAAAATGTCATCGATGAACACAATCACAAACTTATCTAAGTAAGGCTTACACACCCGATTCATGAGGTCCATGAATACCGCCGGTGCGTTTGTCAACCCAAATGGCATCACCTGAAACTCGTAATGCCCGTAACGGGTTCTGAAAGCCGTCTTCGGAATATCTTCCTCGCGAACTCGAAGCTGATGATATCCCGATCTCAAATCGATCTTTGAATACACACTCGATCCTTGAAGCTGATCGAACAAATCGTCGATCCTCGGTAACGGGTATCTATTCTTCACCGTTAACTTGTTCAACTCTCGATAATCAATACACATGCGAAACGATCCATCCTTCTTCTTCACAAATAAGACCGGGGCTCCCCAAGGTGAAGAACTTGGTTTTATGAATCCTTTTTTGGCTAACTCCGCTAGTTGTTTCGACAACTCTTCCAGTTCAGTAGGTACAAGACGATAAGGCGCTCGTGCTACAGGTGCAGCACCAGGTATCAACTCAATTTGAAATTCCACTTGTCTAGCAGGCGAAATTCCCAGAAAATCATCAGGAAACACATCCGAAAAATCACGAACTATAGGTACATCTCCAATGCACCTTTCCTTTTTCTCCTTCCCTCCTTTCTCAGAAATTTGAGCTAAGAAAAGGCAACTTCCTTTTTCCATTAGCTTAGGCAACTTAGTGCAAGATATGACCACTAATCTAGATGGGCCTCTCAAATCCTTTCTATCTCCTGGTATGTTCAGAATCTCCTTGTCGTATGGCACACGCACGATCTTCTCATCGCAAATTATATGAGCACGATATTTCGACAACCAATCCATACCAATAATAATATCAAAACTTCCTAATGCGACGGGTAGAAGATCTATGTTGAAAGGACGATTCAGAAAGTTTAACGTGCAACCGCGAATGATAGTCCTAATCCTCTCTATGTTCCCATTAGCTAACTCTACATCATAACCAATTCCTAAGGCCATCGGGGGTTTCTCTAGTAAGGGTGCAAACTTAGTGGACACAAAACTCTTATCGGCACCAGTATCAAATAGTATGGAAGCATAACGATTATTGAGAAGGAACGTACCAGTAACGACGTTCGGATCTTCTCCTCTCTCGTTCCCAAGTGCATACACTCTCCCATGAGCAGCTCCAGCTTCCACATGTTGGTCCCCATTATCTTGTCATCCACGATTTCCTCCAGCTCCACGGTTTCCATTATTGTACCCATTACCACCCGATCCTTGATTTCCTCGGTTCCACGATTCCCTACACTCATTCCTATAATGTCCCTTATTTCCACATCCATAGCAAGTAACATTTGCCTTACTTGTAGTTTCAGGAGTAGCTTGAACCATAGCAAGTGGTCGAGCTCTACAATCCTTAGCTATGTGTCCCATCCTAGAGCAATTCTTGCACATCACAGTACATCGTCCAGAATGATTCTTATAACATCGGTTACACTTGGGTGCATCTCCATTGTAGTTCTTCTTGTCTCCATCTCCCATAGCATAAGCTCTAGTAGTTGTTTGTCGCTTGTTTCGATGATCATTAACCTTAGAGTGATTATCTCTCTTCCTCTTTCCATTCTTGTCTTTCTCAGCTTCTTCCAAAGCCAACGAGTCCATCAATTGTTGAGCAATAGTGATAGCCTCATGAATGTTTGCAGGCTTAGCAGAAATCACATCGTTCCTTGTAGCTACCGGCAAACCATCGGTATACCTCTCAATCCTTTGAGTCTCAGTCCTAACCATATCGGGACAAAGTAAGGCTAACTCTCGATAACGGCGATTGTAAGTTGCCATATCGGTACCTTTCACCTTATGGTTCCAGAACTCAATCTCCAGCTTCTTAATCTCATTTCTTGGGCAGTAAGTCTGAATCAGCAAAGACTTAAATTGCTCCCAAGTCATAGCATAAGCCACATCACTCCCAACCGAGTTACGGTAATTGTTCCACCAAGTTAAATCTTCATCCTTGAAAGTAAAAGAAGCAAACTTTACCTTCGTATTCTCCGCACAACCACTGACATTAAACACTGACTCAGTCTTCTCTATCCACCTGACCAAGTAGACCACTCCTTAAGTTCCACCAAACTCAACGGGTCCACAAATCTTAAACTCCTTGTAGTTACATCCATTAGCACGAACAGGTGGAAATGTTCCAGCAGAATTGTTGGAATGATTTGACTCAGCTAGTAACTCAGCAACTCGTTGCTCCACAAGTTGATTGATCATTGCTTGATCCACAGTAGGTGCATTAAGTGGAACATGATCATTGTCTCCCTGAACATCAACATTTTGATTCCTGTTGTTGCGATTGGTGGTGTCCAGGTTGTCAGGAGTAGGGGTTTCAATATTTCGAGTAGGACGGCATCCTTGGCGACCAGGGGTAGTCGTTGCCGTACCAGTTCTGGTAGCTCTAACAGGGTTTCATCGTGGGGCCATTGAACGAAGTCACAATACAAGGTTCGTGAGTCTCCAATAATACGTACCATAACGTCCAAAAAGAATCCGATTGGTGAAAGTCGAAGTACGAACACCATACCAACACGATATGAACCACGCAAATAGAAACACAATTCTCCATGTATGCCAGAGACCATAGAATATCATGCGAAATCACCATCATCCATAAAAGTAGCAATCGATACATCGTTCCAAAATGCCAAAAGACATAATAGTTACTTAATCGTTCCAAACGAGACGAACATACAATCCGAATAACATGGCATAAGAGATAGAATAACTAGCTCTCCTAACCAAGTACTCCCTGGCTTAAGAAGCAACACAAATCCAAATTGATCTAGCCATGAAGCTGGCGTAGACTATTCAACTCCGATCTCAAACCATCCAAATCTCTCCATAACGATCCCAGCTCAACACTGTAAATATCTCTATCTCTCTTGAGGTCTGCTGCCTCCTTCTCCAACTCCGTGTTCCTCTGCCACAGCTTGTGATCTGCCTCGCGAGCCGTGAGGAAACCTCTTTGCAGACTCTCTATCTGCTCATGTATCTCAATCATACCTCTCCTAATCGCGGTCGTCCTTCCCACGATATTAGTCAAATCAACTCTTATCTTAGCAATAAACTCAGCAATAATCATCTCAAGTCGGTCAGACATCCGCGAGATCCACTCGCCCTGTGCAGTAATCCGAGTCCACATCCTACCAATTTCACCCAAATCTGCATGCTCAGCAGAAACCTCAGAAGTTGCATCCAACCTAACGGGACTACCAGGTGGCAACTCAAACAAAAATTGATGATCAGGTGAAACCGGCTCTAACGGATGTATCGGGGAATCGGGCTTCACAGAATGAGCTGAATGTGCTAGCGACCAATCATCATCAGGCATCTCCTCCTCCTGAGGATCATCCTCTTCCTCATCCTGAGGGTCATCATTCTCTTCCTCATCTTGAGGGTTATCATTCTGCTCGCCCTCGTACTCCTCGTCGGAGGGGTACTCCATCAATCGTCATCTCTGAGCAGGTGAACCACGAGGCGATAAAATCGGTGACTTAGGGCGACAATGAGACGATAAAGTAGTGGCCGAACGCATGACCAACACGTATGGGTCATCAGGGGCCATAGTGATCTACGATGGGCGACGCGTACTAGCAATAACAATTCTTAATAACAACACGTGCATATGAGACTATGATTTGTGACAACGGCGTAGGGTAGGTGTAAGTGTTTCAAAACAACTAAACCGCGAACTTAAAATACCATATCCAAAAATCATCATATAATTCCAAATCGTATATAGCAAGAAAGATATAAAATACCGCATTACTAAAATCATTCGTAAAACAATTAAGCCATATAATTCCTCAAAACGCATATAATTCCTTAAAACGCCATCATATCACTAAATCAATAAATCTCAAATCCTCAAATCATCTCAAGAATCCCAAATCTATAATCACCTCAATAATCTCATAATACCTCAATAATAAACAATGATGCTTCGGCTTGGCGGGCTGGCGGGCAATGGTTGGGGATCGTTTTCTATAAAAATCGGTTATAGTTTAGGCTAACTCTCGATAACGGCGATTATAAGTTGCCATATCGGTATCTTTCACCTTATGATTCCAGAACTCAATCTCCAGCTTCTTAATCTCATTCCTTGGGTAGTAAGTCTGAATCAGCAAAGATTTAAATTGCTCCCAAGTCATAGCTTAAGCCACATCACTCTCAACCGAATTACGGTAATTGTTCCACCAAGTTAAAGCTTCATCCTTGAAAGTAAAAGAAGCAAACTTTACCTTCACATTCTCCGCACAACCACTGACATTAAATACTGACTCAGTTTTCTCTATCCACCTGACCAAGTAGACCACTCCTTCAGTTCCACCAAACTCAATGGGTCCACAAATTTTAAACTCCTTGTAGTTACATCCATTAGCACGAACAGGCGGAAATGTTCCAGCAGAATTGTTGGAATGATTTGACTCAGCTAGTAGCTCAGCAACTCGTTGCTCCACAAGTTGATTGATCATTGCTTGATCCACAGTAGGTGCGTTAAGTGGAACATGATCATTGTCTCCCTGAACATTAACATTTTGATTCCTGTTGTTGCGGTTAGTAGTGTCCAGGTTATCAGGAGTAGGGGTTTCAACATTTCGAGTAGGACGGCGTCCTCGACGACCAGGGGTAGTCGTTGTAGGACCAGTTCTGGTAGCTCTAACAGGGTTTCGTCGTGGGGCCATTGATCAATATAATACCAACACGATATCAACCGCGCAATTTGAAACACAATTCTCCATGTACGCCAAAAACCGTAGAATATCATACGAAATCACCATCGCCCATACAAGTAGCAATCGATACTTCGCTCCAAAATGCCAAAAGACATAATAAATACTAATCGTTCCATACGAGGCGAACATACATTCCGAATAACATGACTTCAGAGATAGAATAGCCAGCTCTCCTAACCAAGTACTCCCTCGCTTAGGAAGCAACATAACAACACAAATCCAAATCGATCTAGCCATGATGCTGGCGTAGACTCCTCAACTCCGATCCCAAACCATCCAAATTCCTCAATAACTATCCCAGCTCAACACTATGTGTATCTCTGTTCCTCTTGAGGTACGCAACCTCCTTTTGTAACTCTGTGTTTGTAACACCCCCAAAATTTGGTACAGCGGAAGACTCAACAAGCTTTCGAGGTGCTACGGGGATTGGTATCCATTCAAAGTCATGAAATAACGAGATAAAGTAAACATAATAAAAATACAACCACGCGGGGTTTTAAAGTTTACATTAATCCCAAAATCATCCAAAGTCAGGCCCAAAAGAAATAAATATAGGTCCCCAATAGTTATCAGAGTTTTAGAAATATAGATCCATAACCGGTGCCAAATGCCAAGCCTCCAATCCCAAGCATCCATAGAGCATCACTTAATTACCTGAGAAAACGTGCTAAAAGTCAGCTTTCGCTGGTGAGATCATAGGTTTAGATTCATAGTTCAATATAGTGGACATATACGCAAAACGCTTGCTAGCTAGACTAGGCCTCAATCATCCAACCAAAATATCCAACCAATATAATCCAACCAAATCAAATCAAATCAACCCTATCGGTGCACGCTATAGCTCAAATTAATCCAATCAATAGCTTACCTAGCTCAAGTCTAGGCCTTGCTCAAAATCAATCCAATAGCTTACCTAGTTCGGGACTAGGCCTCGCTCAACAACCAATCAATAGCTTACCTAGTTCGGGACTAGGCCTCGCTCAAGAATCAAATCAATAGCTTACCTAGCTCATGTCTAGGCCTCGCTCAATAACCAAATCAATAGCTTACCTAGTTCGGGACTAGGCCTCGCTTAATCCTACCTAGTTCTATAAGCATAGCAAGTTTTAAAATAAACGAAGCGCTAATAGTCCACATAAAACATTTGCACGTTTCTCACCCCAAGTATTGAAAACAAAGTTCAAGAGTAAAAGTGGGGCTATGACTCACCTCAAGTCCAACAAATCCTCAAAAGAAATCGATAGAAGAAAGACGTAAGCAAACTCAAGCAACTCACGTAACGGCAACTACAGACTCGACACTTCCTAACAATATCAAGCTCGTTCAGAAATCATTTCCTCAAAAATCAAATATTCCCATTCCCAAACGTATTCCATTTTTACTTTCCAAAAATATCCATTTCTTGAATTATCTTCATATCAATTTGAAATTTGACGTTTGGTATCTATATGGGTGGTGGGTCGACACAACTCAAACCAAGAAGCCGCAACGAACGAAATAATAAACAAATCTATAGGTCTAATAATAGTCTAATATATTATTTAAATAAATCATCGAAGCTTATCAAATCCGTCGATTTGGTAATCTCCCATATTTATTTACGTAATATACCGTTCCAAGATTATACCCAACCTAAATCACATTGCACATAGAATATTATATGGTATATATCGTAGTCCAATAAATTCCCTATATATATCGTCAAAGTGGCCAAATTCGTCAATTTAGCCAACTCCACGAGTTACATAGTACATTTATTATCCTAATACACGTACCACAACCTATGGGCGTCGTGGGATACGATGCCCATTAATATACTCATTTTATATAGCCAAATAACTCGATTTAACCCGTCGATTAAATAAGTTACGTAGTTATAGAAAATGTTTATATTAATCGTCATATATCCGTGACAACACAAAAGTCACATAATAAAGCCCACTTGGACTTAAGTAACCACAACTCGTATAACTCGATAAGTTTTCCTAATTTATAAAAGTCATCATGGTTTTATTTATTACTTACCCGACTTATTAGTTCTCGACATTATTTATAATTATTTATTTATAAAAATATTCCGACATTTATTGCACTATTCGCATAGCATAATAATTATCGTTATATTATTATAACGTTTACTCGTGATCGTTTTATTATTAATATACGCATTTATATATTTATATATACGTTATTCACGTCTATATATTTATATAAACGTTTATATTACCAATAATATTATTACGAGTTTTATTATTTGCATTTGATTATAAATATTTATCGAGTCACACGAAATGGTCACATGTCCGAGTCATCACTCTCGGCTCATTGTCCAAGTCCAAAAATAATAACCAAGTCAAAATAAATAAATCAACTCTGTCCAATCCATCCCAAATCCACGTGCTACAACAATAGGGTCCGACTACGGCACCCGACTAACCTATCTCCGTCATTCTAAGTGACCGTCTCACAATCGGTCCCCAATACCACTTTTCGTCAACACAACTCCAAAGTATACCACGAGTCCATATTAACTCGTCAACCGCTTCAAAATAATATTAGTGACCATAATAACAATAACCAATAATATATACAAATAATAACTACAAGATAAATTTTAGCCGAAATATATATATTTCGCCATTACAAAAGATTTTCAAAATAACCATATTCGGGTCACGTTACCAAGTCAAACCTGAGTAAAAAATCATTTACCAAGCATTATGTGGGTCCCACCCGAGACCACTAGGGTCACGGCTAGCTCAATGGAGCTCGACCCAAAATTAAATCCGACCCCATGGGGGCGTCGGCTTCAACACAACCCCACCAAACTCAATATTATCAATCAAAAATCCATCCAAACACCAAATACTAGAACCAAACAAGATCAAATTCAAGAACCCGGATAATATACATCATCAACATCAAACCAAACCCGGAATAATACAAATCGAGGGTGAAACCCTCGGCTTAGGGGTCGACCACGCAAGGAATAGCAACGAAACACCAAAACCCGGATACCAAACAAAGTTTTAAACATGTTTTAACAAAAACCCATTAAAGATAAGTCACGAATTGGACACACATCGAGACCCACGAGTTGAACTCGTGGTCACTCACCTTCAAAACAACTCCAAGAATGTATTTCCTCAAAAACCCAACAAGAAAATGATGTAAAGGTGATGTTATAGTGGCGGTGTAAATTCGTATGAGGTGTTAGGGTGGTCAAAATCGTGCGTGGTTTATACCAATAGATAGATCGGGAAAAGATGGTTAAGATGGTGGTGTTAGTTTTGGTGTGAGGGCGGCGGTGGTGGTGCTATTGATGGTTTAAGGTGGCGGTGGTGGTGAGTAAAGAAAGGAGAAAGAGAGTTATAATGTGGGTGATGGTGTTGTGTTGTGTTGCAGCTCCACAAGGACGATTGTATGTAATTTACTCAAAAAAAAAATTCTTTTTAATAATAATAATAATAGTGAGGGGTAAGGTGGGTTAAGTAGACCGGTGTAAATACACGGACCAAGCCCGAAACCTTAAATAACAAATCCACTCTCTCAAACCGAACTAGTTCCAAAATAATCAAAACCTCACGATACGTTCCAAAAATATAATATCCGAACCAATATTAAAATAATTAAAATTGTTAGGTTATCCTAGTGCCGGAGTAAAAGTAGTGCCAAAATAATGATCTCAAAAATAAATCATCAAGAATGAACCAAACCAAACCATAAATAAATAATCGAATCCCATAAATAACGTACGCTTAAAATCACATTCCAACGTTCATAGAATATCTCGTCACGATAAACTTTTCAAATATTCCAAAATTATAATTTTTAAAGTAATGCGGGTTTTCAAAATGGCTCCCTAATTTGCCAGTTGTCACATTGACCAAGTCAAATGTATTGGAAACTGGAATATGAATAATTTTATTTGATAAAGCAAACATTGATAAAACAAAAAGTACTTTTCATATGTACAAATAATTATTGCTTACATTATTTCTTTTTTCTCTCTAAAAAAAACTCATTAAATTTCAAACAAACCACATAACAACAAAGATTCACAACAACCGTCATTTTCTTCCAACCACCACCGTGAGCATCATAAATCACAACAACAAAAAAAAACACCCGACCACCACCAGCCCATATCTAAAAGATCAAAAATGTAATCCCTCACAACTTTAAGGTTCAAACAAATCAAAATGAAGGCAACCGTCGTTGCCAATTGCCGCCGGTGACCCCACCGGTCGCAACCTACCACCGGACACATACACCACCAAACACAACCACGCTATCTTATATCTTATACGTAAGACACAATCATCGTTGTCTCTGACGAATCTTAGGGCGGTTGTGACATGTGATGGTTGGGGTGTGAGGTGGTGGGTGACTAATGTTTATTAGAGAGGAGATGATGTTTGTGTTTTAGAAGGAAAGAGAAAATGAGTATCTAGATAAGCTTTAAAAAAGTTAGTATTATTTGAATTGATCTTTGTTGGATTTATATATTTTGAGTTTTTTTGATTTCATGTTTTAGTTCGATTTGTATAGTTTGTAAAAAAATTGGGAGGAAGGTGAAGATGAAAAAGGTGATAGAAATGTTGATGACTTAGGTGTTGGTAAAGAGAGAGAAAGAAAAAAGTAATAAATAGTTAATATATGATAATAAAAAAATGATTAAAATTGATTACCAAGGAGTATTATGTAATTATGTTGGTATATTTAGAATCCTCCATTTTTTTCATCGCATGTACCATTTTCTCTATTTGGAAAAAAAGTTTCAATATAGACTGCTTAACTGTGCGACCACTCGACTCTAGTTTTATTTTTTGCTCGACTTCACTATCATTTTGCTCGACTTCACTATCATTTTGCTCGACTTCACACTATCATTTTGTTCGACTTCACTTTTTGGAAAGAAAAAAAAAAGTCGCGAAGTCTATAGGCTTAAATTCAACTTTTTTTTGTTCTATTTAAGCCATTAACTCTAATAAAATACAATGTGATTTAACCAAAACAAAAAAAGTATAAAACCATATCTTCCCTTTTAAATTCATGTTTTTAGTAAACAAACATATTTTTATGCAATTTTAGTAAACAAACATATTTTTATGCAATTAATTGAATTATAAATAATTTTTTTAACTTTTGTAATAATTTGTGATTGTGTATGATAAATGATATCTTATATTTGAATTCCATTAATATAATCATGATGTTTTCGATGTTATAAAGTATGCAACCATTCTTAATAAAATTAACAATCATCACGTGGTAGGGGTGAGCAAAAAAATCGCAAAAACCGATACCAAACCAAAAATCGAAAAAACCAAACCGAAACTAAAAATCGATGGTTCGGCTTTTACTTTTTCAAAAACCGAAAAACTCGGTTCGGTTTTGGTTCTTGTCCAAAAACCGAACCGTTTAAAACCTAACCGAACCGCTTCTATTATATAATAGTATAAAACAAATATTATGTAAATAAATAACTAAACAAATCTAATTTACAAATTCATGTAAATTTTGTAGGTGGATTTATAATATATTTATCTTAACGTTTATATATTTGTTCTTCGTGTGCGTGTGTTTACTCTACAATATATCAATACTTATGTGACAATTATCATATTATGTGTAAATTCATTTGCATGTGTATATCTCATATATACTTGTGTAATTGAGAGAAACATTAGTATTAGACTTATCTTGACAAAAAAGTAAAGAAAATAACCAATTTTTTACGAAAATCAAGTTTGTTGGTATAAATTGGCTACACACAAATATAAGCGGTTAAAAACTGAAAAAACCGAACCGCCAAAAACCGAATGGATTCGGTTTTGGATTTTATAAAAACTGAATGTTTCGGTTCGGTTTTAGCCAAAAACCGACCCAAACCGAACCATGCACACCCCTATCACGTGGTCTTGCTCTTAGACTAGTTGATTTCCCCGTCGCATTGCTCGAGCTTCATATTACTACATGTTTGTATAATAATACTTATTATGTTGTTAATTTTAATATTACACTATAATATTTTTTCATATAAAAATTCTTAAAAATATATTTACTTATAGGGTACCCGTCGCCGCAACACACGATAATTGACTAGTTCTATAATACAGCTTTATGTTGTAGTATACTATAACATTTATTAATGCATATTAAGCATTGAAGTGAAATACTGAAATTACATATTCTATATATTATGATGATTTTATTTTAGAATGATAAAAGCTTTAGCCATAACTATTGTTGACTAGTCAAGATGGTAAAAGTGAGATCATAAATAACAGGTTACAAATTAAATTTTTTCCTCGTTAATACTTTATCCAATTAATTTAAGCAAATACTTATCTATATCACTAAGAAAAAGTTCAAGTTTCTTTGGCTAAAGTCTTAAAAATCATAAAACCATATTTATATTTATACTACTTATAATGAATTAAGATTTTTGCTTCAACTATTCAAAATAAATAAAAAATGAATTACAATAGTACCCTAACAATTAATGGTAACATCCACAATCTTATTAGTAATTTAAGACTACTCACTATAGTTACCAAACCCACAACCTTCACATCAGCGTCATATCATCGTTCATCATACCACCAAATCTAAGGGTTAGTTTGTTTTGAGGGTGTGGATAGGGTTTGAGGTTGATTTGACATTAATTATATGTTTGGTTGCTTTTTTTAACTTGAGGAATGATTTTAGGAATCAAATTTAATGGTAGACGAATGTTTTTGTTTGGGTTTGTAACTTTTGTGAGCCACCATTCTTTTCATTCTCCCTCTCTATATGTGGGACCACCACTATATCATATCATTTTTTTTCCTTTGCCATATCAAATAATATTTTTATTTAAAATTAATTATAAAATATATTTAATTAAATATGATATTTCTCTCATAAACTTATACCAAATCCAAATCCTAATCCTAATCCATCTCCACTTATAAACCAAATGGACCCTAAAACTTTTTACCACCTAACCTATTTTTGTACCAAATTTAATTAAAAACTAAATTAAACTTTCATTCATTATTAAAAATATTACATTAAAAATTCATAACATCACACATATTAAAAACTTAAATTAAACTCCGCAGGAAAGGTGTTCGACTAAATTGGCACGAAGGTTTTGATGTGCTTCTGCCGATTGGATTTTTCTAATAGCTTGTAGCGTTTGTTCATGATTTCGTACGAGATCGTCCTCACGATGTGATTCCTCCATATGTCAGTTGGGAGATATCACATTCTCTTTGTGTTTTCGAATCATATTATATAATATGGTGCATGTATACATCATATTCCTTAATTTATCAACAGACATTGCTCATGCTGGATTGGATAATATGGCCCATTTTTTCTTGAGAACACCAAACACTCATTTTTGGGTTTGATTTTCGACCCAATTGTCTCTGACAAGTATTTAAATATAAGATAGCCTAATTTATTAAGTATCTGGTATAAATCAGCGAGAACAACACTCACTGATAAGATCATAAAGTATATCACCATCTGATGGAAATCAAAGCTCTTACTCTCTGATGGTTATCAGAAAGTGTTACTCCCTGATGGCTATCAAATAGTACACCCTGATGGTTGTCAGTGAATGGTACCTCACTAATGATCATCAATGGATATAAACTCACTAACATAAGAAATCAGTGAGAGTTATATAAAGCTCAATCAACAGCCAAACTTCAGGGAAGTCGAAGACCAAATGAAGAAACACTTTGTAAACTGATGTGGTGTCAAGGAACAAGATATAAGGAGCTACAAGCAACACCAGAGGCACTGAGAATTGATAAATATCTCAGTGACCCTGAAGACTTATCTCTGAAAGAAATACTTAGTCTCTAATGAATGGGCGGGAAACTTGTTGGGAAGATAAGCGTAAGGTCTTATCAAAGAACAATAAAGTAAGATCTTGGGTACAAAAGTTGTCAGCATTGGAAAACCAAAGCACGCTCCACCTAGTATACTAGGCACGTGCTATCTACTCCAAGGTCGGCGAACTACTATACCCATGTGCATCCACAGTATTTCCTTTACCTATTTAAACGAAATTGTAACCGGGATAAGTAAGATTCTAAACAAACACATAAAATAGTACTTAGCACTATAGTTGATAGGATCCCCCCTCCAAGGAACAAACTAAGCAAAGCTAGCTGCCTCTAGTCGTTCTAATAGGAGTGTTACATTTGTCGCTCAAAAACCAGAATAGTTTTACCGATAGCTATTCCGCTGTAAATCTTTGATTTATTAATAATAAGATTTATACACGCTAAAAAGTACAAATGGTGTTATTGTGGTTTTGGATGATGTTATTATTATTCTTATTATTAGTAGGAAGATATCGTCATTTGCTTAATCTGCGTGGACCAACAATCATTCTAAATATTTCGTTGTCGCTTCATGCATTCTCTTATACCGTATTCGCTTTATTAACTTTGTTTAAAATTATATGAATATTAGTATTAATTTTTAGACTTTCATCCATTAAAATTACAAAATTTGGTAAATATGCGAGTTAGTTTAATATACGTTAAATATTTTTTTAAACTAATGTTAGTTTTAAACTTTCATCCATTAGAATATTTTTTAAATAAGGACTCATGTTACTATTTAAAAGTTTAATTTGTATGTACACGGGTTTGAAATACGGCTAAATTATTAGTAACGGGAATATAAATATCAATTGGTAAGCACGATACTGTGATATGAAAATAAATATACGCGATTCTACTTATAATAACGACTCATGAAATTGTTATTTAAAATTTGTATTAAAATATGGGTGTCTTTTACCTTGATAATTTAGGCCAATTGTGAAGAAAGTTGCATTAAAGTGAAAGGTCGGTAAGGATTCAAACAATCTTAAAAGACTTGCGAATATACTATTTGTCATTTTTTTTCATGCGTTTATAATTTACTTATACAAGTAATAATAATTTCCTTATATAGTTCGGGTTAGAGAAAAATTATTCTTATACATTATATATAAACGTAAGATTAAATTTGAGTTCTACCAATTACATCTTTTTTCGTTTCTCTTTATACAATAAAGAAGTTATAATGTCAGCATCTATGTTAATTTGGTAATTTTATTATCAAACATGAGAAGCAAATAACACAAACTTATGAAAATACAACTCTTCAAACAAAAAGGTACATTAGTAAAAATGATATGATGGTTATTCATAATTAAGAAAATGAATCAATCTTCAAAGCTATCTAAATATGCTACATATTTTAATGAAAATATAAGTAAAAGAAATACCGCAATTACAAAACACATCGCAAATTGATAGCACGGGTTTACAAAACTAAAAGCATATATCACTAACATCTCATGCAAGTCAAGTATCATCATGTGATTTTACTTGAATAATAAAAAATAATTTTTAATCCAAAAGCATTCTCCTAAAATAATAGGTAGGTTATAACATATATATATGATTTTTATTTTTAGCCCACTAAGTAAAACCAATTGAAACATGTTAAGTGGTTCATTTCTTAATCGATAATAATACATAATTAAAACAAAATTTAAAAACCCTGTGCACAGGTATTATAACTAGTTATATTTAAAACAAATTTATCATTACTAAAAAAAAATAAAAATGATATGGGTGGAGTTTGACTGTACTTATTAAATGAGTCAAAGAAGACAAGACAAGAAAAAAAAGAGACTAGACAGATCAAAACAGCTGTCATACAAATAACCGATCTACCTTAACATCATACACCCTTTTACACCAGATTAAAACCCTAAACATAAACACATAAACACTTCACTTGATGATGATGAGGTAAACCAAAAAGGGTATCCAAAGACTTGTTAACTGTTTCAAACACACACTAGATTCACCTTTAACTGTGTGCAAAAAAAAAAAAAAAAAAAAAATGGAGGAAAGTGTTAAAAGTGGAGGAGAAGATGAAATTCAAGGGTCAAGTTTGACTATGGAAAAAGTGGCTGCTGCTAAACAGTTTATTGAAAATCATTACAAGGCTCAGATGAAGAACATTCAAGAACGTAAAGAAAGGTTACATTTCTTTAACTTTATATAATTTTTTTTTTATAAAGTTTTGGTTTTTATGTGGATATAACTAGTGATTTGGATACCCTTTACTTTGAATTTGTGTTTTGTGTGTAAAGGTCATGTTTTTTCATAAATTTTTGCTACCCTTTACATTGAACTGCATTTTTGTTTTGATTTTTATGTGAATTGAAGTAGTGATTTGGATACCCTTTACTTTGAATTGGTGTTTTGTGTATAAAGGTGATGTTTTTTCATTAATTTTTGCTACCCTTTACATTGAACTGCATTTTTTATTTTGTTAAGTTTTGATTTTTGTGTGAATTGAAGTAGTGATTTGGATACCCTTTACTTTGAATTGGTGATTTGTGTGTAAAGTTTTATAATTTTTTATACCCTTTACTTTGAATTTGTGTTCTGTGTTGCAAGATGGCATTTTCTTTCTCAAAGTTTTGATTTTTATGTGAATTGAAATTGCGATTTGAGTATCCTCTACTTGAATTGGTGTTTTGTGTATAAAGGTAATTTTTTTTCCCTTTAAAAGTTTTGATTTTTGTCATTTTGTGTGAATTTAAGTTGTGATTTGGATACTCTTTACACTGAATTGGTGTTAAATAAATTTTTTGTTTGATGCGGATTCAATTAGTGTCTTGAGTACCCTTTACATTGAATTGGTGTATTGTGTACAAAGGTTACATTTTATTTTGATTTTATTTTTGTAAAATTTTGATTTTTGTGTGAATTGAATTTGTAATTTGAGCCCTTTACATGGAATATGTGTTTTGTGTATAAAGTTCACATTTTTTTGTTATTGGAAGTAGTGATTTAAATACCATTTACATTAAACTTGTTTTTTGTGTCATAAAGTTTTTTGTTTTTTTTATTTGAATTAAGTGGTGATTTGAATACCCTTTACATTGAATTGGTGTTTTGTGTATAAAGGTTGCATATTTTTGTAAATTTATAATTTTTTTGTGAATTGAAGTAGTTATTCTAATACCCTTTACAATGAATTTATGTTCTATGTATAAAGGTCCTTTTTTTTTTTTGCTAAAAAATTGTTTATTTTTCTGTGACTTGAAGTAGTGATTTGAATACCCTTTACATTGAATTAGTGTACTTTGATTTTTGTTTATTTTTTAATTTGCAAATCTTGGATTGCTGAATTTGGGTTTAGTACAATATTTGTTTTTCTGCATTTATTTATGTCATGAGATCTATGCTTGGTTTAAATTATTATTTTAGTACAAAGTGATTAAACCAAAGTTTAAAGTATACTTGTATTTTCGGTTTGAAGTTAGTTAAAAAGCTTGATATAGTAGTTGAGAATGTTAATATGATACCCAATTGGCATCACCGACATTACAAGTTCATTTTGTAGTGTAAAGATAATATTATATCATTGTGTATTATTGGTGAGTGTACCACACTAGTACTACTTTTTTGTTGCCAAAAGTTGTAATGTTTGGTATATTTGGGGGTTATTTTTGTACAGGATTCATTTGTCCTGCAACTAAGTTTATGTTATGCCTTGTTTGTAATATTGTTGTGTCACAAAAGTTACTAAATGATGGAATTTAGCGAAAGATAGGAATATTTTGTTTATCATGGATTCATGGGTGGGCATTCCTTCATAAGCTGATAATTGCCTTTTTAATGTAAAAAAAACAAGATAAAAACTTTTCATTGTAGTACACCCCCCTAAGATCCTTTTGCCAAGACAATGCTACCCGCTTGAAAATCCTAGACCCTGAACTGATTTTCTAGTATCTGTTATGTGGATGTAGCTTTTTTGTAGTTACATGCATATTTTTTTTCCTCTATGAAATTATCTGAATCATAGTTTTCTTGATGCACCCTTCTGTTTGCAGGCGGTGGATATTGGAGAGGAAGTTGGCTTCATCGGATGTTCCTAAAGAGGAACAAATTAATCTGATTAAAGATTTAGAGAGGAAGGAAACAGAGTTTATGAGACTAAAAAGGAACAAGATATGTGTTGATGATTTCGAACTTTTGACCATCATTGGAAGAGGAGCCTTTGGCGAGGTTAGAGATCTGCATAAACTATGAATGTTTTTATTTTCATATTATGTTTGAATCCAGGTGTATATTATCTTTACGATCCCCCTATTGAAATAAAATTCGCTTACCACCAAATGACACTTATTTAGGAGCCGCGAGATGAAGAGATATAATATAAAGATTGTTTGAGTGGTTTTAGAAAATGTGGTCATTTGATCACTATGAACATTCTTTAGAGTACGTAATTGATCATTGTCCCATTTTTATGGGGTTAAAGGTTTATATTGTCCTATAATTTATGTACAAACTATGAATGAAGTTTTGTGCATTTTAGTTTTTAGAATCGTTATATTGTTCATAGAAATAGTTTGATTATCTGTACATCTCTAAAGCTATCCTGTTTTATGTCTCACATCTGAGTAGTTGTATTAAACTTATGTAATGGATGATGACGTAGACTGATAAAGAGTGAATTCAAAATCATATGGGAATATTAATGATTTTTTAACGGTAGAAAAGGTCAACTTACACATGAGAAGTTTCCAACCAGGGATTCGTATCACTTGTTTCGGGAAAGAGGGCATATGATAATAATTAATTTTTCTATAGGGTAAATGTCAAACAAAAATTATGACATTACAATATGCATATTGACATAGATTTATATACCATATTTGTAATTCATATCCATGATCATCTTTCGCGAATCCATATCAATGATCATATTTGTGATAGAGCATTGCTTGACCACTACTTAGCTACTAAAATTCTAAAACTACTATACAAATTGTAGTACCCTTTTGATGATTATAAGCTAGCTTCATGGTGCCTTTAAGCCAATTATTTTTTTCCTAAGAAAGAGAAAGGACCTCCTATTTAATTACAAAGTGGCCAATGAGTTATCGTACATTTCCTATACAGTTTTTTTGTGAATTTATAGGACTAAGGGGGTGTTTCTTTTTTCTGTTAGCTAAGAAAATGGGTCCACAAATCCATTTAATATTATTTCTTTTCTAAGTGGGACCCACTATTTCCTTTAGTTGGTCTATATCCACAAGGCATGAATTGTAATGCCTTCCCGAATAAGTGGCTCATATAGATATGGACCCCACACACTCTCTTAGCTAACAAAAAAAAAGGAAACACCCTCTAAGAAGGCTTCAAATGAAGAATTGTGTGTAAACTGCTATGTTGATATTGTAATGGATATATTCTCTAAATATACATTACCGGTTATATATGATGTTGTCCTGAGATTATTTAATCAATAATGTATTTTAATATTTTATCATCTAAGGTCGCATGTTTAGATTATAATTCAAGTTCAGTAAACTTAGAAAACGATCATAGTTCATTTCCACTGAAGCATACACTAGAGAAAATCGTAATTTTCTGTGATCTAGGCCGCCTAGTGGCCACTGAAAGCGCTTATCAAACAGTCATTTTTCATTCAAAATCAAGTCCGGACAACTATAAAGCATATTGAATTACTGTATCAAATTGCCCTTTTGTGACTTAATGGTATTGTACTCTTGTTATTACAGGTAAGATTATGCCGGGAGAAAAAATCTGGAAATATCTATGCAATGAAGAAATTAAAGAAATCAGAAATGCTTGTTAGAGGGCAGGTAGATATCTTCTTATTTACTTGGTCACTTTTTTCCATCTCTTATTTTTTGTGATTTAAAGTATGTTATACTTATTTTACAGGTGGAACATGTTAGGGCCGAAAGAAACTTACTTGCAGAAGTGGCTAGCCACTGCATAGTAAAATTATATTACTCGTTCCAAGACACCGAGTATTTATACCTCATTATGGAATACTTACCTGGTGGCGACATGATGACTTTGCTGATGAGAGAAGACACACTAAAGGAAAATGTTGCCAAGTTTTACATAGCTCAAAGTGTTCTTGCTATCGAGTCCATTCACAAGCATAATTATATTCACAGGTTCATATCAACTTAACCAAGATTATATGATTTTAATAAAGGATACAAGATGGGCGGGTCAGGAAACAGGTTGAAGTCAAGTTGACCTGCAAAACACTTGTTCAACTTTTTAATATATGTTTTCATAAATAGTTAATGTGTTATGTTTTATAAGTAGTTAATCTAAATCTTTGAAAAAATGGACTACTGAGACTTTTGATGACATTCGACATTTGACACTGTTGGTTTGGTTATTTTATTTATTTGACCCGTTTGAGATAAACACGGCCCAAATCATCATTCATTGGTAAATGGGTTGAAATAGCCACCTTTAAATTCTAATTGAAAAGCCGAATAGTGCAATTAATCTGTTTGATCTTGCAAATTTCTTCTACAGAGATATAAAACCTGATAACCTTCTTCTCGACAAAAATGGGCACATGAAGCTTTCGGATTTTGGTCTATGCAAGCCTCTCGATTGTAGGACGTTATCTACATTGAACGAAAATGAAGCCATGAATGATGAGAATATAAGAGAACCCATGGACATTGACGGTTTTCCTGATACTGAGAATGGACATAGATGGAAGAGTGCCCATGAACAGCTTCAACATTGGCAGATGAACAGGAGAAAACTGGTGTGTTTCTGTTTACAACTTTAGGAATTATTAACCTTGTTATTGTTCGGTATCTGATTTTCTGTTTAAACTTTTTTTTGGTGAAACAAGGCATTTTCAACTGTGGGTACACCGGATTATATTGCTCCTGAAGTTTTGTTGAAGAAGGGATATGGAATGGAGTGTGACTGGTTAGTTTGCCAATAGTACTTTTTACACATGTAGAACAGTAATATTATTATTTCATGCTACTTGTGTTTCCCCTACTGAAATGTATGGATTTTTATTTTCATCAAAAGGTTTATAATTGTAACTGATGGAATTGAGAAAAGCTTAACGAGAAAATAAACTGAGTTAAACAGATGCATCATTTTCATAACAGAAACAACTGTTTTGACCCATTACTGACTCACATTTTTCCTGCTCTACAGTTTCTTGTTTTGTTGATCATTTTCATGAATGCAGGTGGTCTTTAGGTGCAATAATGTATGAAATGCTCGTTGGATATCCTCCATTTTACGCAGATGACCCAATAACTACGTGCAGAAAGGTATCAACGCCGCTCCAAAAGTTTTTATTTTGCATGATTTTACACTATAAATGCTAAACTATTTTTTTGTAATTTTATCTTGTGAGCTGGTTGTATAAAAAACTAATGCTACTATTGTTGAATGTCAGATTGTTCATTGGAGGAATCATCTTAGATTTCCAGAAGACACAATGTTGTCACCAGAAGCGAAGGATCTTATCTACAGGTTGCTTTGTGACGTCGAGCATAGGCTGGGTACATGTGGGCCAGACCAAATAAAGGTATATGTTACTTAAGTTTGGATGATCAGTTTCATATTAGCTGCACCACAATCGACTTACAAGGGTAAAAGAAAAACCTGTTTACCCCTTCTAATCTGTTATGAGGAACTTTCACTTTGATCAACTAATTAGAAGCACATCCATGCACTGCGCAAGTTATATTGTAAAATTTTGTTTCACACGACCGTCTTGTCTTGTCTTAGGCTCACCCATGGTTCAAGGATGTTGTGTGGGATGAACTGTATGAAATGGAAGCAGCTTTTAAACCAGAAGTGAACGATGAGTTAGACACCCAAAATTTTATGAAGTTTGATGAGGTATATACATCATTGCACCATTCGATATCCTTTACTAGCAGTGAAATAATTTAGACTAAATCTTTGAACTTGTCATCAGTTGAATCCTCCAACTTCTGAAAGAACTAGTTCAGGACCCTCACGCAAGGTATGTCTTTCTTGTATAATTTTCTTTAGAAAGGTTATATTATAATATTGTTATTTGTATCGAGCAATGGTTAAACGAAATGGTACGTTTTGGCAAGTCAACCCAACCTGATCTATTATACTGATGAATGATAAGGCCTGTTTTAGTGATTGTGTACAATAGTTGTATTGTAACGCTTTTATTCTCAATATTTACGTACAGCAGCAGTTAAATCCTAAGGACTTGAATTTTGTGGGTTATACGTACAAGAACTTTGACGCTGTAAAGGCACTGCGTGATAATCCTGGTAATTTATTTTCTTCTATATATAGGTGTTCAATGTAGCCAGTGGCAACTTAATATGTAAACATTGTTTTATTCATCGTCACTAATTATTGTGTAACTTTGAGCAGATCTCATGCGGAGTGCATCCAGTGATGCTTTATACGGTTAGTAATTTTACCAACTACTTGTGTGTTATGGAGAGATGTGAATTTTTTTCCCAAGTTTGTGTTTTTTAATGTTAGGAAGTCATTAGCACTTTTGTTTGCATTTAGCAAAAAAAGTCTGTTTCTTTGACTCAAATCATGTTTTATCTTTAACGGGTCAAATGCTCCGGAAATATATATTCTAAGTTAATTTTTTTAATTGGAATCACAATCACATATATTTTGTGTTAATATATTCTAAACCAGTTATAGATTTTTTATTTTTAAAATTCGAATAAAAAGTGTTTCAGGGTCATTGTGATCCATTTTGACCCATTACTTAACCTGCAAAAATACTGTATTGCCCTTTACCATCCCTTAACATAAAATGTTTCTTGAATGTCAACAGCCGGTGAACTGAAGATGGACTACACAACAAAAGCAACAGAAGACACCGACATACAAATGTTGACGTCAGCTGGTGACACAATGGTGCCATAATTAACCAATAGCTAGCTATGGGATCGGAGGCATAACTTGTGTATTATAATCAGGTTCTTGCCCATTAATGGGAACTCCCGCCAGCAACTACCCCTTGCATTTGCCCTTAAAAAGGCAGCCCCTTTCCTTAAAACTCATTTTACCAAATCCAAACTAACCAACGTGACCTGACCAAATTAGTATTTACCGGTCACGTTTGTTGCTATTTGATTTGTAAAAAAGGTGTTGGGAATAGGTGGCGGCTGGAAAATAACATTATATAAGTGTACAGTAGTTTATGAAAAGCCTAAGCTGATTCATAGCTAGGGCTTGGGGTAATGCTGTGTGTTATGGTTTGCCCAGGTTGACAAGTTAACAAACTTGTTTTCTCTTGTGGCAGTTTCTAATGTTTCTGACTTTAATATTATTGTCATCGTGTGTAAGCTTTTGATAAGAATAGATTGTTTAGTTGCTATGAATTGTTTTTTCAATTAAACTTTTCTTGATCCTACTACATTAATGTTCTGTCTTGTGTTATTATGGTATTTTACCTAATTGTGTCACTTAAGTTTGCATAGTTTGGCTTGAAAGATGGTTTGAGGAAAGTTTGTTTATTTCGCGAAATTGCTTTTAATGATGATAAGAAAAGTTTGATTAAACTCTACAGGTACCGGCTAGAAACATTGTTGTTATGTTTCATACTTTCATTGTTGGACTAATTGTCGGCAGTTTGAGCTTTAGCCACCGCTCACAACTTCTTAAAGAAGCATTGGAAAAATGAGCTTTCCTAAAAAATAGCAAAGCTCACCGCTCTTTTGCTAAACGAACACTAAAAATTAAAAAGCTCATTGCTCATCGCTCCAAAAAGCTCTGCGCCAAACATAGCCTTAAATAGTGATGAACATCAATCGAAATAGACAAAATATAATAGAGATACCAAAGAAATAGCAATTCAAGATAGATGCCCAAAGCATAATTACATGATGTTATAGAAAACCAAAATAAGTGGACATTAACAGAAATACTGGGGCATTTCTGACCTCCTTAATACTATTAACACTGTGACTAGCTATCTCATCCATCTTTTTCTGTCCCAGCTTTGTGTCTAACAACTCAAGGGTTTCAACATACGTTTCCATGTCAATATGCAGAGAATCTTGAAAGCGCATAATCATGGAGGGATCAAACTTTTCAGTTTCAGGATTATAAACTCCATACACGTCACTGTAATCAAAGTTGGGCGTGTGACCAAAGTTGAATAACAAGTGACCATTGGTCGTGAGTTGCAGAACACATTTCGCTCCTTGAGATGGATATATTTGAGGTCCAAATTGACCAAATTCATATGCCTCAGACCAGAATGGGTCATTATTGTACTCTTTCAAGATCCAAATCCTGTTTAGCAATGATTTCATGCGGTCGCTTTTGGCATCACTATTAACATGAATCAGAGCTAAAGAGCCGTTGATGACTATTAGTTGTCTTGTTTGCCAATTAGGATTGGGCAAATTTATCATGCGAAAAACATGATTGGTTATTTCAAATGTCAGTATGTAGCGGTTATAGGACTCTTTCACCACCCAATGCAATGCTCCCTTAAAAAAACACGCGCATGAATTCTTCTTATATAGGGACCTAATTGTTGGTAATGTTGCCGGAGGGGATGCAATTGGGCACCAAGCTCCTGTCTTGAGGGTGTAAACAAACGAACTCTCTAGGGATATCCTAACAATCTTGTAATCATCAATGCTTGGGTCGAAACCAAAACCAACTAGTGAAGCACAGTTAGGATGATCAGGTGCAGGGCGTAAAGTTGTTACGTGTCTTATCGAAGGGTTCCAAAGACTAATAGTATCATTCTTGTCGTGGAACAGACACAGGATCCCATTACATGAACCCACAATGTTACCTATAGGCGTATCACCCATAACCGTAGGGAACTTCACTACTGGTATGCTCACGTCTAACCATTCAGGGTTTGACGACACAAACTGTTCTTCCGAATGTAAGGTATACATGGCGTCTTCACGTTTCGACCATGATTTGGAGAGAGAATGGCTGATGAGTATTTTAGGTGTTCTTTTTCTAGATCGAAGAGCATGCCTGCTGATGAAATCAGGGCTCTGAATACGAGCACACCATGCTTTGGAGAGAGATCTAAACCGCAGGAGGGACTTAGGTGGTAGTCTTTCAAAGATTTCATTAATCAAATCATCAGATACATAATCTGACATTGTATGACCTTTGAGAAAATCACTTGAATTGATAATTCTAACAAGATTTCAGTCGCCTAGGTTTTGCATGTTAAAATAGGGAGAATATATATATATATATATATATATATATATATATATATATATATATATATATATATATATATATATATATATATATATATATATATATATATATATATATATATATATATATATATTCAATTCGCTGCTATGGACCTATGGCTATTTGGGCTAGTATTATATTTTACATGGGCTTCACAAAAGTTACATTCGTTCTTTTTCATTGAAGTTTTTGTTTTTATATGAAGTATGAACTGAAGTAGTGATTTATATACTTTTTATGTTTTAACTAGGCGAGTACCTGTTCATAGCAATATGATTTTATAGCGGTAAATAGATATATATACTTGCAATATTGTGATTGAAATATGAAGTGTGTTTGAGAGCGAGATTGGGAGCAAGAATGCGATGAATCTATCATATAGGAAAAACAAGGAATTTAGAGGATTAAAGCTAAAAACGCAATAAATAAAAGATCGCAGTTGTACTAATTGACCTTATTTTAGTTTGAAACTTGTTAACAATAATATCAACATTTTTTTATTACGGTTATTAGACATATAGGTTACTAAACTTGGCGAATTTGTTTGCTTAAGTTTCTCATTTTTTTTTCCAAATGGTTTACGGAAGTATACGAGTTAATTATTCACGCTACTTTACACATGAAACTTGTTCAAACCCGTTACCCCTCTTATTCAGGAGTTTGCATGTTCAATAACTTACGCGAATAAAATTACAAAGTTGAATAACCTATTTGTATAATAACCTAAAAGAAATGCCATATTTTATTTATTTGTTTATCTAGAACAAATTGCGAAAACCGTCCTGATTTGTTCAAATTAACCGATTTTAAAGTTTTTAGGAGGGTTAAATTTTTTTCATAAAGGGTCTTTGTGTGAAGGTCTAAAATACTATTTTTGTAGTGGTGTTACTTTATTTATTTGTTTATCTAGAACAAATTTGCGAAAACTTCTTAGGAGGGTGGCAGTCATGCTTCCGAAATCATTCATACCTCCCAAATCAACAAATAATATCATTCCACCTCATTTCACCTCATTCATACTTTTTTCATACCTCCCAACCCCTTTTTAGTGGCAACAATGCTTTTTTCATACCTCCCAACTAATTTTATTTTTTTTATTTTTTATTTTTCCTAAATTAAATTAAACAATTTAATAAAAACATAAATATTTCATTAATAATTAAAATAACATTACATAATACTTGAAAAAAAAAATACATAATTATATCCCAACAACCATTTATTTAACCAAACTATCACATCCAATTAATCCATTAAAGTTCAAAAATACCAGCTTTAGCCCAATTACATTTAAAATTATTTAGCCCATATTGACACAAAAATCTGATAAGCCCATAAAAACTAAGGGTTATAAAATGGCACTAACCTTAAAAACACTCCTCATAATACACGCCTCCAACATAAAGTGCAGACACTTTCTTCCATATCTCTATCAACCAAATCCCATTGAAACACATAAACCATCCTTTTATATATAGGGATTTTTATTTTTTTTTTATTTATTTTTTTTTTTATTTTTTATTTTTTTATTTATTTTTTGTTTTGTTTTGTGCTCCCAACGTTCCAAAATAACACACCCCAACGGATAGTTTTCAATTTCCATCTCCAAACCGCGGAAGCATTTTATGCCGGGTTGGAGCCTTGCCGATGGCCATACCGCCGAGGTGGCGGCGGTGTTCACCGGCGGTATGACCATGCCGCTGGCCATTGCCACCGTTCTTAGTGTGTTCTTGGTGGAATCCGAGTAACCTTAACCCACCAAATTCACCATCTTTTCAACCTTTCAAATTCCACCAAGAACACACTCAGAGGTGGCAATTTCTGCCCAAAATCAAAAAAATGAGCTAAATGGGCAAATTTTTAAAAAATTTGGGCACATTTGGGCCTCTCATTTTTTTGAAATGGGCATATATTGCCCATTTAGAAGTTAAATGGGCATAATGGGCACATGTTTTTCTCTCAATTGAAGAACATTAAATTGATTTCAATGAAAAACTTATGGATATAATATATTTAGTTACTTAAATATAAATGGCGTGTTACGTTTGAGAATTTTTGTTTTTTTGTTTTTTTATGACTTTTCTAAAGCGATTCATATAACATGCGCCTGTTTAGCCCGTGTCTATTTAGCCCATAGCCCGTGCCTGCCCGTTTAGCCAATAGCCCGTTTATACACCGTACAAAACACATGGAACAAAAAAGTCAACAACTCCATCAAGGCATCATCAAATTTAAATGTGATACAAAATTCCCTCATTGTCAAAATGCTACACGAGCCAACATCTATACTACTATATAATGCATTTGGGACTATTCTTTAATTAAAAAGACTTAAAATTCAGACTTTTATTTGCTTATTATGAAATGATTTCAAAATTAATTGGTTAGGAAGCAAGTTTGTTAGGAAGCGGATGGTTGTTCAAACTAAAATTATTTGGCTTAACCATCTCTATCATCTCTACTTATAAAGCATGAAGACAACTAAACGTGTAACCGAATAACGCAAAATATAGTCACAGGTACCCTGCCGCCATTCTAGTTTTACATAAAACACTTAATTTCTTGCAATAAAACCAAATCAACAATAAAGACAAATTATGTCCTCTTTTTTGTAAATCAAAACATATCAACACACCATCCTAAGCTAACAACAGCCGACCACCAACCACCATTATCCTACCCCGACACAGCCAACCACTGCACGACCCCCTGGACCTTCTGCTTGGAAGGTTTTGTGGTTTGATCCGGGGATGCTTTTAAGAATGTTAGTAGGATACCCAATTAGCACCACCAACATCAGAAGTATATTATAGAATTTCAATACAAACTCATATCGTACTGTAAGGTACTATTACTAGGTGCTATATAGCCAGTTAAGAGGCCGGTTTTTGTTTGAAATTAAACATGACTATTTGAAAAGCGAAAAAAATATATGCTGAATTTCTAGCTAACAAATCAAAATTTGAGGAGCAAAAGGACCCCGTTCGACCGTTCCACATGTCCAGCTAGGAAATCATGACCAGAATGGGTTCATATATAACATAAGCTACAATCTTCTATACTACTATATCATTTGGGACTATTCTATAATTAGACTTTTACTTGCTTATTATGGAAGGATTTCAAAATTAATTGGTTAAGAAGCAAGTTGGTTAAGAAGTTTGTTAGAAAGCAGGTTGGTTGTTCAAACTAAAATTATTTGGCTTAACCATCTCTACCATCTCTACTTATAAAGCATGAAGACAACTAAATGTGTAACCGAATAACCAAATAACGCAAAATATAGTTACAGGTACCCGCTGCCGCAGCGCGGGTACCGATCTAGTAATAAATAATAGGCATTTGAATTGTCATGTTAAGGCTTAAATGAGAGAGAATAGTTCACATTAATAGAAGCATTAGCAATCAAGAAACTGCTGTTAACAACTTAAAGATTCACCCTCACTATAGAATCTAAGATCCTTATAAAAAAAGGCAAATTGCACATGAGGGGAACATACTTTCAAAAAATTCCACTTTTGGGAATATATTTACAGCATCAATGGTTAAGAAATGGCTGGAAACGGTCACGGGCCGGGATCTGGTTAGGTCGCGTATATCATAGTCTAAGACTCGGTCTTCCTCGGTAACCTAAACAGAGAAAACCTCGTCTAAATATTTACATTATTAACAGTTAAAGCTAGGTACAATATCTAATCTAAACATCCTAAAAAGAACAGAAAAACTCATTCTCAGATAATATATGACTATAGCAATGACTGTAACCAATTTTCAGCACAAAAAGTGTTTAAACTACGAAACAAGTATTCAATGACCTTAGTAGACACACAATCCATATAGAGCCTGTTTGAGTGTTTTCTTCTATTAAAACATGGCTTTATTAAGGGGGATTTATATGAAGTTCTGTAGTAGCAGTGTATGTCGTGCCATGATGGAAGACAGTCAGAAAAAGGTTAAGAATATTCCAGTATGTGTCGATGTACGTGCATAAGCTGGATACATTTTATTGGTATGAATTTCCAGGTTCTGTCTCTAAATAATCATGATGTATGAATGGGTCGATCTGGGTTGGGTTATACAGTATTACGTATTTGCTGGTCAAACCACTCACCCAGCCTGTATTGGTTGTTTAAAAATTACCATGTTTTCAAACTGTACCATTTTGAAGTGTTACCTACCAGTTTGACCCGAACCCTTTTCACTGTACCAAATTTAGAGTTTTTCTTTGTATACAAGCAACCAGCCTCACCTGCAGTTTAAAGGATTGCACATTGGCTGCTTTTTGTAAAGATTGTGGCAGTAATTACAAATGAAATAGCAACTGAAACATACACAAAATATAATATTGCGAGACACCAAAATAAAAAAACTTTCAAATCAAATGTTTTTGATCCTCACCAAAGAATGAAAATTATTCAGTAAAACAGCTTAAGGAACCATAATAAATGCTCATTAGACAAAATAATTGAAATTTTCGAAATCCTTAATATACTATATTGTGATCACTACGTAACTACCTCATCAAATTTTCTTTTTCCACTCGGTCCCAAACAATTCGGCTCTGTGTCTAACAACTCAAGGGTTTCAACATACGTTTGCATGTCAATATGCTGAGAATCTTGAAAACGCATAATCATGGAGGGATCCCATGTTCCAGTTTTAGGATTATAAACTCCATACGTATCACCTTCACTAAAGTTGGGCAATCTGTTACCAATGTAGAGCAACATGTGACCATTGGTCGTGAGATGCAAAACACTCTTTGCTCCTCTTTCTAGATGCCTCCAGCTAGGTTTGAATTGACCAAAATCATATACAGGATGCCAACATTTATTGGAGTCTTTCAAGATCCATATAATGTTATCTTTTCCATCAGGAGGCTGAGTCCAACATTTAAGAGGAATCGCAGCTAAATAACCATCGATGATTGTTAGGTGTCGTGTTTCCCAATTAGGTTTGGGAAGAAATATTGTGTCAAAAACATGAGTTGTTAAATCAAATGTCAGTATGTAACGACAGCCTACCTTGTTAGAGATCCCGACCACCACCCAGTGCAAAGCTCCATTAAAAAAACAAGCGTTTGACTCCTGATATCGAACCTCGGTGGTAGGGGAAGCAATTGTACACCAAGCTCCCGTCTTAATGGTGTAAACAAATGAAGCTTTTTGGGATATCCTCGCAATCTTGTAATCATCAATGCTTTGGTCAAAACCAATACCGACTAATAAAGCACAACGACTGGGAAGGTCAGGTGCCGGGGGCAAAGTTGTTACGCGCCTAATTGATGGGTTCCAAAGACTAATAGTACGATTAAAGTAATAGTACAGACACATAATCCCATTACATGAACCAACAATATCACCTATATACGTATCACCCATAGCCGCAGGGAACTTCACTGCTGGTATGCTCACGTCTAGCCATTCTGGGTTTGACGACACAAACTGGTCTTCCGAATGTAAGGTATACATGTCGTCTTTACGTTTCCACAACATAGGTTTTCCATTCACATACACAGTCATTCGTTTATCTTCTTTTACGTCAAAAAACGCATGTCTGATGAGGATCTTTGGTGTTTTTTTCCTAGATCGAAGAGCATGCCTGCTGATGAAATCGGTGCTCTGAATATGAGAACACCATGATTTGGAGAGAGATCTAAACCGCATGAGGGACTTAGGTGGTAGTCTTTCAAAGATTTCATTAATTAAATCGTTAGATACATGATCTGACATTGTATGAGCTTTAAGAAAATCACTGAGAATAAATCTAATGAGGGTTTAAGATTTAGGTCGATATATGGTAAAATAGGGTAGGACTAGTTGGGATTTTATTATATAAGTATCTCAAATGGGCTTCACAACCTAACGTAAGGAAATGTTACATATCACACTAGTACTATTTTTGTGTTGCCAAAATGAATATCCAATCAAGACTCTACAAACAATTACTCGAGAAAGATAAATACGTTAGTCTAGTGAAGTTGATACTTCTGCAGCAATTTCTTGTTCAAAGTGATTCATAGCTTCCTCACATGACACAAGTTGTTGCATAAGTGAAGCCAGTTTTGCACCATTTCTTTCTTTTGTATTGGCCGGAGTCTTCTCTTCGTAGCTTTTATAACTCATTGTCTTGTTTAAACTTGCTATTTGCCTGTATAACAACGAGATCAATCAGTTTTACACCAACGAGTCAAATGGGTAAAATTTATAAGTGTTTTGCTAAAAAGAAAATGGTCGAGTAAGAAACAAATTTTGACGGGTCAACCCAACTCGACCCGTTTTAAAAAGTAACCCGTTTGACCAGCTAGCCAACCCCCTGGCCCATGATTCTACTACCTCTAATGATACTTATAAATTATCAAAACACAAGAAAATGTAATAACTATGATGCTATAAGTTTTAAAATTTGAATAAAAAGTGTTTCTGGGTCATTGTGACCCATTTTGACCCATTACTTAACCTGCAAAAATACTGTATTGCCCTTTACCATCCCTTAACATAAAATGTTTCTTGAATGTCAACAGCCGGTGAACTGAAGATGGACTACACAACAAAAGCAACAGAAGACACCGACATACAAATGTTGACGTCAGCTGGTGACACAATGGTGCCATAATTAACCAATAGCTAGCTATGGGATCGGAGGCATAACTTGTGTATTATAATCAGGTTCTTGCCCATTAATGGGAACTCCCGCCAGCAACTACCCCTTGCATTTGCCCTTAAAAAGGCAGCCCCTTTCCTTAAAACTCATTTTACCAAATCCAAACTAATCAACGTGACCTGACCAAATTAGTATTTACCGGTCACGTTTGTTGCTATTTGATTTGTAAAAAAGGTGTTGGGAATAGGTGGCGGCCGGAAAATAACATTATATAAGTGTACAGTAGTTTATGAAAAGCCTAAGCGAGTTATCTTTATACTGATTCATAGCTAGGGCTTGGGGTAATGTTGTGTGTTATGGTTTGCCCAGGTTGACAAGTTAACAAACTTGTTTTCTCTTGTGGCAGTTTCTAATGTTTCTGACTTTAATATTATTGTCATCGTGTGTAAGCTTTTGATAAGAATAGATTGTTTAGTAGTTGCTATGAATTGTTTTTTCAATTATACTTTTCTGGATCCTACATTAATGTTCTGTATTGTGTTATTATGGTAATTTACCTAATTGTGTCACTTAAGTTGCATAGTTTGGCTTGAAAGATGGTTGAGGAAAGTTTGTTTATTTCGCGAAATTGCTTTTAATGACGATAAGAAAAGTTTGATTAAACTCTACAGGTACCGGCTAGAAGCATTGTTGTTATGTTTCATACTTTCATTGTTGGATTAATTGTCGGCAGTTTGAGCTTTAGCCACCGCTCACAGCTTCTTAAAGAAGCATTGGAAAAATGGGCTTTCCTAAAAAATAGCAAAGCTCACCGCTCTTTTGCCAAACGAACACTAAAAATTAAAAAGCTCATTGCTCACCGCTCATCGTTTCAAAAAGCTCTGCGCCAAACATAGCCTTAAATAGTGATGAACATCAATCGAAATAGACAAAATATAATAGAGATACCAAAGAAATAGCAATTCAAGATAGATGCCCAAAGCATGATTACATGATGTTATAGAAAACCAAAATAAGTGGACATTAACAGAAATACTGGGGCATTTCTGACCTCCTTAATACTATAACACTGTGACTAGCTATCTCATCCATCTTTTTCTGTCCCAGCTTTGTGTCTAACAACTCAAGGGTTTCAACATACGTTTCCATGTCAATATGCAGAGAATCTTGAAAGCGCATAATCATGGAGGGATCAAACTTTTCAGTTTCAGGATTATAAACTCCATACACGTCACTGTAATCAAAGTTGGGCGTGTGACCAAAGTTGAATAACAAGTGACCATTGGTCGTGAGTTGCAGAACACATTTCGCTCCTTGAGATGGATATATTTGAGGTCCAAATTGACCAAGTTCATATGCCTCAGACCAGAATGGGTCATTATTGTACTCTTTCAAGATCCAAATCCTGTTTAGCAATGATTTCATGTGATCGCTTTTGGCACCAGTATTAACACGAATCAGAGCTAAAGAGCCGTTGATGACTATTAGTTGTCTTGTTTGCCAATTAGGATTGGGCAAACGTATCTTGCCAAAAACATGAGCGGTTATATCAAATGTCAGTATGTAGTAGTTATAGTGCTCTCTCACCACCCAATGCAATGCTCCATTGAAAAAACACGCGCATGACTTCTTCTGATATAGGACCTTGTTGGTAAATGTAGCCGGAGGGGATGCAATTGGGCACCAAGCTCCTGTCTTGAGGGTGTAAACAAACGAACTCTCTAGGGATATCCTAACAATCTTGTAATCATCAATGCTTGGGTCGAAACCAAAACCGACTAGTGAAGCACAGTTAGGATGATCAGGTGCAGGGGGTAAAGTTGTTACGTGTCTTATCGAAGGGTTCCAAAGACTGATAGTATCATTCGTGTCGTGGAACAGACACAGGATCCCATTACATGAACCCACAATGTTACCTATAGGCGTATCACCCATAACCGTAGGGAACTTCACTACTGGTATGCTCACGTCTAACCATTCAGGGTTTGACGACACAAACTGTTCTTCCGAATGTAAGGTATACATGGCGTCTTCACGTTTCGACCATGATTTGGAGAGAGAATGGCTGATGAGTATTTTAGGTGTTCTTTTTCTAGATCGGAGAGCATGCCTGCTGATGAAATCGGGGCTCTGAATATGAGAACACCATGATTTGGAGAGAGATCTAAACCGCAAGAGGGATTTAGCTGGTAGTCTTTCAAAGATTTCATTAATCAAATCGTCAGATACATAATCCGACATTGTATGACCTTTAAGGAAATCACTGGAACAATTCTAACAAGATTTCAGTCGCCTAGGTTTTGCATGGTGACCTTGTTAAAATAGGGAGAATATATATTCAAATTCGCTTCTATGGTAAAGACTATTTGGGCTCGTATTATATTTTACATGGGCTTCACAAAAGTTACATTTGTTCTTTTTCATTGAAGTTTTGGTTTTTATATGAAATGGAGTAGTGATTTATATACTCTTTATGTTTTAACTAGGCGAGTAACCGTTCATAGCAACGTGATTTTATAGCGGTAACAGATATATACTTGCGATATTGTGATTGAAATACGAAGTGTGTTTGAGAGCCAGACTCAGAGCAAGAATGAGATGAATCTATAATATAGTAAAAACAATGAATATAGAGGATTAAAACTAAAAACGCAATAAGTAAAAGCTCGCAGTTGTACTAATCGACCTTATTTTAGTTTGAAACTTGTTAACAATAATATCAACATTTTTTTATTACGGTTATTAGACATATAGGTTACTAAACTGTTGGAAAATTTAGTGCACTTGAGAGATCAAATCATACTTGGGAATGGGTTTGGAGGTACGGAGTGTACACCCATCAAGTCCCTGATTACCCTGACTCAATAGTGGTTGTGCTAGTGTGAATCTGATTCTGCTGATGCATGAATCTGATTCTGCTGCTAGTATTGTGAATCTGCTGCTAGGATTCTGCTGCTAGCTGATCCTGCTGATAGGATTCTGCTGACAGCTGATCCTGCTGCTAGCTGATTCTGCTGCTGATAGCATTCTGCTGCTAGTGTGAATCTGCTGATAGCATCAGCAATTTTGCTGCTCGGTTTTAACCACTGATTCCTACTATTATGGAAAGTATTATGATATAACTAATGGGCCGTTAATTATATATAATTCCATGGGCTAGGGTATTGAGTATTCTCTATTATAAATAGAGGTCATAACACATCTGCATAGATAGACGAAATCACAAAACCCTAAACACTTGAATACGCATCTGGTTCTTGGTTTGTGCCTAAAACAAGAACATCACTTGGTCTTATCCCATAGAGATATTCGTGTAACCCAGGCATAGGGTCGAATAGTTTCTATTGGAAAGTGATACCACGATTTCAAGTGAATATCCGGTACCTTTATTGATTATCTTAACCCTAATCTGGAACACTTTAACACATCACAACCAACAATCAATAGAAACTATTCGACCCTAATCAATGGCTGCTGCTATGAGACAAATGGCTGCTAACTTTTCCAAGTTGGAAAAGTTTGAAGGTGTTGATTTCAGAAGATGACAAAAGAAGATGCACTTCTTGTTGTCAAGTATGAATGTGGTTTATGTTCTGACAACTGAGATTCCAGAAGATTTTGGAGATGATGCTACTATGGATTAGATGAGGGCAAGAAGCAAATGGGAGAATGATGATTATGTTTGCAGAGGTTTAATTCTCAATGGTATGTCTTCTCTATTTGATATTTATCAGAATGTTGAAACTTCTCAAGAACTATGGGATTCCTTGGAAGCCAAGTATATGGCTGAGGATGCATCAAGTAAGAAGTTCCTTGTAAGTAATTTTAACAATTACAAAATGGTTGATTCTAGACCTGTCATGGAACAATACAATGAACTTCTTAGTATACTTGGTCGATTCACACAACACAAGATGAACATGGATGAGGCTATTTCAGTCTCGTGTATCATCGATAAACTGCCTCCCTCTTGGAAAGATTTCAAGCATATGCTTAAACATAAGAAGGAAGAGTTAACTCTTGTTGAGTTGGGCAGTCACTTGCGCATTGAGGATTCTCTCAAAGCTCAAGACATTGACAAGCCAAAGAGTAGCACTGCTACTGGTCCATCAGTTGTCAATGTGGTGGAGCATAACAACTCCACCAAGTACAATGACAACAAGGGCAAGCGTAAGCATCAAGATAACACCAAATCTGATCTTAACAAGAAACCTAAGGTGACTTGTTGGAAGTGTGGGAAACCTGGACACTTCAGGAAAGATTGCAAGGGTGGTAAAGTTGGAAACAAATACAATGGATCAGGCACAGGTGGAGGGAATGGTAACACCAATTCTCTGAAAGGTCAGAATGTGTTTAATAAGTCTTTTAAGATTTATTATGTTACATATATATCTGACATTTACTTTGTGCAGGATGATGATGTTGCGTGGTGGGTTGACTCTAGAGTAACAATTCATGTGTGTAAAGATAGAAGCTGGTTCAAGACCTATGAGTCAATGAATGATGGTTCTATTCTTCATATGGGAAACGAGTCAACTGCCCTGGTGCATGGAAAAGGATGTGTTGATTTGAAGTTTAGTTCTGGAAAGATTGTTTCTTTATTTAATGTTTTACATGTTCCTGATATTAGAAAGAATTTGGTTTCTAGTAGTGTTTTGAATAATTGTGGTTATAAACAAGTTATTGAATCTAATAAGTTTGTTTTGTCTAAAAATGGTGTGTTTATTGGTTTTGGTTATTTGTGTAATCAAATGTTCAGACTTAATATTGTTCATGATAATATTGATTCTGCTTTTATATCTACATCTAAACTTTATGATTCAAACCTATGGCATGCAAGACTTGGTCATGTACATTTTAAAAGAACGCAAGATATGTCTAAGGATGGGTTAATACCAGCTTTTGATATGAACACTGAAAAGTGTAAAACTTGTATGTTGAACAAGATAACTAAGAAACCATTTCAAGGAGTAAAACGTGAAACTAAAGTTTTGGAGTTAATTCACAGTGACCTTTGTGATTTACATGCTACTCCCTCTTTGGGGAATAAGAAATACTTTGTGACTTTTATTGATGATGCTTTTAGGTTTTGTCATGTTTATTTATTACATTCTAAAGATGAAGCATTAGATAAATTTAAAGTATTTAAAACTGAAGTTGAATTGCAACAAAGTTCCCTGATCAAAAGATTAAGGACTGATAGGGGAGGTGAGTACATGGATACTCTGTATTTTCAGTCTGTTGGTATAATCCATGAAACAACTGCTCCCTATACTCCTCAGCAAAATGGTGTTTCTGAAAGGAAAAACAGGGTGCTGAAGGAGATGGTTAATTCCATGTTGTCCTATTCAGGACTGAGTCAAGGGTTCTGGGGTGAAGCTATGTTAACAGCTTGCTATTTATTAAATAGGGTTCCCAACAAAAGGAACAAAGTTACCCCTTATGAACTTTGGACTAAGAAGAAACCTAACCTTAATTATCTTAGGATATGGGGTTGTAGGGCTGTTGTAAGACTCCCTGATCCAAAGCAGAAAACTTTGGGAGAAAGACGCATTGAATGCATCTTTGTTGGATATGCTGAGCATTCCAAGGCATACAAGTTTTATGTTATAGAACCTAATGAGTCTGTTTCAATTAACTTAATAATTGAATCAAGGGATGCACTATTTGATGAGAACAAATTCTCATCTATCCCTAGACCAAGTCAAAGGATTCCAAATGGAACCAATGACAATGGTGTTTCAGAAGTATCTGATGAGGTTCCTGCTGAGGTTGTGGAACAACAACCTAAACCTGAGCTCAGAATGAGCAATAGGGTGAGGACTCCAAAATCATTTGGACCTGAGTTTCAATTATACTTAATTGAAGGTACAAGGAGTGAGGTCTCTGACCAATACTCCTATTGCTTCATTGTGGAGGATGATCCCAAAACATTTGAAGATGCAATGAAGTCCCAGGATGTTGCTTTCTGGAAAGAAGCAATAAATGATGAGATGGACTCCATTATGGGCAATAACACTTATGTGTTGACTGATCTACCACTTGGTTGCAAACCTCTAGGTTGCAAATGGATTTTCAAAAAGAAAATGAATGTAGATAGAACTGTTGAAAAGTTCAAGGCAAGATTAGTTATTCAAGGCTTTAAACAAAAGTCAGGAATAGACTACTTTGATACTTATGCTCCAGTGGCACGTATCAGTACCATAAGATTGCTAATTGCTTTGGCATCAATTCACAATCTGATTATTCATCAGATGGATGTGAAGACAGCTTTCTTGAATGGTGATTTAGATGAAGAGGTTTACATGAACCAACCTCAGGGCTTCATCATGCCTGGCAATGAAAACAAGGTGTGTAAACTGATTAAGTCTCTTTATGGACTAAAACAGGCACCTAAGCAATGGCATCAAAAGTTTGATGAAGTGGTTTTGTCTAGTGGTTATTTACTTAATCAAGCTGACAAATGTGTATATAGCAAATTTGATGAATCTGGTAAAGGAGTCATCATTTGTCTATATGTTGATGACATGTTGATCTTTGGCACTGACCAAAATCAAGTTGATCTTACAAAAGAATTTTTGTCATCAAAGTTTTCCATGAAGGATATGGGGGAGGCTGATGTTATCCTTGGTATTAGGATTAAACATGAAAGTAACAAAATTTCTATCTCTCAGTCTCAGTATATTGAGAAGGTGTTAAAGAAATTTAATTACTTTGATTGTACTCCAGTGAGTACTCCCATGGATACAAGTGAGAAGCTAATGCCTAATACTGGCAAAGCTGTATCTCAACTTGAGTATTCTAGGGTGATTGGCTGCTTGATGTATGCCATGACTTGTACAAGGCCTGATATTGCTTTTGCTGTGGGTAAACTGAGCAGGTATACTAGTAATCCTAGTGCTCATCATTGGCAAGCAATTCAGAGGATCTTTAAGTATTTGAAGAGAACTATGGATTATAGTCTCTCATATACTGGTTATCATTCAGTATTAGAAGGATACACTGATGCAAGTTGGATCAGTAACACTGAAGACAATTCGTCTACTAGTGGCTGGGTATTCCTACTTGGTGGAGGTGCAATTTCTTGGGCATCTAAGAAACAAACTTGCATTACCAGTTCAACCATGGAATCTGAATTTGTGGCTTTAGCTGCTGCTGGCAAAGAAGCTGAATGGTTGAAAAACTTGCTTCTTGAGATTCCATTGTGGCCTAAACCTATAGCACCTATTTCTATCCGTTGTGATAGTGCTGTAACATTGGCAAAGGCTTATAGTCAGATGTACAATGGGAAGTCTAGACACTTAGGTGTTAGGCATATCATGATTCGTGGGCTTATCATGAATGGGGTGATATCTATAGAGTTTGTTAAATCTTAACAAAACTTAGCTGATCACTTGACGAAGGGTTTGGCTAGAGACTTGGTTTTGAAGTCTGCTAAAGGGATGGGTTTAAGTCCAACTTAGTCACTGAATGCAAGGATACCCAACTCCCTTCTAAGGAAACTTGGAAGCTGAGTTCAATGTGGAAAGCTGATCATTTAGTGGACTGAAGCACATGTATCACAAACATCCCAAGGTTGTGCTTGTTACCTGCTGGAAAGGAGGATGAAGTCATAACTTCTTAATGGTTAATTTTCTTTGAAAAAGTGCTAAGTAGGAGCATGAATTAAAGATGAACCACCTATGTGAATGTTGAAGTTTTGCCGCTTCAGGAAGCTTTGGACTTTTAGCTTTTACAACATTTATGAATTGGATATGGACACATGGCTTGTATAGTGTCAAGAGTATTTTAGTGTTTGAAAACTTGTGTGTATTTATCATCAGGTATTCAAATGGGTTGAAGGGTTCAATTCTTAGAACACCCTGATTATCGAATATTTGAAAGTATATGTACTAATGTGGAAATTCAATCATCAGGATATTTTCATTTATGCACTTGTTTTGTTTTGTGTTTAATTTTTCATGCAAAGGAAGTGAACTAAATTTGGGGAGGATTGTTGGAAAATTTAGTGCACTTGAGGGATCAAATCATACTTGGGAATGGGTTTGGAGGTACGGAGTGTACACCCATCAAGTCCCTGATTACCCTGACTCAATAGTGGTTGTGCTAGTGTGAATCTGATTCTGCTGCTAGTATTGTGAATTTGCTACTAGGATTCTGCTGCTAGCTGATCCTGCTGATAGGATTCTGCTGACAGCTGATCCTGCTGCTAGCTGATTCTGCTGCTGATAGCATTCTGCTGCTAGTGTGAATCTGCTGATAGCATCAGCAATTCTGCTGCTCGGTTTTAACCACTGATTCCTACTATTATGGAAAGTATTATGATATAATTAATGGGCCGTTAATTATATATAATTCCATGGGCTAGGGTTTTGAGTATTCTCTATTATAAATAGAGGTCATAACACATCTGCATAGATAGACGAAATCACAAAACCCTAAACACTTGAATACGCATCTGGTTCTTGGTTTGTGCCTAAAACAAGAACATCACTTGGTCTTATCCCATAGAGATATTCGTGTAACCCAGGCATAGGGTCGAATAGTTTCTATTGGAAAGTGATACCACGATTTCAAGTGAATATCCGGTACCTTTATTGATTATCTTAACCCTAATCTGGAACACTTTAACACATCACAACCAACATAAACTTGGCGAATTTGTTTGCTTAAGTTTCTCCAAGATTTTTTTTCTTCCAAATGGTTTACGAAAGTATACGAGTTAGTTATTCACGCTACTTATCACATGAAACTTGTTCAAACTCGTTACCCCTCTTACCGGTTGTCAGGAGTTTGCATGTTCAATAACTTACACGAATAAAATCGCAAAGTTGAATAACTTATTTGTATAATAACCTAAAAGAAATGCCATACTTTTTATTTAATTAGTTTTTTTATTTAGAACAAATTGCGAAAACCGTCATGGGTATGGTAACTTGAAGTTAAAACTTAACACAGTCCACGTCAGCGCCACCTTGGCATTTAACCTTTCACCTTTGGCTTTAACTTGGGCGGTGTGGTTAACTCACTTTAACTCAACAAGTTAAAGCTTAACGCAGCGTTAACGTGGGGGCGGGCAAAGTGATTTTTTATTTTATTTTTTTAGCCCTTAACGCAGCGTTAAAGGGTTAACGCGCAGCGTTAACATGGCTTTAACTTGATAGGGTGGTGTGGTTAACTCACTTTAACTCAGCAAAGTTAAAGTTTAACTTGGGGTGAAAGTCATAGTGCTCTTATGATTTGTTCAAATTAAACGGTTTTAAAGTTTTTAGGAGGGCTAAATTTTTTCATAAAGGGTCTTTATGTGAAGGTCTAAAAAGACTATTTTTATAGGAGAAAATTCCAAAAAAGGTACAAAAATATTGGGGCATTTCAAGTTTTGGTAATGATTTGACCTCTCTTCTGAATTTGGACATTCTCGACCACTCGACTGCTTGACTCCACCCAAAATTTGACACGTGTCATTCCTTTTGTACACGTGTTATTCCTTTTGTACTTTTTCTTAGAAAAAATACAAAAAGAATGACACGTGTCAAAATTTGGGTGGAGTCGAGCAGTCAAAGTCGAGCAGTTAAGCAGTCAAAGAATTGACACATGTTAAAAACTGGGTAAAATCGAGCAGTCGAGAATGACCAAATTGGAAAGAGAAGTCAAATCATGACCAAAACTTGAAATGGCTTAATGTTTTTGAACATTTTTCTGAATTTCCTCTTTTTGTAGTAGTGTTACTTTTTCACTGCACCCACCAAATTCACCATCTTTTCAACCTTTCAATTTCCCATACAAAACACATGGAACAAAAAAGCCAACAACTCCATATACAAGGCATCATCAAATTTAAACGTGATACAAAATTCCCTCTTTGTCAAAATGCTACATGAGCCAACAACAAAGACAAATTATGTCCTCTTTTTTGTAAATCAAAACATATCAACACACCATCCTAAGCTAACAACAGCCGACCACCAACCGCCATTATCCTACCCCGACACAACCAACCACTGCACGACTCCCTGGACCTTCTGCTTGGAAGGTTTTGTGGTTTGATTCGGGCACATTAATTTTGGGTTAGGGTTGGGATGCTTTTAAGTTTTAAGAATGTTAGTAGGATACCCAATTAGCACCACCAACATCAGAAGTATATCATAGAATTTCAATACAAACTCATATCGTACTGTAATGTACTATTACTAGGTGCTACATAGCCAGTTAAGAGGCCGGTTTTTATTTCAAATTAAACATGACTATTAAGAGAAAAATTATATGCCGGATTTCCAGCTAATAAATCAAAATTTGAGGAGTAAAAGGACCCCGTTCGACTGTTCCACATGTCCAGCTTGCCATTATAGGAAATCATGACCAGAATGGGTTCATATATAACATAAGCTACAATCTTCTATACTACTATATCATTTGGGACAATTCTATAATTAGAAAGGTTTAAAATTCAGACTTTTACTTGCTTATTATGGAAGGATTTCAGCAAGTTGGTTAGGAAGTTTGTTAGAAAGCAGGTTGGTTGTTCAAACTAAAATTATTTGGCTTAACCATCTATACCATCTCTACTTATAATGCATGATGACAACTAAATGTGTAACCGAATAACCAAATAACGCAAAATATAGTTACAGGTACCCGCTGCCGCAGCGCGGGTACCGATCTAGTAATAAATAATAGGCATTTGAATTGTCATGTTAAGGCTTAAATGAGAGAGAATAGTTCACATTAATAGAAGCATGCAATCAAGAAACTGCTGTTAACAACTTAAAGATTCACCCTCACTATAGAATCTAAGATCCTTGTAAAAAAAGGCAAATTGCACATGAGGGGAACATACTTTCAAAAAATTCCCACTTTTGGGAATCTATTTACAGCATCAATGGTTAAGAAATGGCTGGAAACGGTCACGGGCCGGGATCTGGTTAGGTCGTGTATATCATAGTCTAAGACTCGGTCTTCCTCGGTAACCTAAACAGAGAAAACCTCGTCTAAATATTTTCATTATTAACAGTTAAAGCTAGGTACAATATCTATTCTAAACATCCTAAAAAGAACAGAAAAACTCATTCTCAGATAATATATTGTTAGAGTTGGACAATCAAAGAACACATATTGCGGAAGCGTAGGATCAAGTATAACACATAAATATTAACTAAAACATAAATAGTAAACGTACCCGATGCACTTCAAATAAACCTTGATTCTTGGACAATTAGATCAATGATAAACCCCTTACCGTTTTGTTTATCGATCTCTTGATAATTACTAAAGTAAGTAATTACCTCGTTCTTGTACACACAAACTACCAACGAATAAAGGTTTGTTGCAAGTAAACAAATCACTTAATTTTGGACTAAACCAAAATCGACCCAATCCCTTAGGGGGGGGGGGGGTTGAACCGATCGGCCTAGGAAAACAAAGAAAGAAAACAAGTTTTTAGGGTTAGAGTGTGTGCACAAAAGATTGTGAAAGTCTAACCCTTGGCCTTGTATATATACTAGAGGATTACTTGGTGATCAAGACAAACATGGGTTGGGCCTTTCCCCCCCTTGTTCGACCGGCCTAGGACACCCAAGGGTGTTTCTAGATCCTTCTTGATTCCCAAATTACACTCTAGTCCTTATCTTTCTTATTTAACGATAGTTAGTCCATACGGTTAATAACTAACGACCGTTTAGTCCATTAAGTGTTATAAATATATATATATTCCATACATTTAATATATATATATATATATATATATATATATATATTTATTTACATTATTCTTGTTTGTAAAGTGTGCAATCCCGAGGTCTCGGGTTCGATCCTAGACATTTACCTATTAATGTTTATACGTAACATTTAACAGCTCCCACTCGTATATCCATTAATAGTAAAATGACATTGGTTAGCGTCTTGCAACACTCCAATGCCCCTAGTTCAATCCGAGTTAGGTTTCCTGGAAAAACCTTTAATGATTCATCATTATAATTATCCTTTCATTACTAATACCACATTAATAAAGATGTGAGTTCCTTTATTAATATTCTGTTTCTCGTTTCTTTATGATTGAACAAAATTACCAAAACATCTGAACGTATTCCAGATAGACTTTGGGCATGGCCATGCAAACATTTTGTCAACCCTACGAGGGGCCCAGCAGTATTAAACTTCTAAACAAATCAGAAGGAATAAATTCTTTCTTGACTACAAGAATAACCCATGAACTTTGCAACACTTCTGAAAACAACCCTTATGACTCCCTGTTACGGTGAGCGGTAGATTGCTTTACAAAAATGCACTACATCCATGACACTTATCTGGTATCTCAAGTCTGAGGATAACTTTAAATATGATTCTCACATTAAACATTAAATCATATTGTTGGGATAAGTCCAATATTCAATTCATCGAATATCATGTGAAATTGGTATGACTACCCATCAATATACTTTCAAGTATATTCTAAACCAATACTCAAATTTGTCTTAGTTTAATGATATTCCCATATCATTAATCGACAATGGACATTTAGAATAATAAATTATTCATGGATCTTAAACATGCAAATATAGGATATATTATTAAGACAATGATAAATAAACATAAAACTTATTTTATTCCATTAAAATAATAATTGTACATTACATCCTTTATCCAAACACTAATCACAAATGAGCATGAAACTTTCAGCTAATCTAAGTCCTACACCTGCAGCATGCTTGTAAAGCTTAGTGCCAGGTAGAGGCTTTGTTAATTGATCTGCCAAGTTATCATCTGTGTGAACTTTGAGCATTTCGATTTCACCTATTTCGACTTGTTCTCGAACATAGTGATGTTTAATCGGGAAATGTCTGGTGCCTTTCATGATTCCAGGCTCATTGGCAAATGTAATTGCAGCTGAATTGTCACAATACATTTTAATAGGTCTTTGAATCGAAGGCATGACTCCAAGCCCTGAAACAAACTTCCTAATCCAAACAGCTTCCATTGCAGCTTCTGAAGCAGCTATATACTCACTTTCTGTAGCAGACATCGCTAGTACACTCTGCTTTCTGCTCCTCCAATCCACTGCTCCTCCATTAATGACAAAGACATAACCCGTCTGAGACTTCGTATCATCCTTATCACCTTTCCAAGAAGCATCGCAGTAACCTGTAACATCAAGTTCTGCCGATGGATTTCCCCCATAAACCAAAAACATATCCTTAGTCGCCCTAAGGTACTTAAGAATATTCTTAACAGCAGTCCAGTGAGCTACACCTGGATTTTGCTGATATCGACTGGTTAAATTCTGAGCAAACGCTACATCAGGTCTTGTACTTTTCACCGCATACATTATAGATCCCACAGCCGAAGCATAAGGGACTCTTTTCATGCGTTGCACCTCTTCAGGTGTTGAAGCACAAACCTTGTTGCTCAAGCCATGTTGCTCTTGCATCGGCAAATATCCTTTCTTAGAATTTTGCATACTGAATCTCTTCAGTATTTTATCAATGTAAGCACTTTGGCTTAATCCAATTAATCGCTGAGATCTATCTCTATATATCTTGATTCCCAGAATAAATGCAGCTTCCCCTAAATCTTTCATAGAAAAACAACTTCCAAGATATTCCTTAACCTTTTGTAAACTTGGAATGTCATTCCCCATGATCAATATGTCATCGACATATAATATAAGGAAAATTACATTACTCCCACTAACTTTGTGATATACACATGGCTCATCAAGATTTTTAGTGAATCCATACTTTTTAATTTCACCATCAAATCTCTTATTCCATTGTCGTGATGCTTGCTTCAATCCATAAATGGATCTTTTAAGCTTGCATACACGATTTGGGAATTCTGGATTTACATACCCCTCAGGCTGCGCCATATAGATGTCCTCATCTAGGCGACCATTTAAGAAGGCGGTTTTAACATCCATTTGCCAAATCTCATAGTCATAGTAAGCGGCTATGGCTATAAGAATCCTAATTGCCCTTATGTCAGCTACAGGAGAAAAGGTCTCCTCATAGTCAACACCAAAAGTTTGTGTATAGCCTTTAGCTACACAACGGGCCTTATAGGTGTGTACAACGCCATCCATGTCTGTCTTTTTCTTGTAGAGCCATTTACTCCCAACTAGTTTGGCACCCGGAGGTAGGTCTACTTCTTCCCAGACATCATTGTCTTCCATGGATTGCATTTCCCCATCCATAGCTTCTTTCCATTTGGCCTTTTCAGGACCATTCATGGCAGCTTTATAACTTGTAGGCTCATCAAGATCACCCAGTATATACTCATCACTCTCTACATTAAGACATAGACGAGTAGGAGCTTTTACTGGTCTCGTTGACCTACGAATGGGAATCACTTCAACTTCAGGTGGAGGACCTAAACTTTCAGGTTCTACCGGAAGTTGGTTAGTGTTTTCAGAAGGTTCTACATCTTCCTGACCGTCTTCCAGATCATATATTCTCCCACTGAATTCTTGAGATATGAGCTCCCTTTCAAGGAAGTCTCCATACCTTGCAACAAATACTTTGTTTTCAGGTGGGTAATAAAAGTAGTATCCCATAGTTTCCTTAGGGTATCCTACGAAGATGCACTTCACAGATCTTTGTTGGAGTTTGTCTGCCGAGCCACGTTTAACATACGCCTCACAACCCCAGACCTTTAGATAAGACAGGTTAGGAGCTTTTCCAGTCCATACCTCATATGGTGTCTTATCAACCTTCTTTGTTGGAACCATATTTAGAATGCGAACCGCAGATTCTAAGGCATAATCCTAAAACGAGAAAGGAAGAGTTGTTAGATTAAACATAGATCGTATCATATCTTGCAATGTACGATTCCTTCTTTCAGATACACCATTTTGTTGTGGAGTATATGGAGAAGTAAGGTGCTGGACAATTCCCTCCTTTGCTAGATAATCTATGAACTCCTGACTCAGGTATTCACCACCTCTATCGGATCGAAGAGCTTTAATCTTCTTTCCAAGTTGCAACTCTACTTCTGCTTTAAACACTTTGAATGTTTCAAATACCTCATGTTTATGTTTAAGTAAATAAACATAACCATAACGGCTGTAATCATCCGTAAATGTTAAGAAGTAGCTAGCACCCCTCCTTGACACATGTCTAAGTGGTCCACACACATCTGTGTGAATAAGACCAAGTAGATCATTAGCCCTTTCAATCCTATTTTTAAAGGGTTTCTTAGTCATCTTCCCAGCAATGCAAGATTCGCATTTATCAAATGATTCATCATTGATTTTATCTAAAAGCCCATCATGTTGCAGCTTTTTCATGCGATCTTTGCCAATGTGAGCAAGTCGACAATGCCAAAGATAAGACGAATCCAGACCTTTCTTGATTCTCTTATTGTTGATGCTATACATTGAATTATTTGTAATAAAAGCATTATCATTATTATTCATATCAATTTCAAATACACCATTCACAGTAACAACATTAAAATAAAAAACATTATTTAAAGAAACTGAAATTCCATTGCTTGAAATAGTATGCTCAAAACCAAGGTTTAACAAACATGAAAATGAAATTACACCTCTAACAATTGACGGTGCATAATGACAATTATTTAAAGATAGTACTAGGCCCGAAGGCAACACTAAATTAAAAACTCCTATAGCTTCAACTCCTGCATGCGCTCCGTTACCAACGTGCAAGAATTGTTGTCCATAGGCCAGCTTTCTCTCAACTCTAAACCCCTGCATGGTATTGCAGATATGAATGCCACATCCAGTATCATATACCCATGAATTCAATTTAGGAGTAAGAGTGAATAATTCAATCATAAAGAACGCACCTGATGTGCTGGGGTTACCAGCATCATTCCCCTGCTTCTTGAGTCGCAAGTCATGAATATAGAGAGGGCAATTGCGCTTCCAATGACCCTTTTCATGACAATGGTGACAAGCCTGATCCTTCTTATTTGGCGGATTCACCTTGTTCTGCTTAGGCTGATGTTGTTTCATCTTGGGTTGAGGTTGATAGGCCATGACCTGCTTGCCTTTATCACCTTTACCTCTGCCTTTGTTCACATGCGATTTCTTCTGGATTCTCCCCCCATGAATTGCCAACACTTGTGGGGTGGGATTCTTGACCTTGGCTGGTAGACTTTTCTCATAATCAACAAGCAATGCGAGTAATTCTGAGACTGTCTTCCCCGAGCAATGCATGTTGAAGTTCTGCACAAAACCAGCAAAATCCTTGTTAAGGGATCTGTTGATCAAGTGCACTTGCACATTCTCGGGGTAACCAAAACCAACTCTGTGAAGTTGATCAAAGGAATCCTTCATCTCATCCACATAATCGGCTACTGGTTTACCATCACCATGCTTGCAGTTGTGTAGCTTGTCAAGTTCATCATACAATTCAACTGCAGGTGGTTTCTCATAAGACTGCTGAAGCATCTCAAGCATATCTTTAGGGAACGAGTACTCATACTTCTTTTGTAATTGAGCACTCATGCTAGTGAGCATTAGACAAGCAACCTCATTGTACTTAGCATGTACCACCTTCCAGGCCGCCTTTGCTTCTGGTGTAGCAGTAGCAGGAGGTTCAGCAGGGCATTCCTCGGTCACATAATCCATCTTACCAGACGCCCTCAAGACAATTCTGAGCGAACGGTACCAGTCATTGAAATTCTTTCCAGTGAGTTTATCTCTCTCAAGATGACTCTTGAAAGCATTAATCACAGTTTGGTTATCGGGTTGAGCCATATCTACAGATAAAGTTCAAATATTAGTATTTTCGATAATCAATATCTTCAAGAAAATAAAATACCCAAGGCTATATTCATATAACCAACTAATTTTCTTGAAAATCTAGGATCTAACTTTACATAGTTTCACCACATCAGTTGATCTGCTAGTGGTAAAAGTACAAAAGATAGTAATCTGTCGAACAATAATTGGCAAACAAGATTTCCAATTCCTAGATCATTATGGGATTTACATCAAATTGATTCATCAATTTGCCTTTGTAAGCATGTTTTATCCCATCTCATGCCTTAAGTTCTAGGTCTCACGCACAACTTAATTAAGTCATCTACCTTAGAAACTGTAAAATTACAATTATGGTCTCACGCGTTAAAAGAATTTTACCTTGTTATAGTAATTTAGCCTAGGTCTCACGTTTACTAAATTAAAATTCCAAGTGTTTCTTATAGGTAGATGGCACGTAACTTAAATTTTAAGGGTATTAATTTTTTGATATGTCAATCAAAATTATGTACAAAGATGCATGCACTCATCTTTATAACATAAGTTTTCATAAAACTTTTTATGTCCGATTCCTGAAATTAATACACAAAGTTTTACTTGAGGTTTATGCCAAAACCCTAAGATGACTTTCTACAACATATAATTTTAAAAGTAATTCGTTTAAGATATATTCAAGATTGTGATAACCAAGGCAGACTCTAAGGCTCTTTTCTAAGCCTTCAAATCACGGTTATGAATATCATCTTAAAAGACTTAATTTTAAAAGTATATTTGCACAAAACATCATTCAAGCAAAAGTTTATGGATTCAATCTCAAAATAGTAATAAAGTTTGAATTTTGCTAGTCTCGACTGGGAGCTGATTACCGTGCGAATCGGACCACGATTGTCATAAGACCTTTGCAAGATTCTTACTTTATCACTTTAGGGTTTCACAATTATTAGTCCGTATTAATTTTCTTTATGAAAACAACCCTTTTATTGCTTACATCAAGTCCAACTAAAAAAACAATAAAACAAGTAGCAAAGAAAATCAAACAAACAATAATAAATAAGTGAAACAATTAGCCACATGCAAACCGTATTAGAAAAGATCCTAATAAAATCAATTCTAGGTATAATAATGCATGTAATCAACTAAGGCCTTCCCCTCTTAATGGAGGTGAGTCACATACATTGACGAATCAATTGCGTAGGCCAAAGCTAAAAACACACCACATAGCATATAAAATTGATTTTAATATGTATTGGAGTCTTCCCCAATTAAAGATCTATCTAAACATGTGACAATAAAACAAGATCCATGACAAACATGCATGTAAGTCACGGATTAAAACCTAACAATTAGCAATTAGGTCACAAGATACGTTCAATTAACCGGTTTATGACCTAGGGTTTCTAGTGATTACACATAATCAAGAAAACCACAAAACCCTAATTAGGGTTTCATGGGAAAATCGACCCCCCCCAAAATTAGGGTTAGGGTTTCGAAATTTTTAGAAAAAAAAAAAAAAATAGGAAAAACCCTAGATAAAAAAAAAACATGTATCTAAAACAATTAAAGATCCGGTTTTTATTACGTTTTAGTAATCAATTACATGTTATACATGGCTCGTGATGCCACTGTTAGAGTTGGACAATCAAAGAACACATATTGCGGAAGCGTAGGATCAAGTATAACACATAAATATTAACTAAAACATAAATAGTAAACGTACCCGATGCACTTCAGATAAACCTTGATTCTTGGACAATTAGATCAATGATAAACCCCTTACCGTTTTGTTTATCGATCTCTTGATAATTACTAAAGTAAGTAATTACCTCGTTCTTGTACACACAAACTACCAACGAATAAAGGTTTGTTGCAAGTAAACAAATCACTTAATTTTGGACTAAACCAAAATCGACCCAATCCCTTAGGGGGGGGGGGGGGGGGTTGAACCGATCGGCCTAGGAAAACAAAGAAAGAAAACAAGTTTTTAGGGTTAGAGTGTGTGCACAAAAGATTGTGAAAGTCTAACCCTTGGCCTTGTATATATACTAGAGGATTACTTGGTGATCAAGACAAACATGGGTTGGGCCTTTCCCCCCCTTGTTCGACCGGCCTAGGACACCCAAGGGTGTTTCTAGATCCTTCTTGATTCCCAAATTACACTCTAGTCCTTATCTTTCTTATTTAACGATAGTTAGTCCATACGGTTAATAACTAACGACCGTTTAGTCCATTAAGTGTTATAAATATATATATATTCCATACATTTAATATATATATATATATATTTATTTACATTATTCTTGTTTGTAAAGTGTGCAATCCCGAGGTCTCGGGTTCGATCCTAGACATTTACCTATTAATGTTTATACGTAACATTTAACATATATGACTATAACAATGACTGTAACCAATTTTCAGCACAAAAAGTGTTTAAACTACGAAACAAGTATTCAATGAACTTAGTAGACACACAATCTATATAGAGCCTGTTTGAGTGTTTTCTTCTATTAAAACATGGCTTTGTTAAGGGGGATTTATATGAAGTTCTGTAGTAGCAGTGTATGTCGTGCCATGATGGAAGACAGTCAGAAAAAGGTTAAGAATATTCCAGTATGTGTCGATGTACGTGCATAAGCTGGATACATTTTATTGGTATGAATTTCCAGGTTCTGTCTCTAAATAATCATGATGTATGAATGGGTCGATCTGGGTTGGGTTATACAGTATTACGTATTTGCTGGTCAAACCACTCACCCAGCCTGTATTGGTTGTTTAAAAATTACCATGTTTTCAAACTGTACCATTTTGAAGTGTTACCTACCAGTTTGACCCGGACCATTTTCATCGTACCAAATTTAGAGTTGCCTCCCCTACTTAGGACGGCTGTTTGTTTCTTTGTATACAAGCAACCAGCCTCACCTGCAGTTTAAAGGATTGCACATTGGCTGCTTTTTGTAAAGATTGTCGCAGTAATTACAAATGAAATAGCAACTGAAACATACACAAAATATAATATTGCGAGAAACCAAAATAAAAAAACTTTCAAATCAAATGTTTTTGATCCTCACAAAATACAAGTATTCAATGAACTTACTATGCGCACAATCTTTATAGAGCCTATTTGAGTGTTTTCTTCTATCAAAACACGGCTTTATTAAGGGGGATTTATATGAAGTTCTGTAGTAGCAGTGTATGTCGTGCCATGTTTGTGATATTTTGTGTCTAAAGATTCCGAATGATGGAAGACAGTCAGAAAAAGGTTAAGAATATTCCAGTATGTGTCGATGTACGCGCATAAGCTGGATACATTTTATTGGTATGAATTTCCAGGTTCTGTCTCTAAAGAATCATGATGTATGAATGGGTCAATCTGGGTTAGGTTATATTACATATTTGCTGTCAAACCACTCACCCAGCCTGTATTGGTTGTTTAAAAAATACGGAGTACCATGTTTTCAACCTGGACCATTTTGAAGTGTTACACACTAGTTTGACCCGGACCCTTTTCACCGTACCAAATTTAGAGTTGCCACCCAACTTAGGACGGCTGTTAGTTTCTTTGTATACAAGCAACCAGCCTCACCTGCAATTTAAAGGATTGCACATTGGCTGCTTTTTGTAAAGATTGTGGCAGTAATTACGAATGAAATAGCAACTGAAACATACACAAAATATAATATTGCGAGACACCAAAATAAAAAAACTTTCAAATCAAATGTTTTTGATCCTCACCAAAGAATGAAAATTATTCAGTAAAACAGCATAAGGAACCATAATAAATGCTCATTAAACAAAATAATTGAAATTTTCGAAATCCTTAATATACTATATTGTGACTACCTAACTATCTCATCAAATTTTCTTTTTCCACTCGGTCCCAAACAATTCGGCTCTGTGTCTAACAACTCAAGGGTTTCAACATACGTTTGCATGTCAATATGTGAAGAATCTTGAAAACGCATAATCATGGAGGGATCCCATGTTCCAGTTTTAGGATTATAAACTCCATACGTATCACCTTCACTAAAGTTGGGCAACATGTGACCATTGGTCGTGAGATGCAAAACACTCTTTGATCCTCTAGTCAGATGATTCCATATAGGTTTGAATTGACCAAAATCATATACAGCATGCCAACATTTATTGGAGTCTTTCAAGATCCATATCCTGTTATCTTTACCATCAGGAGGCTGAGTCCACAATTTAAGTGGAATCGCAGCTAAATAACCATCGATGATTGTTAGGTGTCGTGTTTCCCAATTAGGTTTGGGAAGAAATATAATATTGTGCCAAAAACATGAGTTGTTAAATCAAATGTCAGTATGTAACGACAGCCTACCTTGTTAGAGATCCCGACCACCACCCAGTGCAATGCTCCATTAAAAAAACAAGCGTTTGACTCCTTATATTGAACCTCGGTGGTAGGGGAAGCAATTATATGGGTCGAAATCATGTTTGTTTGTCGACCAATTTTGCTCTAAGAAAGTATTAGTATTAACCATATTTGAAGTTTGAGATTCTGAGATTTGTGAACAAGTAATATTTCAATATAACAGTAAAAGATGTATATGAAACAAAGTATATTCTGCAAAGTAAAATTCTGGAATTGTATTATTTCAAACGTATGGATACCCTATATATACAAGATGGAAAGACATGTCCATTAGAAGTAATAAACATAATGGTTCGAATGAAACCAACATGTCCCTTCAAGTGTAACTGTCATAACCATATAAACTAACTATTGTGATGGTTCGAATTGTATCTGTTGGAATAAAACTATTACAGACATTCGAAATAAACTATACTACTAATAATAATTACATAAATAATGTTCTAAATATAAGTACGAAATCATATGATATTATAAACTTCCAACATTCTCCCTCCTAAGATCATAAGATTGAGTACATGTTGTTGTTTACTTCGAAGCATCAAGTAATGATTGTGAAATCATCACTTGCATTGCTTGTTTTTTCTGTTTTGACCATGTAGTTTCTAGCCTTCATATCTTGTTGCCAATGGTGTGGTTGAATCGGTTTGGTGTTGTCTTTCTTTTCTTCAACATCTTCCAATATAATACGAAAGTGCTCTAGCTTTTCTTTTCCTTTGAATTCTGCCGAAGTATGTTTGGGTGCCAACGCCTCTTGATGAGACAACGGACTAAATGTGTCCACTTCTACTCTTTTGGTAGGAAAATTTGGGCCCCTACCAGTCTTGTAATAGGATGTGAAAATGTCTAGATATTTGATGTAGCACTTCTTCAATTCATCACCTTCTTGCTTTGATAATCCAATGAGTTCACCAATTGTTCCAAATTCTTGACCGAAATGCACACTTAAGTATCCTCCAAGTCCCTCAATTAGTTTGTAAAGATCAAGTAAATGTATTTGTGTACCATTGATCATGGGAGGAATAGGACCAGGAAGGGAGTTGTTCAAGTAGTGATTATAAAACCATTTGACAACCTTATCAAATTTATATCGAAAATAATCCCATTCTTGTCGAATAAGATCATCATTTTTAATCAAGTTTAGGAAGGCAACAAATTCATTAAATGTTGTGACTCTTGTTGAATATATATTTCCTTTAATCCTAATCACATCATCTTCTGAATTTGATAATGAATCGAAATAGGTTTCCATGAATTCATTGTGCCTTTCCCTTAAACTATCTTCATTAAATACATGGTTTTCAAAATTATTAAACATGTAAATTAGTCTACAAGAGTTTCCTTCATAGACAATTTCAAAACCTTGTTTCTCAAGTAAATCGATGGAGAGTATGTTTAATGAGACTTCAAGAGCATAGAATACCCCTGGTATTATGAAACCTCGACCATCGTCCTTGATAAAAACTTCCACCAATTCCATATGTAAATAAAAATTTCATTTGTTCTTTTAATTTTGAAACAACAAAATCCTCTTTTATATTACGAAAGAAATTGAGATTAGAGCAAAGATGCTTATCGATTTGATTGCTGATATACCATATGTTGTCCCAGTGTCCTTGGTCCGTCCCTTTCAAGATACCATTTGTTGAGAAGTGTATACATTCACGATACTTTAATTCAATGGTTGGTGTGTGTATCTTTTGAGTTTCAATGACTTCGGATTGTGTTGGGATGATAGGAGACCAGTTTGAAGTTTCTGGTTTTTCTGTTTCATGTTGTTCAACTTCTGGTTTTCCTTCTTCTTGATTTGTTTGACAGAATTTTGCTATATGGCCTTTCTTTTTGCACATGAAGCATTTGTGTTTTCTGTATTTGTTTTGGGTAAGGTTTGTGTTGTATGCTTCAATCTCTTCTAATTTCTTCTTCAACATGTCCTTGCAGTCATGTGTGATTTGTCGAATGCACTTGCCCAATTTCTTCTCATTCTCTCTTTTCAATTGTCGATGCATAAAAGTTTGCTGCATCTTCTTTCTTAGAGGTTTCCCAGGTTTGCTCTGATGCCAATTATTATATGGGTCGAAATCATGTTTGTTTGTCGACCAATTTTGCTCTAAGAAAGTATTAGTATTTACCATATTTGAAGTTTGAGATTCTGAGATTTGTGAACAAGTAATATTTCAATATAACAGTAAAAGATGTATATGAAACAAAGTATATTCTGCAAAGTAAAATTCTGGAATTGTATTATTTCAAACGTATGGATACCCTATATATACAAGATGGAAAGACATGTCCATTAGAAGTAATAAACATAATGGTTCGAATGAAACCAACATGTCCCTTCAAGTGTAACTGTCATAACCATATAAACTAACTATTGTGATGGTTCGAATTGTATCTGTTGGAATAAAACTATTACAAACATTCGAAATAAACTATACTACTAATAATAATTACATAAATAATGTTCTAAATATAAGTACGAAATCATATGATATTATAAACTTCCAACAGCTAGAAGCAATTGGACACCAAGCTCCTGTCTTAATGTTGTAAACAAATGAACATTTTTGGGATATCCTCGCAATCTTGTAATCATCAATGCTTTGGTCAAAACCAATACCGACTAGTAAAGCACAACGACTAGGAAGGTCAGGTGCCGGAGGCAAAGTTGTTACGCGCCTAATTGATGGGTTCCAAAGACTAATAGTACGATTAAAGTAATAGTACAGACACATAATCCCATTACATGAACCAACAATATCACCTATATACGTATCACCCATAGCCCTAGGGAACTTCACTGCTGGTATGCTCAAGTCTAGCCATTCAGGGTTTGACGACACAAACTGGTCTTCCGAATGTAAGGTATACATGTCATCTTTACGTTTCCACAACATAGGTTTTCCATTCACATACACAGTCATTCGTTTATCTTCTTTTACGTCAAAAAACGCATGTCTGATGAGGATCTTTGGTGTTTTTTTCCTAGATCGAAGAGCATGCCTGCTGATGAAATCGGTGCTCTGAATATGAGAACACCATGATTTGGAGAGAGATCTAAACTGCATGAGGGACTTAGGTGGTAGTCTTTCAAAGATTTCATTTATTAAGTCGTTGCTTACATGATCTGACATTGTTTGACCTTAACGTTATGAAAATCACTGAGAATAAATCTAACGAGGGTTTATCAAACAGGTTTAATTTAAGGTTTTGCATGGTCAGATCGATATATATGTGTTAACATAGGGTAGGACTAGTTGGGCTCATGGTATTAGCTATATAATTGGGCTTCACAACCTTTACACAAAAAAGAAGAAGAAATATCGTTACTCCCTCTTTTAATGAAGTTCGCTTTCGCCAAAAGGATCTTACCTATGGTTTGAAGTTACTCGTAGTTGCTTAGCTTGATATAGGAGTATAGCTGTTAAGAATGTTAGTAGGATACCCAATTAGCACCATCAACATCAGTATATTATAGAATTTCAATACAAACTCATATCGTACTGTAATGTACTATTACTAGGTGCTATATAGCCAGTTAAGAGCCCGGTTTTTGTTTGAAATTAAACATGACTATTTGAAAAGCGAAAAAAATATATGATGAATTTCTAGCTAACAAATCAAAATTTGAGGAGTAAAAGGACCCCGTTCAACTGTTCCACATGTCCAGCTAGCCATTATAGGAAATCATGACCAGAATGGGTACGTTCATATATAACATAAGCTACAATCTTAATAAATAATAGGCATTTGAGTTGTCATGTTAAGGCTTGGATTAGAGAGAATAGTTCACATTAATAGAAGCATTAGCAATCAAGAAACTGCTGTTAACAACTTAAAGATTCACCCTCACTATAGAATCTAAGATCCTTATAAAAAAAAAAAGGTAAATTGCACATGAGGGGAACATACTTTCAAAAAATTCCCACTTTTGGGAATCTATTTACAGCATCAATGGTTAAGAAATGGCTGGAAACGGTCACGGGCCGGGATCTGGTTATGTCGCGTATATCATAGTCAAAGACTCGGTCTTCCTCAGTAACCTAAACAGAAAAAACCTCGTCTAAATATTTACATTATTAACAGTTAAAGCTAGGTACAATATCTAATCTAAACATCCTAAAAAGAACAGAAAAACTCATTCTCAGATAACATATGACTATAGCAATGACTGTAACCAATTTTCAGCACAAAAAGCGTTTAAACTACGAAACAAGTATTCAATGAACTTACTATGCGCACAATCTTTATAGAGCCTATTTGAGTGTTTTCTTCTATCAAAACACGGCTTTATTAAGGGGGATTTATATGAAGTTCTGTAGTAGCAGTGTATGTCGTGCCATGTTTGTGATATTTTGTGTCTAAAGATTCCGAATGATGGAAGACAGTCAGAAAAAGGTTAAGAATATTCCAGTATGTGTCGATGTACGCGCATAAGCTGGATACATTTTATTGGTATGAATTTCCAGGTTCTGTCTCTAAAGAATCATGATGTATGAATGGGTCAATCTGGGTTAGGTTATATTACATATTTGCTGTCAAACCACTCACCCAGCCTGTATTGGTTGTTTAAAAAATACGGAGTACCATGTTTTCAACCTGGACCATTTTGAAGTGTTACACACTAGTTTGACCCGGACCCTTTTCACCGTACCAAATTTAGAGTTGCCACCCAACTTAGGACGGCTGTTAGTTTCTTTGTATACAAGCAACCAGCCTCACCTGCAATTTAAAGGATTGCACATTGGCTGCTTTTTGTAAAGATTGTGGCAGTAATTACGAATGAAATAGCAACTGAAACATACACAAAATATAATATTGCGAGACACCAAAATAAAAAAACTTTCAAATCAAATGTTTTTGATCCTCACCAAAGAATGAAAATTATTCAGTAAAACAGCATAAGGAACCATAATAAATGCTCATTAAACAAAATAATTGAAATTTTCGAAATCCTTAATATACTATATTGTGACTACCTAACTATCTCATCAAATTTTCTTTTTCCACTCGGTCCCAAACAATTCGGCTCTGTGTCTAACAACTCAAGGGTTTCAACATACGTTTGCATGTCAATATGTGAAGAATCTTGAAAACGCATAATCATGGAGGGATCCCATGTTCCAGTTTTAGGATTATAAACTCCATACGTATCACCTTCACTAAAGTTGGGCAATCTGTTACCAATGTAGAGCAACATGTGACCATTGGTCGTGAGATGCAAAACACTCTTTGCTCCTCTAGTCAGATGATTCCATATAGGTTTGAATTGACCAAAATCATATACAGCATGCCAACATTTATTGGAGTCTTTCAAGATCCATATCCTGTTATCTTTACCATCAGGAGGCTGAATCCACAATTTAAGTGGAATCGCAGCTAAATAACCATCGATGATTGTTAGGTGTCGTGTTTCCCAATTAGGTTTGGGAAGAAATATTGTGTCAAAAACATGAGTAGTTAAATCAAATGTCAGTATGTAACGACAGCCTACCTTGTTAGAGGTCCCGACCACCACCCAGTGCAATGCTCCATTAAAAAAACAAGCGTTTGACTCCTTATATTGAACCTCGGTGGTAGGGGAAGCAATTGGACACCAAGCTCCCGTCTTAATGGTGTAAACAAATGAACCTTTTTGGGATATCCTCGCAATCTTGTAATCATCAATGCTTTGGTCAAAACCAATACCGACTAGTAAAGCACAACGACTGGGAAGGTCAGGTGCCGGGGGCAAAGTTGTTACGCGCCTAATTGATGGGTTCCAAAGACTAATAGTACGATTAAAGTAATAGTACAGACACATAATCCCATTACATGAACCAACAATATCACCTATATACGTATCACCCATAGCCGCAGGGAACTTCACTGCTGGTATGCTCACTTCTAGCCATTCAGGGTTTGACGACACAAACTGGTCTTCCGAATGTAAGGTATACATGTCGTCTTTACGTTTCCACAACCTAGGTTTTCCATTCACATACACAGTCATTCGTTTATCTTCTTTTACGTCAAAAAACGCATGTCTGATGAGGATCTTTGGTGTTTTTTTCCTAGATCGAAGAGCATGCCTGCTGATGAAATCGGTGCTCTGAATATGAGAACACCATGATTTGGAGAGAGATCTAAACCGCATGAGGGACTTAGGTGGTAGTCTTTCAAAGATTTCATTAATTAAATCGTTAGATACATGATCTGACATTGTATGAGCTTTAAGAAAATCACTGAGAATAAATCTAATTAGGGTTTAAGATTTAGGTCGATATATGGTAAAATAGGGTAGGACTAGTTGGGCTTTTATTATATAAGTATCTTAAATGGGCTTCACAACCTTCGTAAGGAAATGTTACATATCACACTAGTACTATTTTTGTGTTGCCAAAATGAATATCCAATCAAGACTCAACAAACAATTACTCGAGAAAGAAAAATACGTTAGTGAAGTTGATACTTCTGCAGCAATTTCTTGTTCAAAGTGATTCATAGCTTCCTCACATGAAACAAGTTGTTGCATAAGTGAAGCCAATTTTGCACCATTTCTTTCTTTTATATTGGCCGGAGTCTTCTCTTCGTAGCTTTTATAACTCATTGTCTAAACTTGCTATTTGCCTGTATAACAACGAGATCAATCAGTTTTACACCAACGAGTCAAATGGGTAAAATTTATAAGTGTTTTGCTAAAAAGAAAATGGTCGAGTAAGAAACAAATTTTGACGGGTCAACCCAACTCGACCCGTTTTAAAAAGTAACCTGTTTGACTAGCTACCCAACCCCCTGGCCCATGAAACCACCCTAGGCACAATATCTAATCTAAACATCCTAAAAAGAACAGAAAAACTCATTCTCAGATAATATATGACTATAGCAATGACAGTAACCAATTTTCAGCACAATAAGTGTTTAAACTATGAAACAAGTATTCAGTGACCTTACTATGTGCACAATCTGTATAGAGCCTGTTTGAGTGTTTTCTTCTATCAAAACACGGCTTTATTAAGGAGGGTTTATATGAAGTTCTGTAGTAGCGGTGTATGTCGTGCCATGTTTGTGATATTGTTGTGTCTAAAGATTCCGAATGATGGAACACAGTCAGAAAAAAGGTTAAGAATATTCCAGTATGTGTGTACGCTCATAAGCTGGATACATTTTATTGGTACGAATTTCCAGGTTCTGTCTCTAAAGAATTACTATGATGTATGAATGGGTCAATCTGGGTTAGGTTATATTACATATTTGCTGTCAAACCACTCACCCAGCCTGTATTGGTTGTTTAAAAAATACCATGTTTTCAACCTGGACCATTTTGAAGTGTTACATACTAGTTTGAGTCGGACCCTTTTCACCGTACCAAATTTAGAGTTGCCACCCAACTTAGGACGGCTGTTAGTTTCTTTGTATACAAGCAACCAGCCTCATCTGCAGTTTAAGGGATTGCACATTCACTGCATTTGTAAAGATTGTGGTAGTAATTACGAATGAATAGCAATTGAAACATACACAAAATATAATATTGTGAGACAGCTTAAGAAACACCATATTAAATGCTTGAACAAAATAAACGAAAAATTTTGAAATCCTTATATACTATTGTGACTACCTAACTATCTCATCAAATTTTCTTTTTCTATTCGGTCCCAAACAATTCGGCTTTGTGTCTAACAACTCAAGGGTCTCAACATACGTTTGCATGTCAATATGCTGAGAATCTTGAAAACGCATAATCATGGAGGGATCCCATGTTCCAGTTTCTGGATTATAAACTCCGTACGTATCACCTTCACTAAAGTTGGGCAATCTATTACTAATGTAGAACAACATGTGACCATTGGTCTTGAGTTGCAAAACACTCTTCGCTCCTCTAGTCAGATGATTCCATTTAGGTTTGAATTGACCAAATTCATATACAGCATGCCAACATTTATTGGAGTCTTTCTCTTTCAAGATCCATATACTGTTATCTTTACCATCAGAAGGCTGAGTCCAACATTTAAGACGAATGGCAGCTATATAACCATTGATGATTGTTAGTTGTCGTTTTTCCCAGTTAGGTGTGGGGAAAAAAATATTGCCAAAAACATTAGTCGTCAAATCAAATGTCAATATGTAACTACAGTCTCTGTTTTCATAGGTACCGACCACCACCCAATGCAATGCTCCATTGAAAACACACACGCATGACTCCTGATATTGAATCCCGGTGGCAGGGGATGCAATTGGACACCAAGCTCCTGTCTTGAGGGTGTAAACAAACGAACTCATTTGGGATATCTTAACAATCTTGTAATCATCAATGCTTGGGTCAAACCCAATACCGACTAGCGAAGGACGATCAGGATGATCAGGTGTCGGGGGTAAAGTTTTTAGGCGTCTTATTGACGGATTCCAAAGTTTAATAGTATCATCAGAGTAATCAAACAGACACAGAATCCCGTTACAAGAACCAACAATATCACCCATAGGCGCAGGGAACTTCACTGCTGGTATGCTCACATCTAGCCATTCAGGGTTCGACGACACAAACCGGTTTTCTGAATGTAAGGTATACATGTCGATATCTTCTCTGTCAGAAATAGTAGAATGTCTTATGAGAATCTTCGGTGTTTTTTTCCTAGATCGAAGAGCATGCCTGCTGATGAAATCAGGGCTCTGAATACGAGCACACCATGATTTGGAGAGAGATCTAAACCGCAAGAGGGATTTAGCTGGTAGTCTTTCAAAGATTTCTTTAATCAAATCGTCAGATAATAGATAATCTGACATTGTATGACCTTTGAGAAAATCACTGGAGTTAATAATCATAACAAGATTTCAGTCGCCTAGGTAAAGCCTGCAAACATCAAATGCATTCAAAAATTACTCGCAATTCATAATCATTCTAAAAAGACGCAATCTCGTGCTTCTAACAACCTACCTTAACCTAGATATTTATCCACAGTCTCACAACTACAACTACAAAAAACCACCACCATCACAAACTTACCTTACACACCCTACACAGTTACACTAGACCTGTTACACCAACATCCGATCAATATAACTCACCTAAATCTGCGTATTACATGAGCTACTAAACTCTTTCAAGGATGTGTTTTCATCACCAAAAAGCTTACCACTTAAGACAAGTCTTGATCACAGCATTACCTGGAAGTAATCCTGTGAACGAAAGAGCTTATAGATATGGAGCATTACAAGGACTTCATACAGGAAATGCTAATTGAGGGAAGTCTCTACTATATGACTTGGGCTTCTAATCACAGGTGGAACTATGTAGGGGCAGGGGAGGGTCCCGGCCCCCCAAAATTTGGGGCAACTAGTGTAAATATTATAGATTTTAGGGGTAATTTAGCTGAGGTTACAAACAAATCTCCGATTAGCCCCCCCCCCCCCCCCCCCCCCCCCCCCCCAAGAAAAAATGTTCAAGTTCCGCCACTGCTTCTAATAACCAAAAATTGAACACAAAATATGGTGATTTTATAGTTAAAATATATAATAGATCCGATTTCCTATATTGCCTTCTCATTCAACTAAAAGAATTCAATGCTGTATATAGACTTGCAGAATCATTTCATTATTACTAGAACGGAAAACAAGTATGGGGGTGTTTGTTTCGGCTTATATAACTGGCTTATGGCTTATTTGGTTTTGGGCTTATGCTTCATAAGTTCACTTTTTGTGGCTTATTTTGAGAATTATGGGATTGTATAAGCCACAAAAAGTGAGCTTATGAAACATAAGCCGGAAAGTTTAAAAATAAACTTATATAAGCCGGAAAGTTTAAAAATAAGCCACAAAAAGTGAGGTTATGAAACATAAGCCCGAAACGAAATAAGCCGAAACAAACACCTGTTATAAGCAAACAGCATTTCTTTCTACGCTTAATCTGTTATACTACATTTCAAAAAACATGTTGAAACAAACTTTATCATAACAACAACAGATATCACTTATTAGTTATTAACACTTTCTAAATACAAAACGTAAAAGATTATACCTGATTTGATAACGGTAACCGAGTTAGGGTTTCAAGACAGAGGTGATGACGACGGTAACCGAGTTAGGGTTTCAAGACAGAGGTGATGCAGTGGCGGGTACTCTGAAATATTTTTTTTTAGTAAATCATGTATTTTAATATATTATATTTTTTTACAATAGATTTATTGATAAGAATTGCATGTGACCTATTTTAACTTCTTAAGACAATGTCTTTAATTATACAATTGTGATATTAATTATTAGAGGTGACCCTTAAAATAAGAAAAAAAAAGGCTAATTTGTAAACAATGTAGGCATATTTTGCCTTTGTCTTTTTTTGAAATGGGCATGTATTACCTATTGAAAAGTTAAATGGATACATAACTTCTCTCAATTGTAGAACATTATAATTGTTTTTAAAGAAAAACATATAATATATTTGATTTTTAAAATATAAATGGGGTGTTACACTTAAGAAATTTATTTCGTCTTTTTAGGTATTTTTTAAAGCGATTCGTATAACATTAACCTGTTTGGCCCGTGCCCATTCGGGCTCGAGCACGTTTGACCCGTGTCTGTTCTGGCTTGAATATTTGTATAAAGCAAGGTACCCGCGCGTTGCAGCGGCGGGTACCCTGAAATTAAATTTTCCGGTAAATCATGTATTTTAATTTATTATGTTCTTTTTGACAATAAAATTACGGATATCAAGAATTTTGTTTAGCTCGTGCTTGTTTGGGCTTGAGCCCGTTGGTTCGTGCCTGTTCGGGCTCAAGCACATTTGGCCCGTTGCCCGTTCGGGCTTGAATATTTGTATAATGTGTTTTATTATTTGTATTAGTGATATTTAATGCAGAAATTATGTTTAATTTGGTTGTACAATATTGTATTTGTTATATAATGGGTGTTTTAATAACTGTATTAATTGTATTTATTGACCAGTTAATTAATTGACTAAACTAAATAACATTAATGTGGTGTTTTGTTTTTTTTTAATATGTGCATTAAAGTGGTGTACACTATGCTTCTTGTCTTGTAAGTCTGAAAATTATGTGCATTAAAGTGGTGTATAATATGCTTCTTTTCTTGTAAGTCTTAAAAATTACAAGCGTTGAAAGCTATACTTGTAACAACCAAAACTTTTTAAAGACACTTAAATTTCTAGGCTTTTAATTATATGTGTATGTATCTTTCCTATTAAAGAAATGTTTTTGGTCTTAAACATTTTAAGACTTTTAAATATATATGTCTTAAATACATTATAAGGTAGTATAGATAAAAGTTTTAGAGAAAATACTGCACTATATAATAGCATAACCATGACAGGTCACATATGGTTAAGATTGCCAACTCATTGCCCGCTTGGCACACACTATTCATGCACTAATTCATGAAATTTTAAAAAAAATTGTCACTAATGGGACTCGAACCCATGACCTCTTGAACAAACAAGAAACACTCAACCACTAGAACACTTGATTGTTTGTGTTTAAACTTTAAACATTTGAACACAAAATATAAATGCTTAAAATTGAATGTATAAATCAGTTACATATTTTCAAAACTGATTTTGGCTACAATTTAGGGATCCTAATTAACTAGGATCCTCTCAATCCTTTCCATGATTATTAATAAAGCTATATATCATTCCCTAAAATTACTCACAATTCAAATCCTTCCCACAAAAGTTACGCAACTACAATTAAGTCAGTTGATCAAAAAATTAATTATTTCTCAAATTATTTCTCTATCACAATACCAAATTAAAAAAACTAATCATTCAATATGTTTAAGCCATGAAACGATTATATGAATGGAAGAGGCAGTTTCAAATAACTGATCGTATACTGAATATTAATGATCATCTACTGAGCACGATCGCGTTTTCCATCCACAAATCGTAGGTTAAACTACTTAACGTGTTATATTTTTATTTAAAGCTTTGACTTTTATTCATCATCCACAGTCAGTAATCAATTCGATTATTTCACATTAGGGTTGTTTTGATTTTTTTTCTTCATATTTTGGGATATATTTTAGTGACTATATTTGTTCTTTTAATGTTGGACACCAAGTGTTTGTGTTAATGTCTGAATGAGTGTTTTTAATCTATGTTTAAGGTTGCACACCAAATATATGTGATAGTGTATGAACGCGGTTTGTGAATTCATTCAATTGATTTAATTTGTAAAATTAATGTTACAAATTTTGTTCCATAATTATTTTTAAAATTTGTAATCATTTCAGTGGCATGTTCTAATAAGTTTTATAAAAATCATGATTTTCTGAATGCCATGTTTTTAGCAGTTTATGTTTTATAAGATGTGTTGTTCAGATGTTTTTGATTCACTTCATTATGCAATTTTTATGTTTCATAAGTTGTGTTGTTATAATTGCAGATTTTTATAAAAAGAGACAACTGGAACTAAACATACGCATCAGTTTTATCACCGGGACAACATGATGGGACAGGTTAAGCCATTAAGAACATAACACAAACATATTAACTATCCGTTTTAATCTCCTGTAAGATGGTGTTATAAATTTTTACCGCAGTTTTTCACTTCCTGAATGCACTTCTGTTGTTTGTTTATTTTTCGAGAGCATTTTGAGATATATGTTACCACCTTCACTTTTGGTAATTCAATTACACTATTCTAATCTTAATTTTCTATGGAAACCAATTTACATATTTTCATTTTTTTCGCAGCAGGTTCATATTGATCACATGCCACGGTTTCTAATATATGAGTGCAAGGTTATTGATGACTATAACGGCTATCGGCTTTAAGGGTTCTATCCCGGTAAGAGGAATAAAAATTGATAATGGTTCAATGGTTATAAATTTTTTGTTGTGTTTGCTTTTATGTTCTCTCATGTTGGACTATTGGGTGTTTGGGATTGCTTATTAAGACAACTCATGTGATTATCATTTGGTTAAATTAACTCATTTAAATAACTACCCTTATTATCTGTTTATTTCAAATTCACTTTTGTAAATGCGTTATTATTGCAGTTACTGATCAAAGAAAATGGCGACGTATAGTGATGAGACGAAATTTGTTACGCTTTTAAGGGGTTAAGCCCTAAGTCGTGATAATGTGATCAATTATTGCCTTAAATCGTTTCTTTTGTCAATTTAGGTACTTTTGAGAAGAATTTTGGAAAAGGAAGCATTTTGGACGTTTTTGGAGCAAAAAAGTGAAGAAAACGACAAAGTTAAGAATCCATTCTGGAAATTGTACCTGACGGCGTCAAGCAGTTCTAAGGGACGGTGTCAGCTTATGTGACAAGAGGTGGAAATTACATTTACACTTGACGCGCCAGAAGTGAAATTGAGACTTAACAGGTGGCGGCGTCACGTTTTACCAGGAGTAGGCCGTCACGTATCATGCCAAAGCGTGATGGCCCAGAAGACCTAAAGAGGGACAACGTCAAGAAGTTGGATTGGACGACAAGAAACTCTAGCCGTGGTGTGATGACGGCGTCAACCACCAAAACGGGACACTGTCACCTATGTAAATCTATATATAGTTTTCAATTTTTCATTCATAAAGGAGGACTTTTAGTAGGGGAACTTTAGGGTACGAACCCTAGTCGACTTTTGCAGCTATTTTGGGGTTTCAAACCCTCTTTTCTTCCATGTTCAATTGAATATAAGTTATCATTTAATCATTCAATATGTCTATTTGTTGTTTGATTATATCGTATGCTTTTCTTTCCTTTAACATGTTAGCTTAGGTTTATTTGTGTTTGCTTAGATCTAATGAAACCTAGTTATTGATTGTTGGTTGTTGGTTTGTCATTAATTGTTGTGGGTGATTGATTTTAACGTTAGGCTTAAGAAAACTGGCTAATCTCCTATACGGTAACTTGCTTGAATGTCTTAAGAAACGTAATTGGATGTGTACTACGGTTTTATTGGTTGTATTTAATGCATAAGTAACTATTAATGAGGCAATGATAGGATACTAAACGTGTCTTCATTGGAAGAGATAGAAGCTTATAGAGTTGGGGAAGATCGTACACGGCCCCACGAATGGTATTAAGGAATGAAACCCTTCACCTATGCAATTGTGACAAACCAATTAATCAATAAAAGATAACTAGGAAGTAGTGAAATATAAGTAAACATGCTTTTCTCATTATTAGAAGTTCTCACTATTTTATTTTCTGTTTATTTTATTTTAATTGTTTAAGTAGTTATTTGGGTTAGTTGACTAGCAACTAATTCCGCCCACTCCTCCAATACCTGAGATATTTTACTTGCTTTCCATAAAATATAAAAATACAAAAAGAATCATCCCTCACCTCTAGACCTAGTTAGATTAATTTCAATCCTAACGAACACTATTCCCTGTGGAGAACAATCAATCCCCCGGTACTTGCTAACTCATTATACTACATCGGTCAGGTACACTGCCTGGTGGGGATTGTAAGCTTCTCAAGATCCCTTGAGAAGTAAAACTATTGTGTAGACCACAATCCACGCATCAAAGTTTTTGGTGCCGCTACCGGAGAATAGTTATTGTTCAGGTTGAATTTTATTTTATTAGGTCTACTCACTAGATTCCTTTCTAGTGAGACTTTTATTTTTATTTTATAGGTTTTCTTTAGTCTATCTCATTTCTTCGTTTCTTTGTTCTTAACCATTACCATCCGCCATCATGGAAGGTGGTAATATCTTTGTTCCCATCAACCCACCACAAAAAAACCCACCACAACCAAACCAACCTCCTAGAGCCCGCACTCTAGGAGAATACTCCCGACCTAGCCACCAAAGCTATCGAAACACCATTGAGCTCACTCAAGGAGCCAATGTGTCTCCCTTGCGATCCGACACCATCCGGTTGGTGCAAGGCGGATGTGCATTCCATGGACTTCATTCCGAAGATCCAAACCAACATCTCAAGGATTTCTTTAAAATCGTAGATTCTATAGACCTTGATGTTGACGCTCGAGAGATGACCCGATTGCGTCTCTTCCAATTCTCTCTACGTGACCAAGCTAGTCAATGGCTTGGGCGTTTACCCGCGGGATCTATCACATCTTGGGATGATCTCACCTCTCATTTCCTTGCTCAAATTTTCCCACCGGGAAGAACCACCAAGTTAAGGAATGACATCATGATGTTCCAACAATGTCAAGGCGAAACTCTTTACGAAGCATGAACTCGTTTCAAGGACTTACTTCAAAAAGTCCCTCATCATGGCATAGATCTTTGGCTCCAAGTCCAAATCTTCTATGACCATATCAATCTTTCCACAAGGCAAACCATTGACCAAGCGGCCGGTGGTAAGCTACGTGATCGAAGTGCTGAAGAATCATGGGAACTTATAGAAGATCTTGCTCTCTATGACAACGAAAGTTGGAATGTGATGAAGCGAAAAATGAACCACTTTTAGGGGGTCATTTAAGCCCGGAATTGAATTTATTTGATCAAATATTGCCCTAAATCGTTCCTTTTGTGATTTTAGGTACTTTGGGAGTGAAATCTGGAAAAGGAAGCAATTCGGACGTTTTTGGAGCATAAAAGTGAAGAAAACACCAAAGACTTAATTTTCCAAGCTGGGAACAGTAGGTGACGGCGTCAAGAGCATTTTCTTGACGGCGTCAAGAGTAAATTTCATGACGGCCCAGTACAGAAATGAAGGCGTCACAAGGAAGAGCGAAAAGAGTAAAATACGTGACGGCCTGGAAAAAGTTAATACATGACGGCGTCAGATGTAGATCAAGGCAGTCCGAGGATTCTTTTGGCGGCGAGATGACGGCGTCACCCCTTTGTTCTTGACGCCGTCAGCCTCAGTTTTCTATATATAATTTTCTAATTTTCATTCATAAAAGAGGAGAAGTTTTGGAGAAACCCTAAGGCCGAACCTATTACGAATTTTACAGGTTTTTCAAGGGTTTTCAGCCCTTGAACCCTTACATGTGTAATTAAGATAAGTGTTCTTCTAATTCAATCAATATGTCTATGTGTTGGTTGTCTATATCTTGTGCTTGTCTTGATTCCACCATGCTAGGCTAGATTTATCTTGTGTTTGCTTAGATCTAATGAAACCTAGATGTTGATTATGTGTTGATTACTTGTTTATGGTTGTAATGGATGAATGATTACAATGTTAGGCTTAAGAAAACTGGCAGATCTCCAAATGGTAACATGCTTGAACGTCTTAGGAAACATGAACCGATGTGTACTAGGTTTTATTGGTTGTATTTAATGCATGAGTAAATTCTAATGATCCCATGTTAGGAGCTTCTTAGCCGGCTCGACATAGGAGTGAAGTAGGCACTCATAGGATTGGGGAGTTAAGTATGCCACCCCATGAATGGTATTAAGGAATACAATCCGTCATCCACGCAACTATAACAAGTAATTAACGTGTAAAAGATATCTAGGGAGTAGTGAAATCTAAGTAAACACATTTCTCCACTTATTGCTCACAACCTTAGTTTAATTTAGTTTTATTTTCATTTCTAGTATTTTATTTTGATTACATCTTTAGTATTGGGTTAGTTGACTAGCAACTAATTCCGCCCAAATCCTTCAAAACCCGAGATTTTTACTTGCTTTCTAAAAAATATAAAAATACAAAAATAATCATCCTTCATCTCTAGAACTAGTATTTAGGTTTTCTAATCCTAGCGACACTATTCCCAGTTGAACGATCAATCCCCCGGTACTTGTCACTATACTATACTACAACGATCAGGTACACTGCCTGGTGGGGGTTGTAAGCTTCTCGAGATCCCTCGAGAGGTAAAGCCTGGTGCAATCCCTACGCATCAAGTTTTTGGCGCCGCAGCCCGGGGAATAGTTATTGTCTAGGTTAGAATTTCTTTTTATTAGGTTTACTTGCTAGATTCCGTTCTAGTAAGATTTTATTTTTTATTTTTAGGTTCTCTTTAGTCTATCTTAATTCTTTGTGTTTTTGTTCGTAACTCTTCACCACCCGACATCATGGACAATGGGAACATCTTTGAACCCGTCATCCAACCACAACAAAACCCACCACTAGAACCTCTTAGGCCCCGAACCTTAGGAGAGTATTCCCGACCTAGCCACCAAGGCTACCGAAACACCATTGAGCTCACCGGAGCCAATGTGACTCCCTTGCGATCCGACACCATCCGGTTGGTGCAAAGCGGATGTGAATTCCATGGACTTCGTTCCGAAGATCCAAATCAACATCTCAAGGACTTCCTTAAAATCGTAGATTCTATAGACCTTGATGCTACAACTAGAGAGTCGACCCGATTACGCCTATTCCAATTCTCTCTACGGGATCAAGCTAGTCAATGGCTTGAGCGTTTACCCGCGGGATCCATCACCGCATGGGATGATCTCACCACTCGTTTCCTTGCTCAATTTTTCCCACCGGGGAGAACTACTAAGCTGAGAAATGACATCTTGATGTCCCAACAACGTCAAAATGAAACCTTTTACGAAGCATGGACTCGATATAAAGACCTGCTCCGAAAAGTCCCTCATCATGGCATTGAACCATGGCTCCAGATTCAAATCTTTTACGATAAAGTTAACTATCAAACAAGGAGAGCCGTAGATTACGCAGCCAAGGGCAGGCTAAACAGACTTAGAATTGACGAATGCTGGAAAGTTCTTGAAGGGTTGGCGCAATATGAAGAAGAAGGATGGGAGGACCCAATGTTTCCAAGCAAGGGAAAACTTGACTACGCACACGCCACCCAAGAGCAGTTATTAGGAAGAATCGAGAAGCAGGTAGAAGAATTAATGAGTATTGAGAAACCTGCTGCTGAAACCATTTGGAGCCCTAATTTACGTGGGAATGCGGTTATTAACCATAATTTTCCTGAACGTTCACGGCAAGAGGAGTTCGAAGGGATAATGGTAACCTTCATGAATAATCAGGAAAAACAAATCCAGCACCTAGAAGCACGCATGGAAAGCACTCGTAATGCTTTTATAGATTTAGCAGACCAATTCATATCAAGGATCAAAGAGAAGATCAAAGAAAATTCCGCACCTAGAAAAAACGAAAAAGTCTTTGAGGTTTCAACTCCTTTGGTGTTTGACCAAGAGGATAACGAAAAATCTTCCCCAACTGCTTCACCGTCAATCACCCCCCACTTTTGTCAGCATCCTCAGGAAGAGAAGAATTCGCAATTTTATAACATTTTCATTGGATGCTTGCAAACCACGCTCCCAAACTTGTGCAAGAGACGTTCTTTTGGTTTTAAACCCGGTGTGAAGAGGTTGCACCTCAAAAACACCACAGATTTGAAACCCTCTATGGAACAACACCTCTTTGTACACACCGGTGACCCATGCGAAGGTTACAACTTAACTAAAACATCACCCACTCCTTTCTATAACCACACCTCTTTCCGTGACAGTAATGAAACGTTCGACCCTGGTGGACTTCACTAATGGAATAGCTACTCATGGTTATACTTGTGTTTAGCTATTTACACTAAGTGCAGGGACTAAATATGAAATTACTCCATTTTACACCTCACACGGACATCTGACGGCGTCAGATATTAACTCTTGACGCCGTCACCTCGCTAAATCAGCAATATTAACCCAAATTCAATCACTTTCAACCCATACCCCACAATTCTCACCCAAAGTGCTGCTACTACTTCGAATCTCCACCCTCCAATTCAACATCTTCCGTGACTAATCTCCACTCGGTAAGTAGTTTTTCTTCACTCTTTTTCGATCAATTGTCCTTAGGATCAATCAATTTTGAAAACCCCTTTCATCCGAAACCCCATTTTTGACCCATCATTGACAAATCATAATGCCATCCATTTGGTGATTTGTATTCATGGGGCTACCCTTAGATGATGTTAGCCCACTTGAATCATGCGTTAATTTAGGAAAAATCCCTCATGCTACGGATTTTTTGACCCCCCACCCATGTTTTCTGATTAAAGGAGCGTTTGGGTAATGGGTTAAGAGTTTGAAAATTTATTTTTCCCTCGTAATTGCATTGTTCGGATTCTGTTATGTCTGATGGCGTCAGGATCTCTTACTGACGGCGTCAGATGTGTCTGACAGCAGAAAATCAATAAAATTCTCGTTCTAATTGTTCCCGTTCACTCTATCTTTTTCCAGGAAAATGAGCAAGCGATCTCGACAACATCGTGGCAGCTCTTCTAGGTCCCAAAGAGTTAATTATGGAGAATTGGTCCATAGTTGGGGTGAATTTGACACTGTCGGCGCCACCACCAAGTATGCGGAACTTTGTAACCACCACATTGATGTTGGGGCCGTGGTTGATTGGGAGTTTCTTAGGTCCCAAGGGTTGGAAGTTGCATTTCTGGGGAGGATCCACATTGATGGGTTTGCGGGTCCTCAATGGGAGAGGTTGTTTAGGATTAGGGAGACGGTGTATAGTGAGTTGGTGAGGGAGTTCTTTGCGACCTTCCATTTTGATCAGGCTGAGGCTAGGACAGACATGGGGGCACCACTATCTATTTTAGGTTAGGAGGGGAAGTGCGGTCATGTTCGGTTACTAAGTTTGGTTGGAGGATAGGGTTGTATACTAGGGAGGAGGCTGTTGATGGAGGTTTTATGCAGAGGTTGTTGCATGGGGAGACTTTGAGGAGTGATATGAGGTGTGTTACTTTTTGGCCGACCATTGGGGACGGGGTTTACACCTCGACTACTGGGGCAGCATCAATCAGGGACCCCATAGTTAGGTTGGTCCACAGATGCATCACATACAGCCTGTCAGGACGTTATGGCACCACTCACCGTGTCACTGCTTCAGATCTTTTCTACCTGTATACCATCTTTTCAGCGGATGTTTACTGCAACATCCCATTTTGGGTAGCTAGTTATTTGAGGACCAGTGTGGGTGAGAGGGATATCGATAAGGTGTATGGGGGGATGTTCGTGACCCGGTTGGCTCGTTCCTATGATCTTCTTACTCCTCCGATCATGGGGTACTTGAGCGACTGTGGGGCTTGTAGGGTAGTGAGGGCTAAATCCCTCAGGCAGATGAGCATCGTGATGCTGATGAGGAATGAGACCTATAACTGGTATGAGGCAGGGGGACCTGATGATGATGAAGATGATGATGATGAGGGAGTGCCCCAGCATCATCAGTTTCAGTGATATAAGGAGGGGACAGCTGACTACTACCGACACATGAGTTGGGGAGACTGGCATGCACACCAGGGAGCCTGGATGGGTCAGGTGGACGCATGGCGGACCACCATTGACCAGCGCTTTGATTGGATGTATGATCATACCATCCGCCAGATGCAGCACCTCTCCACCCGTGATCAGCTTGAGCCTCACCTGCAGATTGACCCATTCCCCGATCGTGAGACAGACTACCCTCCCTACGGGTACACAGGACACCTCCCTCCTGGCTATGACTACCGTTTTGGTCCTCCTCCCCAGTGATCTCTCTTGATGTCTGTTATTTCTGAACAATTTATTGATGGTTGTGTAATTTGAAACAATTGGTACTGTAATAGTTTAGGATGCGGCCTCTGTTGGCCTTGAACAATTTTATTTTTATGTTTACGTTTATTTGAAATAATTGAATGTGCTTATGGTGACATTCTTCATTTTGTGTGATTTTATTTTGTTTGTTTGTTATTTGCTTCCGTATGCATGCTTTGTTTTTATTGTTGGTAGATCATGTTTCTAAACTAAAAAGTGGAAATACTTTACTTTGTTGTTTTGGCCTAGTCTTAACTCCACCTAAAAGTACTTTTGCAAAAGATAAGTGTAAGGGGAAACCCCAAATATGTTTTTAAGAAACGACCCGATCATGATTCTCCACAATATTAAGTGAATATGTATATTCGTATTTGTTAGAGTCAAATGCTTGTATTGAGTCATAATGAAGTTTTGCAGGATTTTCCAGGAAGTAGGACCAAGTTTTTCCAGAAATTTTCCGAAAACTTAACATAAGAATTTATGCAGGTCACTTCTAACGGCGTCACGACTTTACTCTTGACGGCGTCGCACGTAAAAATCTGGAAATTTTACCAGTTTTGTTTTTCTAACGGAGTCTTAAAGTTTTTGTAGAATTATTAAGTTTTATAATCTCCGGGAAATCTGCAAACTTCATTCTACAAGCATTATATCTTACTTTGTTTTCTAGGATTTAGTAACTTATGTAGATTGCCGCTGATTTTATGCGAGGTTGCCTTGTTTGTTTTCTCAGGATTTACAGGTTATGTATGACAAGAGGATGATTTATTTTTCTGGAAAGGAAGCTTTGATTGTTCATTTTCTTGGAGGAAGATCTAACCTGGCCACCTTATTATCCATACCGAGCGAATCAGGGGAGTATTTGATTTCATTTGTTTTACTTAATTCACTTTTACATTCTTTACTTGAACATTGGGGACAATGTTCATCTTAAGTGTAAGGGGAGGGTAAAATGATGATACCTTACAGATACACTTTCGCTTGAGTTTGTTTGTTTAATGGTAGATGTGTAATAAAACTATGAGAAATACTTGTTAGTGCAATTTTAGCGCCAAATTTAAATTTTTTTTTACAAGATTTAGGAGTGAAACTTTAGCCATAGCAAGCGTCTCATGGATAGGAGATTGTATGACTAGCACATAACCGTATATTCAGAAAAATTTTCCACCCAAATATGTGAGGCTCGCCTTTAGATTTGATAGGAAAAGCATTTACTATTAGTGCTTATGAGTGTACCGGTAGCATTTAGATTCTAGAACTTGCGTTAGTGATACATCCCGAGACCGCTAGTGAGACTACATTCGTGTAGTAGGATTTACTACATGATAAGAGGCATTAGGATCACCCTTGTGTTAAACCCGTATCATAATTACTTGACCATTTAAGTCATATTACTTGGCTAGTTAAGTCAATTAATTTTTCCCACACCCTTAGCGTTGTACTCATTTTTAGTACACGAAACCCCTAGTACACCCCTCCGAGCCTATCTTTTCGTTTCTAACTTTAAGCATCTTACTTAAAGGAAGAATTTGTTACACCCCACTTAAATGTACAACCAAATCGCCTTAGCCTTTCGTGTATGCGCTCATCTTTAGTGCATTATTGTTATTTGTTTAAACCCTAAGTTAACTATCTAATTGATTACATGGTTGCTAAGTCGAGTCATATCCTTGTACATATTGTTTTGGGACGATTGGGACTCATGGGTAAAGTACTTATTTTATGGAGTAATGGGAAAGAACATCATTTATTAACCCCATATGTACGTTAATATTAAAAGTACTCCAAGTGTTTTGATTTTCTTAATTCGAGTCATTAGATTAATTTATTGTAAAGTATGTAAAAATTCAAGTGTAAGGGGAATTTTCATTCCCTATGATGTATTATTTTGGATGGTAGGGTAAGAATGTATGCAAAAAAAAAAAAAAAAAAAAAAAAAAAAAAATCGAAAAAACAAGAAAATGAAAAAAAAATAAAGAAAAAAGAAAAAAAAGAGAGAAAAAGAGAAAAAACATACGGACTACCATCCCTTTTTATTCTATGTTCATTTTATGTTTTTGTTATTTTTCATTTATCAGCTTAAGTCGAGTCTAGTCTTGGCTTAGCAACGCCATATTGTACATGTAATTAACCAAGATTGTTAACTCGCCACCAGTAAAGACTGCCTATATCCAAGAAAACCGTGTATTTCATATCCCTACACCTAACGTTACAACCCTTTAAAAGACCCCTTTGATAGTTTATCCTAGGTGCTTACGCCATGTGGTGGAGGTTTGATCCTTTCCCAAGCCTATGGTAATCTAGTTTGCTATGACAGGTAGTGAGAGATCTTCCGTTTCCATATTGTAATTTATACTTTATTACACCCGAGAGATGTGAGTATCTAAACACTATTTGTGAGGTGCTTGTGTATGACCTCCGTGCTTGTCTTTGGTCTTTAGTGGAACGATTATTTGTTGTAATTACTTTTATATTAGTGTTAAATGACCCCTAACTTGTATTTTGACTAGAATAAAAGCGCATTTGCTTGAGGACAAGCAAATCTCAAGTGTAAGGGTATATGATGAGGCGAAAAATGAACCACTTTTAGGGGGTCATTTAAGCCCGAAATTGAATTTATTTGATCAAATATTGCCCTAAATCGTTCCTTTTGTGATTTTAGGTACTTTGGGAGTGAAATCTGGAAAAGGAAGTAATTCGGACGTTTTTGGAGCATAAAAGTGAAGAAAACGCCAAAGACTTAATTTTCCAAGCTGGGAACAGTAGGTGACGGCGTCAAGAGTATTTTCTTGACGGCGTCAAGAGTAAATTTCATGACGGCCCAGTACAGAAATGAAGGCGTCACAAGGAAGAGCGAAAAGAGTAAAATACGTGACGGCCTGGAAAAAGTTAATACATGACGGCGTCAGATGTAGATCAAGGTAGTCCAAGGATTCTTTTGGCGGCGAGATGACGGCGTCACCCCTTTGTTCTTGACGCCGTCAGCCTCAGTTTTCTATATATAGTTTTCTAATTTTCATTCATAAAAGAGGAGAAGTTTTGGAGAAACCCTAAGGCCGAACCTATTACGAATTTTACAGGTTTTTCAAGGGTTTTCAGCCCTTGAACCCTTACATGTGTAATTAAGATAAGTGTTCTTCTAATTCAATCAATATGTCTATGTGTTGGTTGTCTATATCTTGTGCTTGTCTTGATTCCACCATGCTAGGCTAGATTTATCTTGTGTTTGCTTAGATCTAATGAAACCTAGATGTTGATTATGTGTTGATTACTTGTTTATGGTTGTAATGGATGAATGATTTCAATGTTAGGCTTAAGAAAACTGGCAGATCTCCAAATGGTAACATGCTTGAACGTCTTAGGAAACATGAACCGATGTGTACTAGGTTTTATTGGTTGTATTTAATACATGAGTAAATTCTAATGATCCCATGTTAGGAGCTTCTTAGCCGGCTCGACATAGGAGTGAAGTAGGCACTCATAGGATTGGGGAGTTAAGTACGCCACCCCATGAATGGTATTAAGGAATACAATCCGTCATCCACGCAACTATAACAAGTAATTAACGTGTAAAAGATATGTAGGGAGTAGTGAAATCTAAGTAAACACATTTCTCCACTTATTGCTCACAACCTTAGTTTAATTTAGTTTTATTTTCATTTCTAGTATTTTATTCTGATTGCATCTTTAGTATTGAGTTAGTTGACTAGCAACTAATTCCGCCCAAATCCTTCAAAACCCGAGATTTTTACTTGCTTTCTAAAAAATATAAAAATGCAAAAATAATCATCCTTCATCTCTAGAACTAGTATTTAGGTTTTCTAATCCTAACGACACTATTCCTAGCTTAACGATCAATCCCCCGGTACTTGTCACTATACTATACTACAACGATCAGGTACACTGCCTGGTGGGGGTTGTAAGCTTCTCGAGATCCCTCGAGAGGTAAAGCCTGGTGCAATCCCTACGCATCAGAATGATCCCCGTGATTTGAACAAAACGGTCAAGGCAATATCTTTGCCTTCGAATAATTCAAGCACTTCCGACCGTATGATCATGGAACTTGAAGACCAAGTCAAGTTTTTCATGAAATCCTACGAAGCTCCTAAACCTTCAAGCCAAGTGAACAAAATCACTTCTTCATGTGAGTATTGTAGTGGTCCCCACGACACTCGTAATTGCATGGAACTCCCCGAACAAGCTTTTACGGACTACGCATCCTCGCTTACCGATGGAGCGGGAGACAAGTGGTACACTTTCAAACCCGAGCCAAACCCTTACGGTGATTTATACAACCCCTCTTGGAAAAATCACCCAAACTTTAGGTGGAAACAAAACCAAAACACTCCCCAAAACAATTCTTCCAATCCATCTAATCGTTTCCAATTGAACGGTTCATCCTCAAACCGTATCTTCAACAACAATCCTTCTAGTTTTTATTGTACCGTGTAAGTATCAGGTCCCTTGTTTAAATTGTATATTGTGAAAATTTTATTGTACTTTTTAGTAAGGGGTGTTTTAATTATTTGTATTTAACTTGGTAAATATGCTTTTAGTTGTACAATATGAATAAATCACTGTATTTTTAAATAATTGAGTATTTTAATAAGAGTATTAATTACACTATACATTTCTCTCACCATTGACTAATTTTCAACATTCAACAATTTAACAATTCCACTTTGACTATACACCATTTATATGTAGTATAGCTGGTTGCACAATATGAATAAATCACTGTACTTTTAAGTAATGAGTTATTTTAATAAAAATATTAATTACACTATACATTTCTCTCACCTTTGACTAATTTTCAACATTCAACAATTCCACTTTGACCATACATCATTTATATATAGTATAGATATAGATAAGTATCTTAAATGGGCTTCACAACCTAACTTAAGGAAATGTACATATCACACTAGTACTATTTTTGAGTTGCCAAAATAAAAAATCCAATCAAGACTCTACAAACAATTACTCGAGAAAAAAAAATATACATTAGTCTAATGAAGTTGAAGCTTTTGCAGCAATTTCTTTCAAAGTGATTCATAGCTTCCTCACATGACACAAGTTGTTGCATAAGTGAAGCCAGTTTTGCACCATTTTTTTCTTTTATATTGGCCGGAGTCTTCTCTTCGTAGCTTTTATAACTCATTGTCTTGTTTAAACTTGCTATTTGCCTGTATAACAACGAGATCAATCAGTTTTACACCAACGAGTCAAATGGGTAAAATTTATAAGTTTTGCTAAAAAGAAAAGGTCGAGTAAGTAACAAATGTTGACGGGTCAACCCAACTCGACCCGTTTGACTAGCTAGCCAACCCCCTAGCCCATGATTCTACTACCTCTAATGATACTTATAAATTATAAAAACACAAGAAAATGTAATAACTATGATGCTATAAGTTTTAACTGAAGTTCTTACTTTTGCAACTCAGTCAAATTTGTTTGCAGCTTTTTGCGTTCTTTTTCAGTGTTAATAGCTCTTTGAAGCTTTAAATATACTGAAAAGGATTCATTGACAATGGATTCTTTACATCCAGGTGGCACAGCATCCTTTTCAGTTAGAATCTGCATAAATGTGAACTCAAAGGATAAGAAATATAATTGTTCTAACAGATGGTCATACAACACGATGTTCCTAATATTGCATACCGTTAATGATGATAAGGTGGCCAAGGTTAAGACTTCCTTCTCATGGCGTCTCAGAATATCTGCAATGTTATCAGTTCGAGCAACTGCAAAACCCGCTAGCCTGAAAACAAAATTATACATTTTTTATTATTGGTACCTTAACGTTACAGAAACAATAATATACGGACAAATTAGGATAACATCGTTTTGCTTATAACCTTTCATTTACTTGTTCCTTTTCCTGAATTGATCTGAGTGATTTTACAGCAGACTCAACGATTCGCATCTCATATTCCGCCTCCTCATTTGTCCAGCTCTGTTAAAAAAAAAAAAAACATAACCATGACTTCATCAACAATTTTTTTTTTTCAACAGCAGATATGTCAGCAACATTTTACTATCCATTAATGTCTGAAGTTGGATCGAAAGAAAATAGAAGCCCGAATAAGAAAACTAGAGTATGGTATCTAACCTCCACAGCTGACGGATATTCACATAACATAATAGACTTTTTCCTTGTTTCATGTTGTGGGGCAGGAAGTCGCTGCCACAATTCCTCAGTAATAAATGGCATAAACGGATGCAGCAGCCTTAAGCCATAATCCAAACAAGTCCACAAGGTATCCTGTGCATAACCTCTAGCGGATACCATCGATGGATCATCACTCGAAAAGTAAGGCTTGATTACTTCAATAAAAATGTCACATAACTGATACTGCCACCATGAATATACAGCACTTGATGCCTCTGAGAACTCATACGAGTCCAATGATGATATAGTTTTGGATATCGATTTGTTTAGTACTGCAAGTATCCATTGGCAACTAAATGGCATCCTCTCTGGAACTATAGTTGTCGTTGGAGGAGTGTAGTCGTCACCAAGTTTGCTTATAGCAAATCGCGTAGCATGCCATATTTTATTACACCATTTTCGATATCCATAAACGCGCTTTACATCCAGATTTATTTTATCTGACTAGAAAACCAATTAGATAACTAGATTTAGTTATTCATCTAACAAGAAAAACAGTTAAATTGGATACAAAAGATTACAGATACCGTACCTCCTTGATTAGGAATGGCAATGGGGCGGGTTTGGGGCGGGGCGGCCATCCCCATCCCCAAACCCGATTACAAAAATCATCCCCAAACCCGCCCCAATCCCCATTGGGGATCTTATCGGAGCGCCCCATTGGGGCGAGATGCTCCCCCAAACCTGCCCCATTCCCCATTGGGGTCTTATTGGGTTGTCTTTTTTGACCGCGATACTCCATCATACTCGTGTCGTTCCCCGTGTATTCTTATTTTTAAACTATTAGCAATATGATTTTTTGGAATAACTTAAACAATCGAGAACGTATTAATAATATATTAAGCATTGGAATAAATCACAACTTTTTTATAATATTATGATACAAAACAAGCTTTTATGATCATAGTTTGAAATATTACAAAAATAAAAATTAACAAAAATTAGAGAATTATATTTATTACGTAAATACTAGCACAAAATTTTAGTTATATAGATATATGTATATGTATATGTTTCGGGGCGGGGCGGGGCGGGGCGGGGATAGTGTGCCCCATCCCCGCCCCAAACCCAATAAGAATCCCCGTTAAGGCCCCAAAACCCGCCCCGAAACCTGATAAGCATGCCTCGCCCCGCCCCAATAAGTTCGGGTTTCGGGTTTTTTTGCCATCCCTATCCTTGATACTATTTGTATAAACGGTCTCTAATGGCACTGTTTGCTTTAAGTCTTGGTCCCTCAAGTACATTATTATTTCACTTTTGGTCCATAAAAGGTAACATGCGAGGGACCAAAAGTGAAAGCAAACAGTACAATTGGGGATCATGTATTCAAATAGTATCAGGATGATAATCTGATATCCCTTGTTTGTACAATGTCACAAGGCTAACTACTTTAGTTTACTCTTAGAATAAAAAAATAGAGAGTAACCAACCTGGGATGTGTACGAGATGAGGGAAAATCGTAGAGCATCTGTACCGCATTGTTGAATGCCATCAGGAAAATCATCTTTTTGTGCTTGTTTGGCTATGTCAAATTCAGCAGGATGCAACTTACTGTTCTTAAGTTTCTCCTGAAGATCTCCTAAAGTTATTCCTTGTATGACATCAATAGGATCGATCACATTGCCCAAAGATTTTGACATTTTCCGTCCACTCTTATCACGTATCATGGGGTGTAAATAAACCTGCAAAACAATTCACACGAATTAGAGATAAAAATCAGTTGCTGGTGTACGGGTCAAATTGGTACGGGTCAAATCTGTATGGGTCAAACTAGTACATCAAATATCCAATTACCATTTTCAAGACAATCTAACTTGTTGACCAAAATGGTTTAAGAGGGTTTATGTAGTTTAAGTACACTCTTTAGAGATAAAATATGACCCGAATTGACCCATCCGATAGTAAATGGGTCGAAATTGCCACCTTTGGGTAGAATAAGTATACAGTCGCATTTAACACTTAACTAACCTTTGTAAAAGGCACATCACCACCTAATTTCATTCCAAGCATGACCATTCGTGCCACCCAAAAGAAGATTATATCTTTTCCAGTTTCTAGTACAGAATTCGGGTAATACGACTTAAAATCCTGTGTCTCATCGGGCCACCCCAATCCACTTAATTGAAATAGGGCTGAGGAAAACCAAGTATCCAAAACATCAGGATCTTGAGTCAGCTCAAACTTCTTTCCTACGAATTGTCTTTTAGCCTCCACCATAGCCTCTTCCTCATTTCTAGCGACTACCCAATGATCCATGTATGCATTTAGTTCCTTATCTTCATCATCTTCTAACGTAACATACCATGCTGGCACGCGGTGGCCCCACCAAAGCTGCCTTGATATACACCAATCTTGTATGTTCTCGAGCCATCTGTTGTATTGAAATATAATAACAATATAAATAACACAAAAAAGTTGCTTTTGTGATATTAAAAGGGGGTTGAGTGTTAGAATTCATTACCTCTTCCATTCAGCTACATATTGTTTCGGAAGAATGTCGATTTTCTTGTTTTTTTCATTTATGACAGCATCCAGTGCTTCTTTTGCCATATCGTCACACTTGACATACCATTGAGGCTTCATCATCGGCTCTATCACATCATTGCTTCTTGAACAACGACCTAAACGCATTTCATTTAATTTTTCACCTCTATAAAGTCCCTGTATCGAAGAGGGAACAGAAGAATATAAATAACACAAATCACAACTATTAATAAAAAAATATATAATATCGCATGAGTAAAAGTACCTTAGACTTTAAAGCCTCCATAACTGCTACACGGGCTTCAAACCGTGGCATCCCTACAAACTCTGAACCACCATTGCTATTTATTTTCCCGTCATCAGTAAAAATGTTGATGAACTCCAAATCATGATCCTCTCCAACCTTAAAATCATTTAGATCGTGTGCTGGTGTTATCTGCAATAAAAGGGCCAACATCTTTTACATAATAAAACAATTTAATAATAAACAAATATAATTAAAAATCATAAATCAAACAAAACAAAGATTAAATTATTTGTTTTTTAAGAAATAAAAATGCATCATTCAAAAAAATTTTTAAAAAAAAACCCGCGCGTGCACGGGCATTATAACTAGTATATATTATAAAAAAAAACTCGAGTAGTCTTATTGACCAACTTTTTCTAGAAGAAATTACAGGTTATTGTCACCTTAACAGCACCGGTTCCAAAATTTCGATCTACAAGTATGTCATCACAAATTATAGGAAGTTTTCTTCCATTAAACGGATGAATTGCACATTTCCCATGGAAATGACTGTATCTTGAGTCTTGTGAATGAACAGCTATAGCAGTATCTCCAAGCATGGTTTCGACACGAGTTGTAGCAACAATGATCTCTCCAATACCATCCTCTAGAGGGTATGCGAAAGATGTCAAAACTCCAAACTCCACCAGGTTCTTGTATCCTGGAACCTCCAAAAGGGTTCTCTCATTAATATCCGTATAGTCCACCTGCAATATGAGTATTAGATATGTAACTAAATATCTAACAGGGTGTTTGAGATTACAGATCGCTTATTTAAGAGTTGGCTTGCTTAAAGTAAGTCACCAGATAAGCAGTTATGAGTGTCTGGCTGAAACCGCGTATCTGCCTATCTTAAAGTAAATTATTTAAATAACCAAGTTGGTAAAAGCTTATCTTTGAAGCAGATAAGCAGTTAAAAGAACATTCCCAAACACCCCCTACTTATAGCAATGGAAATCAAGACTGAGTGATGATGGTCAACCTCTATATCAGAGACCGCCGTACGCAAGACACTATCCCAATTTACTAGCCGCTTGCGTCTGAAACAAAGAGAAAATAATAGCAAGTTTATTAAAATTATATATAACATACGGACAGAAAAATGCTTAAATGGGAGATATAACATTTATAAACACAGAATATAACAAATAATAAGTGCGATGAAAATGAACAATAACCTATTTGAAAAATGATCAGTGAAAATCAAAAGGCTATTATAATCCATGTATGTCAAAACTCAAAAGTACCTTTCAATAAGACCCTCTTTATAAAGTCTAACAAAAGCTTCTGTTACAGCTTTTGATCTTTTCTCATCCATGGTAAAACACTGTCATTACCAAAAAAAGGGTATTAAAACTTACTATAAACACAATTTAAGAGCCATAAAATAATAAGTTGTACGATCTTTTACCTCCCGAGACCAGTCCAACGATGCCCCTAACCGCCGGAGTTGTTTCAGTATTATTCCCCCATGTTCATCCGTCCACTTCCACACCTTTTATCGAAAACCAAAGTATTAGTCATCAAACTCATGCTAACAGATATAAAACTTAAGGTTCTATATACGACGTTAGACTCACTACGGGTATAAAATTCTCTCTACCCAAATCATGCCTTGTCATTTGCCGTTCCTCCATGATCCTTTTCTCCACAACCACCTGTAAATTAAAGTAGTGGTTGATTAACTGAAAAGAGACATTATTTATACGATGACAATGTTATTATATGTGAAGCTGTGAAGTAACCTGAGTGGCTATCCCTGCATGATCTAAACCAGGGACCCACAAGGTATTGAATCCTGACATCCTCCGCCAACGAATAATTGCATCCTTAACAAGATAGATATTAAAAACACAAACAGTCAAGTGTATTATAAAAAACAAATTATGTTTCAAACACAGAAACGTATTTGTAATCCAAGAAACCTGAATAGCAGCAGTCAGGGCATGTCCTATATGTAGAACTCCAGTCACATTCGGAGGTGGAAAAACCTATAATTTTATGATTTATAAGGAATACTACATATGAAATTATTAAAACTATAGTAAGAGATCTAGAAATTGAGTTTACCATCACAAACAGTGGCTTCGAGCTCTGAGATTTTGCTTCAAAGAAACCTGATATCTCCCAATAACTGTACCATCTGCGCAAGGAATGATATCAACGGTTAAAATTTAAAGGAGCTCAACTAGAATATAATCTGTCACAAAACTTACGAATTCTCCACTGCATTAGGAGAATAGTCCTTTGCCATTTTATGAGAGAGTTGTTTCTTTTCGCCATATGGTGTTTCTGGGTCAATATAATCTTCGGGATTTTCTTCTGCCGCTTCTTGCTTTTTTATTTTCTTTTTACTAGTTTTTGAGAAAGAAGCTCCTTGTTGTGCCTTCAATACAAATCAAGTGAAAAATAGTGACTGACGGCGAAATCAATATAACTTTATCAAAATCAAACTGCAACCACTCCACTGCATGTGTCCTAGTTTCGATTCTAGTATCATGTATATTACTTCTTTCAAACCAATTTTAAACAATACTTTCTTAGGGTTATTTGTATAAAATACCAACGTTAATTTCATTAGTCCAGATTTTTTAAAATCCGTGTCCCGTTTGGGTTGTTTTGTAAACAAAATAACTAATTACAAACTGACCATATTTTAGTGTTCCATACGTACCAAAAAGCATAACTGATTAAACATGATAAATGAAATAGCAAGTTGGTATCTGAATGCTAACCCAACTTTCGTTTCCAAAAGCCAAATACATTGTTAATGTAGTTAGCCATCAGTCTGTGTGATTATCAAAGCCTGATCAGGACCATTATCGGGGACAGTTTCACATAAAGTTAACAATTTCAAATAACCATACCTTAAGTTCAGCTGCTACTTTTTTCTCTTTAGCCTTAAGTTTCCTCTCTTCTTTCTCTCGTTTCTACACAGCAAACATGGAAAAAAACACAGTTCATATTCTGCAAATAGCAATAGTTAAAGCTCATTTTCTTTGAAGGACAAAACTGCAGCAAGTAAAAACCTTATCATTGTTTTTCGCCGCCTTCTCTGGATCTTCCACCGTAGGATGCAAATCCATACTAATGAAACTAGCGTGACGGTGGTTTTCTTCGCTTGCTACTAATTAAGTACTTTTCAAATAAATGCCCTGAAATTTCATTTGATCAGCAATAGCATCACCACCAAACCACAATCCATATCTAAATTAGTACGTAGTATAAATAAATAAATAAACTTTGCATATCAGATTAGTTATTCTTGTCCTTAACATTGATTCCAAATATATTTAAACTTCTTTATATTATGATTAACAAATCCTTCTACTCTTTGCGGTTTTAAGACCGAAATCGTGCATGATCAAGGGCTCAAGGCAAGCCTTTACATATATAAAATATTCCATCACTATTTTTACAATATTGAACTAGATAATCGAGTTGCATGCACAGTTGGGTTTGAGCATATGTCATATGCTAACATTCATTTGAGTATTATAAATATACATGAAAACCAACCTTTTTTACAGTGGACTATTTTCTACTCCACCTATATCTTCTTGCTGAATTGAAGATAGTCGCGCATAGAAAATTTGCACCTTTATATGTTTTTACTCGTAACTCTTTTTGTTTTAGAGTATATATATGAGCAATTGTCTTCTTAATTTATATACTAATAAAGTCGGTATTAACATACATGTATCTAGTCGTTATTACTTGCACCGCAAGTTTCCTAAATCATACGAGTATATATTGTTAGTTACCATTTTTGTTAATAATATACTGTACCTACGAAAATATATTTTTTCTTTTTTGCCAACCAAGTTTCTAAATTTTTTGTCTTTCCAAAAAGAAATATACTGCCAAAGTTAAATTTGTCATTATGTTTGGCAAAAGTAGCTATGAGCAGTAGCCAAAAAAGCTCACAGCTTTATAAAGAAGCATTGAGAAAATGAGCTTTCCTAAAAAATAGCAAAGCCCACAGTTCTCATGCCAAACGAACACTAAAAATCAAAAAGCTCATTTTTTACCGCTCATTGCCCAAAAAAGCTCCAAAAAACTTTGTGCCAAACATAATTATCTAAGAATAAGAAAACTCAACTTGTGACAAAATCTAAAATACATCAACCAAAAAGTTCGATTTTATTGCGTGACAAGACTGAGTCGCCTGCCCAATTGGATGTCACTGTGGGCTCGAATCACTAATTACTAACTTGCCGTTCAAAAAAAAATTGTTTTCAAGAAGAAAAAACGGTCGGGTAAGTATCGGGAAAAAAAAGTTACTTTAATAAATAGAGAATAACTTATACAATTTGAAGGGTTAAATGTAAAATAACGCTATCTCTTTAATACGATTTACAATCAAGTCCAAAACTTTATGAAAGAATCTAATATAAATTTATTTTATATACTTAAGTGTAAAATTCTCAGTTTTCATACTTTTTAGTAATAATACCTAAAACCTCGTATTTCTACGAAATTCTAAATATCAAAATGCAAACATGAGTTAATGCGAATGGAAATGGATACATGAGATTTTACATGTAACAATGACTCATATAAAAGATTATATAGTAATTTACTATTTAAAATTTCGGCACATGCTTATACAAGATTTATTAGAACAACTTACACATGAGGTTATAATGCAACAATTCATGATAAATATTTATTGTCTTCCTCTTTAAATTTTAAGTACAGATATTTGAAACAAAAAAGTATAAATAAAAGTATTATTATTTATAATTATTTTTAATAGAAAAAACCAACAAATCAAATATGCGTACGCAATATCAAAATTGATATGTAAATTTCCACGTTATCTAACTATAGTTTATCTATATAGCTAGGTTTAGATACCTTGCACGCGGGGGACTTTGACCTAAGTTGCACTAAAGGAGTTTTAACATAAATTATACTAATTGGGTTTGCCATAGTTCAATTACTTGTTAGATTGTCCAATAAATAAAAACATTGTAAAATAAACAACAATAACAATAAATACATTGTTTTTAAATATATAAAGTCTAGGGGTAATTGTTATATAAAATTTAAGATTTGATATTTTTAGAAAGTTTTAGGCTTAAATGTAAACTAGCAGCGTCCTCGCGCGATGCAGCTACGGGCCCCCTGTAATTTAATTTTTTCGGCTAATAGTTTATTTTATTTGTACGTTTTTTGGCAATAGCTTTACTGATTAGTTTTTATAGCAAAAGTTTGATGAAATTTTGCTTAGTTTGTATTATTATTATTATTATTATTATTATTATTATTATTTATTTTTTTTTTAATAATAATTTTCATTAATACATAAAAAAGCTTACACAAAGTTGGATGGGAGTCTAGACACAAGTTGCGCTCCCACCCCTTTCTGAATACAAAAGCTTATTCTATGAAAAATAAAAACGCCACATTTAACATTATTGGAGTGGCAACAAAACACAAACATAAAAGGCTAAGAAAGCGTACAAGATGCTATCCATTCTAACCCACTTCAGTTTCAATTAATTCAAACTTCAAACTGAGTCGACCACAATAGACAACAACATAGCACTAATCTCAACTTATTATTATTATTATTATTATTATTATTATTATTATTATTATTATTATTATTATTATTATTATTATTATTTTATTTTATTTTTTATTATAAACCATCACTTTTATTAATAATAAATAGGATTTTACAAGAAATTGGTGAGGAGCCGAGAAACCAACTGGGCCCCCACACCTCTAGCAATAGCGAAACCAATCCTATTAAAAATATGAACGGCAGCCCGTGCTCCAATGTCTTGAGTCGAAGAGAAACGTCGAATACGCTTTAGAAGAGTTACTGCATCTTTCTCAAGTTCTCCAAAAGAGGAGAAAGAGAAAGGGAGGAACCCATATCCGATATCCACACATTTGGCCTCATACTTGACACGTTTACGTTGTGCAGCTTCAATAACCGCACGACCTGGCATAAAATCAATCATACCAGATTGTGTCAAAGGTGACGACCCCGTAAGATCAACACAAACATCAAGCCCACCATCCCAAGAGTAAAGTAATATATCAGCTGGGCGCGAAGATCTATCCCTATCACCATAAAGCCCAATATCCACCTCCTTACGAGCTGAAATTCCGGACCGAGAGCATATATCAACAAGAACATCACGCACAATATTATGCCGATGTTTAATGCCAACAATACCCGCACAAGAAACCGCATGATCCCCATAAATATCTCCAGTAAAAACACGAGAACAAGCTGAACACGGTACCTGAACAGTGAAAAGAGGAACACCCAGCCGATAACACAACACACAACGGTATGTCCGGGCATTCATAGTTTGACCCAATCCAGATATAGGAGCCACCCTGAGCCAATCTGAAGTATGATCCTCCTTTAGAGAGCTCCATAACGCAATCTGTCGAGTAGAAAGATGGAATGTAGATTCAACAGTTTGGGTAACCCGATCGAAATATATATTTGCCAATTTCTTCATGAGTTTGGGGGCAGCGACCTCGCTTAGGTTACTCAAAAGGTCAATATCCATATCCATATTAAAAGTACATAAAGCATCATCAAAGGAGGGACCAGCAGTTACAATACCAGAACTATGGAGAAGCTTAGTCTGTAAGCTAGCAGATTGAAGTCTAGACGCAAGAAAAGCATATTTCAAAACATCTCCTGCAGAATAAACACCAAGCCCCCCAAAGGCAAAGGGAAGGGTGGCAAGTCTCCACTGCCAATCACCAAAAGCAGGCCCAGAAGCAGTGACAATACGTTCCAAAGAAGAACGAAGTGCCGCATCAAAAGAAACCTGAGCACACTCAAAGACCCTGGGGGAACATGTGCGCATAGAAAAATACAACTTAGAAATACCTGCACATGCACGGAGTAGCAACAACTCACATTGAGGGTCGTTAAGTTTAGCAACAGCATCCATAAGATCAATGGTTTTAGCCACCCTTTTCAAAACCAGCCTACTACCAAACTCAAAATCAACACTAACAGGCCCACCCAATAAATTAACACCATGTAAGGGGCGAGAAATATTGGGAGGGAACACACCCGCATATCTGCTTCTAGGGTCTTCCTTTGGCCAAAAGATCTCAGTTTTATCAACGTTGAGGTGTAAGCCACGACTAGGTCCATCCATCATAATCAATTCTAAAACCTTACCCACAACCAAAGTATCTCCAATAACAGTACCATCATCCAGATACTATGCTTGTAAAACAGAACATGTGAACATATTATTATTATTATTATTATTATTATTATTATTATTATTATTATTATTATTATTATTATTATTATTATTATTATTATTATTATTATTATAGTAGTTTGCATGGTTTGTACAATATGTGAACATATTTTAGTTTACTATGTTCTTTTTGACAATAAATTTACGGATATCAAAAATTTCGTTTAGCTCGTGTCCGTTCGGGCTCGAGCACGTTGGCTCGTGTCCGTTCGAGCTCGAGCCCGTTTGACCCGTACCCGTTCGGACTTGAGCCCATTGCCCGTTCGGGCTTGAATATTTGTATAATATGCTTTATTATTTGTATTAGAGCATTTAATGCAGGAATTATGTTTAAGTTGGTTGTACAATATGCTTGATAATTTGTATTTCTTATGTAAGGGGTGTTTTAATAAGTGCATTAATTGTATTTACTGACCAATTAATTAATTATATTTAATGTACATAATGATTTATTTATTGTATTTAATGTTAGTATTAATTGTATGTTAGAATTAAATATGAGGGGAATTTCTATAAGTAGCATTGGTTGTTGTAATTTTAAGTATTTATATTAATAGTATGCCTTCCTCGATTATAAAATAGTTAGATTCTACTAAACAATCAAAATATATCATTATTTTAAATTTAATCCTTTAAGTTTAGTTATTGCCTTCTCTTTTCTAAGTTTTTTTATTGTCAATTTACATCGACTGTTTATAATTTTTTTCTACATCAAATTACATAATCGAACTTATTAATAGTTTAAACTTAACCACTAAATTCTCAAAAATAACCCCCTTTTCTCTCAATTTTATTTACAATTTTGACACATGTACTACTTTTATGCGGATTTTTTATTAAGACGACAAATTAAGAGATGTTGATCAAAAAACTAAAGTATGACTTATGATCGGCCAATAGAACACCTTAATTTTGGAATTGAGCTTTCCTATTAATTGATGTGACTAATCCTTATTCTAGTTTTTTTTTTTCTTTTTCTTTTACCATTGTTACATAAGAGATAAGTCATATCTTCCTCCCCCCCTCCCCACCCCACTCCCGGCGCCCTTTAATATTTATTCCACACTTTGATAGAATATCAAGTTTGTTTTTTAAACAAGTCTTAATCATTTTATGCCTCATCATAGTTACCATAAATTTTGTCATTTATATTTTAATCTAATGTTAAGCATATAGTTTGACGTATGAGGTTGTAGTGAATATTAAGGCAACCTCAAAACCCAAGAAAAAAGTTTACCCACGAATTCTTTGTGAATATTAAGGTTTAAGGAGGTTGTGAAGTCAACAGTGGTCTAGTCAGGAAAACCAGACATTGTGGGATTTTTTATTATTATTTTTTTATTTTTTTAACTTTTTTCTTCACAAAAGCTACGTACGAAAAAAAATCCGGCAACTAAATATAATAAGACTAGAAAATAACTAAAATACAGAAGTTAGCAATGAGAAAAACATCTTATATTAAGAAAATAAACTATGAAATATGAGTTGTAATGGAAGATTCAAATTAAAAAAATGACATGGACTTTATTTTTCTTCAAATAAAGGTATGCTAATGTTTGTGATGACGTATAGCCTATATCCGGGCCACAGGCCCAAATGATAGACATTACTTACACCTAAGCCCACCACGAATGGGCTACCATGACAATGGTATGGGCCGTAGTATTATTGCTTTGGGCTCATGAAGCCCAAAGGCCCAATCTAATCCATCGGGTACACGATAAGGATTATCTATACAAGGAATAGATATCCTTACCTTGGATAAGCACCACACGTGCAAAGAGTAAGGAGCAAGAAACACGGTTTCTTAGCCCCTATATATAGAATCATACGACTCTCATTCAAGGTACGATTTACACAATCCCTAACTCTTCAACCAAACCCTAAATCGATTACTTACTCTCACGCCGGAGTCTAATCGGGGGAGACAATCCCTCGATAAGTCTAACGGTGTTGTTCTATTTTTCTTAGTACGCAGGTAACAAGGTGCTAAGGAACGGATTGATATAAGGGCAAAGCCCAAAAACCAGGTACGCCCAACTTTTGTATCAACAAGTGGCGCCATCCGTGGGACCCTACAACGAACTAGAATGACGAAACATAGGAATTCGAGCCAGCGGACTCCGCAGTCAGAAAAACGTGACCATCAAAAGAAGAATCGACAAGATTCGACCTCTAAACAGGTTGCTGGGACAACCAGCGCACCTGATCACCAAGAGGCATGAACAACCCAGCCTCTTCCAGCGATGGAACTACCTATAATTTCCTCAGTGGTCCCAAGCGTTGAGGAACTCCAACGCACCCTCTTCACCACTCCTCATCAGGCTACACCCGCAGTGAACAACACTGCGCCGCCAGGCGCGCCTGAACGAAACAGGGCGCCCAATACTGAGGCAGAAATTTTTGCAACAACTGAGGACATACCCGATCTAACTTTGGGAAACTTTGTATCCCAAAATTATGAAACCCTAACCGCCCTCATGCAAGAAGAAGCTGCAAGAAGAACAGGTGCGGACCTACAAACCCGACTTAATTTTGGTCCAGAACGTGAACCATCACCACCACGTTACTCACGAGGGAGGCGTGCAGAACGTACCACTATCCATGACAGGTTAGGTGCGGTATCTGACTCACAAAATTCTGGAGACAGCGGTAGGCGCACCAATGTCCATTCCAGACTTGGCAGTCGGGGAATACATGATCGATTAGGGCCTCAACATTCGCCAAGCCAAGGATCGTCCAAGCCTGGAAGTAGGCGGATCCAAGACAGATTGGGGAGAAGAAGATCCCCAAGCAGAGATCCCTCAGGCTCCTCTTCTGAAAGGAGCAGGCGCAAACGCCGAAGGAGAGATTATCCTTCTTCCAGCGATTCCTCGGACAACGAGGATAAAGAAACAGGGCACTGGAAGTCAAAAGGAAGACGTCGCGAGGAAGAGAACGAAGATATGTCTCTCCCATGGCGACGCCAGAAAATTGATGCGTTTACGCGGCGCATAAGTGATTACTCATACCACAAGCGCAGGCGCATGCCTGCTAATGTGAAAACATATGATGGAACAGGTGACCCGGACGACCACCTAAAAATCTTCGAGTCAGCCGCAACTATCGAAAATTGGCCACAGCCTGTGTGGTGTCACATGTTTAATTCCACATTGGTAGGGAACGCGCGCACATGGTTTAGCAAACTCCCACGTAGGAGTATAGGTGGCTTTGAGGAACTACGGAAAGCATTCCGCCTCAACTTCACCCAGCGAAAGAAGTGAGCTAAAAATCCCGTGGAATTGGCAAGGGTGAAGCAACGTCAAGGGGAATCAACCAGCGCTTTTATGGAACGTTTCAAGGATGAGTGCATACAGGTCAAAGCATGTCCCGAAATCCTAAAAATTTCAGGGTTCATGAATGGAATTAATAATCCTGAACTCATCCGGAAGCTTAATGACAGAGTTCCACAGTCTTTTGACGAGCTAACAAAGCGCACCAGATCCTTTATACAAGGAGAAGCAGCTGCTGCGGACAGTAAGAAAGGATATTCAAATTATAGGCAACAAGAACAGCCGCGGAAACAATCCAATGATCAAAACAACAACCGCAGCAGGAATTACCGCAGTGGAAGAGACAACGACAAATATACTCCTCTCACTAAAACTCCAAGGGAGATATTTGCAACAGAAGGTGCGAACTTCCCAAAACCACCACCAATGCGCACGGCAGAAGAAAAGCGCCTAGGTAGTGGATACTGCGAATACCACGGCCAAAAGGGCCATACAACCAACGAGTGCGTCCAACTGAAACAACTAATTGAAAAATTAGTTAGAGAAGGCAGGATGGACCACCTCGTAAAGAACATCAAGGAGGGAAAAGATAAGCAGAGAAACGGGGGCAAGAAAGAACCCCCAAAAGAGAAAGCTGATACTATATACATGATACAATCATGGCAACGTAATATAAAGCAAAAAGTCAGCCAAAAATTCTCTCCAGAAAAAGAAATATCCTTCCCTACTATAGCTGCGGACAACGCAGTCGTAGAGCCTCTAACCATTGAGATACATACAGGGGGGCATGACATCCACCGCATGTACATTGATGGCGGAGCATCCGCGGACATCCTGTACGATCACTGCTTCAAAAGGCTGCGACCTGAAATCCAAAGTCAGTTGGTGCCAGCTACAATGTCACTAACAGGATTTACAGGAGAAAAGATTTGGCCTATGGGGCAGTTACGCTTATTGGTGGTCGTAGGAGATGAACAACACTCAACCGCGACATGGATAAACTTTATGGTAATAAAGTCTCCTTCACCATACAATGGTATAATTGGAAGACCGGGAATATCATCCATGCGCGCGGTACCATCCACAGCGCACGGAATGCTTAAATTCCCAGTTGAAGGAGGAGTGGTCACTCTCTATAACACAACAGTACCACCAAGAGAATGCATCGCAGTAACAACTGAAGCGAAGACTATTCCAGAACAGCGCACGGAAAAAACGCCAAATTTAAAGGTCGCTATTCACCCAGATTACCCGAAACAACAAGTTTCGATTGGAGGATCTTTATCTGACAAAGGTAAAGCAGCCGTATGCGCACTCTTGCAAAAGAACCTAGACATCTTTGCATGGGAACCAAAGCATATGACGGGAGTACCTCGCTCTATCACAGAGCATAAGTTACAAATCCGACAAGGATACCCTCCAATACGACAAAAGAAGCGCGGCCAGGCCCCAGATCGTGCAAAGGCTATTTTGGAAGAAGTACACAAGCTAGTAGATGCAGGCATCATGCGCGAAGTATACTACCACGACTGGCTTTCTAACCCAGTTATGGTAAAGAAGAGCTATGGTAGTTGGAGGATGTGCGTGGACTTCACGGACCTCAACAAAGCATGTCCGCAGGACTGCTATCCACTGCCAGAGATAGACTGGAAGGTCGAATCCTTATGCGGGTACCCCTTCAAGTGCTTCCTAGATGCATATAAAGGGTACCAACAGATCCAGATGGCAGTGGAGGATGAAGAAAAAACAGCTTTCCACACCAGTCAAGGGGTATACTGCTACACAAAAATGCCTTTTGGCTTAAAGAATGCAGGCGCGACATACCAATGGCTGGTGGACACAGCTTTCGAAAAACAAGTAGGCCGCAACTTGGAAGTCTACGTTGACGACCTTGTCATAAAAGCCATACAGAGGACGAATTGGTGCGCGACATCGAGGAAACATTCCGAACGTTGGGGCGGATAAACATGAAATTGAATCCCAAGAAGTGCACCTTTGGCGCAACTGAAGGCATGTTCCTCGGATATTTGATAGAACCCGATGGAATCAAACCGTGCCCAGAAAAGACAAAGGCTGTTATTGATCTCCCCTCCCCGCGCACACTCAAAGAAGTCCAGTCACTGAATGGAAAGTTAGCAGGGCTGAATCGCTTCTTATCTAAGTCAGCAGACAAATCCCTTCCCCTCTTTAAAACACTCACGAAGTGCACAAAAAAGGGATACTTTTGCTGGACTAACGAAGCAGAAGAAGCTTTCCAACAACTTAAAAACCATCTGGCATCTCTTCCCAAACTTGTCACACTGCGACCAGGGGAAGAACTAATCATGTACTTATCAGCAACCCATGGAGCAGTTAGCGCAGTACTATTGACAGACAGAGACTCCGTCCAGACACCCATATATTTTGTAAGCAAAGCCTTAAAGAAAACAGAGGTTAACTACAGTGCTATGGAAAAGCTGGTCTTGGCTCTAGTGTTCGCAGCAAAAAGACTGCGCAGATACTTTCAAGCGCATCCAATAGCGGTAATCACTGATCAGCCAATTAAACAAGTTATCTCTAAACCGGACGCATCAGGACGCTTACAAAAATGGAGTGTAATGCTAAGTGAGTACAACATCTCATACAGGCCGCGCACTGCAATCAAAGGACAAGTCTTAGCTGATTTTATCGTGGAGAAGCCAGATAGCGACAGCCCAACATCTGCAGCTAAAACGGACCTACAGGAACCTTGGACACTGTTCACCGATGGATCCTCATGCGCAGATGGATCAGGCGCAGGCCTTATACTTACAAATCCAGAAGGTATGGAATTCACCTATGCGCTACGCTTTAAGTTCACAGTCACAAACAATGAGGCAGAATATGAAGCCCTACTAGCCGGACTACGCATCGCAATCCAAATGGGTGTACGCAACCTAGAAGCAAATGTAGATGCTCGGCTAGTCGCTAACCACGTGTTAGGAGAATACGAAGCCAAGGATGACCACATGATCCAATACTTGGATAAGACAAAATCTTTGATCAAAAACTTTGATAGGTTCACAATAAAACAGGTACCTAAAGGAGATAACAGGAAGGCGGACGCACTCAGCAAGATTGCATCCACAAGCTTCGCACACCTTTCAAAATAGGTATTGGTGGAAACCCTAAAAAACAAGTCAATCTTGGATATGGAGATATCAACGGTGGTAGAAGAACAAGATCCTACGTGGATGACACCTATCATCGAATTTCTTAGCAAGGGAATCCTACCCCAAGATAATAAAGACGCTCGAAGAATACGGCGCACAGCGCAACGATTCAAATTACGCGACAACGTACTCTATCGGCGATCTTTCTTACAACCATGGCTCAGATGTGTTGGACCCCTCCAAGCAGACTACGTACTCCGCGAAATTCACGCTGGGTCATGTAGTATGCACTCAGGGCCACGATCCGTGGTGGCAAGCGCTCTAAGGTCAGGATACTATTGGCCAACAATGCATCGCGATGCACGCGATCTGATAAGAAAGTGCAGCAACTGCCAAGTACATAGGCCTATTCCGCGCTGACCACAACACGAGCTAACACCAATCACCTCACCATGGCCATTTTACAAATGGGGTATTGACATCGCAGGACCGTTCCCCGTCGCAGCGGGAGGAATAAAGTTCCTCATCGTAGCCATAGACTATTTTACAAAGTGGATCGAAGCAAAAGCTGTGGTGAACATTACGGGAAACCAAGTCAAACGCTTTGTCTGGGACAATATTGTCTGTCGCTTCGGCCTACCAGGTGAGATCGTATCAGACAACGGAAAACAATTCTGTGATAACCCATTCAAAGATTGGTGCATACATTTGAACATCACACAACACTTTGCTTCCGTTAAACACCCACAAACCAATGGCCTAGTTGAGCGCGCCAATCGCAGTCTAGGCGAAGGAATAAAAGCGCGCCTTGACAGACACAAAGGAAGATGGGTAGATGAGCTCTCGCACGTCTTGTGGGCGCATCACACGACAATCAAAACCAGTACTGGCGACACGCCATTTTCCTTAGTCTATGGAACAGAAGCCGTCATACCAGCTGAGATAGGAATGCCAACTATACGCACAGCAGAGGTCAACGTCACAACAAATGACGAGGAACGGCGCATAGACTTAGATATACTGGAAGAAAGACGCGAACGTGCAGCTATACGAGAAGCAAAGGCTAAGGCAAAAATGAAGAAGTATTATGATGCAAAAGTCAAAGACACTTCATTCAGACCAGGAGACTTTGTTTACCGCGCCAATGACGCAAGCCACGCAGAAGACACAGGCAAGCTCGGACCCAAATGGGAAGGACCTTACGAGGTCACGGACACGCTCAGCAACGGCGCATACAGGTTGCGCGATATGGAAGGTCATGACCTGGCGCGCACTTGGAACATCTGTAATCTCAAAAAATGTTACTTTTAGGCTACGGCCCTTACACAAACACCCTCGCACCCTACGAGGTGCCCAATAAGTGTTTGTCTTTCTTTTCTTTCCTAGGAATTATATTTTCTATTTTTTCAATAAACTTGCAAGTATTAATAAAATGTTATGGTTTCTAGCTAACTCCATAGCGCACTTTTACTTTATTGCATATATGTCAATATTGTCTATCTTATATTTTTGCCTACATGGCGTGCATGCACCACTTAAAGACCCACGAAGGCATAAAGGATAAGTTAACCTACTAATTTACTCGTTGAATAAGAGGGTTGGAAACCCATCAACATTGGATCACGAATCCTTGCTAAGCGCCTTACTCTCGAGACGTTGAGGTAAGTTTCGCGTGCGCACCCCACGACGGATGCGCATATACCAAGTACACCGTACGAGCTTAGCAACATAACGAGCCAAGACACTTGGTCAGATAAAACTTAGCAAACAATGCAAGCATATTTAAGTCACGCACTTAAAAGACTTAGTAAAATAATCAAACTTAGCAAACAATGCAAGTATATTTAAGTTACGAACTTAAAACAAAAATGTATCCTATTCCATATTTATTAATAAAATTACAAGGAAAGATACATAAATATACAAACAATCTATATACTATGGCGGTGCTCATGACTCTCTTCTGGAGCGGCGGAACTCCCCGCCTCCTTAAGCTTACTCAAGGTTATAGCATCCTTGAGCGACACGGTTGGAACACTCACAGCCACGCCATCAGATCGAGGAAGATGCGCAGCACCGATGCCGCACATCACAGCCTTGCCCTTAATACCCTTTTTTATGGCAACCCATTGCTCGTGACGCTCTAGCACCTCCTTCAAGGGGACTTCCTTCTCCAGAGCAAAAGGCTTGAGGATGTCACGGGGCCGCGCAAAAACTGGGACTTGAAGCTACGAGACATCAGGTTTTAGATAAAAATCTAATTCCTCTTCTGCATTCTCCTCAAGATGACGTTGCAACGTCAGACCCGCCATGAGCACATCTATGGGGTCATCTTGGTCGCGCTCCAACTTCCCTATATGCGGCAGCTCAAGAACCTTCAGCCCCGCCATCGCCTGCACCAGCTCATCGTATGCCGTTGAGCTATAACCAGGGATCTCCGCCAAGTCCTTCTCCAGCAACTTGGCCTCACGGAGCTCCTCCATGGCCTGCGAACGGCCACGCGCCATTGCGCAGTGTACAACCTTCCCAAAGGCTTCCACCACCTCCGCAGACTCTAAAGTACTCAGAGCCGCCAGGCGAAGCCCATGGCTGATCAACCACCTGCATTCACAAAGTAATAAATGGGTAAGATACACAATAGGGCGAAAAAGCAATTTAAAAAAAAAAAAAAAAAAAAAAAAAAAAAAAAGACAAGGGTGTAAGAATACCTGCGCTCAGCTATCGTAGACATAAGATGAGGGTACAGCTCCTCGTCATACTCGATGCTGAGGGCGCGCAGCTTCTCCTCATACACCACGAGCGTCTTCTCCATGCGCTCCCTGAACTCTTGCAGGCTAGCAGAATGCTCTGCCCTTTTTTCTTCAAGATACGACACAGACCACGACGTCTTTGCCTTTATCTGCTCAAGCTTCGCCCTCGCATACAGCAGGTCAGCCAAAATGCTCATCTTATCTTGAGCGATTTTCTCAGCATACGCCCTCGACTCCCCAAGCTCCACTTGCGCGTCCGCCAGTTGCGCGCGAAGTGTTCCCAACTCCTCCTCCTTCTGGGCCAGAGCACGACTCTCCCCAGCACACTTCCCCTTCAGCTGCGCCACCAGCTCAGCCTGACGGGCAGTAGTCGCAGCCAACTCATCAATTAGTCGCTGCGCCTCACCACCATCAGCAGCCTGGGTATTCCCCTCCTTGTTTTCGTTCTGTGGAGAGGAAACTTCATCATCCTTCGCGCCGTCATCCCTACGCGACAAAGCCAACCAACAACAATTACAACAAGTAATAATAATAATAAAAAAAAAGAGAAGAGGAGCACTAATTCACACTTACAAAAATGGGGAAGCGTCATCCACCTTCAACCGAGCGCCAGAGGTCGAAGTCTCTTCTGCGTTCGACTCTGCGTCTGCAATGACATGTCGACGCCTCTTCCTATTACCACTGCCACCAGCCTCGGCCTTGCGCTTTGAACTCTGCGCAACCTCCTCCCTCAGCGCCTCTTTAGGCTTCAGGATCCGAATGCTGTCAGATGACCCTGATTGCGCCTCCTCACGCGCCACCTCCACTTCAGGCACCGCCTCCACAGTAGGTGCCACCACTACCTCCGGCGCCACACTCTGGACGGGCGTCACCACAAGTGGTGGCGTATCCTCAGGGGCCGTCGCGGGCAGAACAGTCAAATGCCCCGAGGTCGCCTCAAGCAGGGGCTGCTCCCCTTCCTTCAGAGGGCGCACCCCTATGGTCACCTGCTTTGGCTTGTCTAACTTGACCACTGCAAACAGATCCATCTCTGCGCACATCAAATGAAGCAAGAAAAAACAAAAAGGATTAGTTATTAAAGGCGCGCAGACAAGCATAAAGGACTTACAAAGAAGGAAGTATAAGGGATGAACACCCACCCCGGCCATCCTCACTCAAGAAAGTGGGAACCTCATCTTCAGCGCCAAAGTAAGCGCGGCTCAATCCCACATGTACCAAAAACTCCTCCGGATAGGGGTTAATGGCCAGTCGATTGGCATCTAGAGTTTGCGCGTCAGCAAGCCTGTATGAACCGGGTGCGGGGCGCCCATCCTTTGGTAAGGTCGCCTGAGTATAAAACTCAAAAGGGGAGGGAAAGACTACGTCGTCTACCCAAAAGAAATACTCCCTCCAATTCTTAAGGGCGTCTACCTTTTCCGTATAACATTGAAACGCCCCCGGGCGCTTCGCAAAGGAAACCCAACCATTTGACCACGTTGAGTGGTAAAAGGAGCGGAACAAGTCCACGGTTGGTTCTATCGCAAGTAAATGGCAGTTTACTTCAAAATTCGACACCTTCGCCGCACCTATACAGTGCAGCTGAGAGATGTGAAGGCGATAGTGATTGAGCAAATCGCTCAGAAAGATAGATATGGGTACGCGGTAATTCGCATACTCAAAAAATTTTGTGTATAGCCCTATCTTCCCTTCGGGGAAGTCAGCTATACACGCGTCGACATCGGGAGCCTCTGGACGTACATCCAAAGGCACAAAGAAGTCGGAAGAAAACTGCGTAACGTCCTCGATGGACATCGCGGAGCGAAACTCCTCTAATTGAGCAACCATTTTCATTTACAACCTAAGTGGGACGCACACAAATTACCTACGAAACGTGAAAGGGTTTCTTTGCAAAAATAATGCTCTCAAGGAAGAAGATGAACAGTGCTTAAGTGTGTGTTTTACTGTGTGGTTAAAATAAAGGGGGGCGGCACTCTTATATAGGGTGGTAAAAACCCTAATTTACATCCACGTGGAACCCACTCACAGTAAATGTGTGGCTAGAAGATCAAAAGGTACATGCACTTTTTCCCGAATCCCAAGGACTACATGGACACCACCCCCGATTTTTGAAGCATCTATTTTGAAACTATTAGGTGCATTGCACCTACAAAAAGGCGGTTAAAATTTGTTCAATCTCCCGCCACGCTTACCGCTGATGATATTAAGTCTACTACCCGCGGCCACGCACCGCGCACACTAGACTGGGGGGACATGATGACGTATAGCCTATATCCGGGCCACAGGCCCAAATGATAGACATTACTTACACCTAAGCCCACCACGAATGGGCTACCATGACAATGGTATGGGCCGTAGTATTATTGCTTTGGGCTCATGAAGCCCAAAGGCCCAATCTAATCCACCGGGTACACGATAAGGATTATCTATACAAGGAATAGATATCCTTACCTTGGATAAGCACCACGCGTGCGAAGAGTAAGGAGCAAGAAACACGGTTTCTTAGCCCCTATATATAGAATCATACGACTCTCATTCAAGGTACGATTTACACAATCCCTAACTCTTCAACCAAACCATAAATCGATTACTTACTCTCATGCCGGAGTCTAATCGGGGGAGACAATCCCTCGATAAGTCTAACGGTGTTGTTCTATTTTTCTTAGTACGCAGGTAACAAGGTGCTAAGGAACAGATTGATATAAGGGCAAAGCCCAAAAACCAGGTACGCCCAACTTTTGTATCAACAGTTTGAATTGTTAAAAGACTTTATGTTGGACTCAAATAATGAAATACAAAACTTTTTGAATTTTTATTTCTGGTATGCTAACGTATGATGAAAAATGAAGGGGTAAATTGTGTGTGTATGTATTAAAGTATCAGAATGGCACTTATCAAAAAAGCATAAATACTTGTATTATTTTGTTTAAATCTTTGTGTTCCTGAGTCCCCACTACCCCTCTTCCCAAAAAGTAGCACTGTAGTATACTTTGTCTTCCCCACAAGGCAACAACCCTGTTAGACCTTTTTAATTGCTTAAGTCTTGTTAAGTATAAAAACGAAAGCCAAAGGGCTGAAATTGTACGTTAGATAGTTAATAACCGTTTTATAGTTATGGCGGTTATAGAAGTTATTTAGTTAGTTATTAGTTATAGAATTCGGTTACAAACCGAAGGGTCACAATGGTTCACAAGAACCTGTTGGAAACCTATAAATAGATTAGTACAGGTAAATGTTTAGTGTGTCTTGTATAAACAATGTAACCATGTTGTTTAGTAAATAAAGAATCATCTCTAGTCAAATCTTGTGCCTTGTTCATAATTCGATTATGAAAATAAACTTGTGAAAAGACGATTCTACATTGGTATCAGAGCAAAAGGTTCAAACCTGGGAAGTGACATCAGAAAGAAGGGATCGAAGATTACAAGAGTTTGATTCAAGTTTTGATCATCAAGATCAAATGAGGGAAAAGACACCAAGGGAAACACGTTGGGAAAGGAAGAGACTCGGTGACAAATGGAAGACCAGTGACAAATGGAAGACTTGAAGAGGAAGCAATAAGAAATTGCTATAGGAAGTTCATTGATATGATAAAGGTGTACCATGAGACTGCAAGAGTCCCTTGGGGTGAAAAGCCAATGGAAGTGGGTGAAACTAGCAATGTTGTAGCAGCCAAGGACCCATCAGGCCAGAAGGAAAATGCAAAGATAGATGGATTACATGAAGATGGAATGAACAACAGATTTGTCACGAGAACCTTTATTGGTGATCTATATCACGCGACAACAAAGAAGCAAGGAAACCTTGTTTGCTATATAACACAACAAGAAGAGAAACAAACACTCGTTTGTTCTGGAAGGATACCGAGAGAAATATTGAAGTATTTTGTGTGGAAAGAGACTTGGAATTCAAGATAAAAGAAACAACAACAACAAAACATTATTTGATTGTTTGGAAGAAAACCGAGAACAAGAAGAGTTCAAGACACGGTTGTGGAGAAAGGAATTCAAGTCGACACACAAAAAGGGAAACGCCAACGTGAGGAAAAGTTAGTAAAACCAAAAAGAAAAAAAAAGAAAAAAAAGAAAAAAAGAACTCGTTTGGTTCTGGGCAGAAACAATTCGACACAAAACAATAAGGAAGCTGAGAACATTTTGTGGATTTGCTAATTGGTTTGAAATAAACACAACAACAACGAGGCAACAAACAACTTGGGTGAACATCGAATGAAAAGCAACAAGTTGTTGGAATTTGGTGATACTAATGCGGAAAAGAGCATGAAGACTCGAAGAACAAGACTTAAAGAATTAGGGAGAAAATGTTGGACCTTTTTAATTGCATAAGTCTTGTTAAGTATAAAAACGAAAGCCAAAGGGCTGAAATTGTACGTTTGATAGTTAATAACTGTTTTATAGTTATGGCGGTTATAGAAGTTAGTTAGTTAGTTAGTTATAGAATTCGGTTACAAACCGAAGGGTCACAATGGTTCACAAGAACCTGTTGGAAACCTATAAATATATTAGTACATGTAAATGTTTAGTGTGTCTTGTATAAACAATGTAACCATGTTGTTTAGTAAATAAAGAATCATCTCTTGTCAAATCTTGTGCCTTGTTCATAATTCGATTATGAAAATAAACCTGTGAAAAGACGATTCTACAAACCCTTCTTCAAAAAAGAATAGCAGAACTTTATTTTTTACATCGACAAGATCAGAGATGCGTAGTAAAATATATCTTTTTAGCCTTAAGTTTGTTGGTCTCATCTTGACGATGAGGGCACGATGATTTCTGGGCCGAGGGCACTGTAAATTTCTTCTACCAAATTAGGATTTTTTTCCTGCTGATTTTGTCTTTCAGCTAGAACATCCCCCCCCCCCCCCCCAACACACACACACACACTCCTACTCCTCTCAACATGGCTCCGCCCAAGAGGGTAACGAAGAGACAGTCTGCTATCTACGGTTCCTTACCAGTGTAACTTTACTTTTACTCTTTTAGTTGTTCTACATATAATCATTTGTATTACAATTATGAAATTTTCATTTAATGAAAGTATGAATGTTTTTGTTTACTATGATTGTTGGCTAAGCACCCTCGTGCACTCGTTTGATTATGTAAACTAGTTTTATATTTAATGATTAGGGTTTGTTGTTGTTAAAACCTGTTGCACACGTCTTTTGTTTATTTCAAAATCCAATCGCATTTACTCTTGTGTTCCTAGTTGCATGGTTATGTGTGGCAAAGAATTGTGGTTGTGACGACATGGATTTTGATAATCCTGCTCGGTGGACAAACTTTGTCATCGAAGTCATTATTGTCGTCTTGTGCATATTTTGATTATATAAAGACTAATACAAAAGACTTGGAGCTTGAAGATAATTATAATAAGAGCGGAGATCATTTGAGGACCAAACTTTTTTTACATACCAAGGGACTAATCTCCACCCTTCATCTTCCCTCTATCTTTATTTGATATAATGGATGAGATTAATCCAACAATTTAAAAAACCCACTTTCATCTTTTTTTTTTCTTCAAATATTAATATCTTTCAAACCGTTAATCGTTAAGAGAAAAAAATTATACCGTTACGACGGGAATTTAATTATCTTTCTATAGATAGGCACTTTGACATATTTTCGACAAATTTTTTTTTTTCGTTTTTTTCACGTTTTTTTTCGTGGCCGAAAAAATAATATATGATATTACATATAATATCATATATGATATTACATATCATATATGATATGATATGTAATATCATATATGATTTTTTTTCGGCCACGAAAAAAAAACGTGAAAAAAACGATTTTTTTTTTCTTTTTCGAAAGTATATTAAAGTGCCCGTCTATAGAAAGATAATTAAATGTCCGTCGCGATGGTGTAATTATTTTCGCTTAACGATTAACGGTTTGAGAGATATTTAAATTATAAAAAATGAGTGAAATATTAAAATGCTTTTAATCTCAACAATTGATTTCCTTTTTAGATGGATTGTGTGAGAAATATTTGGTTTATAGAATAACTCAACTCTTATAATAACTAGGCAGAATTGCCCGTGCGATGCACACGGGCTTAATAAAAATTGTTAAAGTGTAATTTTTTGTATTTTTTCCGTCATTTTATATTTAAGTTGTGATGGTATCATAAATTTTGTTACCTTTATACGTATTTAAAACACTTTATTGAGTTGCATATGGTTTGTATATAAGTTTTTATTGCGTAATATTTGGGACGTATGCTGTATAGATTTTGTGAGAGTGTAGTAGTTGACTTTTATTTTCGGTATTTTATATTTAAGTTGTCATGGTATCTCACATTTTCTAAGCTTTATATATATTTTTTAAAATGGATGTATCCGGGATAGCCCGTGCGATGCACATGGGCTTTGTAGAAGCTGTCAAAGTATAGTTTTTTGTGTTTATGTTTGTCTTTTTAGATTTTAGTTGTCATGGTATCACAAATGTGTTAACCTTTAAACGTTTTTAATAGACTTTTCTTTGTTTCTTTAGGGTTTGTTTCTTTAGGGTTGTATATTAGTTTTTATATCTTAATATTTGGTACGTATGATGTATAAAAGTTGTCATATTATTACTCATTTTCTAAGGTTTATAAGAATAAAGTACTTTATTTAGTTGTATATGAGTTGCACATGAGATGTATATAAGTTTTTATATCGTAATCTTCGGAACTTATTTTCGTCATTATATATCTAAGTTGTGATGGTATCACATTTCTAAGCATGACATACATTTAAAATAGTTTATTGACATTAAAAGAGTATATGTGAAGAGATTTTTTTTCAAGAAATTATATTGAAAAGAGTCTCTTCACATGTAAATTTTTAATATGTATAAGTTACATAAATTATTTTAAATATGAAGCGATGACATTAATGTTTGAGACCTTTTATATTCATCCCCGTGCAATACAAACAGGTTTGGACTGCCTCAGGACCCATGCGATGCACATAGGTTGGATCTAATTGTTGTTTTCGTAATGTTCGGGACTAATTTTCGGTTCATGTTTGAAACTCTCATTTTTTTTGTGAAAGACGGACTTCGTTGTTCAAACAAATTACATTATAAAAAGTGAACTATAAAACAAATTTCCTTTTTAACAAAACTATAAAAATATAAAACATTAAAGTAATTAGTATATTAAAGATTATAAATTATAATTCGTATAATAAATTATAATTCGTATAGTAAAATATTGCATGTTTAATTTGTAACGTACTATTAATATGAATGCTAAGTATTCATCTATATTGACACCGGTGGCCGTGGCGTTGTTCTTGTTGTTGTTCTTCTTGTTGTTGTCTTTGTCGTTGTTGTTCATTGGCATTTTGCATGTTTTGTTCTTAATGCAATTTTCGTGACTTCTCTATCTCTTTCTTTAATGTGAAGAGGTTTTTTGCAAAATGTTATATTTAAATGAGGCTTTTCATATGTAATTTTTAATATGAGTAAGTTACATAAATTATTTTTTAATTAATGCCTTATTACAACATTTTTCCATAAATTATAATATCGAATTTGGAGCATTCATTAGTAACTCATTCTAAGTATTTACAATATGACGACATGAATCACATGATCTCAAACTCAAATAAATAATGCTTACCTCGTAATAGGTGTAGGATAACATTTCAAATACAATTTTCTTCTCCTTTACATACTTCTTCGGTTTAGAAGATTCTCATTGTTATGATAATAGTGTGAAATATTTTTATTATATACTACCATTTTCAATATGTAACATCGATATAATTACACAGTCATATCAAATATCAAAGTCACGCAATATTCCAAGACGTTTAATTAAGAAAGTGACATTAACACAACGCAAGACAAAAAACTACATTAAGAGCAAAAATATTAAAATGCACAAACAAAGTGTAGTAATAATTATTGACTAAAAATTGAATGCTCGTCACATTATTTTCAATAAACTTACTTGCTAACGAATCAATAGTATTAGCCTATTTATCGGTATTACATGAAGTAAAATATTGCATGTTTAATTTGTAACGTACTATTAATATGAATGCTAAGTATTCATCCCACCGGTAGCCGTGACTTTGTTCTTGTTGTTGTTGTCTTTATCATTGTTGTTCATTGGCCTTTTGCATTTTTTGTTCTTGATATAATTTTTGTGACTTCTCGATCTCTTTCTTTAATGCTTCTTGACTCGCTACAAAAAAAATTAGATATAGTTGATCGTTAGTAACTTAAATACAGTTAATCAATATATCGCATTTTTTATCAAAGTAAAAATGTTCGTGCATGTTCCACTTAGTTGATAAGGAAACGATGTGTAGGATCTCTTAAACCATTAGAGAAGATGATATTACTACCAAAGCTCCTAAGCACCATCTTTATGTCCTACATTGTTACACACACAAAATGCACGTGAAATTTTCATAAAATAATATAAAACAATATGCTAAATGAGTAAGATGATATGATGCTTACTTTAACATCATAATAAGTTGTAGCCCAAATGTGCACGCGGTGTGGAGGAAGTTGTGGTTTGTTGTGTGTGATTTTTGACACATTATATAGTTGATAAAATATTTGTAACTCATGGACGGGAAGGTAAAAAGACTAACCATTAATAGGTGTGTTAAATTTATGCATTCATGGCATTTTTGGTTTGTATTCTTTGAGGTTTAGAGATGGCTTGAAACATGTTGTAACGTACAAACTTTTGTGCATGATTTCTATGTACTTACTCTTATGCATGACTATTAAATCAATGTACTAACATATGAATCCTCCACATTTCACTTTTAATTCATGAAACATTTATTGGTTTAGAGATGGCTTGAAACATGTTGTACCGTACAAACTTTTGTGCACGATTTCTATGTATTTACCCTTATGCATGACTATTAAATCAATGTACTAACACATGAAGCCTCCACATTTCACAATCAATTCAAAAAACATTTATGGAGGGCACTTTGCATTTATAAGACAACTTAAGCTTTTAGTATATAAGATTATTAGGAGTTTGGACTATGGATCAACAATTTACAAAAATATATAAGATAAATAAATTAGAAATCGATCAATTCTTACATATAATAGCACGCGTATGCGGGTCTTGTAGCTAGTAAAGATATACAGAAAAGCCAAAAAAAAAAAAAAAAAAAAAAAAAAAAAAAAAAAAAAAAACTACATCAATCAAAGCGATAAAAGAAGTAGATGACATGTGGATAATAGCGAAAGCGCAACAATCAGAGATCATCTAGGTTCATTAACTGGGTACAATGACCGAATTTGATCCGAACTATTGTAACTTGATAACTCTATTGAGTCCACATATGGATTTATCGAGTCACCATAAAGATCTGAGCTTTCTTCTTCATTATTTCTGGTAAAACCATCTTCGCTACCATGTTGATTAACCCATGGTTGCTTTGTAAATTTCCTTATACGCTCTATTTCCATAGTTACTTCCTTCATTGTTGGTCTGTCGTAGCCGTTCATGTTGAGGCATCGCTTTACAAGTGAAGCAATTGCCTGGAGTTGCTCGAATGAACCTTCTCTAACCACTCGATGGTCAAGAATTTGAAACAAGGTATTTGTTCTCAAGGAAACAAGGAAATGGGTTGCTAAGTTTCTTTCTACTTGACTTCTTTCCATGCAAAGTGGCTTCTTACCTGTTAAAAGCTCTAGAAGCACAACTCCAAAGCTGTATACATCACTCTTATCTGTTAACTGGCTTGTATGAAAGTACTCGGGATCTAGATATCCTAATGTCCCTTGAACTAGTGTGGTCACCTGTGCTTGATCCAAAGGTATCAGTCTTGATGCCCCAAAGTCTGAAATTTTTGTCACAAGGTTGTCGTCTAATAAGATGTTGGCAGATTTCACATCTCGATGAATGATGGGTTTTGCTGCGGCTGAGTGAAGGTAGGTAAGTGCTCCAGCTGATTCAGCAGCAATTCTTAAACGATTTTCCCACGATAACCAAGCCATTCCACCATTCGTGTGGATGTGATGGTAAAGAGTACCATTAGAAACACATTCATATACGAGTAACGGGACCTCAGTCTCTAAACAACAACCTAAAAGCTTTACAACATTCCGATGATTGATTTGAGTTAGAATGACAACTTCGTTAATAAACTGCTCAATTTGACTGTCATCCATTACTCTTGATTTCTTTATGGCCACGATATTTCCATTAGGTAAGATTCCTTTATATACTGTCCCGTAGCCACCACGACCAAGAATCCTATCGGCAGAAAAGTTTTTTGTTGCGATTTCTAACTCTTCGGTAGTGAATATCTTTGTCGACTGGTTTACACTGCCACCCTCATTCGAATCAATTTGTTGTTTTAACAACATGCCACCATTTTTTAGGAAGTATTTTTCTCTCAATTGAATGACCTTTCTTCTCTGGTGACTAAAGTACAGCCACCCGATTCCGATGAGTATAGATAAGAATCCAAACCCCATTCCTTAAAAAAACACAGAAGTCGTTAGTGGCCGCAGTATATATTATCTGACATTAATGCAATCTGAAACCAAATTATCCATCAAAAAAGATTGAGTTTTCTCACCAAGAGACAGCTTGAGCGCTGGAGATTTGGAATTCTTGACAATGCAACCTCTCCCATCCTTTCTTCCATCTCCCTCATATCCTTGAGGGCATGAACAAATAAAACTTCCAGGAATATTAGTACACGTACCATTGCACGGTTTGTTGTTAGGATCCGAACATTCATCGATATCTACATAGCGATTATATAACAAATTTAAATACCCTCAAAACAAATGAATTAAAACCCCATTGCTTTCCCGGCCTTTGATTGCTTGGATAAAAAAAGCTTAACATTTTGTAGATTATTGGCTATGAAAAATGTTACTAACCTTGACAGCCAGGAGAAAGATACGGATTGCCTTCATAACCATTCTTGCAGGAGCATCTGTACCCTCCATTTCCACCCTTAAAATCCACACAATCACTATTATTTTGACAATGGTAATCAATTGTGTTTCTATACTCCTTACAGGTCCTACTTCCAATAACCCAATTAAGTACCACTGGAACGGTCTTAGTTGTTCGGTCGACAAAATCAGGATCTGTAAAATCTGATGCACCACGAAACGTAAATGCATTTTGCTCTCCAAGGAAAGTGTAGCCGCATTTGTCGAAAGCCCAGATTTCAGTGTGATTATCTAGCGTATTAAGGGTCAGAAGGTACGTTGTCAAACCAGCAGGCACACTCGTTGAGCAACACCCCATACCTGTATGATAAATGTAGTGAAATATGATTTAGAACATGAAACGAAAAAAGTACTACAGATAAGTCAAGACTTTGTTGCAGTGCACGGATTCAAGGGATGCACATATTTTATATCTTCCGTGGACCGTGGTTAAGTACTGCTACAGTGCTGGATCATTTGCCCTAAGCCAACATAGAATTATCAGACATCCTTCTATTTTAATTAGCTTTGTACTTTTAGCTTTTACAGTATGTTTTACCCAATCCTAAAAGATATTTTATAGGAGATTTCATCGCCAAGTCATCATACATACCTGTACGTGGTACTATCCATATAATTTTCTCTGAAAAGTTCAAAGCTGGCATTTGTATACATTAGGTAGACAATATAACAAAGCCCGCATATAATGTTGTATATAATTAGTAGGGTTTTAAAATGTCTAATAGCAGATAGAAATCATATTAGGTTGGTATTTAGAGGTTAAAAGAAATATAAACCTGAACATGAACCGACGGGTACATCTTTAATGTTGGAGCAAACAGACACACATCCACTGCTAATATTCTTTTTTTCGATCGCTGCTACAGGAGAGATCATTGCGAAGTCGTCACACCCAATGGTTATCAGCTTGTTTAGTTCTGACGACAGTGTAAAGTAGGAGTTTGCCACCACAAGCCCTGATGCGTTGTATTGAATCAGACCACCAGTTTGATTGTAGCACTTGCTAGCAATGGTGTTTTTGACTCTCACGTGCTCATCTGATATATCTAGAACCTCTATCCTTGGAAAATTCTCTCCATCATAAGAAAATAAGTCTCGGGGCAAGAAGGCTTTGGGGGGGTTAAAGGATGTGTTACAGGTAATGTCGAACCAGGGGCCCATGGAGCAACTAGAATCTGCAGATACGATGCCAAATGGATACCGTACTGTGAGGTTGCCACATTTACTTTGGCAGCCTGGAAGGGTGTTGTTGATGGTTGCAGCGGCCGAGAATGAAAGGAGGGGTACGCAAAGAAACACAAGGATCAGGAAGAGTAGATGCATTTTTGTTGATAATAAAATCCTTGGCTTAATTTTATCTGTTAACTTTCCAAGGTTCTCATTCTTTAAATGAATTTTGGGGTGCATATTACAAAGTCACAACAGTTGACATTTCACAATAAGATGATCGAAGGGAATATAAAGGCTGATGGCTGCAAAATTGACAACTTACATATATAAATACATGCACGACTCGCCCACTAGACTTAAGAAACAACAAGTTGCTATATGTGACAACACTAGTTGGTTGACCTCACATCATATAACGTTTACTTTGAAAGGCCAAGTTATTAGTACAGTCTACCTTGGTTACCAACTCGGTATTGACATTCAGTACCAATATATCTTGTTCTGACTTTGACTTTGCTGGTAATCGAGACAAAAATCTAATTTGGAACGCCAAACAGTTTGTCTTAGTTTTATTTATCAAGCTTGGTCAAATTTACCTAGTGAAATACATCCACTAAAAAAACTTGCTTAAAATTAGCTTTACTTGAAGAAAAATGAACTAATGAACTACCATACAGGCAATCTTGTATTTCTTAAGGGGAGTTTATTATTATTATTATTATTATTATTGTTATTATTATTATTATTATTATTTTCCCTTCTTTCTTTTTTCTCCTTTTTAAGATGCAAATATCATTAAAAATAAAGACCCTCAATATGAAAGCAAACAAAAATGTACAGAGGTTATTGTTGACTAGCAACGCGCGAGTACTATGTGATTAAAGTACAGACACCGACAAAATAACAATGACGAGCTGAGTAACTTGAGAAAAACAAGAAGAAAATGATCTTCGTTCAGCCCGATTAATTCGTTTTTACCGTTCCGACGATCCTCTCCGGTTCGTTTTCGGACGGCTTTTATTAGCTAGCCGAACTAGTGGTAACTCCGATTCCTGGTTGAACCCGTTTGTCCGGTCCAATTTTCAAAAACATATGCATCATCAACTTGTTTTTATATAAATTGTATGAAACCTTATTTGTTTTATTAGTTTGCAAATATATATAACGAGGTGGTGCACCCGCGCGTTGCTGCGGGGTGTTTTCGCAGAGAAGGTTCAAAAGTGTGGGAAAAGTAAAATTCGGAATATGTAAAACAACGATATATAATAATAAGAGGCTTAATTGCATTGCTGCGATTAGTTTGTTCTGCATTCAGCCATGCAATGGCTTACAAAAGATGAGGCTTACAGGTTTTGCACTTAAGGTGGTTGTGCAGTGCAAGCGCGATACAAAATATGGTAGCCAAACATACGACAGGTTTAGTTGAAGTGCTACACAAAAGATTAGTGGTGTTTTAGCACATATTCTTGCATGGGTTGCAGAAATATGTTGCAAAACACATTAGTTTTAGATCATGGCAGAAGATCGTTTAAATATTTACATTGGCAAAGCACTCTTTAGTTTTGTTTATCCTTTTCAGCAGCTTTGGTTGGTGGCTTTGCTGGACCTGCAGGTTCGGCTGCTGCTGCATAAAGATAGTGAAAATAAGAAAGTTAGGAAAAGAAGATAAAATGGAAATTACAAAATCGAATTTGAATGGCAGGATACTTGTTATTTTTGCATTGTATTTTCTTTTGTCTGAGCTTTGTTTTTTTGCCAGCAAATGTGGTAAGGAAAAACTGTTAGCATGTGATATCCAATGTGGGTGTGGGTAAGAAAAGTATGGGACAGCAGTGCAGAAATTATTTTGCCGTGTGTTATGAAAGTGAATCTTTACGAAATCTGTAAAACAGTAATGCAATTAGATATTTTGTTTTCATGCAAACCACCGAATCTTTTACTGGACATTTAACAGTGTATCACATATTTGAGGGATTTTTTTTTTTTTTTTTTTTTTTTTTTTTTTTTTTTTTTTTTTTTTTTTTTTTTTTTGTGGGTAAAAGATAGCCATGTTAGTATATTTTTTTGATCTGTTTTTTCTATTTAAGATAGGTGAGACGTGCATGCGTTTTCATAGCTTACCTAATAAGTGTCATAAAGAACCAAAGAAACAAAATGTCTAGGCAGCCAAAGTGTGAGCAACTTAGGCGTGAGGCCAATTCTAATAACTGGTCTGAGATGTTGGTTTTGTATTGTCGAAAAGCTAGCATTGAGGACATTTAGATGGCACAACAGATGAATGGTTTGTGTAGCAGGTTAGTTGGTGTGACGCGTGAGAGAGCTAGTTTTATGCAAGAGCTTCAGAATGTTGGGAACACCTATGCTCAAAAAACATTGGAGTATCTAAGGGAAGTGCAAGCAAAAGATGATTAGAAGGTTATGCAAATGCGCATAATGGTAGCTGAATTGGAACTAAATGCTCGGAACAATGATGTGTTCATTGAGAAACTCAAAGGTTTAATGTATTTCTGAGTGTGTGGCTATCACCTATGTATGTTTATTGCTAGTATGTCCGTTATTGTAATGTATGAAGCATGTTTTTTACTGCAATGTTTTAAAGCCGTGCATTGGACCTGATTGTAAGATATTTAATTGAATAAAAGGCAGGCGTTATTTTAAGTAAATTTGTAATTGTTATTTTACCATTGCTATGAGGATCATGTGAGCTGGTTCTAAGTAGTTTGCTTAGTAAAATTAACTTTATATACTAAGTAAATGTTTAACAGTTACCTTTCTGTTTCTTTGGGTCTGTTGGGTCGTTTTGAAACAACGCTCTCTTGACTGGTTTGGTGCTAGCTTCTGTATCCATCTTTTGTGGCAGATCTTGTTGGCTTGTTACAATGGTTAGTGTTGGTGGTGTTCCTGAATTTGATAAACAAAGAGTTAATACATGTATTTGTATGGTTAAGTGTTAAATAAGGGGAATCATTCAGCGAGGTGGTGGTACCCTCTTGCTGTTGTGCTGTTGCATGTGAGCTTGTTTTTAATTCTGTAGCCATCAACTCTTCGTCGGTTATGAGGCATGCATCGTGGTAGGTTGTAATTGGAAGAGGTGTTGCTGGTGTTCCTGCTTTTTATAAATAGGTTATGAGATTTTAATTGTAAAGAGTATACTTGGTTGACAAAAATTGTTGAGTAAAAGTGTCTTACCTGAGGTTGATTCTAGCAAGGTGGCTGATGTCGCATGAAATTTCTTCTTGTCAAAAACTTGATCTAGAATAAAGTTTGTTGTCTCGCCTGATTGGCTGAAATGTATTTGGAAAACATTTTTTTGTCCTTCCACTGCAAAGATTTCAGCTGGTATTTCTTGTAGGTCTTCGGCTTTGTGCATTGCAATCAGTTGTGAACATGGATAGCCCACCACATCATCCGCTCCAGGTGTAAAGAAAGTGATAGGTACTGTTGCGGATGGATCGGTGATGAAACCTTTGAAATTGTACCTGTATATGATTAAAAAAGTGAAAGGTTTAGTATTCGTTTATTTTTTGTGCTATTCTGTGTGAAGGTGGAGAGAGCTAGATTAGAACCTAACTTACCTATAAAATGGTTTGTCTTGCTTTCCATGATCAAAACAGCGATAAACTCCATCTTGTTCTCTCACTTTTTTCATGCATTCATTGCAAGATATGTAGAACCAATCTCTTTTGATATTGATGCCGGTTATTGTTGCCTCTGTAGTGAATTTGACTCATTGTAAATATTCGTTAAAATAGTCAGTGACTGATAAAAATGTGTCAAGTAATGCTAGTCTAGATTGTATGATATTTACCTTGTATGTTTCTGGATCTTGTTTGAGGAGTGTTTTTAGAGGGAATCTGTTTCGAAATCTTTCTTTTTCAATATCCTCATATGCAGTTTTGCAAATGCGCAGTGGTAGAGCTGTTTGGTATTTTTGCTTGTAACTGTGCCATTTTTAAGAGTTAGAAGAAAGTTACCTGAGGAAGGTGCAATGTAAATATGAATTGACTTTGTTTTTTGGATGAGAAAAGTCTTACAGTGCTCTTGCTTGCTCAACCTCTGGTATGTTTGGGTTTAAGTAACATTTTGTTGCCGATGTTGCTGTTAATTGGTAGTTATCTATAATGATAGTATTTAAAGGTGGATTAATAACGATTGTTTATATATTTTTTGTTACACTAATGATAAGGTACCTCTAAATTTTGCGACACGGCAAGAGCTAATAGCAACTACAACAGGCTGTTCTGCTGTTTCAATCTTGCTTTCTTCAAACTTGCTTACCATCTGATCCCACATTGTAAATTCGACCATGCGACCGCTATGAATATGATTGAGGTATTAGAAGACTGGAAAATTTTATTGCAGCAATTTTTTTAAGCAAAGATCACTTGTGCAAGGTTACATACCTCAAACTTTCAATGTCAATCTTTCTATAGATAGTCTGATCTTGGTCGGATTTTTCAAGGCGCTTTGTTTCTCCGACTGATCTTAGATAACCAATGAAGTCTGCAAGAAAATAAGTATCAGTATTTGCATGTTTTTTTGGATTTAGAATATCTGAAATTGAAAGTTTTACCTGATAGAATTGGGTATTGCATTTTGCCCGTTTCATCTACTCTTGGGACTCTGTATTGAAGGTCGTTATAAGAGACGAAGCTAAAGTAGTGGTATGGGATGTGTGGTGCTGTTATAAGATTGAACTTCGTGATTTTTCCAAATCTAAGGCTTGTCTTGTTGGCAATTGTCTGTTGGTAAGAGTTGGTGGGTTCGCACATGAAGTCTGAAATTCTGTAAACGGACCCAAGTTGAATTTTTGGGTCAAAGAAATCCATCTCTTTGACATTCATGTTGGCTTGTATGGCATTGCCCTGTGGATTTGCACATGATGTTAAGCAAACGTAATTGCAAAATGTGTTTTGTTTATAGCATATAATATTTTGCATACCTCTTGATCTATTAACATACAGCAAAACGCAGTTTCAGTTTTCTTGAGAGAGAACCCACTCTCGTTTTTTTTTTCCATAGCTTATTGAAACCCATTTCCTGTAGACTCTTACTTCAATAATTTTGTCATAAGAGGTTGGCTGCAATTCAGCAATTGGTGTAATTTGAGGTGCGCTGCTAGTCTCAATTACTGCACTTTCAGATGGATACTTGACCTCAGCAAGTGCAGTGCTGGAACTTTCAGCAATTATGTTTTCACATTCTTTTGGTATTTCAGTGCTCAGACGATTCTCCATTTCGCTGCCAATTCATAATAAATAAGAGCATGTTATAAAGGAAAATGAGGTATGCAAAAGTACATATACAGAAACCACCTAGCAATAAGAGTATGGCAGATGCGAAGTACCATTAGTGTTTAGAAAATGTATGATAGTTTTAGGAAAGCAAAAGGTGGTGACATGTAGTTGTTATAGCAAAAAGTTGTCTAAAGAAAAGCAAAATATTAAAATGTGAATGAAGAAAAGTAAAGCCAACGGAAGATTAAAACAAAAAAAAAAAAAAAAAAAAAAAAAAAAAAAAAAGCGAGCAAAAAGGAATGCCTATGGTGTTAGATATTAAAGGGTGGAAAGCTGTTGCGAAAAAGTATTCGCATCGGCTATTTTTGCTAAGAAGTCTTTGTAAACTATATTTTTTGTCTCGTTTGGTTTCCGATTTTTTTGTTGGCTGATCAGAACTTTTAGACCGTGAGGAGATGTAGCCCTAGAAAAAGCCACATACAATTGGCCATGGCCAAAAACTGGTTCGGGGAGGTAAACACCAATTTTGTTCAGAGACTGCCCTTGGCTTTTATTGATGGTCATGGCATAACAAAGTTTTATTGGGAATTGGTGGCGTTTGAAAAGGAAGGGAAGATTTGGATCTTTATGGATCAAAGGTATTCTGTGTATGAAAACTTTTTCACCAACTCTTGTTCCTGTGATGATCTGCACTTCTATAAGTCTGGACATAAGGTGTGTTACAATCATGCGTGTTCCATTGCATAAACCGCCTGCTAGGCTGACATTTCTTAAAAGCATAACGGGTGCACCAACTTTGAGTTCCCGCTGATGTGGTGGAAAGCCCGGGAGATTAAACGTGTTTAAATAGTCTGGTGGATACAGCATTTCTGTCTCGGCATTGCTACCAGTAATTGGTATAGCTGTATCATGACTTGCGTAGGTGGTAATTTCGCCTTCGATCATTGAGAGAACGTGTGAATTAATAATATCTGCGGTTCCATTTTTTGGACACACTATTGCTTTTTGTTGAAGAGTGGCTGCAGAAGGCGTTTGGAGTGTGCTTGCATCATAGATAAAATCTATGAGTTTTGAGAGACCTTGTTCGTCATCTTGTATGCAATACCTATCTGGAATTTCAATCCATGCTGTGTTTCTAGGATCTTCTTCATCAGGCTCACCGATTTTCCCATCACCAACATCAATAAGCCATGAGGCAAAGGACCGTGCCAGGCTCTGTTCTTCTAAGTCAGACCTGACCGAAATAACCTCATGTTTTGTTTCAGTGTCATTAACTTAAATTCTGACCACAGGTGTGACCTTACGATGGACGCTGCTATTATCTCGTTTTTTGGCGCACCTTTTTTGACCGGCAGTGTTTGCCTAAAATCCCCTCCTAAAACAATTGTTTTTCCTCCAAAGAAAACATCGGGCGCGTTTAGTATGTCTCTAAGAGTCCTGTCTAATGCCTCGAAGCATCGACGATCATTCATAGGCGCTTCGTCCCAAATAATGAGATCTGTTTGTGAGAGTAAGTTTGCTATGAGAGTATTTTTTTTTAACACTGCAAAGTGACTCGTCTGTGAGTTCCAATGGAAATTTGAATCTTGAATGCGCGGTGCGGCCTGACGGAAGAAGGAGTGAAGCGATGCCAGAAGAAGCAACTGCAAGGACTATCTTGCCTTCGCATCGTAGTGTGCTGATAATAGTTTTCCAAAGAAAGGTTTTGCCCGTCCCTCCGTGGCCATACACAAAGACCAGTTGTTGTGTACCGGTTGCTGAAGCACTTATGATAAGATCGTAAGTTATTTTTTGATCGGCGTTTAGCTTAGGCACCGATTCATCTCTTTCTTTTGCTAGCAAAGGTCTGTTGTAGTTTTTCTCTTCCATTAGCAGCCGATTGTCTAGCTCATCAAGCAAGGTCTTCGGAGGTAACCGCAAGCCATAGTTCTTCACTGATTTGCCACAACTACTTAGTAGTATTTCTAGCTCATATAATATATAACCCTGCAGCTCGGCATCATTGACATGGTAGTTGGGAATTCGCACATATCGCGAAACAATGTTTGGGATGTCATGCCCCATTTCTCGCCAAAATTTATTCCAAAGGTTTATAGGATCTCCTACTTCGCAGTGTGTGAGTATTTGAGCAAAAAGAAACCTTAGTTCTAGCGATGAAGCTGACACACAGGCTTCTTCAAGGGCTATATCTCATTCTTTATCATCTCCAAGGAGACCCATAGCCTGACACGCAGCTCGATACGTGGGGTGGACAATTTGGTTGACTGTCCGTACTTCTGTAAATCCTCTACAACCTTTTTGATGAGATAACAACATTCTAAAATAGAAAAGCTCGCCTGAGCTTGGGTGCACATACGCAAGGCGTCCAACAGAATAAAGGCTATTTTTTCTACGCGACCAACTTTTAGTTTTTGAATACCAAACAAACTGTGACGGAAACTCTAGATAAGTCAAATGGCGACCATCTGTGTTTTCTATGTTGTAAGTAAACCATTCTGTCAATGTTGTGAGTTTTTTATCTGGTCGGTTGACAACAGCTTCCAAATTCTCATTGCTCCTGAAAGTTATATGTTGCATATTTTCAAGGTGCACTTGAAGTATTTCGACTGCTGGTTCTCGGCTGTGTATGAGGAATTTCAGGATTCTCCAACAGGCTTCGTGGGGGCATATGAAACGGCCGTCCACAAAATTCTGGATTTCATCGATGTGTGGATGCCGCTGGATCGCTGAAGTAGATGAATCACCAATTGATTTAGTAACGTGTGCAAATATTCTATCCGTTCCTTTGGATATATATTTAAAAAGATATTTTATGAGCATGCTTGATCCACAGTACTCTACATTAATATGTGCCTCAAACGCCAAGCATAAGGACCGGTTATATGGAACAACATAAGTGTTGTCTAGCTTCATACGGTGCTTAGTTGCAAAAATGTTGGTTTGTCGTCTTCGGTAATGCACACGACCCTTGTCATCAAAGAAGGTGTCGTTATTGTATTTTTTAGGAAAATTTTTGGTACACACCTCACCATCCATACACGGTGCATTCATGTTGGCTTTTCCACACGGCCCGTGCATCATCATTTCAGAAACAATTTTGTAGGCACGCGGATCAGCAACTGGATTAGGCAGCTCTGCAGAAATATAGCGGTCAACATCTTCGGCATTCTGTATTTTGGTCGCTGAGGATACCCACAGAAGTGTATGCAAATGTGGTAAGCCACGCTTTTGGAACTCAACCGTGTATAAAACTGCAGACCAAAGAATATATATACAGAAGTTTAGAATAATATGGTGGCACACTACATGGGCAAGCTGAGGAATTTTTAAAAGTATAGCTAATGCAAAATAGGCAAGAAATGCTTGCAACAAATGATAGGCATACCTCCTTTGACATATCCAAATGGCCTTTTTTTTTAAGAAACTTGATGAAAGCTTTGATCTTTTGCTCGAAAACTCTGCATATGACATCTGCTCTGTCCGATGCATTCAAATGCGGAAACTCTTGCATGTATCGTTGTATTTCTGGCCAATTAACATTACATGTGAACGTTATGAAATACTGTGGGTTACCAAGCACCCGACAAATTGCCAACGCATCCAAATAGTGGCTATACATATATCGTGGGCCTCCAGTAAACGAAGAAGGTAAAATAATCCTTGAACCGGCTTCTGAACCATCACGGTCGCCTCTTGAAACCGCATCATACAACCCACACAAATAATCTCCACGAATATCATTCTGATGTGTTCTGTAAAAATCCATCCTATTTTGCTCTATGCAACAATAAACACCAACGACATATTGCTGAAAAAGGCGGCCCGTTCTGAATAGCAAATTATAATTATCATGTCTTGGGTGCAACTGGTATGTGTAAAACGCATTCATTGAAACCCGGCGTTTCCTTTTGTGGGGGTCTGCCGATCTTACCATGAGCTCTGGATGAAACCCTGTTTGGCCATAAACAAAAATTAACGGAAACTGTAAGGACATGTATGACTGATGAAGTTTGTTGATCCTTTTTGGCAATCCATCCCTGTATTCAATTATAACATCATAGTCTGACTCGGTTGTTGGGCCACTATCGAAAACTATAGCTCCTAGAGCCTGAGATGTGGGCAACTCACACCGGCGCGCACCTTCACCATTGTAAAGCCTGGCCTTGAATTCAGGGATATCAGCTTCTGCACATTTATCGCGCGCTGTTCTGAAGACCTGAACCAACTCATTATGAGCATCTAAAAAGTGTATAAGCCCTTGCACTATTTTCGGATCTAATGCAGCTCTTTCGGCACCTTTGAAGTGGTTCATTCTGTTCTGCACTTCGTTTTGTGTATCGTAAATATATAATTGCAGAAAGCATGGCTTATCATCACCGGTAGGACATAATGAGCCAATCCAATGATATATTTGTCCGGAAACCTTAAAGACATATGGTCCTCTTCCTTGGTTAACAGTGGTATCAATAGTCGCCCCAAACGAAGTCATAGCAAACATTTGATTATAAGCCCGTATATGGTGCATAAAATTTGCGTCTGCAAGGAGGTGTTTGAAATACTCTGGCGGATCTCGTTCAGGCTCCATCAAGATTTGACCACCTCCACAGCACAAATGATAGTCAGGCTGACCGCTGGAAGACCGGTGGCCTTTCAATCGTTCACCAAGCCAAAATGCAGCTTTGCAGTAACGACACCGCTGATCATAATCTCCTAGATCATCATATACAGATGATTCATCTGCATTTATCATAAATGAAAGGTTATTTAAAAGGTGACAAAGGGTGGTTGTATATAAAGCGCATGATATTGAAAATAGGAATAGTGAGCCTTACTGTCAGTTGTATTAGCACGACGGGTTTGGCCCCCACGCTGCATACGACGCCTTGCACGGCTTGCATTGGATGGAGCTGCCCAACTCGGTAGCTTTCTTTTTGCAGCATTCCGTTGCAAGCAATTGCTGGTATGAATTGTGTAACACCCCCAATTCATGGATGCAGCGGAATTCGAACTGGGTGTTACTCGACGGCACAATAGTCACAATAATAGAAAACGAACTCTAATTGAGTCGTTTTAAAAAAATTTTATCATTCAAATTATATAAATATCAGAGATTACAAAATGAGGTCCCAATTGGTTCCATGTTTACAAATCACATTAAGTGAGTTTTCGAATGATAATGAAATTTATAGCCCTCTTGAGTATCCGTGCCCTTCCGTGCCATCCTTGATCATTATGAACCTGAAATACATGCTTGAGAGGTCAACACAAAGGTTGAGTGATATTCATAGAGTTTGTTAAATGTTTGAACACAATGTGTTGGTAGTGTGAGTTATAGGCTCACACCAATGGTTGGAAAACAAAGATGGGCCACGTTGTTATACGCCCGGAACAGTTATTATCAAATACTAAGCTTATGACACCAAAACGTTAACGGGTACCAATATCAATCGGCGAAGTTATCCCGGTAGGTACTTTGCCGTCATACCTAATGTCTCAAATATTAATGCATTTGTTTGAACTTAGTCAATACAAATGGGATTCGTCAATCCCAATAGGCCTATTCACAATATTCGCGCTCACTATTGCTAGTGATTAAATGGTTCATAATAAGGGATCTCGGTTTAGCAAGGCTGGTACTTAGTGATAATAAAACAATCAGGCAAGCATACAATTTAAAAACATTGTGCTCGGTTAAAAATAGCATGTATTCCCCCCAAGGGTTTGTAAAACAATTAAGTAATGAAAAGTGGGGCTATGAACTCACCTTGAGTTGGATGATGTATAATGAGAATGATGGATATGCCGTAAGAACTTCTACGAGCAACCTAGAATAATTGTTGTAACTTAGGTTTGGAATAAAGAATATAACGGAGTGCCTATATATATATCTTGCATTTAGTCCATGATGTGGTATGATGTATATTGTATGTCCTTGAAAGAAAAGATTCATGAACATGTATGTTTTGTATATCGTTTACTACCGTTCGGGCTGACATATTTCAGAAGTCATGTTAGTAAGCGTTCGAGGAGCCAGGACACTTTAACTCGTAAATCCACAACTCATCTCGACGGCTTACATAATGAACTCCTCACATGAGGCTCCCTACTATTGTAGTAGTTGATAAAATATATAGATATAAGTTTTGATCCGAAAAGTTACATGTCTGATATTTGAATAAACTTAGGAAAGTTTATTAGTACATGAAGATTGTTATTAGGGGTAGTTTCATAAGTCTTGAATGACCATTTTCTCTTGGTAAAATCTCATGGTTCCCTTTTAAGTGAAGTAGATCCAAATTGCTTGTTCAAGTTCTCGCTAATTCCTTGTTTCATGTTTTCGCCTAAATAAGCTTGTATGGTCGTTTCGTCATGGCCTAGCCATGACCTTTGGTCCTTGTTCCAAGGTCATGAGACACAACCTTGGCTCTAGCCATGGTGGTGGTCTTGATTATAGGTCATAAGACCTCTTGTTCCTTTTAAAGTATAACCATAATATAGTGACTTATATATATGTAAATAGCTGTTTAAGAAATTGAGAAATATCTTACTCAGAAAGTGTTTTCAAGGCTCGAGCCTCTTTATTCCTGAAGGAAAACGTGATTCCGGACAACTTTCGTGTTTTAACTTTTTGATGAATCGGACCAGAAATGCCTCTTTTTGCGTGTTTAATGTTTCTGTAACAGAAAGTTTTGGCAGCTTTGCCGCAAAGTTTTGGTAATTTCAAATCGTCATAACTTTTGACTCGTATACTCGTTTTAGGTGGTTCAAATTGCTACGGTTTCCTTGTTAGGTCCTCTACTACAATATGTAATGATCCAATATCATATTTTTACCATTTTGATCAGGTTATACCAACAAAGTCACTAGTTTACTTGTTTTATGAACTTGTCTTATCAATCATGTACAATAACTTGTTTTACTCACTTTTATACATCATGGACATGCATACAAGACATAATATAGCATGAATAATAGGTAAATAACATGAACATGATTATTTAACAAGAAGCAAGTTAGGGTTTGCTTACAACTTGTGAAGAAACTAACTAGAACCAAGATCAAGACCAAGAACCACTACTTAATCTTCCAAAACCTTTCCAACCATAGCCATGCTTCCATATCAAAAACCCTATCTTATAATCCCTTGATAAACACTAATCTATCACAAAAACAAGCCTTAGTAAAAATCTTCACTAAGAACACTTGGAAATTTGATGAGTTTTTGTGGTGTTTTATGGTGATTTTATAGAGTTTTATGGTTGAAAGGTGTTAAGGATCAACTAGGAACTATGACTTGAACTTGTGATGGATTGAATGAGCAAGATCAATGATCAAAATGGTGCATTTTGATGGTTTAGGGTCGTTGGTATTGCAAGAGAAAGGAAGAGAATGAGTCTCTTTTATACTAAAAATGAGGAGGTTACTTGTGTTGACTTGTCAACCCTTGGAGGCCAAGTTGAACACATGTAATCATCCTAAGGCTCCTAGCATGAGATCAAGACACACAAGGCTGAATTCCCCCCCCCCCTAGGTCAGTTCCTAAACTTGGGGGACAAGGTGTGGACTTTGCTTGGTATTATCCTAAGTATTAGGAAGAGTTTTGACTCCGGGAAATGACAACCGTAAATGATTAGGCCTCAAAACGTAAAACCGGGTGTCGTAAAATTATGGAACTTTAAAGTATTGTTAGACATGTCCATATGTCCCATAATAAAATATAAAATGAGTGGTAGGTTCCATTTGGGTGGTAAAACCCTGCTAAAAACTGGAAACACGGGTCTAAAACGCGTAATACGTAAAATGTACGAATATTGCGTAAAATTGAGAAAAGTAAAATGTTACTTTTCTAATAGGATAAAAATGATTTAAAATGACTTATAATGTCTAGACTGGGCTCAGTCTAGTGTCGGTTGGTATTAAATGTCTTTTAGACATCAAACCGTAAGCCTAAAAATCACGAAATGACTTATAAAATCAAGGAATGATTTTTGGTCAATGGAGGAGGGAAAAATATGTTGACTTTTTCTAATAAGTTGAAAACTCAAATTGTCTTAGAAACGCGGTGCAGGTATAGGCTAAGGTTACGGCTGAGTAAAAACGCTTAAAACTGAAAATTCCAGTTTTTCACGGCCGAGGTTTATTTTGGTCATGTTTTTCTCAGTCATGATTTATTCTCAAATAAATCATGAGTGTGTCAAACATTTTTCTGATACGGGGAAAATTAACGCGACCAAATTTCGTTGTGCGTAGAATTTTTGAATGTCGTTTTACCCTAAAACGTATAATTCCGTGTAATTCCTTAATAACTTTCACGAAAATGAGCTTATGAATGTCAAACTTTTAATTTGTCATGGAAATGATTTATCACTTCAGCCCAAGAAATAAAAATCAAATTTCGGGAAAATTTTCGGGAAAAATGAATAGTAAAAGTGAATAGTGAAATTTTCCGGGAAAAATAATTAACCTGAAAATGCGAATTGTTACAAATTGTCCCTGGAACAAAGCAGAGGCAAGATAATCAGCCATGCAAAATAGATTATCGAACCACACTAACATGACGTAGTAAAAAAAATGCTAAAGCTTACGTTCAGTTGTGCAAGTAGGCGGTTCGCCAGAGCGATCACAACTGAGCCGTCTATGCTGCAATGAATTGGTGGAACGATGTTGCAAATGAGGTGTGGAAGAATGGCTGGTCACATGAGCTGAAGTTGCCCAACCTGGTAGCTTTCTCTTTTTTGCATTTGTTTGTAAAGGTGGAAGCAACAGCCATTTCTGCAACCAACAAAAACCATGCACACAAAGCAAGCAATGTATACATAATTAAACACGGGAAAGCATAAGTGATCTAAAGCATTATGCACTGGCAAAGAGGCATTGCAATGTACCTTGATTTGCATGTAAGTCTGGTTGTTGAGCATATTCAGCAATAACATTGGCTGATTGACGTTGCAAACGATTAAGCAGTGAACGCTGTCTAACAGATCGTGCGGCAACCTCTGTTGACACCATTCTTTTTTTACGTTGTTGTTTGAAACATGCCTTGCTATTTACATCAGTTGATTGATGAGCATGACAGCCACCTGCATCCACTGCAAAAAGGGCATTTTTTTTTATTTGAACAGGAGTTAGGACATGACGCTTGCAACAATGTTACTGGCATAGCAGAACACAATATTTAAAAAAGCATAATGCATTGCATTGTCGTGACCTTGAAGGTTTTGATCAGCTAAATTTTCTTTAACTATACCCACACGATCATGTGAAGTGGGCTCGATATTAGGAGCAGCAACACAGCTAACAGGTACAGCTGGTGTATCCACGCAACAATCGGCAATCTGTGTTTTGTTTTTTTCTGAAGCGGTTTGTGCATCTGGAAAAAAATACAAAGGCAGCTATAAGTAAATGTCATTTACATTTTTTTCTGAAGAAAGCAAGAGTGATTAGACAAACATTAACCTGAGATAGATGCCAAAATAGCGTCCTTCAACCGGCCAACTGTAATAGCCCGTTTCAGCCTATGAGAGCCGAAGGCAGCAAGCAATGCTGCAGATGAACTGGTCATGGGAAAATGACCGTACGCACCAAATTGAGGAACCGTAGCATCGGAACGCTGTTGCTGGTCGTTGGCTGCACAAAGAATGTGTAAAAATAAGTACTATAACTCACAGGCGGCATAAGTGGATGGAACAATAACGTACAAAAAAGACAGGGCAAACTAACCGTGAGAAGAATGGGCAACAGAATCTTGTAACAAACATTTGTCAGACCCATCGATAGGCAAAGTGGCAGTTATTTTTTGGTTGCGAGTAAGTCGTTTAGTCGTGTTTGGAGCGCGAGTTTTTGTTTTCGGTTTCATAATTAGAAGTAGGAAAAAAAAGACCAATGAGATAGCAAATCAAATACAGGCAAGCAAGTTTGACTAATATTTCAGAATGAGTTATGGCGATGGATAAATACATTTGGAAGAATAATTTTGAAAAAAAGAGAGTGAAAAAGCAAGATCCAAAATAAATAAAAAAAAAGAAAAAAAAGAAGAAAGTTAGAAGAGTGCATAGGCAAAAAAATAAAGGGTAAAAAAAAAGCGAAGAACCCAACACAAACCAAAGGTTTAGGTGACACAACTGTTTTACATCAAATAATGCAAAGAAGGTCATTAAATTGGCACAACACAAACTTAAAGACAGCACTTATGGAGGTCCAACAATGGTAGGCATCAATAACTCTAAGAAGTTAATGCACACTTCATTAAACCAAGTCAGCCCTAAACCTAACCATAAATAATTTCAAGAAACTAATACACAGGTTATCAAATGAAGGCAGGCCTAAACCTAATTTTAAATAGCAATAGCTGAATGAAAGTAGAACGTAAATGAGTAACTCAAAATAGACATAATCCTAAACCCCTATGTGACAACAACTAACTTAACAAAGGCTCAAAGCATATCAGCAATGCAATAGCAGCATAAGGCACATAACAATAGCAACAAACAACATTAAAAATCGAGAAGGTGGGGAAAACCCCAAGCAAAACCAAACCTAGATTGCAATCGGTCCTCTGGATTTTTTGATCAAGAAATTAGGTGTGCACCTTACTAATATGTGGGCATAACCTTTTGTACATATCTTTGTAACACATGGCACAACAAAGACCACAAAAAGGCTTGAAAAGGCTGCAACTGTAGCACCCCTCACAATCTACTGTAGAAACCATTTAAGAAATGAAGCCGGCGACGGGTCGAGCACCGGAAATGCACCGGCCGGATCCGAAGGCCAAAGCTAGTATGTGAGTTATGGTAGGGAGGGTGGGTCGGGGCAAAATGGGGCGAATAGCAAAATATGAGGGACGGGCCGGGTATAGGTGTAGGCCAAAAAAAGGCTCAGCACAAAAGTTGGGCACAATAGCCCGATAAATGTATGTATGTTATAATATCATATATTTTTCATTGTATGGGTGTTTAAAAAAATAAATTTATTATATATTTATTGGAGTGCTTTTACAAGTCTACTAATTTAAGACACTTATTTTTCCGGATGTAACTTTATTTTTCATTATTAGTAAGTGTTTTGCTTAAAATTTTTTAAGACTTTCATTTTGAAAATGTCCCAAAATACATTGTAAAGTGGTATAAATTTTCATTATACAAGTAGTCTTGAAAACAAAAATGAAACAACATGCTTGTCTTATTTTTTTTAATTTTTTTTAATAATTAAATTTTGGGCTTTTTTATTAACTGTATCAAACCATTATACCAAGTATGGAAACCAAAAACATATATCTTATGTTAACAAATACTTGCAACATAAAATTGTACAACGGTAACAATTTTTGTTGGAAATGAATTTTAAGGCCTCAAAGAGAAAATTGCAAAAACCTTCCTTGTGGTTTGGCTAAATTGCATGCTTCGTCCTTACTGTTCATTAATTGCAAAAATGGTACGTTGACTGCACTGTTTCGTGCACTTTTGGTCCTTTGACTTAGCTGGCGTTAAACGGACTCCGTTAGCAGTTACACTTTAGCCCCTTTTGGTTAACCACTATTGCAGCACCCATCCTTTAACCTATAGTTTAACTTTTTTTTCGAATTTTTTGAAAAAAAAAGAAAAAGAAATCCTCCTTTTTTTTTGAATTTTTTTAATATTTTTTTCCTCAGTTACACTTTAGCCCTTTTGTCCAATTTTTTATGTTTTTGTTCGTTTTCATCCGTTTTTTCGTTTTTATATGTTTTTGTTTGTTTTTATTTGTTTTGTCCGTTTTTATCCGTTTTCCTTACATTATATCCGTTTTTCTTGCATTTTAGTCCGTTATTATCCGTTTTGACATATTGAAAATTTTGAATTTTTTTTCAAAACACAAAAAAAAAATTTGAAAATTTTTGAAAATTCTTTGTTAAACAAATTTTCAATGTGCCGCAAATACTTTTTTGAAAAAATTTGAAATTCTTTTTGTAAAAACAATTCCAAAAAAAAATTCAATGTGGCGCAAATACTTTTTTGAAAAAATTTGAAAATTCTTTTTGTAAAAAAAATTTCAAAAAAAAGTATCCAAAAAATTTTTTCAATGTGCCGCAAATACTTTTTTGAAAATATTTGAAAATTCTTTTTGTAAACAAAATTTTCCAAAAAGATATTTCCAAAAAAAAAATTCAATGTGCCGCAAATACTTTTTTGAAAAAATTTGAAAATTCTTTTTGTAAAAAAAATTTCCAAAAAATAACTTCCAAAAAACAATTTTTCAATGTGCCGCAAATACTTTTTTGAAAAATTTTGAAAATTGTTTTTGTAAAAAAATTTCCAAAAAAAATTTTCAAAAAAAAAAACTGCCAATTTTTTTTTTTTCAATGTGCCGCAAATACTTTTTTTGAAAAATTTTGAAAATTCTTTTTGTAAAAAAAAAAATTCCAAAAAAATGTTTCAAAAAAATACAAGGTGATTTTTTTTTTCAAAAAATTTGAAAAAAGTAAAATTATAGGTTAAAGGATGGGTACTGCAATAGTGGTTAACCAAAAGGGGCTAAAGTGTAACTGCTAACAGAATTCATTTAACGCCAGTTAAGTCAAAGGACCAAAAGTACACGAAACAGTGCAGTCAACGTACCATATTTGCAATTAATGAACAGTAAGGACGAAACGTACAACTTAACCAAACCACAAGGACGATTTTTGCAATTTTCTTGGCCTCAAATATATATACAACAACAACAATACCCAATCCCGCGGAAGCGAGGTATGGGGGAGGTAGAATGTAGACAGATCATACCCCTACCTCAGAAAAACTGGAAGTAGAGAGACTGCTTCCAGGAGACCTCCGGCAAGTGCAAAAGTGCGAGTGATAGAATCGGCCTCGAATATATATGTTACATGATATATATTTTGAGGCTTTTAAAAATTTGAAGTCTTATGCGATAGTACGCTTCATACATCCTCGTATACATCTTTTTTGAGTCTCTCGTATCTTTCAGGATAACTCTGGAACATTTTAACATCGATGAGAAAAGCTTAAAATATAATGTGACGCACACTTCTCTCATTACAACCACTAATTACACATAAACTTTTAGTTATTGTAATGGCAATTACATTTATAAACAAGAAAATTATTAAACTATCGAACTAACGTAAACAAAAACTAACATTAAAAACAACATCTGACCGTACTTTCAAACTCAAAAAACATAGCCGAACGAATATTAGGAAGGAAAAAAAAAAAAAAGAAACAAAAAATTTTGTGTTTCAAAGTATCACTGAAAGGGTAAAATGCAAAAATAGTCCCTAAAGTATCATGAAATCGCAAAAATAGGACCGAGACAAAAAGTCACGCAAAAAAGCCACTAACGCTACGTAAATTTGCAAAAAAGCCACCGAGAAGCATTTTCCGTTAGTTTCCTCGTTAACTGCCTAGTCATCATGGGTAGTTTCGTCTTTTTATTCTTTTCCCTCCAATAACTTCAATTGCCAGTGTTTTGTTTTACAAATTTAGTCCTTTAGAACCATACTTTATATACGTGGCTCAATTTCTTCCAAGCAGAACATTAATTTCACAAGTAAAGATCTTGAGAATGGTTAAGCTTTGGCAAAATCATGTACGCAGTACCCCGATACCTGATTTAGGAATCCTTTATAGTAAGAATACTCTGTTCCATTTTAATGTTTTCCATTTAAACTTGGTATTGTTGTCGAAAGTAATTGATGTTTTATGTGTTCCACAGATTTGAATGAAAAGGTGTTTTCTTTGCAAATCCATCACAATGGTGAATTTACCTCAAAACCAGGAAGAATGTATCTCTTTGGAGATACATATTGGTTTGACGGAATTCACTCTGACGTTTTCTCCATGGAATTATTGGGCGAAATGTTAGAGGATTTAGGTTACTCAGATAGTACCCTTATGTTTACTCACTTTAGGATACCTGGGGAGTCACTGGATGATGGTTTGCTACCACTAAAGTCTGACGAAGATGTGAAGACACTTGTGGAGTATGTTCCTATATTTACACAATTGGAGTTGTATATTGAAACCGGTGTTTCAATTGTTGAGTGTGAGATGATGGATCGAATGATGACTAAGGGCAAGGGTGTGGTGATAGAAAAAATAGTGGATGATGATATGAATGAGGCTGCTGGAAAGGGTGTTGATGGTGAGACTGAAAACAGTGGGAAATTACTATTGTTAGAGTAGCATAAAGAGTGGCATAAGACAAGACAACCTTAGAAGGCTGGACCTGTTTTTTATACTGATTCTGACAGTGACTTCCCACCAACATTTTGTGCCGAAAAAATGATTGCAGATCATACAAAAAGGATGAGTGATGAGTTTCAATTCAGAAGGTTATTGAAAGAGATTGACCAAGACTTTACTATGGAGGATTCAAGTGAGGAGTCTACAGGTTTGCTCGATTTTTATGATCTCGATTTTGATGATGCGTATTATGATGACACAAGTGATGAAGAGGTTGCTCAAAAATGGCATGGTGATCCATACCATTTAGTTGATGTACCTGAACCTGAAGAGATGCATCCGATTGAAGAGCCTCAAGAGCCTGAAGAGCCTCAAGAGATTAGTGACATGTTTGCTGAAATAGATCAAGCATTGGATGACGTATAGCCTATAGTTGGGCCACGAGCCCAAATGATATACATTACTAAGCCCAAACCCACCACGAGTGGGCTATCATGACAAATGACTTGGGCCATAATACCAATGGCTTAGACTCACGAAGTCCAAAGCCCAACCGCACTACCCGGTTATAGGATAAGGATCTCTTTTTACGGAATTGATATCCTTACCCCGGATAAGCACCACGTGTGCGAAGAGTAAGGAACAAGAAACCTACACGGTTTCTGCGCCCCTATATATAGAATGATATATTCTCAATAAAGGTACGATTCACACGATCCCTAACTCTTCAACTAAACCCTAAACCGATTACTTACTCTCACGCCGGAGTCTAATCGTGGGAGACAATCCCACGATAAGCCTAACGGTGTTGTTTACTTTCTTAGTGCGCAGGTTTCACAAGCACTAAAGTTCTAATTGGTACGAGAGCAGGAGTCCAAACAAGGTAAGCCCAACTTTTGTATCAACAAGTGGCGCCATCCGTGGGACCCTACACTAAGAACTCAAGACTAGAATGCCGAAAAACAAGAACTCAGGTCAGCGGACTTCGCAGCCGGAGAAAACACGTGATGATTCACATAGGAAGAAACATCAAGATTCGACTCCAAGGCCAACCTCTGGAACAACCAGTGCGCCTAGTCATCGCGAGTCGAATGTAACTCCAATCCCTACCATGGTAGAATTACCTTTGGGGACAACCCGAACCACTACCGTAGTCCCAAGCATTGAGGACATTCAACGCACTCTCTTTACCACTCCCCACCAAGTGGCATCCATAGTGGACAACACTGTGCCACCAGGAGCACCTAATAGAGAGAGGGAACCCCATGCGGAGACGGACATCCTCGCAGTAGAAGAGGATCCACCTGAGGTGACATTAAACGATTTCGTGTCCCAACATTATGAGACTTTAACTAATCTCATGCAAGAGGAGGCAAGAAGAAGGTCAAGCCGCGACCTGCAAAACCGGCTAGACTTTAGCCAAGAAAAATCTCCACCGCGCCACTATGAGCGTAGAAACAATGAGAGGCGCACCAATGTCCACGCTAGACTTGGTAGCCTTGGTACATCATCTAACTCTCAATACTCGGAGGATTACGAAGACAACGTGCGGCACACCAATGTCCATGCTAGGCTTGGTAGACGCAGGATACAAGATAGGCTTGGACGACAACGTTCACCGAGCGTAAGCGTCTTAAGGTCACGAAGCAGAAGAATCCAAGACAGGCTTGGGAAACACCACTCCCCAAGTACAAGCCCTTCAAACTCGGACTCCGAGGAAAAACGGTGCAAGCGCCGCATAAGGAACAACTCCTCTTCTAGCAACTCCTCGGACAACGAGGATAGAGAGACGGGACATTGGAAATCTAAAAACCGACGCCGGTACGAGGAGGATGAAGATATTTCCCTTCCTTGGCGTCGCCAAAAGGTTGATGCGTTCACGCGACGCATAAGCGACTTCTCATATGACAAGAGAAGGCGCATGCCTACCAATGTTAAAACATATGATGGAACAGGTGATCCTGATGATCACCTAAAAATTTTCGAGTCAGCGGCTGCTATCAAAAATTGGCCACAACCTGTGTGGTGCCATATGTTTAACTCTACCTTAGTAGGGAATGCACGAACATGGTTCAGCAAGCTTCCACGACGAAGCATAAATGGGTTTGAAGAGTTGCGGAAGGCATTTCGCCTAAATTTTACGCAACGAAAGAAGTGCGCAAAGAACCCTGTGGAACTAGCCAGAGTGAAACAGCGCCAAGGGGAATCCACAAGCGCTTATATGGAGCGCTTTAAGGATGAATGCATGCAAGTCAAGGCATGCCCCGAGGTACTAAAAATCTCAGAGTTCATGAATGGGATCAATAACCCAGAGCTGATACGGAAGCTAAACGATAAAGTACCCCAAAGCTTTGATGAGCTAACAAAGCGCACCAGATCCTTCATCCAAGGGGAAGCAGCGGCAGCAGACAGCAAAAACGGTTACTCAACCTTTAAACCACAAGAACAGTCTAGGAGACAATCCAATGACCAAAGTGGCAACCGCAACAGGAATTACCGCAACCGAGGTAGTGGAAGGGATAACGACAAATACGTTCCACTCACAAAAACCCCTAAAGAAATATTCGCGACAGAATGAGCAAATTTTCCAAAACCCCTACCTATGAGCACTCCAGAAGAGAAGCGCATAGGAGGAGGATACTGCGAATACCATGGGCAGAAGGGTCACCCCACTAACGAGTGCGTCCAACTACGTCAGCTAATTGATAAATTAGTGAGAGAAGGAAAGATGGACCACCTCGTTAAAAACATCAAAGAAGGGAAAGATAGACAAAAGAATGGGGCCAAAAAAGAGATACCAAAAAGTAAGGCTGACACAATATTCATGATACAATCATGGCAGCGAAATACGAAACAAAAAGTCAGCCAAAGATTTTCCAAGGGGAACCAAATCTCTTTCCCCACTCTTACTGCGGACAACGCAGTGGTAGAACCACTCACCATCGAGATTCATGCGGGGGGTCACGATATCCACCGCATGTATGTTGACGGAGGAGCATCTGCGGATATCATGTACGAACACTGCTTCAAGAGGCTACAACCTGAGATACAAAACCAGTTAATTCCAGTCACGACGTCGCTGACTGGATTCACAGGTGAAAAGATTTGGCCCATGGGACAATTACGCATACTTGTGGTAGTCGGTAATGAATACCATTCCACAACAGCCTGGATGAACTTCATGGTAATCCGGTCTCCCTCGTCATACAATGGCATCAATGGGAGACCAGGAATATCAGCCATACGTGCAGTCCCATCCACAGCACATGGAATGCTAAAATTCCCAGTAGAAGGAGGGATCGTCACTCTCTACAACACCACTGCATCTCCAAGAGAATGTAACGTAGTGACAGATGAAGTTCCGCGCGTTCCAGAACAGCACGCGACAAAGGTGACAAACCTGAAAGTTGCAATCCACCCAGATTATCCTGACCAGGAGATATCGATTGGAGGATCACTGTCTGACAAAGGCAGAGCAGCTGTGTGCGTATTATTGCAAAAGAACCTAAACATCTTTGCATGGGAACCCAAACACATGACCGGAGTGCCAAGAGATATTACGGAACACAAGCTAGAAATCCGACTAGGATATCCTCCAATATGGCAAAAAAAACGCGGCCAGGCTCTAGAACGCGCAAAAGCTATCATAGAGGAAGTGCACAAACTCGTGGACGCAGGGATCATGCGAGAAGTTTATTACCACGATTGGCTTTCCAACCCAGTGATGGTAAAGAAAAGCGATGGTAGCTGGAGAATGTGCGTGGACTTCACCGATCTCAACAAAGCATGTCCACAAGACTGCTATCCGCTACCAGAAATCGATTGGAAGGTAGAATCCTTGTGCGGGTATCCCTTTAAATGCTTCCTAGACGCATACAAAGGATACCATCAAATTCAAATGGCCAAGGAGGATGAAGAAAAAACAGTCTTCCACACGAGTCAAGGGGTGTATTGCTACACAAAAATGCCCTTTGGCTTAAAAAATGCAGGAGCCACATACCAACGGTTAGTGGATAACGCATTTGAGAGGCAAGTAGGCCGCAATTTGGAGGTCTATGTTGATGACCTAGTCATAAAAAGCCATACTGAAGAAGAATTGGTGCGTGACATAGAGGAAACGTTTAAGACATTGGGAAGAATAAACATGAAGTTGAATCCCAAGAAGTGCACTTTTGGAGCAACAGAAGGCATGTTTCTCGGATACTTAATAGAACCCGATGGTATTAAACCTTGCCCAGAAAAAACAAGAGCGGTCATCGAACTACCTTCACCGCGCACACTAAAAAAAGTCCAGTCACTAAACGGCAAATTAGCCGGACTAAATCGATTCTTGTCCAAATCAGTGGATAAGTCACTTCCTCTCTTTAAAACACTCACGAAGTGTACGAAGAAGGGAGACTTTCGATGGACTCCAGAAGCGGAAGAAGCTTTCCAACAGCTCAAACAAAACCTAGCAGAGCTACCCAAGCTTGTCGCACCCCAACAAGGGGAAGAATTGATCATGTATCTATCAGCGACCCATGGAGCAGTCAGTGCGGTGCTACTAACAGACAGAAACTCTGTTCAAACACCCATATACTTTGTAAGCAAAGCTCTCAAGAAGACAGAGACTAACTACACCGCTATGGAGAAACTGGTCCTAGCCTTAGTATTCGCAGCTAAGAGACTGCGCAGGTACTTCCAAGCGCATCCGATAGCTGTAATCACGGACCAACCCATCAAGCAGGTTATCTCTAAACCTGATGCATCAGGGCGGCTACGAAAGTGGAGCGTGTTATTGAGTGAGCATAACATCTCCTATAGGCCGCGCACCGTGATCAAGGGACAGATATTGGCTGATTTCATTATCGAGAAGCCAGAGGCTGATACTCCATCACCAACAGTTGACGTACCATCACAAGAACCATGGGTTCTATTTACAGATGGATCCTCGTGCGCAGAAGGATCAGGCGCAGGCCTTATCCTTACCAGCCCAGATGGAATAGAACACACTTACACACTGCGTTTTGAATTCATAGCCACAAACAATGAGGCGGAATATGAAGCATTACTGGCTGGAATCCGCATAGCAAACCAAATGGGTATACGCAACCTAGAAGCTAATGTGGATTCACTATTAGTAGCTAACCACGTGTTAGGCGAGTATGTGGCACAAGAGGAACACATGATCCAATACCTCGATAAGGCCAAGTCCTTGATCAAGAATTTTGACAAGTTTTCCATCAAACAAACCCCATGAGGAGAAAACAAAAAAGCAGATGCGCTAAGTAAGATCGCATCCACAAGCTTCGCACACCTGTCAAAACAGGTATTGGTGGAAACCTTGAAGAACAAATCCATCTCTGAGATGGAAGTATCCACAGTGATAGAAGAAGAACATCCCACGTGGATGACACCCATCATGGATTTTATTAGCAAGGGAACACTCCCTCAGGAACAAAAGGACGCTCGACGGATATGGCGCACAGTGCAGAGATTCGAACTTCGAGATGGTATCCTATACCGGCGTTCATTCCTACAACCATGGCTTAGGTGTGTCGGACCTCTTCAGGCAGACTACGTACTCCGGGAAATCCACGCCGGATCTTGCAGCATGCACTCAGGACCACGGTTTGTTGTAGCGCGTGCCTCGTAAGGCTGGCAATTTTGACACGAAACCTGTTAACACGACACGACACGACCTGTTCTTAACAGGTTTCGTGTTTGACCTTAACAGGTTTCGTGTCTTAACAGGTCAGACCTGTTAAGACCTGTTATGACCTGTTAACATTATAGTATATATACATAAAGTACCCAACTACCCACCTACTAATAACTTATCCTCATTTCTCTCTTCCTGTTAACATCTTATCCTCATTTCTCTCTTCCCCAACAAATAACTCCATCCTCTCACTAAACCCTAGCCGCCACCGCCACTTGTGTCTCGCCAGTCGCCACCACCACCACCAAAATAATCACCGCGACCTCCTCTTCAACTATCTCTACCACACATGCCGTCAAAACGAACCCCACCATCATTTCGCCATTAGTGTGCCTTCACTCCCACACCTAACCACCCTCAGTTATTAGATCGAGAAGAAAAGAAAAGCTTAAGCTCACGGTTATAATTTGTAAACTTGTAATCGTTATTGTGGTTGTTTTTTTTATTTTGATTCGAATTTAGCTTAAGCTCACGGTTGTAATCTGTAATTTGTAAACTTGTAATCGTTATTGTGGTTGTTTTTTTTTTATTTTGATTCGAATTTAGCTTTGTTCTTGTTGGTTTGATTCTTGTTGTAGTTAGTATTATCGAGAGTGTGGCTGGGTTTGGATTTCAAAAGTTCTTGTTAGTTAGTATTATTGAATACGAGAGTGTGGCTGGGTTTGGATTTCAAAAGTTCTTGTTAGTTAGTATTATTGAATACGAGAGTGTGGCTGGGTTTGGATTTCAAAAGTTCTTGTTAGTTAGTATTATTGAATATTTAAAAAGTACTATAGCAGGGATTGGTTAAGTGTGTAAATTGTGGACTTGTGGTAGTGTTCGTGTTAACAGGTCTTAAAAGGTGCACCTGTTAATTTTCGTGTCGTGTTCGTGTTTGAGAAAAATGACACGATTAGTTAACAGGTCGTGTTCGTATTTGACCTTAACAGGTTCGTGTCTTAACAGGTTCGTGTGACCTGTTATGCCAGCCCTAGTGCCTTGCGATCCGGGTACTATTGGCCCACCATGCACCGCGACGTGCGAGACATGATTAGAAGATGCAACGACTGCCAAGTCCACAGACCCATTCCGCGTCGACCACAACATGAGTTTACACCCATCACCTCACCATGGCCATTCCATAAATGGGGAATTGACATTGCAGGACCCTTTCCAGTCGCGGCAGGAGGGCTTAAGTTCCTCATTGTCGCCATTGACTACTTCACCAAATGGATCGAGGCAAAAGCAGTAGCGAGTATCACAGGCTGTTGATATAAATAATGCCTAAAAACATTATTAACATTTATCGATATCTCTATGTTTTGATAATCACAAAACGTAAACCCATTGAGCTAAAAATTATGACGTAAACAAGTATTTAGTGATAAATATTCACTTTACATCCAAATCACTTAAGGTATGAATAAACAAAGTGTTTATTGCATTCTATGATCAAAGGAACATTTTTCTTAAACACTAGACTTTTTATAAAATGTCACAAAACATTTTATATCTTTTACAAAATCATTTTTGGAAATAAAAGAATATGTTTAATTCATTATAAATATATGAATTCAAATTTTCAACCAAAAATGGCAAAAATGGTCCAGAAAAACCTTCCCCACAAAAAGACAAAGTTGGGCAACGTTCAGCTGGGCGGCCCCCTTAATAATTAAGGGGACCGGCCACGCTCCTCAGCTCCCCAGCTTTGCCTATAAATACTGGACTATTCCTGGACTTTTTCCTTACCTTTTGCACTCCCAAACTTTCTGTTCTAGATCCACATTTCTATTCTCTTAATCCTTTGATCATAAGTGTATAATTCTTTGTTTCAAAGTGATTCAAACTTCATCTTCTCAAGTGCAAGAGAAGAATACTTCTATCCTCCAAGACAAGAAGTATTACAACTTGTTGTGACCTCCACATACAAGTTGTTGGTGCATCATCAAGATCATTTACATTACTCTTTGTGAAGATTGTTGTGTATATGTGATTGTAGATAGTTGTGCTAGGTATATTGATTGTGTGATTAGTTAGTTGTTTGGTGTGAAGAAGAAAAGTTAGGAATTAGATTATAGTGAAGAAGCTAGGTGTGAAGTTGTTAGTTGTGAAGTAAATTGGTGTGAAGAAGATAGGCTTGAAGTAGATAGTTGTGAAGATAGATAGGTGTGAAGAAGTAGTGTTGTGAATAAGTAGTGACTAGGTGTGAAGAAGTTGTGTAGAAGGTGTGAATAAGTTGTGACGAAGTTGTGGTGTATAAGGTTTCTCCGCCATAAGGAGCTTGTTGACATAGTGAAGAAAACTCTCGAGTAGGTGACTCGAGGAGTGGAGTAGGGCAAGGAAGGTGTCCTTGTAGCCGAACTACTATAAATCCTTTGTCTCGCGGTTAGATCTTTCCATATCTTACTTATTATCTTGCTTATATCGTTATTACTTTTGTAGACGTAGACGTATATATATAGTTGCTCATATAGTGCTAGTATTGATTTTACTTAAAGATCAAACGAAAGTTTCATTCACAAAACAAAGTTTTTACAATCAAACTAAAAAGGTTACATACATATAATTGATCATTTCGATCAAGTATAGTTTTCATACAAAATATAACTAAGGATTATAAAATAAAGGATTACGTACTTATCTCTTATATATAGTTATAATTGTTTATATTATGCATGTGTTGATTTCACATACTTAGCTTACATTATTATTATTGTTCATACTTAGATATACTTGTTCATATTGTTCAAGATTTGAGTTCACATAAGATTGAATCAAAGTTTTAAAAGCAAACAAGGTTTTAAAACTAAAATAAGTTTTCATAATAAAATTAAAAAGATGTAAAACTATTCAACCCCCCTTCTAGTTTTCTATAATTGTTATCAGGAGCCACGTCCAGCAATATTTTTAAAATAAATTGTATTTTAAAACTTGTAACAATCTATGGAATCTGAAAAATATTTAGAAGGGCAATCTATGCAAAGACCACCACTATTTGAAAGTGATGGATTTTTATATTGGAAAAATCGATTCGAAACTTATGTGAAATCAAAGGATCTAGATCTTTGGCATGTTATTACTAATGGTGATTTTTTACCTACTCAAAATAATCCCGAAACAAATAAAGATGAAATAGTACCTTTTGAAAAACAAAATGATGATTTAAAAAGAAGACTTTCTAAAAACAATGAAGCAAAAATGGTTATTTACAATGCGTTACCACGTAAAAAATACGAAAGAATTTTTATGTGTAAAACCGCAAAAGAAATTTGGGATTCTTTACTAATCACTCACCAAGGTAATAGTCAAGTTAAAGATAACAAAATAGATCTTCTTGTTCAATAATATGAACAATTTACGATTCCGGAGGAGGAATCAATAGATAATGCTTTTGCTAGATTTAACACTATTATCACAAGTTTAAAAGCACTTGATGATAATTATTCTAGTAAGAATTTTATTAGGAAATTTCTTAGGGCTCTTCATCCAAAATGGCGAGCTAAAGTCACGGCTATTGAAGAATCAAGGAATCTGTCAACTCTACAACTTGACGAATTGATCGGCAACTTAAAGGTCTACGAAGAAATAATAAAGAAAGACTCCGAGATGGTCAAAGGAAAAAGGGAGCAAAGCAAATCAATTGCGTTGAGAGCTAAAAAGGACTCTAGTGACGAAGAATGCTCAACCTCCAAAAGTGACGATGAAGAGTATGCTATGGCCGTACGAGACTTCAAGAAATTCTTCAAAAGACGAGGAAGATATGTTAGGAAACCATATAAAGAAAGGAAGTGTTTTAAATGTGGCAATCCAAATCATCTCATCGGAAAGTGTCCAATGATGTCAAGAGATCAAAATCAAAAGGCGTTTATAGGAGGTGCTTGGAGTGATAGCGATGAGGACAAGAAAGAAACCACAAATGAAGAAAAGTTTCTTATGGCTAAGACATCAAGCGAGGTACGTTCCGAAACCGAATACTTTAGTGACAAAAATTTATCATTAGACGAAAAAGACCTAGATAGTGAATATAATAGGTTATGCATATTAGGTAAAAAGGTTATAGCTAAAAATAAGTCACTAAAACATATTAATAATCTATTAGAAAATGAAGTACTTGAATTAAAAATTAAACTACAACATTTGGAAAAAGGAAAAGAAGTTTTTATAAAATGTAAAACATGATTAGAGGTTAAAAATGAAAACGAAAAACTTAAAAATGAAATTTTCAAACTTGACAAGTTTAAAAATTGTAGTAACCCACTTAAGAAAATAATAAGTGTTCAAGAAACTTCAGGAGATAAAACCGGTCTAGGATTAACTTCAACTAATGTTTCAACTAGTGAAAATAAAAATATAAAGTTTGAATGTGAATCTAGTAAACAAAAATCATTAGAATCAAATCCTAAGTATATACTTAAAAAAGATAGAAAAATACCCATTGCGAATGATGAAAAAGTAAAAACTTTTTATAAACCATCCTTAAAGACCGAAGTAGGATCCTCTAAACCTAAATTAAGATCTAAAACTCCATCACCAAGAAAACCTAACAATCATCATCCAAGATCTAAAACACCTCAACCTAGAAGAAATCAAAATAGACAATATTACAATAACACTAGAAATCAAATGTGGAATTATCAACCAAGTTACAATCCTTGGGAAATATTACCACCATACATGCATCCTAGCCAAATGTTAAATATGTTTGGACCAAACAACTTTGGACCAATGAGACAATGGGAAATATTACCACCATACATGCATCCTAGCCAAATGTTAAATATGTTTGGTGATGAGGCGAAAAATGAACCACTTTTAGGGGGTCATTTAAGCCCGGAATTGAATTTATTTGATCAAATATTGCCCTAAATCGTTCCTTTTGTGATTTTAGGTACTTTGGGAGAGAAATCTGGAAAAGGAAGCAATTCGGACGTTTTTGGAGCATAAAAGTGAAGAAAACGCCAAAGTCTTAATTTTCCTTGCTGGGAACATTAGGTGACGGCGTCAAGAGTAACATCCTGACGGCGTCAAGCGTAATTTCCATGACGATCCAGTACAGATTTGAAGGCGTCACAAGGAAGGGCGTCAAGAAGAAAATGCATGACGGCCTGGAAATGCATAACACATGACGGCGTCAGATCTGGATCAAGGCAGTCCGAGAATTATTTTGGCGGCGAGGTGACGGCGTCACAAGATTGGTTTTGACGCCGTCAGACCCTATTTCCTATATATAGTTTTCTAATTTACACATTAAAAAAAAAGTTTTGGAGAAACCCTAAGTACGAACTTGGTGCGAATTTTACAGGTTTTTCAAGGGTTCCAAGCCCTTGATACCTTTCATGTGTAATTGAGATAAGTATTCATTTAATTCAATCAATATGTCTATGTGTTGGTTGTCTATATCTTGTTCTTGTCTTAATTCCATCATGCTAGGCTAGATCTATCTTGTGTTTGCTTGGATCTAATGAAACCTAGATGTTAATTATGTGTTAATTACTTGTTTATAGTTGTTTTGGATGAATGAATTTTATGTTAGGCTTAAGAAAACTGGCAGATCTCCAAATGGTAACATGCTTGAACGTCTTAGGAAACATGAACCGATGTACACTATGTCTTTATTGGTTGTCTATATCTTGTTCTTGTCTTAATTCCATCATGCTAGGCTAGATCTATCTTGTGTTTGCTTGGATCTAATGAAACCTAGATGTTAATTATGTGTTAATTACTTGTTTATAGTTGTTTTGGATGAATGAATTTTATGTTAGGCTTAAGAAAACTGGCAGATCTCCAAATGGTAACATGCTTGAACGTCTTAGGAAACATGAACCGATGTACACTATGTCTTTATTGGTTGTATTTAATGCATGAGCCACTGTTTATAATCCCTATGGTTGTGCTGGGCATGGCATAGGAGGAGATAAGAGCTCATAGGATTGGGGAGTTAAGTGCGCCACCCCATGAATGATATTAAGGAATACAATCCATCATTCATGCAACTATAACAAGTAATTAACGTGTAAAAGATGTCTAGGGAGTAGTGAAATCTAAGTAAACACATTTTCTCCACTTATTGCTCACAACCTTAGTATAATTTAGTTTATTTTCATTTCTAGCATTTTATTTTGATTGCATCTTTAGTATTGGGTTAGTTGCCTAGCAACTAATTCCGCCCAAATCCTTCAAACCCGAGATTTTTACTTGCTTTCAAAAAAATATAAAAATACAAAAATAATCATCCCTCACCTTTAGAACTAGTATTTAGGTTTTCTAATCCTAGCGACACTATTCCTAGTTGAACGATCAATCCCCCGGTACTTGTCACTATACTATACTACAACGATCAGGTACACTGCCTGGTGGGGGTTGTAAGCTTCTCAAGATCCCTTGAGAGGTAAAGCCTGGTGCGATTCCCACGTATCAAGTTTTTGGCGCCGCAGCCCGGGGAATAGTTATTGTCTAGGTTAAAATTTCTTTTTATTAGGTCTACTTGCTAGATTCCTTTCTAGTAAGATTTTATTTTTATTTTTTAGGTTTTCTTTAGTCTATCTTATTTCTTTGTGTCTTTGTTCGTAACTCTTCACCACCCGACATCATGGACAACGGGAACATCTTTGAACCCGTCATCCCACCACAACAAAACCCACCACTAGAACCCCTTAGGTCCCGAACCTTAGGAGAGTATTCCCGACCTAGCCACCAAGGCTACCGAAACACCATTGAGCTCACCGGAGCCAATGTGACCCCCTTGCGATCCGACACCATCCGGTTGGTGCAAAGCGGATGTGCATTCCAGGGACTTCGTTCCGAAGATCCAAACCAACATCTTAAGGACTTCCTCAAAATCGTAGATTCCATAGACCTAGGTGTTGAAACTAGAGAGACTACCCGATTACGCCTATTCCAATTCTCTCTGCGGGATCAAGCTAGTCAATGGCTTGAGCGTTTACCCGCGGGATCCATAACCACATGGGATGATCTCACCACTCGTTTCCTTGCTCAATTTTTCCCACCGGGGAGAACTACTAAGCTTAGAAATGACATCTTTATGTTCCAACAACGTCAAAATGAATCTCTTTATGAAGCATGGACTCGTTTCAAGGACTTACTCCAAAAAGTCCCTCATCATGGCATAGATCTTTGGCTCCAAGTCCAAATTTTTTATGACCATATCGATATCCCCACGAGGCGAGCCATTGACCAATCGGCCGGTGATAAGCTACGTGATCTAAGTGCGGAACAATCATGGGAACTCATAGAAGATCTTGCTCTCTATGACAACGAAAGTTGGAATGATCCCCGTGATTTGAACAAAACGGTCAAGGCAATATCTTTGCCTTCAAACAACTCTAGCACTCCCGACCGTAGGATCATGGAACTTGAGGACCAAGTCAAGTTTCTCATGAAATCTTACGAAGCTCCTAAGCCTTCAAGCCAAGTGAACAAAATCACTTCTTCATGCGAATTATATAGTGGTCCCCACGACACTCGTGATTGTGTGGAACTCCCCGGAACAGCTTTTGCGGACTACGCATCCACGCGTACCGACGAAGCGGGAGATAAGTGGTACACTTTCAAGCCCGAGCCAAACACTTACGGTGATTCATACAACCCCTCTTGGAAAAATCACCCAAACCTTAGGTGGAAACAAAATCAACCCAATTCTTCCAATCCCCCTAATCGTTACCAACCAAACGGTCCACCATCCAACCGTACTTTCAACAACAATCCTTCTAACAACTATGGTAGTACCAACAATCTTGAAGGATTGATGTCAAAGTTTATGGCATCTCAAGAAGCTCGCATAGCTAGGTTTGAAACCGAATTCAACCAACAACAAACGGAGATGACCAACAAGATTGACAACTTGTTGAAAGCCCTCAACAACCAAGTGTTAACTACACCTAGGAAGGACACTAGGGACACCAATAATGGAATCCAAATTAAGGACCCCTCATCATCCAAACATGTCCACTTTGTCAATGTTGTCACCATTAAGCCAATAGATAAAGAGATAGAAGAAAGTGACAAGGATGAAGTTAGAGTAGAAGCCGAGACTAGGGATGAAAGTAGGGAAGTTGAGGTTAATAAGGAAGAGGAATTAGAGGAAGTAGAAGCTATAGAGAAATACTTTGATAAGTTGCCCACCAAGGAAGAACGGGAATACCATAAGGATTTATTCGATAGTCCCGAGAGACCATATATCCTTGGCACCCCCTTATCAAAATGGGAGACCCCTCTAACATTAACATACCGTGCAATATCGGGCACATGCATATATGGAAAGCTTACATCGACCCTAGATCCCCCGTGAACATCATGACTAGGACTTATTATAATTGGGTGATGAAGAAGCAACTTAATTTTAGGATGATGCCTAATAAGAATCTGATAAGTAATTTTGCAGGAAGAGTGAAGGGATTGCATGTGATTATAGGGAATCTCACCTATGAGATCGATTTTATGATAGTGGAAGACACTCGTCCGGTGATAGATGCTTGCCTAAGCCAAATAATATTTGGAAAACCATTTGTTGAAGCCACTAGGATGAGTTATGATCCGACTTTAAGAATAGTTAGATTCAAGGAAGAGAATGATGAGGTTGCCTATCAAATGCCCTACAAGATTGAGCAATACCGCCTTCTCTCTAATTTCGAAAAAGACCACAAGCAAGCAGCTTATTATAGGAATGAGGAGGATAGACGTAGAGGAGTAGAGTATGTAAAGAATAGGATGCTTGGTTTCTACGAAGAATGCTTGCAACTAGGTCCGGAATACAAAACTGGTTTAGAAGACGACTTAGAGAGTGGAACCAACGACGAGGTCACGTAGTAACCCATGACCTTGAGTCTAGCTACAAGACTCGTAAATAAAGAAAAGCGCTTCTTGGGAGGCAACCCATGATTTTGTGTGATTTTTTTGTTTGTTTGTTATTTGCTTCCGTATGCATGCTTTATTTTTATTGTTGGTAGATCATGTTTCTCAATTAAATAGTGGAAATACTTTACTTTGTTGTTTTGGCCTAGTCTTAACTCCACCTAAAAGTATTTTTGCAAAAGATAAGTGTAAGGGGAAACCCCAAATGTGTTTTTAAGAAACAAACTCGATCATGATTCTCCACAATATTAAATGAACATGTATATTCGTATTTGTTAGAGTCAAATGCTTGTATTGAGTCATAATGAAGTTTTGCAGGATTTTCCAGGAAGTAGGACCAAGTTTTTCCAGAAATTTTCCGGAAACTCAACATAAGAATTTCTGCAGGTCAATCCTGACGGCGTCACGAGTTAACTCTTGACGGCGTCACGTGTAAAATCTGGAAATTTTACCAATTTTGTTTTTCTAACGGAGTCTTATGGTTTTTGTGAATTATTAAGTTTTATAATCTCTAGGAAATCTGCAAACTTCATTCCACAAGCATTATATCTTATCTTGTTTTCTAGGATTTAGCAACTTATATAGGATGCCGCCGATTTTACGCGAGGTTGTCTTGTCTATTTTCTCAGGATTTACAGGTTATGTATGACAAGAAGATGATTTATATTCTGGAAGGGAAGCTTTGATTGTTCATTTTCTTGGAGGAAGATTTAACCTGGCCACCTTATTATCCATACCGAGCGAATCAGGGGAGTATTTGATTTCATTCTTTTTGCTTTTTAACTTTTACATTTTTTACTTGAACATTGAGGACAATGTTCATCTTAAGTGTAAGGGGAGGGTAAAAAGATGATAACTTACATGTAAAATTTCGCTTGAGTTTGTTTTGTTTGATAGTAGATGTGTAATAAAACTATGAGAAACACTTGTTAGTGTAATTTTAGCGCCAAATTTAAAAAATTTTACAACATTTAGGAGTGAAACTTTAGCCATAGCAAGCGTCTCATGGATAGGAGATTGTATGACTAGCACATAACCGTATATTCAGAAAAATTTTCCACCCAAATATGTGAGGTTCGCCTTTAGATTTGATAGGAAAAGCATTTACTATTAGTGCTTATGAGTGTACCGGTAGCATTTAGATTCTAGAACTTGCGTTAGTGATGCATCCCGAGACCGCTAGTGAGACTACATTCGTGTAGTAGGATTTACTACATGATAAGAGGCATTAGGATCACCATTGTGTTAAACCCGTATCATAATTACTTGACCATTTAAGTCATATTACTTGGCTAGTTAAGTCAACTAATTTTTCCCACACCCTTAGCGTTGTACTCATTTTTAGTACACGAAACCCCTAGTACACCCCTCCGAGCCTATCTTTTCGTTTCTAACTTTAAGCATTTTACTTAAAGGAAGAATTTGTTACACCCCACTTAAATGTACAACCAAATCGCCTTAGCCTTCCGTGTATGCACTCATTTTTAGTGCATTATTGTTATTTGTTAAACCCTAAGTTAACTATCTAATTGATTACATGGTTGCTAAGTCGAGTCATATCCTTGTACATATTGTTTTGGGACGATTGGGACTCATGGGTAAAGTACTTATTTTATGGAGTAATGGGGAAGAACATCATTTATTACCCCCATATGTACGTTAATCTTAAAAGTGCTCCAAGTGTTTTGATTTTCTTAATTCGAGTCATTAGATTAGTTCATTGTAAAGTATGTAAAAATTCAAGTGTAAGGGGAATTTTCATCCCCTATGATGTATTATTTTGGATGGTAGGGTAAGAGTGTATGCAAAAAAAAAAAAAAAAAAAAAAAAAAAAAAAAAAAAAAAAAAATCAAGAAAAAGAAAAAAGAAAAAAATATATAGAAAAAGAAAAAGAGAAGAGAAAAAACATACGGACTACCATCCCTTTTCATTCTATGTTCATTTTATGTTTTTGTTATTTTTCATTTATTAGCTTAAGTCGAGTCTAGTCTTGGCTTAGCAACGCCATATTGTACATGTAATTAACTAACATTGTTAACTCGCCACCAGTAAAACTTCCTTTATCCAACAAAACCGTGTATTTCATATCCCTACACCTAACGTTACAACCCTTTAAAAGACCTCTTTGATAGTTTATCCTAGGTGCTTACGCCATGTGGTGGAGGTTTGATCCTTTCCCAAGCCTATGGCAATCTATTTTGCTATGACAGGTAGTGAAAGATATCTTCCATTTCCATATTGTAATTTATACTTTATTACACCCGAGAGATGTGAGTATCTAAACACTATTTGTGAGGTGCTTGTGTATGACCTCCGTGCTTGTCTATTGGTCTTTAGTGGAACGATTATTTGTTGTGATTACTTTTATATTAGTGTTAAATGACCCCTAACTTGTATTTTGACTAGAATAAAAGCGCATTTGCTTGAGGACAAGAAAATCTCAAGTGTAAGGGTATATGATGAGGCGAAAAATGAACCACTTTTAGGGGGTCATTTAAGCCCGGAATTGAATTTATTAGATCAAATATTGCCCTAAATCGTTCCTTTTGTGATTTTAGGTACTTTGGGAGAGAAATCTGGAAAAGGAAGCAATTCGGACGTTTTTGGAGCATAAAAGTGAAGAAAACGCCAAAATCTTAATTTTCCTTGCTGGGAACAGTAGGTGACGGCGTCAAGAGTAACATCCTGACGGCGTCAAGTGTAATTTCCATGACGATCCAGTACTGATTTGAAGGCGTCACAAGGAATGGCGTCAAGAAGAAAATGCATGACGGCCTGGAAATGCATAACACATGACGGCGTCAGATCTGGATCAAGGCAGTCTGAGAATTATTTTGACGGCGAGGTGACGGCGTCACAAGATTGGTTTTGACGCCGTCAGACCCTATTTCCTATATATAGTTTTCTAATTTTCACATTAAAAAAAAGTTTTGGAGAAACCCTAAGTACGAACTTGGTGCGAATTTTACAGGTTTTTCAAGGGTTCTAAGCCCTTGATACCTTTCATGTGTAATTGAGATAAGTCTTCTTTTAATTCAATCAATATGTCTATGTGTTGGTTGTCTATATCTTGTTCTTGTCTTAATTCCATCATGCTAGGCTAGATCTATCTTGTGTTTGCTTGGATCTAATGAAACCTAGATGTTAATTATGTGTTGATTACTTGTTTATAGTTGTTTTGGATGAATGAATTTTATGTTAGGCTTAAGAAAACTGGAAGATCTCCAAATGGTAACATGCTTGAACGTCTTAGGAAACATGAACCGATGTGCACTAGGTCTTTATTGGTTGTATTTAATGCATGAGCCACTGTTTATAATCCCTATGGTTGTGCTGGGCATGGCATAGGAGGAGATAAGAGCTCATAGGATTGGGGAGTTAAGTGCGCCACCCCATGAATGATATTAAGGAATACAATCTGCCATCCATGCAACTATAACAAGTAATTAACGTGTAAAAGATGTCTAGGGAGTAGTGAAATCTAAGTAAACACATTTTCTCCACTTATTGCTCACAACCTTAGTATAATTTAGTTTATTTTCATTTCTAGCATTTTATTTTGATTGCATCTTTAGTATTGGGTTAGTTGACTAGCAACTAATTCCGCCCAAATCCTTCAAACCCGAGATTTTTACTTGCTTTCAAAAAAATATAAAAATACAAAAATAATCATCCCTCACCTTTAGAACTAGTATTTAGGTTTTCTAATCCTAGCGACACTATTCCTAGCTGAACGATCAATCCCCCGGTACTTGTCACTATACTATACTACAACGATCAGGTACACTGCCTGGTGGGGGTTGTAAGCTTCTCAAGATCCCTTGAGAGGTAAAGCCTGGTGCGATTCCCACGTATCATTTGTACCAAACAACTTTGGACCAATGAGACAATGGGGACCAAGTGGCTAAGTTGTCAATCTTGGAAGAAGTTGGAATATCATCTACAAATGACTTCTATAAGTCAACATGGTCACTTGAAGTGCTTGAAGATATTCCATTGAAGACTAAAAGGTACGCGTTTCTTTTAAGTTTATCGCTATAATTTGCATGCTTAGATATATGATTAGTTAGATTAATGCTTAGCTATACATATATGTGTACATAATAGCTTATATTATTATAACCTAGAAACATCATTGGTTGACCCTCCTAGGAATAAGATAAAATTGTTCATTGCCGAACGAAATAGAAAATGGAAATCTTCTATATCCACTATTAGCAAACTCATGGTGATGAAGTGAAATGAGTTAAGTGGATCGATCGTTAATATAGAAGTAGGATTAGATCCCTCGCGTAATAAAACTATGGATGAAACAAGCTCTCGTTGACTATGGCATTAAGTTAGATAAGCGTGCGAAAACAAAGGAACTATAGATGTTAGGTTATACCCCATTCAACACTCTCACATCTAACATATAAATTATCGTCTTCATTTCCTTTAGGATCATAGGATATGTAGAAACGATAGCATGAGATAATAATAGGCTTAACCAATCCTCTTGAGCATGAGATCTTTAATAAACATTTTTTAAAATATTTGATTTATGATATTTGTTGTCAAAAATCTAATATCTCTAAAAATATGCAAAAACCTCACATTTTGGAAAATAGTTTTTCAAATAACTATCCCACTTTTAAATAACATGTTTTCACTATCAATATCCACAATTTTGTTTTGATCAAAACTAAAGATTGGGAAAATATTCTTTACCATTCATTCACACATTTTGAAGTAAAAACCCAATCTATTTTATTCAAATAACTCTCACATCTAAGTGAAAACTTACTTTCAAACATTGTTGAATAATGCTAAAAACGTCTCTTTTAAAATCATGCATGGTGATCTCATATTTGTCATCTATATTTATATAAATGATACTTATAAGTGAACTAAATCAAATCAAGAGGACCTTGGTTTGTTCATTAAGACTTTGTTTGTAACAAGTCTAGAAATCCATGCTATCATAACTACCCACTTATTGCTCATTGATACACATTAGGATTAATCCTCCTAGTTATGTAGTTATGAAATACTTGATGTTGCTTATTGTTTCCTAGCACTTATATTTTACTTGCTTGATGAGTATGTTTGCATGCTAGATGAAATTGCTTGTTTACTTAATCTCTTTGATTAACATGGTTTGGCTACATAATTGCCTACATAATTAGTATATGCTTAATTGTCTCAAAGAGTTGGACTTGTTTGAAACCAAAAACACAACCTTTCTGCAATTCACTACCAAAAACCCTTTTCTGGCAATCTGGGAATCACCAGATGGGCGGCCCCCTTAAATCATAAGGCGGCCCCCTTAATTATTAAGGGGACCGGCCTCCAATTAAGGGGGCCGGCCATCTGATGGTCGAAGGTGTTGTTTCCTTTTTCTACTTTTTAGCCCATTTCATCCTACACTTCCCAAAATTCGTAAACCTATTTTATCCTAAACCTTCTATCAAAATTTATACATCCTTGATCCCACCAATCCTACATTATAAACACTCTCATTCCTCTCAATCTATACTCATCTCTTCATGACCTCTCCCATTAAACCAAAACCACCAAATAACCCGTTTGGAGAAGAAAGCCTAACTTCCATTAAAAGCCCGTCAAACCAAATGATGTTGTCAAACATCCAACACCAAATTCCTCCTATATCTTCAACATTACATACCTAACACCTCACTCTCCTTCTCACCAACATTACATATCAAAAACCTTTACTCACCCATATCCTTCTACATTACACTCAAACCTCATAATCTTTTCACAACTCAAGCGATGTTGTTCATAATCAACCAACACCTAAACCTCACTCTCACACAAATGATCCATTTAACAACAAATCATCCATTCGTGATTCCACTAATGCTCCTTCTTATGATGAGCATGCACAATCCCAAAACAATAATCCCAACCTCATTACCAACACTTTACATGTTGCTCATTCAACAAAAACACCATCCACTCATGAAGCATCTCTTCCACACATATCATGTTTTCCTGATTACCCAAGCTCAAACATGTCTCCACCACCAAGAGTATCACCACCACATCCTACAACTTCACATGCCATTCCTATGTTGCATGTTCAAACCCTCACCCAAGACAACTATCATGCTCCACCACCATCACCTTCCTCCGAACACTTAATGTTCGTTGAGGCGCTAAAAGAATCCCATGAGCTTAGTGCTCTTTTAGCCTTACATCTTGCTCAACGCAATTTGGATCCACCTTCATCTAGATCACCCTCATCACCACACAACATAAATCAACTTGAGAAGCATGTCAACAATTGACCTTGTTGCATCTTTCTCCTAAAAACCATTGCATTCAATGAACATTTCACTTGGATTGAATATCTTCTCACTAGATTACATCCAATACCCTCACTTGAACAACATCCAAAACCTTAATCAACCTCTTCCGCTACAAACTCTCCACAACCAAACTCTCAACATTCATGACCCAAACATATACCTCCATTAATCCAACAACCTTACCCTAACTCAACCATCTTCATTCCAAACACTCTATCATAAACCATCTAAGCATACTATATGCTTATGATTTTCACTTTCAAATACGAATCAACCAACCTTTTGTTACAAGCAAGTCCGATGGCTCTCTTTGGCAAATTAGGATCTTTAACATAATCTCTTTGAATTAATTGTTATGTATCCTTAATATTGTTTGCTATGCTTGTTATTTGTATATTGCATATTCTTCTATATATGCTTGTGCTTCTAATATTTTTCTTGCGAGCATTCCATATCTCGATCCCTTGGTGCCATCGAACGAGGGGGAGCACACATCAAGGGGAGCTTTCTCCCCGTCTAACTTCATTTATGAAGCTAGTCGGCATAACCTTTTTGATTCTACAAAAAGGGGGAGAAGTGAACATAAACTCACTAAATACATGTCTAAAAATTAATTTTTAGACTTGATGAGTTTAGGTTTTGTAATCATCAAAAAGGGGGAGATTGTTGATATAAATAATGCCTAAAAACATTATTAACATTTATCGATATCTCTATGTTTTGATAATCACAAAACGTAAACCCATTGAGCTAAAAATTATGATGTAAACAAGTATTTAGTGATAAATACTCACTTTACATCCAAATCACTTAAGGTATGAATAAACAAAGTGTTTATTGCATTCTATGATCAAAGGAACATTTTTCTTAAACACTAGACTTTTTATAAAATGTCACAAAACATTTTATATCTTTTACAAAAACATTTTTGGAAATAAAAGAATATGTTTAATTCATTATAAATATAAGAATTCAAATTTTCAACCAAAAATGGCAAAAATGGTCCAGAAAAACCTTCCCCACAAAAAGACAAAGCTGGGCAACGTTCAGCTGGGCGCCCCCCTTAATTATACTAGGCGGCCCCCTTAATAATTAAGGGGACCGGCCCCTAATTAAGGGGACCGGCCACGCTCCTCAGCTCCCCAGCTTTGCCTATAAATACTGGACTATTCCTGGACTTTTTCCTTACCTTTTGCACTCCCAAACTTTCTGTTCTAGATCCACATTTCTATTCTCTTAATCCTTTGATCATAAGTGTATAATTCTTTGTTTCAAAGTGATTCAAACTTCATCCTCTCAAGTGCAAGAGAAGAATACTTCTATCCCCCAAGACAAGAAGTATTACAACTTGTTGTGACCTCCACATACAAGTTGTTGGTGCATCATCAAGATCATTTACATTACTCTTTGTGAAGATTGTTGTGTATATGTGATTGTAGATAGTTGTGCTAGGTATATTGATTGTGTGATTAGTTAGTTGTTTGGTGTGAAGAAGAAAAGTTAGGAATTAGATTATAGTGAAGAAGCTAGGTGTGAAGTTGTTAGTTGTGAAGTAAATTGGTGTGAAGAAGATAGGCTTGAAGTAGATAGTTGTGAAGATAGATAGGTGTGAAGAAGTAGTGTTGTGATTACGTAGTGACTAGGTGTGAAGAAGTTGTGTAGAAGGTGTGTAGAAGGTGTGAATAAGTTATTGGTGTGTAAGGTTTCTCCGCCATAAGGAGCTTGTTGACATAGTGAAGAAAACTCTCGAGTAGGTGACTCGAGGAGTAGAGTAGGGCAAGGAAGGTGTCCTTGTAGCCGAACCACTATAAATCCTTTGTCTCGCGGTTAGATCTTTCCATATCTTACTTATTATCTTGCTTATATCGTTATTACTTTTGTAGACGTAGACGTATATATATAGTTGCTCATATAGTGCTAGTATTGATTTTACTTAAAGATCAAACGAAAGTTTCATTCACAAAACAAAGTTTTTACAATCAAACTAAAAAGGTTACATACATATAATTGATCATTTCGATCAAGTATAGTTTTCATACAAAATATAACTAAGGATTATAAAATAAACGATTACGTACTTATCTCTTATATATAGTTATAATTGTTTATATTATGCATGTGTTGATTTCACATACTTAGCTTACATTATTATTATTATTGTTCATACTTAGATATACTTGTTCATATTGTTCAAGATTTGAGTTCACATAAGATTGAATCAAAGTTTTAAAAGCAAACAAGGTTTTAAAACTAAACTAAGTTTTCATAATAAAATTAAAAAGACGTAAAACTATTCAACCCCCCTTCTAGTTTTCCACACGGGCAACCAGGTCAAATGATTCGTTTGGGATAATATTGTATGCCGCTTTGGCCTACCTGGAGAGATTATTTCGGACAACGGAAAAAAATTCTGTGATAACCCATTCAAAGACTGGTGCGCGCAGTTAAACATCACACAGCACTTCGCGTCAGTTAAACATCCACAAACAAATGGATTAGTAGAACGCGCGAATCGTAGTCTGGGTGAAAGAATTAAGGCGCGCTTAGACAGACATAAAGGAAGATGGGTGGACGAATTATCGCATGTTCTGTGGGCCCACCGCACAGAAATCAAAGTCAGCAACGACGATACACCTTTTTCTCTTGTCTACGGGACAGAAGCTGTTATACCAGCAGAGATCGGAATGCCAACAATCCGTACATCGGAAGTCAACGTCACAACAAACGATGACGAACGACGCATTGACTTAGATCTGTTGGAGGAACGACGCGAAAGGGCAGCTATACGCGAAGCAAAAGCTAAATCAAAGATGAAGAAGTATTATGATGCAAGAGTCAGAAACACTTCTTTCAAACCAGGGGACTTTGTATACCGCGCCAACAATGCAAGCCACACAGAAGACACGGGCAAGCTCGGACCCAAATGGGAAGGACCTTACGAGGTCACAGAGGCATTAGGCGACGGTGCGTACAAAGTGCGCGACATGAAAGGCCACGAGCTACCACGCACCTGGAACATTTGCAATCTCAAGAGATGCTACCTTTAGGCCACGGCCCACACACTGACACCTCTGCACTTTAGTAAGCGCTTAATAAATGTCGGTGTATTTACTTTTTTTTTTAGGAAATTGTCTTTTTTCACTTGCAAGAATTAATAAAACGTTGTGGTTTCTAGCTAACTCCACAACACATTTCAACATTATTGCTTACATCATTCATTTATGTTTCAATTCTGTTTATATTATTGCCTACATGGCGTGCATGCACATATTAAGACCACACGAGGGCAGACAGGATGAGTAAACCTACTAAAGTACTCGTTGAGTAAGAGGGTTGCAAACCCATCAACATTGGATCACGTATCCCTGTTAAACACCTTACTATCAAGACGTTGGATTAAGTTAACAGTACATCCCACGATGGATGCACTTTATCGCACACTGTGCGCATTTAACAAAACATTGATTCAAGACAATTGACTCCTAAATAGTGGAATTCGCAGTACGCTACACTCCACCACACGGATTCAAAACAATTGACTCCTATATTCGTACACAAACTCACTAACTTCATACAAGACTATGACTTTAGTACGCATCCCATAATGAATGCGCAACAACAAGTTTAAACGAACTAAGAAACCAAGACACTTGGTATTATAAATGTAGCACGCTACACATCTATTTATACGTTTACTAACGTTATGGACCGCAAATGTTTATTAAGTTACGGACTTAATGCATAAGTTATGGGCTCAATACAAGATATTATATGCACATCGTACATCTGGAAAAGTCTTTCACATACTAAAGACAAAAAATCTAAGTACAAAACGATATACGCGTGCAAAAAGTTCCATACTTTTAGTTACCAAAAACCACGAGTTTTTACAACAAATAACTACAAGTTATACATAAATATCTACAAGCTACGACAGCGCTGAGGGCTGCGTCCTTGATCAGTAGAACTCCCAGCCTCTTGGAGTTTCTTCAAAAGCAACGCATCTTTTGGGGACACGGTTGCCACACTGACCGCAACCCCATCTGATCTAGGGATATGCGCATCACCTACACCGCAGAGAGTGGCTTTTACTTTGACACCCTTCTTCTTGGCCGCCCTCTCTGCATGACGCTCCAAAACCTCCTTCAGAGGAACCTCCGTCTCAATGGCGAAGGGGTTAAGGATGTCGCGCGGCTGTGCGAACACTGGAACCTGCAACTGAGACTCATCAGGCTTCAAGAAAAAGTCAGGTTCAGCCTCTGCGTTCTCCGCTATGTGCCTCCCAAGAGTTAATCCCTGCATAATCAATCTGATAGGATAATCTTGGTCGCGCTCCAGCTGCGCAATGTTCGGAAGCTCGAAGAGCCTCATTCCCTCCATCGCCTTCACAAGTTCCTCAAAGGCACCAGCATTATAGTCAGGAACCTCAGTGGGGGGAACGGTCAACAGTTGACCCTCAGCAAGCTCTTCCATAGCCTGCGCCTTGCCACGAGCAACGACGCACTCCACCACCTTCCCAAAGGCACCCACGACCTCTGGGGATTCCAATGTGCCCATGGCAGCCAGGCGCAAGCCATGGCTGATCAACCACCTGCACAAACAACAACAAATGCATTAGCAAAAAAAAAATACAAGAATTAAAGAGGAATGTACAACAAGTACCTGCGCTCCGCAATCGTAGACATAAGATGAGGATACAACTCCTCATCATACTCTATGCTCAACCGGCGCAACTTTTCCTCCTGCGCCTCCACAGAGCTTTCCACCTTCTTACCAAAGACAGCAAGCTGGCTGCACAGCTCAGTCTTCTTCTCTTCCAGGTACTTAACCCCCCAGGCGAGGTCAGCTGTAGCCTCTCGTAATTTTCCCAACGGTTAGTAAATACTTACAAATTATTACGTTATTTAAATACCCACTTTTACGTATGACAAAATTTTTTTTTTAGACTTGATATATAAATCACAACGGTAAATTGTGATTTATCTTTTGCTTAGAAACGTTGCTTGCACACAAACCTAGATAGTCTAATTATCGCGAATATATATTTTAAACGTTTATATTTTTATAATATACGTTTCATATATTTAAGGTACAATATTTATATATTCCCGGAGCCTACGAAAATTCCCGAAATCACTCATTAATATTATTTGATCGTAACCCGACTCTCAAAACATACTAGGTGGGCCCCGTTGACCCATTGGGCCACTTAAACCCAACTGCCAAGCCAAACGGACACTTTATATTATTTCTTTTCTTTTTCTTGCTGGACCGAGATCAAACCAAAGCCCAAAAGGCTTTAACAGCCCAAACGCCCCTTTTGTTATTCTTTTCTTTTGTCTCTGTCGTGACACCTCCAAAACACCCCTATTATCCTTTGAATTCGACACATAACACACACATATTTTTACATAACTTAATTTACGAGCTAGCAAAGATTTGAGAATGATAAAGTTTACCATATATCTCGCTCGTTTGCTACCTAAATTCTGCCCAAAGTAAAACGCAAAAACCATGTTACAAGATAACTCAAAACGTGTGCAAATATTCCTAGACACCACCACTTTTGCCCAATGACTTCTAGACCAACTCAAGTGCACAGTAGAATGTCAGATAGTGAACAGAGATTGCATGCAGCATTCCTATTGTTGCTAAGTCTCGATTGGTGAAGAAGTTGGTGCCATCATGTATACTAGCCAACGCATGAGTCTTGTGACTCTTGTACTTATCCTCACCACCCTAAATCTCCTATATAAACAATCCCATGCAAGCTAAACGAACACACACACTCAAAACGTACCAACATACATTTTACGTGAGGTTGCAAGCCAAGATTGGGACGAGGAGATTTCCTAACGTACGAGTTGTAGAAGAGATCCAAGAGAACCATACTTGCTCGTTGTGAACCTTTGGTGGAACGTGAACCATTATACATTGAACCATAGTACCATACGAACCATTCAAGTGATCCAAGGAGGAACCAAGTACCCGTCTTGAACCTCGGTGTGCTGTGAACATTCCCACGTTGATCCTACGTACCTACTCGAACCATACGAACCATTTTACCCCACCTTTTGAGGTGAAGTAAGCCAACTCGAAACCTATTTAATCCTTTCTATTTTTCATTTTATTATATTTTGCACGTTTACTTTGATCATTTATTTTGTTATATACAAAAGTAACATATATGTTTTAATTGTCATACTCTATTTTGACCATGCTAACAATCAAGTGACATAATGACTTTGATCTAACTATAACTCATACGTAATAAAAACTACACGTTCCAAATGTTACTTGAACCTAGTCGAAAGACTTAAAATTTTTCTAAGTCTTTAAACATTTACAATTACGATTTAGACCAAACGCTTTGGCCTCGCCACTTAAAATATAGACACATGACCATGTTATTTTACCACTCGACCTCATTTTCACCTTGGTGAACAATTGAGGGACACTTTTCATTCGACCTAACAAGCTCATTTGAACCATTTACTCGACCCTTTTTGAACTGGCCTAAAGCAGTTTTCATATGAAACTAAATAAGCCAAGTGGGCTTATTAGCCCGATAAGCTGTCCAATAGCTTATTCGATAAGCTGGTCTTAACAGCTTGTCACCATCATTTTTATAACATAAAATATGACCCAAACTCAGGCCCAAAAGTCTCGATAGTCCAATGGACAAAAATTTGTTAACGGGCCAAGACTTATTCTCGTTAAGGCCCAATTTAGAAAAATAATGAAATATAAGCTAATAAGCTGTAGTAATAAGCTTATTGGAAGGTCCTGAGCTTATTTAAGAAGTCAAAATATTAAACTTTTAATTTAGTGAAATTTGGACTAACTTTGCAAAATTTTCTTAACCGAGGGACTAAAAGTGTCAAAATGGTAAACTATGGGTAGAAGCTGTCAAAACAGAAAACTTTGAGTTCTAAACTGTTAAAAATGATATTTGGAGTTGAAAAATGTAAATATTGATGCTTTTGGACCTAAAATGTAAATTATATATATTTTTGGACTAACGGTGTAAAATATATATCGTTAGGGTTAAAAAGGTAAATTTTGGAAACTTAAAGGAATTTTCAGTAAATATTATTTTATAAAAATAATATTAACCTTTTACATATATAAACATATAATTAATATAAGACTTATATAAACATAAACTTATATATATATACGATATATATTCGTAATAATAATTAAACGATATAACGATACATTATTTATTTCTTGTAAAACGATACGTTTATTTTATTTCCGTTATAAAAACTAACTTTATATCAATCATCGATCATTTTACTTACGAGTTATATGTATATATAACTTTGTTTTTGAACCTTAGGCACTTAAACAAACACGAGATTCGTTCGTAACTAAATAAAAAGTATTCGCGATAAAACCAGATTTAGACTATCAACTGAAACTTGCATTATCTTTTAGGTTGTGTTGTGTGAAGCCGTTTCCTTGCTTTGTTGAGACTACGATACCACTGTACTACTAAGGTGAGTTCGTAGCCCACTCTCTAACTATTTTCCCGTGGGGGGATACATGCTTAAAACTCGAACACAAGTCTTTTATACCGGGTATTGAAATACCGTCAGGCCAATGTTATTTGCTTAAGTTACTATTGTCAGAAGTCCCTCGATCATGAACCTTAATCACTTGAAGGGTGAACGTAAATAATTGTGGATAGTACTATTAGTGATTGACAATCCTCGTTTGGTTGTTGGAGAAAACACCAGGCGCACTTTATTGTTCTTATAAATAGGTTATTGACAAATACCTATCTTTGGGGGCCTATTACTTACCATCATAATCCACATTTATGATTGGCTGTTAATCGTTGAGTATCATGAGCTTAAGGCAATAACAGGAACATTGATTTTTTTTTACATATTGATTGTATGTGATTACAATACATTCTTAACTTGTGATTCAAACTCTTAAACTCAAACCTATGAATATCACTCAACTTTATGTTGACTTTAGCATGTTTATCTCAGGTAACTAAACAAGACGGATCTGGATGGCACGGAGTGGGCAAAAGCATGACAAGAACCATAATAAACTACTTATTTTCCTTCAGAATAAAACACGTTCTTAACTTAATAATGTCTTGTATCCCAGATATTTGGTATTTTGAAATAAATTAAACTTTAATACTTCACTTTGTGTTGTCTACTATAATTGTGACAAAGATCCTTGAAGTAATACCCCGAAAGTCTTCCGCTGACATGTTAAGTCTTCCGCTGTTATTAACGACTTTTGGGGGTGTTACAGATTGGTATTCAGAGCCACGGTTATAGAGAACCAGATGTTTTTAAACATTGGACTATAACTACACTTTAACTGGACCATTTTTACAAAATACCACTTCATGCCCTCCGTGCCTACATTCCAACATCTGGTAGAAAAGTTACTTCTCATTATTTCTTACTTATATAACTTGATATATGCTTACATGTTATGATTATGCTAATAACTATGTTTACTAATCGGGATTATTACAGTACCATGTCTTCCAAACCCAACTTCATTATTTTGTTATCGAATTCGGAAACTGAGAGCTCTACACCTATTGTACCAACTCTTGCTCCAACTCCTAAGACTGTATCACCTACAACAGATAAGAATAAGGAAAGTCAGCAATCCTTTACTTCACCTCAAGCATCATCTGGTCCAATCAGACGCAGTAAGCAAACTTCTCCATTCCAGCCTTATGAATCAACCACTGCTGGAAAAGCTCTTTCATATGCTGAAGAAAAAGACATCTGTGATGATACTGAATGGAAAAAGGAAATTGCTTCAGCCGCAGAACCAGTGATACTACCTAGTATATTTTATCAGCAGACTACTACTGTACCAGTGACAATCAACAGTCCACAACCTGTGAAAACTCACAGTGCTCCTCTGCCTTATCAACCAAGGAATTACCAGATTCGTCCTACCTCCTCAGATCCTTACTATTATGCAAGAACCAACCATAAGGCTCGTAAGCGGGTCAATGCTCGCAAATGGTCATTCCTACTACCAATCCTTAAGTATTGGAGATCTCAAGAAGGTACTCCCACCAACAGAGAACTTGGTGAAAGATCATCATTTGCTGCATCCAAGATCCTTCCAGTCACTGGAGAACCCATTCACCATACCATACCACTCTTGGCAGCTAGGTTAGTAAGACATGAAGACAGGTTAGACGCCATAGCCACCTTGGTAAACAACATCCCTAATGAACTGATAGAAGTCATGTCAGCTGAGATAGAACAACTTGTGATGGGACACCTAGAGATGGGAACCATGATGGAACAACTAAATACCCAATTCGGTGAAGCTATGGAATTCATCGGATTACTTTGTTCTGCTAACATCGTAAACAAGGACATCATGTGTGAAATCGATCAAGCTCTCGACACCACAAGAGCCCAAGTCATGTCTCTGCGACGTGCATAACAAGAAACACAAGCTAGGGAGAGAGACCGAGACCAAATCATAGAAACCATGGCCGCCAAAATTCAGGAACTAGAACGTCGTCTTGATGATAACCAAGGAAAACCCTAGCATGCCATAGATTGTCGACGTAGCCTCACCCACATCACAGTAATAACTTGTATTTGAATGTCCTAGAGATATGTCAACAAGAATAAATAAGTGATGTAAACTCAAAACGACAATCTAATCAATGATGTTATGTTTGCTTTATTTTCATAAGTGTTATGATATCGTATATTGCATCGTGATATATGTGACACTATTATAACTTTGAACCTATTGATGTTACTAAATAGTCTAACACAAGATGGTTATTATGAAAATTCTGAACATATACTCTCATTTTTAGGATTATGGCACCTAAGAGAACCGCGACTGTTACCTCAGCAACAACCATGACCCCGGAAGAAATCCAACAAGCAATCACCAATGGAATCAATGCAGCCTTAGCCGAACAAGCAAATGCTAACGCACAACCGGCAAGAAATGTTGCTCCCGCACCTCGCCAATGTACCTATAAAGATTTTATGACTTGTCAACCGACATACTTCATGGGTACTGAAGGGATAGCTAAACTTGCCCATTGGTTCGAGAGATGCGAAACGGTATTCCAAAGGAGTGGATGCTCAGAAAACAACAGGGTCACATTTGCCACAGGAACCTTAATGGATGACGCTTTGTCATGGTGGACCGCTACAACTCAAACTTTAGGTACAGAAGCAGCGTACCGACTCTCTTGGACGGAATTCAAAGCCAAGATCCTAAAGAAGTACTGTCCTCGATCCGAAATAAGGAAACTGGAAGACGAATTCCATATCCTTGCAGTCAAAGGAATCGATCTTAGGGCTTACAACAGGAGATTCCACGAGCTGATGGCATTATGTCCTTCTATCGTACCAGATTTAGAGAAAACTCTGGAGAAGTATATTGAAGGTCTTCCCCGGAGTATTGAAGGAGACGTCACAGCATCCAACCCACCGTCACTAGAAGTCGCAATGGAGTTAGCACAAAAACTCCTAGACCGCGAAATCAAGTGCAACGAACTCAAAAGAAAGCTCGATGATAGGAGAACCACCCACCATCAAAACCACAATCACTACCACAACGGCCATCGCAACAACAACCATCACCACCACAACAACAACAACAACAGGATCAACCAACAACAACACCAGAACAAGAACCCACATCGTCAACAGCAGAACCAACGACAAGAACCTCCTAAGGTATTTACGGCAACCAATGGCAATGGATACCAAGGTATTAAGCCGCAGTGCAACCGATGCAAGCTTCATCACAATGGTGCTTGTACAGTAAAATGCCATAAATGCCAAAGGATAGGTCATGCCACAAAAGATTGTAGGACCCCTGCTACCGGCAGCAACCTACAACCAATAGCACCAACATGTTACACATGCGGAGAAACAGGACACTTCAAGAACCGCTGTCCAAAAGGAAATGGTCAGAACACTGCACGAGCGAGAGCATACGTGATGGGAAATGAAAACGAACCACAAAACCCCGACGTCGTCACGGGTACGTTCTTATTAAATCATCATAATGCTAGAGTATTATTTGATTCTGGAGCAGATAAGAGCTTCGTGTCAGATACGTTTGCCCCTTTCATTAACTCTAACCCTTCTAAGCTAAACACCACATACGAGATAGAAATGGCCAATGGAAACTTAATTAGCACCAACTTTGTTTTAAAAGATTGTACCTTAACTCTCGTAGGAGAATCTTTTCCTATTGACCTGATGCCTGTCCAACTCGGTAGTTTTGATGCTATCATCGGAATGGATTGGTTATCCAAACATCATGCTAAGATTCATTGTGACGAGAAAGCCATACACATTCCTTTTAAGAATGAAACCCTCGTTATCCATGGCGACAAGAATAAAAACCGATACGGAATCATCTCATACCTCAGAATGATAAAATACATGAACGAAGGATGTCATGTATTCATGGTTCAGGTGACGGAAAGTAAGTTAACCAACAAACAACTTAAAGACGTACCTATCGTTAAGGAATTCCCCGAAGTATTTCCTGAAGATCTACCCGGTCTTCCACCGACTCGTCAAGTAGAGTTCCAAATTGAACTAGTGCCTGGAGCGGCACCAGTAGCAAAAGCACCTTACAGGTTGGCACCTTCCGAAATGAAGGAATGATGAGGCGAAAAATGATCCGTTTTTAGGGGGTCATTTAAGCCCGAATCCGACTTTATTTGATCAAATATTGCCCTAAATCGTTCCTTTTGTGATTTTAGGTGTTTGGAGAGTGAATTCTGGAAAAGAAGCTATTTTGGACGTTTTTGGAGCATAAAAGTGAAGAAAACGACAAAGTACCAAAAATCCATGCTGAAGATACAAGGTGACGGCGTCAAGACTTCCTTCTTGACGGCGTCAGACATGGAGAATAAAACACCGTAGCTGGTGACGGCGTCAGATGGACTGATGACGGCGTCAAAGTGGCAAAGAATAAAATACCGTAGGTGGTGACGGCGTCACATAGGCCGTCACAAGTGGATCTAGGGCGTCCGAGGAAGTATATGGCGGCGAGTTGACGGCGTCAGAATTAACTCTTGACGCCGTCAGAGTGTTTTTCCTATATATAGTTTTCTAGTTTTTTTCATTAAAGAGAGAAGTTTTGGTGAAACCCTAAAGACGATTTTGGTGCCTCTTTTACAGGTTTTTCAAGGGTTCCAAACCCTTGAGACCTTGCATTGTAATTGAGATAAGTATACTCTTAATTCAATCAATATGTTTATGTGTTGGTTGTCTATCTTTTGTTCTTATCTTAATTCTACTATGCTAGGCTAGATTTCCTTTGTGTTTGCTTAGATCTAATGAAACCTAGATATTGATTATGTGTTGATTACTTGTCTATTCTTGTTTTGGATGAATGATATTATATGTTAGGCTTAAGAAAACTGGCAGATCTCCAAATGGTAACATGCTTGAACGTCTTAAGAAACATGAACCGAGGCGTACTAGGTCTTTATTGGTTGTATTTAATGCATGAGCCACTGTTTACAATCCCTATAGTTGTGCTGGGTCATGGTGTAGGAGGAGATAAGAGCTCATAGAGTTGGGGAGTTATGTATGCCACCCCACGAATGGTATTAAGGAATACAATCCGTCATCCATACAAGTGTAACAAGTAATTGACATGTAAAAGATATCTAGGGAGTAATGAAGTCTAAGTAAACACAATTTCTCCAACCACTGCTCATAACCTTAGTTTAATATTAGTTTAATTTCATTTTCATTAGTTTAATTTAGTTATATAATAGTTTTGGGTTAGTTGAATAGCAACTAATTCCGCCCACTCTTCCAAAACCCGAGATTTACTTGCTTTTATAAAAATATAAAAATACAAAAATAATCTTCTTTCACCTCTAGAACTATTAATTAGGTTTTCTAATCCTAGCGACACTATTCCTAAGCTGAACGATCAATCCCCCGGTACTTGTCACTATACTATACTACAACGATCAGGTACACTTCCTGGTGGGGGTTGTAAGCCTCGCGAGATCCCTCGAGAGGTAAAGCAAGGTGCGATTCCTACGCATCAAGTTTTTGGCGCCGCAGCCCGGGGAATAGTTATTGTCTAGGTTAGGATTTCTTTTTATTAGGTCTACTTGCTAGATTCCTTTCTAGTAAGATTTTTATTTTTATTTTTAGGTCTTCTTTAGTCTATCTTATTTCTTCGTATCTTTGTTCGTAAACTATTTCGATGGATAACAATAACATTGATCGGCTGATTCCTGTTATTCGTGTTTTTCATCGTAGGATGTTCCAATTGCCCGCCCCACTTCCTTTAGCAGAAAATGAGAACCCACCTAACCTCTCACCCAACCACCACTTTGACAATAATTATGAGCTAGAAGAGTCTGATCATGATGATGACCGTAGGGCTAGTCCTTTTTACTATTCGGACTCCGATGAGGATCTTGATGATGGTGACGTAATCAATGAGGATAGAATGGAAGAGGAAATAAACCCTCTTAGGTATGTGGACCCTAGAACTAGGATTGAGTGCGATAGTTCATTTAACATGCAATTCCCTTGTAAGATTGGATTTAAGAGCTTTAATGCCTATCTCAACTCATCTCTTCCAATGAACATAATCTCACGTAATGAATACAATAAAATCATGGTAGAGGAGTTAGAATACAAGGGGGAAAACGTCATTGCTAAGGTAATACCATTGCACGTGTTTGTAGGAAAGTTGGTTTATCTTGTTGAGTTCATGGTTATGGAGAATCTAGGAGAGTTTATTGATAATAAATTGACCCAAGTTGTGTGTGGAAAACCCTTCAAACGGTTGACTAACCTCGATGAAAAACTCATAGAAGGGCTAATTACATTCTCGGATGGGGATGAAGATTTTGTTTATCAAATGCCCCGCGCACACCCTAGGTTCAAAGATTTTTCCATGGAAAAGTGTAGTAGGTATCCGCCCATGGAAATGCTAAGTGAGAATGATAAGAGAAAAGGACTTAAGTACACGCATGAAAAGAATAAAAAGTACTATCGCGGGTGCCTAGAGTTAGGAGAAGAATATAAGAAAGATGAGGCGACAATTAGATGGCTCACACTTGGTTATGTGAGCATAAGCGATACACGATAACCCACGACTTTGAGTCTAGCTACAAGACTCGTAAATAAAGAAAAGCGCTTCTTGGGAGGCAACCCATGTTTTGTGTGATTTTATTTGTTTGATTGTTATTTGCTTCCGTATGCATGTTTTATTTTTATTGTTGGTTGATCATGTTTCTAAATTAAAATGTGGAAATACTTTATTATGTTGTTTGGCCTAGTCTTAACTTCAACCTAAAGGTATTTTTGCAAAAGATAAGTGTAAGGGGAAACCCCAAATATGTTTTTAAGAAACAAACCGATCATGATTCTCCACAATATTTAATGAACATGTATATTCGTAATTGTTAGAGTCAAATGCTTGTATTGAGTCATAATGAAGTTTTGCAGGATTTTCCAGGAAGTAGGACAAAGTTTTTCCAGAAATTTTCCGGAAACTTAACATAAAGATTTCTGCAGGTCCATTCTGACGGCGTCAGGCTATTGCTCTTGACGGCGTCAGGAGTCAAAAATCTGGAAATTTTACCCGTTTTGTTTTTCTAACGGAGTCTTATGGTTTTTGTGAATTATTGAGTTTTATAATCTCCAGGAAATCTGCAAACTTCATTCCACAAGCATTATATATTACTTTGTTTTCTAGGATTTAGTAACTTATATAGGATGCCGCCGATTTTACGCGAGGTTGCCTTGTCTACTTTTGTCAGGATTTACAGGTTATTTAAGACAAGAAGATGATTTATATTCTGGAAGGGAAGCTTTGATTGTTCATTTTCTTGGAGGAAGATTTAACCTGGCCAACCTATAATCCATACCGAGCGAATCAGGGGAGTATTTGATTTCATTCTCTTTACTTTTAACTTTTACATTCTTTACTTGAACATTGGGGACAATGTTCATCCTAAGTGTAAGGGGAGGGTAAAAAGATGATACCTTACATATGCACTTTCGCTTGAGTTTGTTTTGTTTGATAGTAGATGAGTAATAAAACTATGAGAAATACTTGTTAGTGTAATTTTAGCGCCAAATTTAAAATTTTTTACAACATTTAGGAGTGAAACTTTAGCCATAGCAAGCGTCTCATGGATAGGAGGTTGTATGACTAGCACACAACCGTATATTCAGAAAAATTTTCCACCCAAAAATGTGAGGTTCGCCTTTAGATTTGATAGGAAAAGCATTTACTATTAGTGCTTATGAGTGTACCGGTAGCATTTAGATTCTAGAACTTGCGTTAGTGATGCATCCCGAGACCGCTAGTGAGACTACATTCGTGTGGTAGGATTTACTACATGATAAGAGGCATTAGGATTACCCTTGTGTTAAACCCGTATCATGATTACTTGACCATTTAAGTCATATTACTTGGCTAGTTAAGTCAACTAATTTTTCCCACACCCTTTGCGTTGTACTCATTTTTAGTACACGATACCCCTAGTACACCCCTCCGAGCCTATCTTTTCGTTTCTAACTTTAAGCATCTTACTTAAAGGAAGAATTTGTTATACCCCACTTAAATGTACACCCAAATCGCCTTAGCCTTCCGTGTATGCGCTCATTTTTAGTGCATTATTGTTATTTGTTAAACCCTAAGTTAACTTTCTAATTGATTACATGGTTGCTAAGTCGAGTCATATCCTTGTACATATTGTTTTAGGACGATTGGGACTCATGGGTAAGTACTTATTTTATGGAGTAATGGGGAAGAACATAATATTATTACCCCCATATGTACGTTAATCTTAAAAGTGCTCCAAGTGTTTTGATTTTCTTAATTCGAGTCATTAGAATAGTTTAATGTAAAGTATGTAAAGATTCAAGTGTAAGGGGATTGCTCAAACCCCTATGATGTATTATTTTGGATGGTAGGGTAAGAGTGTATGCAAAAAAAAAAAAAAAAAAAAAAAAAAAAATCGAAAAAATTAAGAAAAAGAAAAAAAAATAGAAAAGGAAAAAGAAAGAAAAAGCATACGGACTACCATCCCATTTTCATTCTATGTTCATTTTATGTTTTTGTTAGTTTTCATTTATTAGCTTAAGTCGAGTCTAGTCTTGGCTTAGCAACGCCATCTTGTACATGTAATTAACTAAGATTGTTAACTCGCCACCAGTAAAATTCCCTTTATCCAACAAAACCGTGTAATTCATATCCCTACACCTAACGTTATAACCCTTTAAAAAGACCTCTTTGATAGTTTATCCTAGGTGCTTACGCCATGTGGTGGAGGTTTGATCCTTTCCCAAGCCTATGGTAATCTATTTTGCTATGACAGGTAGTGAGAGATATCTTCCATTTCCATAATGTTATATTACTTTATTACACCCGAGAGATGTGAGTATCTAAACACTATTTGTGAGGTGCTTGTGTATGACCTCCGTGCTTGTCTATTGGTCTTTAGTGGAACGATTATTTGTTGTAATTACTTTTATATTAGTGTTAAATGACCCCTAACTTGTCTTTTGAGTAGAATAAAAGCTCATTTGCTTGAGGAAAAGCAAATCTCAAGTGTAAGGGTATATGATGAGGCGAAAAATGATCCGTTTTTAGGGGGTCATTTAAGCCCGAATCCGACTTTATTTGATCAAATATTGCCCTAAATCGTTCCTTTTGTGATTTTAGGTGTTTGGAGAGTGAATTCTGGAAAAGAAGCTATTTTGGACGTTTTTGGAGCATAAAAGTGAAGAAAACGACAAAGTACCAAAAATCCATGCTGAAGATACAAGGTGACGGCGTCAAGACTTCCTTCTTGACGGCGTCAGACATGGAGAATAAAACACCGTAGCTGGTGACGGCGTCAGATGGACTGATGACGGCGTCAAAGTGGCAAAGAATAAAATACCGTAGGTGGTGACGGCGTCACATAGGCCGTCACAAGTGGATCTAGGGCGTCCGAGGAAGTATATGGCGGCGAGTTGACGGCGTCAGAATTAACTTTTGACGCCGTCAGAGTGTTTTTCCTATATATAGTTTTCTAGTTTTTTTCATTAAAGAGAGAAGTTTTGGTGAAACCCTAAAGACGATTTTGGTGCCTCTTTTACAGGTTTTTCAAGGGTTCCAAACCCTTGAGACCTTGCATTGTAATTGAGATAAGTATACTCTTAATTCAATCAATATGTCTATGTGTTGGTTGTTTATCTTTTGTTCTTATCTTAATTCTACTATGCTAGGCTAGATTTCCTTTGTGTTTGCTTAGATCTAATGAAACCTAGATATTGATTATGTGTTGATTACTTGTCTATTCTTGTTTTGGATGAATGATATTATATGTTAGGCTTAAGAAAACTGGCAGATCTCCAAATGGTAACATGCTTGAACGTCTTAAGAAACATGAACCGAGGCGTACTAGGTCTTTATTGGTTGTATTTAATGCATGAGCCACTGTTTACAATCTCTATAGTTGTGCTGGGTCATGGTGTAGGAGGAGATAAGAGCTCATAGAGTTGGGGAGTTATGTATGCCACCCCACGAATGGTATTAAGGAATACAATCCGTCATCCATACAAGTGTAACAAGTAATTGACATGTAAAAGATATCTAGGGAGTAATGAAGTCTAAGTAAACACAATTTCTCCAACCACTGCTCATAACCTTAGTTTAATATTAGTTTAATTTCATTTTCATTAGTTTAATTTAGTTATATAATAGTTTTGGGTTAGTTGAATAGCAACTAATTCCGCCCACTCTTCCAAAACCCGAGATTTACTTGCTTTTATAAAAATATAAAAATACAAAAATAATCTTCTTTCACCTCTAGAACTATTAATTAGGTTTTCTAATCCTAGCGACACTATTCCTAAACTGAACGATCAATCCCCCGGTACTTGTCACTATACTATACTACAACGATCAGGTACACTGCCTGGTGGGGGTTGTAAGCCTCGCGAGATCCCTCGAGAGGTAAAGCAAGGTGCGATTCCCACGCATCAAGGAACTATCGGAACAACTAAAGGAATTATCCGATAAAGGTTTCATTAGACCAAGTTCATCACCTTGGGGAGCCCCAGTTCTATTTGTTAAAAAGAAAGACGGATCATTCCGAATGTGCATAGATTACCGAGAGTTAAACAAACTCACTATAAAGAACCGATATCCTTTACCTAGAATCGACGATTTGTTTGATCAATTACAAGGATCGAGTGTATACTCGAAGATTGATCTAAGGTCGGGATACCATCAATTGAGAGTTCGGGAAGAAGATATTCCCAAGACAGCCTTCAGAACCCGTTATGGACACTATGAATTTCAGGTAATGCCATTTGGTCTAACGAACGCACCCGCAGTGTTTATGGACCTAATGAACCGAGTATGCAAGCCATATTTAGACAAATTCGTGATAGTATTCATAGACGACATTCTGATCTACTCTCGTAACAAAGAGGAACATGCCAATCATTTGAGAACTATCCTAGAGTTACTTAGGAAGGAAAAGTTGTACGCGAAATTCTCAAAATGCGACTTTTGGATTCCCACTGTGCAATTTTTGGGACACGTAATCAATAGTCAAGGTATCCACGTGGATCCTGCAAAAATAGAGGCAGTTAAAGAGTGGTCATCACCTACAACTCCCACAGAAGTACGTCAATTTTTAGGTCTTGCAGGTTACTACCGGAGATTTATTGAAGGTTTCTCTAAAATCTCAAAACCATTGACCAAGTTGACCCAAAAGAACGAAAAGTACGTCTGGGGACAAGAAGCAGAATCAGCCTTCCAACTGTTAAAACAAAAGCTTTGTGAAGCTCCAATACTAGTGTTACCCGAAGGAAGCAAAGATTTCGTGCTATATTGTGACGCTTCGTACCATGGTTTAGGTGCAGTTTTGATACAACGGGATAAGGTAATAGCTTATGCCTCACGTCAACTGAAGAAACATGAGGAAAATTACACAACCCATGATCTAGAACTAGGAGCAATAGTATTCGCTCTTAAGTTATGGAGACACTATCTATACGGCACCAAGTGTATCGTGTTTACAGATCACAAAAGTCTCCAACACATCCTAGATCAAAAGGATTTAAACATGAGACAACGCCGTTGGTTAGAATTGCTTAGCGATTATGATTGTGAAATCCGTTATCACCCAGGAAAGGCTAATGTAGTAGCAGATGCATTAAGCCGAAAAGAAAGACTAAAACCTCTCAGGGTTAGATCGTTAGGCATGACTATTTGTTCACCCCTCCCAACACAAATCATTATCGCCCAGAACGAAGCTCTCAAGAAAGAAAATCGACCAATTGAAAAGATTTATGGTATGCCGGAAAACGAAAACGGATTTGTGAAAAGATCAAATGGAATGCTTTGTTTCAAGGAAAGAAGCTGGATTCCTCTCTTCGGAGGTATTCGTGATCTCATCATGCATGAGTCTCACAAATCAAAATACTCCATTCACCCAGGTTCCGACAAGATGTACCAGGATCTTAAGAAACTATATTGGTGGCCGAACATGAAAGCCGACATCGCTGAGTACGTCAGTAAATGTCTAACATGTTCAAGAGTAAAAGCAGAATACCAGAAACCCTCCGGATTACTCACCCAACCCGAACTCCCCATGTGGAAATGGGAACGTATTACAATGGACTTCATCACCAAACTACCCAAAACCTCTACTGGCTACGATACGATATGGGTTATCGTTGATCGTCTCACCAAGTCAGCTCATTTCCTACCAATCAAAGAAACTGATGAAATGAACACACTTGCTCAGATATATCTGAAAGAAATTGTGTCACGACATGGAGTGCCGATTTCTATTATATCAGATCGTGACAGTCGTTTCACGTCTCATTTTTTGAAATCATTGCAAAAAGCTTTAGGAACAAAGCTGGATATGAGCACAGCTTATCACCCACAAACCGATGGTCAAAGTGAGAGAACTATACAAACCTTAGAAGATATGCTACGCGCTTGTGTCATAGACTTCGGAAAAGGTTGGGACAAGCACTTACCATTGGCAGAATTCTCATACAACAACAGTTATCATACCAGTATCAAGGCAGCACCATTCGAAGCACTTTACGGTAAAAAGTGTAGATCACCCATTTGCTGGGCAGAAGTCGGAGAAATACAACTCACGGGACCGGATCTAGTACATGAGACAACCGAGAAAATCATCAAAATCAAACAACGTTTACAAACTGCTAGAGACCGACAGAAAAGTTACGCCGACCTAAAAAGAAAACCCATGGATTTTCAGATCGGAGATAAGGTTATGTTAAAAGTATCACCATGGAAAGGAATGATACGATTCGGAAAGAGGGGAAAGTTAAACCCAAGATACATCGGTCCATTCAAAATCCTAGAAAGAATTGGACCCATGGCATATAAACTTGAACTACCCGAGGAACTTAGCCGAATTCACAACACTTTTCATGTGTCAAATCTCAAGAAGTGTTTATCCGATGAATCTCTGGTCATTCCATTGAAAGAGTTACAACTTGATGACAAACTCGTTTTCACCGAGGAACCGGTAGAAATCATGGATAGAGAAGTCAAACAACTGAAACAAAACCGTATCCCTATCATAAAAGTTCGTTGGGACTCTAAACGAGGACCAGAGTATACTTGGGAACGCGAGGACCAGATTCGCACCAAGTACCCACACCTCTTCTCTTAGACACCCTTGGCAACCCTCCTAAACTCGAATTCCGGGACGGAATTCACTGTAAGGTGTATGTACTGTAGCCTCTCGTAATTTTCCCAACGGTTAGTAAATACTTACAAATTATTACGTTATTTAAATACCCACTTTTACGTATGACAAAAAATTTTTTTTAGACTTGATATATAAATCACAACGGTAAATTGTGATTTATCTTTTGCTTAGAAACGTTGCTTGCACACAAACCTAGATAGTCTAATTATCGCGAATATATATTTTAAACGTTTATATTTTTATAATATACGTTTCATATATTTAAGGTACAATATTTATATATTCCCGGAGCCTACGAAAATTCCCGAAATCACTCATTAATATTATTTGATCGTAACCCGACTCTCAAAACATACTAGGTGGGCCCCGTTGACCCATTGGGCCACTTAAACCCAACTGCCAAGCCAAACGGACACTTTATATTATTTCTTTTCTTTTTCTTGCTGGACCGAGATCAAACCAAAGCCCAAAAGGCTTTAACAGCCCAAACGCCCCTTTTGTTATTCTTTTCTTTTGTCTCTGTCGCGACACCTCCAAAACACCCCTATTATCCTTTGAATTCGACACATAACACACACATATTTTTACATAACTTAATTTACGAGCTAGCAAAGATTTGAGAATGATAAAGTTTACCATATATCTCGCTCGTTTGCTACCTAAATTCTGCCCAAAGTAAAACGCAAAAACCATGTTACAAGATAACTCAAAACGTGTGCAAATATTCCTAGACACCACCACTTTTGCCCAATGACTTCTAGACCAACTCAAGTGCACAGTAGAATGTCAGATAGTGAACAGAGATTGCATGCAGCATTCCTATTGTTGCTAAGTCTCGATTGGTGAAGAAGTTGGTGCCATCATGTATACTAGCCAACGCATGAGTCTTGTGACTCTTGTACTTATCCTCACCACCCTAAATCTCCTATATAAACAATCCCATGCAAGCTAAACGAACACACACACTCAAAACGTACCAACATACATTTTACGTGAGGTTGCAAGCCAAGATTGGGACGAGGAGATTTCCTAACGTACGAGTTGTAGAAGAGATCCAAGAGAACCATACTTGCTCGTTGTGAACCTTTGGTGGAACGTGAACCATTATACATTGAACCATAGTACCATACGAACCATTCAAGTGATCCAAGGAGGAACCAAGTACCCGTCTTGAACCTCGGTGTGCTGTGAACATTCCCACGTTGATCCTACGTACCTACTCGAACCATACGAACCATTTTACCCCACCTTTTGAGGTGAAGTAAGCCAACTCGAAACCTATTTAATCCTTTCTATTTTTCATTTTATTATATTTTGCACGTTTACTTTGATCATTTATTTTGTTATATACAAAAGTAACATATATGTTTTAATTGTCATACTCTATTTTGACCATGCTAACAATCAAGTGACATAATGACTTTGATCTAACTATAACTCATACGTAATAAAAACTACACGTTCCAAATGTTACTTGAACCTAGTCGAAAGACTTAAAATTTTTCTAAGTCTTTAAACATTTTCAGTTACGATTTGGACCAAACGCTTTGGCCTCGCCACTTAAAATATAGACACATGACCATGTTATTTTACCACTCGACCTCATTTTCACCTTGGTGAACAATTGAGGGACACTTTTCATTCGACCTAACAAGCTCATTTGAACCATTTACTCGACCCTTTTTGAACCGGCCTAAAGCAGTTTTCATATGAAACTAAATAAGCCAAGTGGGCTTATTAGCCCGATAAGCTGTCCAATAGCTTATTCGATAAGCTGGTCTTAACAGCTTGTCACCATCATTTTTATAACATAAAATATGACCCAAACTCAGGCCCAAAAGTCTCGATAGTCCAATGGACCAAAATTTGTTAACGGGCCAAGACTTATTCTCGTTAAGGCCCAATTTAGAAAAATAATGAAATATAAGCTAATAAGCTGTAGTAATAAGCTTATTGGAAGGTCCTGAGCTTATTTAAGAAGTCAAAATATTAAACTTTTAATTTAGTGAAATTTGGACTAACTTTGCAAAATTTTCTTAACCGAGGGACTAAAAGTGTCAAAATGGTAAACTATGGGTAGAAGCTGTCAAAACAGAAAACTTTGAGTTCTAAACTGTTAAAAATGATATTTGGAGTTGAAAAATGTAAATATTGATGCTTTTGGACCTAAAATGTAAATTATATATATTTTTGGACTAACGGTGTAAAATATATATCGTTAGGGTTAAAAAGGTAAATTTTGGAAACTTAAAGGAATTTTCAGTAAATATTATTTTATAAAAATAATATTAACCTTTTACATATATAAACATATAATTAATATAAGACTTATATAAACATAAACTTATATATATATACGATATATCGTAATAATAATTAAACGATATAACGATACATTATTTATTTCTTGTAAAACGACACGTTTATTTTATTTCCGTTATAAAAACTAACTTTATATCAATCATCGATCATTTTACTTACGAGTTATATGTATATATAACTTTGTTTTTGAACCTTAGGCACTTAAACAAACACGAGATTCGTTCGTAACTAAATAAAAAGTATTCGCGATAAAACCAGATTTAGACTATCAACTGAAACTTGCATTATCTTTTAGGTTGTGTTGTGTGAAGCCGTTTCCTTGCTTTGTTGAGACTACGATACCACTCTACTACTAAGGTGAGTTCGTAGCCCACTCTCTAACTATTTTCCCGTGGGGGGATACATGCTTAAAACTCGAACACAAGTCTTTTATACCGGGTATTGAAATACCGTCAGGCCAATGTTATTTGCTTAAGTTACTATTGTCAGAAGTCCCTCGATCATGAACCTTAATCACTTGAAGGGTGAACGTAAATAATTGTGGATAGTACTATTAGTGATTGACAATCCTCGTTTGGTTGTTGGAGAAAACACCAGGCGCACTTTATTGTTCTTATAAATAGGTTATTGACAAATACCTATCTTTGGGGGCCTATTACTTACCATCATAATCCACATTTATGATTGGCTGTTAATCGTTGAGTATCATGAGCTTAAGGCAATAACAGGAACATTGATTTTTTTTTTACATATTGATTGTATGTGATTACAATACATTCTTAACTTGTGATTCAAACTCTTAAACTCAAACCTATGAATATCACTCAACTTTATGTTGACTTTAGCATGTTTATCTCAGGTAACTAAACAAGACGGATCTGGATGGCACGGAGTGGGCAAAAGCATGACAAGAACCATAATAAACTACTTATTTTCCTTCAGAATAAAACACGTTCTTAACTTAATAATGTCTTGTATCCCAGATATTTGGTATTTTGAAATAAATTAAACTTTAATACTTCACTTTGTGTTGTCTACTATAATTGTGACAAAGATCCTTGAAGTAATACCCCGAAAGTCTTCCGCTGACATGTTAAGTCTTCCGCTGTTATTAACGACTTTTGGGGGTGTTACATCAGCCTTGTACTGCTGCGACTCTCCACGTTCGCGCTGCAGCTCAGCCATCACCGTCAGCTTCTCCTCAGTAGCCTTCTTGGCGCGCTCATCGGCAGCCAACACCTCTGCCTGCG